>OX369292.1:2319751-3550215 GCA_947284805.1 Coleophora flavipennella
TTTTGTCTTGCCGCCAAATATCAATTTTAACATCATTGATGTTTTCTGACTTGAAGATAACATAAGATGCCTGTTCCCCAATGTGTTGGGAAATCTCGGTAACGCTTCCATCGTCATTTAGGGTAAAAGCCGGATAGTTGCCACACTTTTTGAAATCACTCTATATCTCCCAGTACAAAAATAAAAATACTTTATTTGTAAAACTAGCCGGTACTTTGGTTTTTTATCTACAAATTTATGTAAAGTGAAAAACATCATCTTTAATATTTTTAGAGTATTAGCGATTTTGGCGGACCTCTATATTTTGGGACATCTATCCCACATAGGGGATAGTTGCCTATTTCATGTATATTACGTGTAGAATAGATGCCCCGCCGAGAAACAGGACATCTACCCCGCAAAAACTTTGATCGCATTTTGCCTTCCCATGCAATCGCACAGAGACATGAGAGGGATAAATTGAAATCATCATATCAGCCACAAATCGTCCACTGCTGGACAAAGGCCTCCCCCAAGGATTTCCACGACGACCGGTCCTGCGCTGGAATATAATGACATTATTGATATTTTTGACATTTCTGTTGATACTAACTTAGTTTTATAAGATGTCTGTTGCTAACACATTATGGACTGACTATCTGAAATAAATAATTATAGGATAGTTTATGGTAGTGTAGGGTAGTGTAGTGTAGTGTAGTGTAGTGTAGTGTAGTGTAGTGTAAGGTGGAACGAAGTTCGCCGGGACAGCTTGTATCTATTAAAACAGGCACTAATACGCTGCTGTAGGAATGAAACGAATGAAAATCAAACATTTTATTGTTTTCATGAGTTGGAATGAGATCTCACAATGTGATGTGTGAGACACGGTGACACTATGTAACCCTGTTTAACAAATAATCAGTTTTAAATATCTTAGTCCTATGCTTAATAATGCTATGCTAATTGGTAAGCTGGTCGACGATACCTAAATGTGCCTAAATCATCATATCGGCTCATATACGTCCCCACCGAGGGGCTCGAGCCTACCCTGAATTGGAGCCTTAGTCGACCACACGGGGCCAGTGCGGGTTGGTCGACATCAAACCTTCGAGTTTCTTCGCAGGCGTGTGCAGGTTTCCTCACGATGTTTTCCTTCATCGTAAGAGCGTCGGATAAACGTACACGAAATACGAAAACACATTAGTACGTGGCAGGATTCGAATCTCGACCTCCTGGACATAACGCCACCGGGGCTCTACCTAAAAAACCTGTATGTACCTAAATAAACATATACATATACAGAGTGTAACAAAACTGGTGTAGGTCCCGTTAACTGGGGCTTCTACTCATCATACTGAACCACTTTTGTGCTACAAGTTTGCTGAAATTGCAAAAAAAAAAAATATTCGAGCGAGACCTTACAGTACTCGCATATTATGATGTGTAACATGTGACAAAATACTTTAGGTTAGTTAGATTTGATGACGATATTGTACCTGGGTGGCGGATCTGACAGTCACGAAAAAAACCGACCAAGTGCGAGTCGGACTCTCGTAAAGTAGAATTCCGCGCTTTCGCGACTTCCTGTTACACATTTCCGTCCCATGTTACACATTTCCGTCCCATGTTACACATTTCCGTCCCATTTCACGAAATCACTCCCACAAATTGCAGGAAAGCGAGAGCAAAGATGTTACACATCAAAAATTAAATACTTCATACAAAACAATCAGCTGATTAACCAATTTTGTGCATTTATGTATGGAGCGCCGATTTTTTTTTGCGAATTGACTTTTGGTTCCTTGGGGAAAGTTGTTCAGTATGATGAGTAGAAGCCTCAATTAACAGATCCTTCACCAATTTTTTTACACCCTGTATATTGATAAACATTATAATACTCATAACGTTCAGTAGTTCTCTTACCTTAAGGCTCCTACGTCCCTAAAATTAGCAACTCGATTCACGATGTTTCAAACATCGAACGAAATGTGTCGTAAATAAAGTTCTTGTCAGCTGGTACTGCAACGTGGCTGTTACGTCAAGACGAATCGTGCGAAAATTGTGGTTTTTTATTCTTTATACATAAAATAAGATTAATTTTCAAAAAGAATGAAAACAAATCATTTATATAGTTGTGTTAAGGAGTTCATAAATTATCGTAATGTTTCGATTAAGTCTTGAGACTTAAATTTAATTATATAGTTGTGTTAAGGAGTTTATAAATTATCGTAATGTTTCGATTAGGTCTTGAGACTTCATCATCATTACAGCTCATATACGTCTCCACCGAGGGGCTCGAGCCTACCCTGAATCAGGGCGATTAGGCCGGATTGAGACTTAAATTTAATTATAATTGCGGCAGTTCTATGGTTACAACTAGAAAAAAAGCATGCGGTTAAAAATAATAAAAATATCCTAACCGCCTCCATGAAGTAATGGTTGTCCATTCGCTTCACACCAGGAGGTCGCGGGTTCGATTCCCGGTGGGGTCAACTTGAAAGACTCGGTTTGGTTGGTGGTAGGGCATTTTCTAAGCCCGACTGGCAAGCTACCACCATCTTATCTAAGTCTTGCCGCCAAACATCAGTATTAATTAACAAGATTGATGTACTCCGGCTTGAAGATAAGATAGCCAGTTCTCCATTGCGTTGGGGAATCTTGGTAAGCCCGCTTCCATCGTCGCTTATCATCAGGTGAGGTGATGCCAAGGGCTTTCCAATATTAAAAAAAAAAGTTTCTTTAGTTCTGTGTATTAAAATAGAATTTGAGGTAATCAACATCACTCCTCATATCCTGTAAATTACAAAACAATTTTTTTAGATACAAAATCCTTAATTAAAGTAAAAAGTGGTTACAAAGTTGGTGGTTGGCGGCGGTACAAGCCTTAAGATTTTGTCCTTGCTCCTGGGTGAAGGCCTACAGTCATAAAATGGTATTAATATGAGTAAAATATGTGAAGTCTCCTTAATTATGGAACTATGATAAAACAGCCGCGTTGGTAATTTACGCCTTAATTATACGGGCTGCTGCCAGCTTATCAGTACAAATATTTACACGGTTTTGCATGTGTGTAGGACATTTTTTTTATAATTTAGAAGCTATATTGATACAACAATGGAGATTATAGAGAGAAGATTATCAAATATATTTGAAAGCTTACCTTTATATACTTTGTTATCTTTATTTTTTGTTGATCGTATAGTCTAGACTTGAATCTACTAGCGTAATCCTAAGTATATGAAATCATCATGTTTATTTCATGGGCATTTCTTTGTTTTCTCTCATTTTATAGACAAAATTTTAGGTTAATTCAATAGGTACCTCCCTATTGAATCAACCTGAAATTAAGACTTATTATTTTATTGAATTAACCTAAAATTGAGACTAACGGGTATATTACGGTACCTATTGAATTAACCAGAAATTTAGACTAATTTTACGGTATCTATTAAATTGATCTCTGAAATTAAAACTTATGTTTCGGTACCTATTTAATTAACCTAAAATTAAGACTTATATTTCGGTACCTATTTAATAAACCTGAAATTAAGACTTATATTGCGGTATCTATTGAATTAACCTGAAATTAAGACTAATATTACGGTATCTATGGAATTGATCTGAAATTAAAACTTATATTTCGGTACCAATTTAATTAACCTGAAATTAAGACTTTTATTACGGTATCTATTGAATTAACCTGAAATTAAGACTTATATTACGGTATCTATTGAATTAACCTGAAATTAAGACTAATATTACGGTATCTATGGAATTGATCTGAAATTAAAACTTATATTTCGGTACCAATTTAATTAACCTGAAATTAAGACTTATATTACGGTATCTATTGAATTAACCTAAAATTAAGACTCGTATTTCTGTGTTGCTGACACAGTGTCATAAAAATCGGCCAAGTGCGTGTCGGACCATGTGCATAGTGTAGTCATTACTTAAAACTGTTTGTCCAGGACGCCCCGTTTTACTGGTTTCAATAGTTTAGGAACGCCTGGGAAAAAGGACAAAAATATTATTGGTACTGAAAATCGAATTAAATTGAACCACTGTATTACCCATACCAAAAAGTTATACATATAACTTTTTTAGAACGTAATTCTGGTATACAGCATTAGTTTATTTTTTAAGCCCCCGTTTAAAAAAAAAAACAAGTTAATCGCTATAAAACAAACATACCCTAATAAAACGAATGTACCCTTCATCCAGTAGGCTTTAGCTTCGAACATTTTTGTTAGGTCTGCGGTCTGTGTATACCTACATCTTTTTAACATCCTACTAACATTATAAACGCATAATTTTGTAAGAATGTATGAATGTATGTTTGTTACTCTTTCACGCGAAAACTACTGAACGCATTTGGCTGAAATTTGGTAGGTAGACAGATATGACCTGGGTTAACACATTGGCTACTTTTTTCCACGCTCGCGACACCATGAGACCTGTGCCGAAAATGCGAAAAGTTAGTGTTAAAAGAAGGTCCCAATAATTATGTAATACTATTGACCACGCAATTGAAAAACTGAGATAAGATTAAAAGTAAAAAAGATTAATTTAATTTAAGGTTAATTTACGTTATGAAAGGTGAAATTAAATTTTACCGATATTTTATTCACATTTATTAAACAGGAAAAAAATATAATTTAATTTAAGTTTCATTTACTTTATAAAATGTGAAATTTAAATTTATGGCCATCTGTTCTACGAGCTAAGTGCCCTGCCCACTGCCGCTTCAGTTTAGCGATTCTGTGAGCTATTTCGGTTACTTTGGTTCTCCTGCGGATCTTCTCATTTCTGATTCAATCGTGTAGGGAAATTCCGAGTTTAGCTCGCTCCATTGCCAAACAACTTCCAGGGCGACGGTGAACAGTTTCGTAGATATGTCTTCTCCCTGTCTCACTCTACTATAAACTCTATAGTAATGACTCTCAAAAACAGCTTGTAAACAAACATGGCTCAGAAGTGAGATGGGTAGTTCTTTAGCAGGATGTTGTCGCCCTTTTTGAAGAAAAGGACGACCACACTTCTATGCCATGCCTTAGGCGTTTGTCCCTCGAGTATTGCGGAATCAAATAACTTCTGAAGAGCTTCCACCTGCTTTCAGAAGTTCAGCCGTAATTCCATTATCACCCGGTGCCTTGTTGTTCTCGAGCTGTTTGAGAGCCATTTTAATCTCGTACAGACTGACGTCCTGGATATCTTCGGTACAGTGTCGGGTTAATCAGACTCAAGTGTCTTTAGCCAGATCGCTGACAGGCAGACGTGTGGTCGTGTACAATTTGTCCGTAGAACTTTTCAATTTCTTCCAGCAACTCAGTCTTAGACGATAAGATCTGCCATCCTCAGTCTTCAGCTTGGTCAGTTGGCTTTGTCCAACAGACAGATCTCTCACAAACATTTTTGAGTCTTTGTTGTGCTCTATCGCCTCTTTTTTACAATTTGTATTATAGTGGCGCAAATCGCGAGTCAGGGACTTAGAGATCTGCCTGTTTAGTTGCCAATACTGAGTAGCGTCTTCAGAGGACTGCAAGACCAATCTGCGTCTTTCTTCTATGAGGTTGCTGGTGAAGTCCGAGATTTTTTTGGTTCTGTTTGAACGGCGAGTTTAACTAGGCATTCGAAGCGATTGTGCAACTCGAGCTGAAAGTTCTCGGGGTTTTGGAACTGGATGGGCGCTGGTCGGAGCGTGGACTTCATCAGTCTACATCTTTCTAGCTTGGTCTTTAGATTCAATGTGCCTCTTACCATTCGTCGATCGCTTATTGTTTTTACTGAGTTGATCCCAGAGACACCATTGAATGTTTGCCTTCACGTCGATAAGATTAAGTCAGTGTCGTTCTGCGTTACGTGTTTCTGTATCGATTTTTTTTAATGACGCGAGAAATGAGGATTGTGAAACGATAATAGCCTTAATAATAGTTCGTTGCATTCCGTCCATCTAAAATATTATGTACTAAAGGTTCTGGTTTTTTTTAATGAAAAATTTGAGTGCATTTAGCTGCACGTCACTTGATTAAGTGCTGATTCATCCGAGGTTGTAACACTCAAGCTCAAATAGTGCCTATTCACTCTCGTCTTGAAGATACCTAAATTCGTCATACAAAAATGCCAAGAACGCTGCGCTCTCGCTAGAAAATCGCTGGCAAATCGGTGGTATGATATGATAAGGCTTGGTTGGTATTCTGTGGTTTAACAAACTTTGCCTGAATTATGTATTATTAATGGAAAATTAAGCGGTGTTATTTTAATTTCCTGTTAATTAATTACCGAATGCTGCGACGAAGCGACGTGACTTTGATAGATACACCTAGTTTATCTATCAGTCGACTCGTGTGAGCATAGTAATCATTCCCCCCCCCCCCCCTCGTCACCAGGCATGGCTAGGAAATGACGCGACGTGTTCAGCCAAGCCCAAGGTGTCAACAGAAAACGTGGCTAAAATAAATGAATGTCAAACTAAATTACGAAGAACCCGCATAGTTATCTGTTATGTTGTTTACTATACAGGGTGGGCGGGTGAGTGACGTTCAAAAGAAAACAAACGCTACATATCCAGGTTTAGCTGAAGAAAACTTTCCCTCCGCCTTTTGTAATCGGGTAAATAAACTCCGAAGGTCCAATAGAAAGAGAGAAAAGAAACTAATTTAAAGGTGAGAATAATATATATATCTATATATGTATATATAGTTCTCCATTGCGTTCATCTTCGGTATCATCGTCACTTACCATCAGGTGAGATGATGCCAAGGGCTTACCAATTGTAAATAATAAAAAAAAAGTGTAACAAAATTGGTGTTAGTCCCGTTAACTGGGGCTTCTACTCATCATACTGAACAATTTTTTTTTTACTCTTCATATAAATCGATCAGCTGATCGACCGATTTTGTGCATTTTAGTATGGAGGGTCCAAATTTTTTTTTGAGAATTGACTGTGGGGTTCCTTGGAGAAAGTTGTTCAGTATGACGAGTAGAACCCCCAGCTACGACTCCTGTTATACCTGTATACTTCGTTAAAATAGTTCTTTATCTTGGATGTGATAATAAGTTGTTTTATAATACTTACTCATATTTTAAATAAATATTACCTAAACTACTAAAAACCGCTGAACATAAATGACGATCGATAAGGAGAGGTTTTTCTTTTGCGCGTCACTCTCTCGTCCACCCTGTATTATAGCTGCGCGTGAGCAAGGATCAGCGAAATCTGTGTCAGGCGAAGAATGGGTGCGCGAATACTTTAGTAATAACATATTAATTTTTTTTATTTATTATCATCAACATTTTGTTCTAAAAACGTTTGAAATAAGCCAGGCGGCGTGACGTAAATGTTTTTCATTTTATTTTTATTTATTTATTTCTTTATAACACTGCATTACAGTTATTACCTATTCACAGTATTATCAAAATATTATTATGAAAATAAGTGCCTACATAAAAAGAACAAATACATTTATTAACACTAATAACTCATACACCAACAGAACTCACCCTTCCATCCCTTTCACAAAATCTCAAACACTCTTGGAATAGGCCGGCCCAGTGGTCAGCGAACAAGTCGGCGTTCATCGTCTTGATGTTCTAAATCACCATTTTATTTTTCATTGAATGTACAGTCACGCTGCTGTGCATTCATTCTCGCGAAGCCTGCATCGTCTACCATAGTCGAGATTACGCAAAACCACAATAAATATTACGTTTATCTAGTAGCAGTTTGTATGGGAGGTACCTTACTCAGTTTCTTTCTGGAATAATGAATTATACCCAGTGCAGTAGGACTTATCAAGGCCTTAAGATGGGTCAAATGACAATGTTCAATTCAAATTATTGAAAGACTCTGTAAAGCTATCACCATGGAAAAAATATATAATATACTTAAAGTAATATAAAATCGATTTAATTGAATACAATTTTAAAAATATTAACTCAAACTAAAAAAATCTCTTTATTGTACATCAAAATAAATACATATTATGCAAAATTTATATTAAAAACTAAGAGACGTACAATTTAGGCGGTCTTATCGCTGAGAGCGATTTCTACCAGACCACCCTGTGTTCGGAGAAAAAGCACGGAGACAAGTAGTACGCGAGCAACAACAACAGAAAATTTAATGAATAATGATTAATAATTTTAAACTTATACTAAAACATATAAAGCTATTATCGCTTTTTATATACTAACAAATAAAATACCACTAATTACCACTTTTGATGTAAAAAAATATACTGTAGACCCTGTTTTTGCCATTAGTTTATCTACTAAACTACTACACCAACCATACCGAGTCTTACAAGTTGAGTTCATTAAATTGGTCTTTTTTAATGCAAATTGATTTTTTTATATTTGTCTTAAGATAATACCAATCATCTAACTCTAACTAACAAGTAATTATAGTCTTCTTGCAAATCTTTAGTTCTGCCACAGTATATACAGGGTGACTTTTAATCAGTTATTGATAACAAAAACCATGCATGTACTCGTGATAACAAACAACTTTCCCAAAGAAACTATATGTCAAATATGAAAAAAAAGTTTTGGTCCTCGATACATTATAATATAAGTTATCAAATCGGCAAAAATGTAAAAAGCACCAAAAATTTTTTGTCATATTTGACATATAGTTTCTTTGGGAAAGTTGTTTATAACCACGAGTACATTCATATCGTTTGCTATCAAGAACTAATTAAAAGTCACGCTATATATTAGTACTAGCGGCTCTGCTCTCTTTTGAAGTATTTTTTCAGATGTCTATATAATTTTTCTTTTTAATTTTTTTGATCAGGCAACTTAGTTTGGGAAGTTCAAAATTTTTTTTGAGATTTGACTATGGGTTTCATGGGGAAAGTTGTTCAGTTTCATGGGTGGAAGCACCAGTTAAAATAGTTTCAGCTAATTTTGTTAGACCTTATATAGGCCTTTTATTTTATGGGTGTCAATTAAATGGTTAGCATAGTATTGTTATTTCTGTGAGCAGAAAAATATAATCGGTGAGCAGAAATAGCTAATTGGTCAGCAGAAATAGCTAATTGGTCAGCAACTCATGGTCAGCAAACATTTCAAAAATGTCATTCTGGATGGCTGTAATTATTTTAAACATCCCCGTACTACACTCTTCCTACAGTGTTGAGTGGTCGACGGAGCCCCTTCGGGGCTCCTACTTCTGTGTTCTCATGTAAAACCTAACACTACGACTGTGCGGGGAGGCGAGCTTAGCTCGCCTCCCCGCACAGTCTCCGAACCTAACGGATCCGAGTCGGGGTGCTCCGCAAGTCCGAGCTCGCTTCGCTCGCTCCCGCTTCCATTTAGAACTCCCCGTACCACACTCTTCCTACAGTGTTGAGTTGCTGCTTATAGACATGTTTTTCTGCCGCTCAATCATGAAATCTTGCCGCTCAAGTAGTTATTTTGCGGACTGAATGTTTATTATGCAGTTACATTATATTTATTCCTTATTTTATTTCATTTAGGGAGCTTACAGCGTTATTTAAAAACTGGTAAATATAAATAGTTACTATACAAGCTAATTACAAGCTATAGCATATCATGTAACCTACACACGGATAATTTGTCACAAATTAAATTAAATCAAATATAAATTTTGAAATTATGAGAATAGCTAAACTGAAGTGGCAGTGGGCAGGGCACATATCTCGTAGAACAGATGGCCCTTGGGGCAGTAAAGTTCTCGAGTGGCGACCGCGCACCTGAAAACGTAGCGTACGCAGGCCTCCCACGCGGTAGAACGGCGACCTGGTGAAGATCGCGGGAAGCCACTGGATGCGGGCAGCGCATGACCGGTCGTCGTGGAAATTCTTGGGGAAGGCCTTTGTCCTGCAGTGGACGTTTTTCGGCTGATATGATGATGATGAAATTATGAAATTAACTGCCTCCCGAAACACATTCACTCGTATTTGATCTTCGTGTTTCTCCTTTTCAGATGCCTGCCTGCGGTGCCAGGGTGAGAGCAAGAAGGACTCGTATGGCAAACAGGACTGCGTGGTGGTGTGGGGGGAGTGCAACCACAGCTTCCACTTCTGCTGCATGTCGCTCTGGGTAAAGCAGAACAACAGGTGTCCGCTGTGCCAACAGGAGTGGTCCATTCAGCGCATGGGCAAGTAGATGGACCACTCTTATTGGTTACAATTAATGTTATGGTATAATCTTATGTATGTGTATTATGTACTTATAGATTACATTAAATTTATTATTTCAGAAACGTGCTTCTTTTTTTTTCATTGACTTATAATACAGTAAGTATGAGCCCATTTTGAAAAACCTTTAAACTTTAGATGGCAGCTTTTCAAAGACGTCGCACACTACCTCTGGGGCGTGAAGATAGCAATTGTTGTCCAGCGCTTCTATTGTAGCGAAACGTAGACGGCGGCCTTTGAAAGACGTCGTCGCTAACTACCTCTGGGACGTGAAAATAGCACTTGTTGTCCAGCGCATCTATTGTAGCGAAACGTAGACGGCGGCCTTTGAAAGACGTCGTCGCTAACTACCTCTGGGACGTGAAAATAGTACTTGTTGTCCAGCGCCTCTATTGTAGTGAAATGTAGACGGCAGCCTTTGAAAGACGTCGTCGCTAACTACCTCTAGGACGTAAAGATAGCACTTGTTGTCCAGCGCCTCTATTGTAGCGAAGCGTAGACGACAGCTTTTCAAAGACGTCGCGCACTACTTCTGGGGCGTGATGATAGCACTTGTTGTCCAGCGTCTCTATTGTAGCGAAGCGTAGACGGCAACTTTTCAAAGACGTCACGCACTACCTCTGGGGCGTGAAGATAGAACATGTTGTCCAGCGCCTCTATTGTAGCGAAGCGTCGACGGCAGCTTTTCAAAGACGTCGCGCACTACCTCTGGTGCGTGAAGATAGCGCATGTTGTCCAGCGCCTCTATTGTAGCGAAGCGTCGACGGCAGCTTTTCAAAGACGTCGCGCACTACTTCTGGGGCGTGACGATAGCACTTGTTGTCCAGCGCCTCTATTGTAGCGAAGCGTCGACGGCAGCTTTTCAAAGACGTCGCGCACTACCTCTGGTGCGTGAAGATAGCGCATGTTGTCCAGCGCCTCTATTGTAGCGAAGCGGCGACGGCAGCTTTTCAAAGACGTCGCGCACTACCTCTGGTGCGTGAAGATAGCGCATGTTGTCCAGCGCCTCTATTGTAGCGAAGCGTCGACGGCAGCTTTTCAAAGACGTCGCGCACTACTTCTGGGGCGTGACGATAGCACTTGTTGTCCAGCGCCTCTATTATAGCGAAGCGTCGACGGCAGCTTTTCAAAGACGTCGCGCACTACTTCTGGGGCGTGACGATAGCACTTGTTGTCCAGCGCCTCTATTATAGCGAAGCGTAGACGGCAGCTTTTCAAAGACGTCGCGCACTACCTCTGGGGCGTGAAGATAGCACTTGTTGTCCAGCGTCTCTATTGTAGCGAAGCGTCGATGGCAGCTTTTCAAAGACGTCACGCACTACTTCTGGGGCGTGAAGATAGCACATGTTGTCCAGCGCCTCTATTAAGACGTCGCGCACTACCTCTGGGGCGTGAAGATAGCACATGTTGTCCAGCGCCTCTATTAAGACGTCGCGCACTACCTCTGGGGCGTGAAGATAGCACATGTTGTCCAGCGCCTCTATTAAGACGTCGCGCACTACCTCTGGGGCGTGAAGATAGCACATGTTGTCCAGAACCTCTATTAAGACGTCGCGCACTACCTCTGGGGCGTGAAGATAGCGCATGTTGTCCAGCGCCTCTATTGTGGCGAAGCGTAGACGGCAGCTTTTCAAAGTCGTCGCGCACAACCTCTCTATACAGGGTGTAAAAAATTGGTGTAGGACCCGCTAACTGGGGGTTCTACTCATCATACTGAAAATTCATATACAATTCTCAAAAAAAAATAGACCCGTCATACTAAAATGTTAAAAAAAATTGGTCGATCAATTGATCGATTTGATTTTTTTTGCGATTTTTGCAAAGTCGTTAAACAAAAGTTGGATAAGTATAAGCCCCAGTTAACTGGACCTACACCAATTTATCACAAAATCCGCCATTTTAATTTTTTTTATTGTTTATACGGCGGAGTGATGGCGCGAATCCAGAGACACCACATTTGTCAAGATCGCTTATTTGGTTTAGGAAATACGAGGGAACAAATGAACATACATACATGCATAGACTGTCAACAAACATAACACAATTTATTTCGTAGTCGGGTAAAAAAGTGACTCTTATTCGCTCTAAGGAGTCCGAACTGAATGAAAAAAAATCTTTGTCTCGCGTTCGTGACTTAAAAAAAATTGAGTGCGTATGGCTGCACCTCACCTGATAGTAAGTGCCGATGCAGGCGAGAATGTAACACGCAAGCTCAAATAGTGCCTATACAGTCTCGTTTTGAAGATTCCTAAATTATACGAATCAGGGAATGAATGAATATGTATTGTTATTCTTGTGTGGAAAAGTTGTGGTGGTACGGAACACTCGGTATTTTATATTATATTATTTTATTTTTTAAGGAAAACTAGGTTACATTATAAGATCAAACATCAATGAGACCAACTCGCACTAGGCCGGATTATTTGTATGTTACGATAACATTTATTACAATTTATTTAGGCCGGATTATTTGTATGTTACGATAACATTTATTACAATTTATTTAGGCCGGATTATTTGTATGTTACGATAACATTTATTACAATTTATTTAGGTCGGATTATTTGTATGTTACGATAACATTTATTACAATTTTTGATGTGTAACATCTGCTCTCGCTTTCCTGCAATTTGTGGGAGTGATGTCGTGAAATGGGACGGAAATGTGTAACAGGAAGTCGCGAAAGCGCGGAATTCTACTTTACGAGAGTCCGACTCGCACTTGGTCGGTTTTTTTCGTTACTGTCAGATCCGCCACCCAGGTACAATATCGTCATCAAATCTAACTAACCTATAGTATTTTGTCACATGTTATACACATCATATGCGAGTACTGTAGGTCTCGCTCGAATTTTTTTTTTATGCCGGATTATTTGTATGTTACGATAACATTTATTACAATTTATTTAGGCCGGTTTATTTGTATGTTACTATAACATTTATTACATTTTTTTTATGCCGGATTATTTGTATGTTACGATAACATTTATTACAATTTATTTAGGCCGGTTTATTTGTATGTTACTATAACATTTATTACAATTTATTTAGGCCGGATTATTTGTATGTTACTACATTTATTAAAATTTATTTAGGCTGGATTATTTGTATGTTACGATAACATTTATTACAATTTAAGAAAAATGATCGTTTGCTGCATTTAAATATAAATATTATTATTTCTCAAGCACCAAAATCGGTATAATAATTAATTATTCATTTCAGTGTATTACAAGATAACGCAAACTAAATTAAGTAGTTAGGTGATTTGTTTGGCGCAAAAACGAATACAGTCGGATGTTCGGTTTAGTCGGTATGCTTAAAACTCGGAAAATCCAATGTGGCGGCGGTTTTCCTAAGATGGCGGATTTTACCCAATTTTGGGGATTTCGGGATATCAATCAGAACACTTTATAATATTTACACAAATTTTTAGCTCCTTATTTCAAATGTCCGGTCAAATGTCTAATTTTACCACACTAATCGAAGAAACGAGGAGATCCGTGGGAGAACCAAAGTAACCGACATAGCTCTCAGAATTGATAAACCTAAGTGGCAGTGCGCGGGGCACATAGCTCGTAGAACAGATGGCCGTTGGGTAAGTAAAGTTCTCGAGTGGCAAACGCGCACCGGAAAACGTAGCGTAGGCAGGCCTCCTACTCGGTGGACCTGGTGAAGGTCGCGGAAAGCCGCTGGATGCGGGTAGCGCAAAACCGGTCGTCATGGAAATCCTTGAGGGAGGCCCATGTCCAGCAGTGGACGTCCTTCGGCTGATATGATGATGATGAATCTTAGTTCAAGTTGCGACCTAGACGTGCAGATGTGTGCGGTCCGTTCATGTAAGTACATACGTATTGTGTCATTATGCGCTACCAAAAATAACATCATGGTTTTATGTTACTCGCGTCGTGCATTATAATGAAGTGCCGTTAACACGACCATTGACAAGCGTGTCCGTGCCAATGTGTACTCACTTACCTTTTTGCCCGACTGCGAAAAAGGAGAGCATTATGTTTCGGGTGTATTGTATATCTGTTTCTTTGGCTGAGCATCTATTAACCTATTATTATTTTAGATTTATTATTTTGGAGTGCGAGGTGTCCCGTTAGTAGGATAGGATACATTTTAACCGACTCTCCAAAAAGAGGCTTAAGGTTTTTATGTAGTCAGATTTTTAATTTTTACCCGACTTCCCAAAGAGTAGAGTAATGGTTTTTAATTAAATTGGTTAGTTAGGTTATTATTTAATTATGTGTGGGATGTTAATGTGTAATTAATTTGTTACGAAGCAAGTAGGTAAGCTAAACAGCTCAACTTTGCGCTATCTAGACAAATCATTTGACTGACCCGTTGGTCCAGTGGCAGCGCTCCTACCTGCTGGTTCGAAAGTCATTAGTTCGATTCCCACCCAGGGTAAATATTTGTGTGACAAACCAGTTAGTTTACTCTGTATCTGTAACAGCGAAAGCCGCAGGAGGTGAGCGTGCCTACAGCTCCGGAACCTACCTGGACAGGTAGGTAGTGGTTCTCTCCCACTCGCCACTCGCCTTGCAGAGTACCAGGACAAGCGTCTTGGCGGCAAGACCTACCGTAGTTGGTCCTTGCTCTCGCCTCACGGCGCTGGCAGGAATAGTGGCCCTCACTATATTACCTAGCTGTCGATCAGTGGGGACGCTATATCTTAAACCTGGTAGTTAAGCGTATCTGGTAGATATACAAGAGGGAATGTAATCTAATGAAATCAAATGAATGTAATGTAATCTAAACCGCTGTAAAAGACTTAATAAGTAATCAAAATAATATGTCTGTGTTCTGTGCTAGTGCTATGAAGTACTAATTTCAAGTGCCGCAATAGGAAGCAGCTGGATCACGAAGATATGAACCGGCGCCGGTGTTCGCGTGCCGATTCGTCTTGTGTTGCAGTTGTGTTCCTCTCCCTTCACTGTTCTGTTTCCTCTTCTTTCCTGTTTATTTCCAGGGCAGAACAGTCTCCTACCACATATATGATAGACTGGACACACATAGATGAACCGCCATACTCCACCGCAAAATACAGTCCACTATTTTCGAAAACTGAATCTCGCGTTATACCGGGTGCTGTCCGTGTGAACTGGCCTACACTTGTCAAAGGTGTTCATGACATTCAATAATTTTCTTCTCGTGTCATATTGTTTTCATGTTCTAATGACATTATTTTTTTTTTTTATATCACGGATTGGATTTTGACGTTTTTAACTAACGATTGTTTATTTCTTGATATTTTACAAATGAAATTATGTTAATCACTATTTTATGACTATCAGAAAGAGTGTAACTTGCACCAAAAAGGAGGAGGTTCTCAATTCGTCTGTATCTGTATGTTTTTTTTTATGTTTGTAACCTCATAACTTTTGACTGGTTGAACCGATTTTTATGATTTTTTTTTTATTTGAAAGCTTGTGATTCCCGTGTGGTCCCATATAAATTTTATCAAAATCGGTGTGGTTCTTTAGTACAAAATTAACAAAAACCAAAAATAATAATACAAAAATGTACTAAGTTGTTGCGATGGAAGTCGGTTTTTTAACGTGTTTAGCGTTTTCAATTATGAATAAATATCTTGAATCTTGAACCAGCTTACCTATATACTATCTGGGTGTGCTGTTGGGCCGAGGCTCGTGGCAACGGTAACCCAGGGCAAACATTCGTGTGCTGAACAGGCTTATTTTGCTTTGTGTCTGGGTGTTTTATATCTTAGGTTCCCTCAGTACGGGGACTCCTAGTTTGGGGCCAGATGATTGTGTGTGATTTTTGTCCTCAATTATCATCATGATATCATCTGAAAGACGTCCACTGCTGGACATCCCCCGAGAATGTTCTACGACGACGTCTCTGAATATTATTAATGACAATAAACGCTAAACAAGTTGAATAACCGACTTCGATCGCAACAACTTTCATCATTTCAGCTCATATACGTCCCCACCGAGGGGCTCGAGCCTACCCTGAATTAGGGCGATCGGGCCTTAGTCGACCACGCGGGCCCAGTGCGGGTTGGTCGACTTCACACACAACCTTCGAGTTTCTTCGCAGGTGTGTGCAGGTTTCCTCACGATGTTTTCCTTCACCGTTAAAGCAATCGGAGAGTATATGTACGTAAGTTACGAAAAACTCATTGGTACATTGGCCGTCCGGATTTGAACCCGGCACCTCTGGTTAGGACGACCGAGTCGTTACTGGTTGAGCCACCGACGCAACAACTTAATGCATTATTATTTTAGTTTTTTATTAATTTTATTAAAAAAAACCTACACCGATTTTGATAAAATTTATATGGGACCACACGGGAAGCACTAGCTTTCAAATAAAAAAAGAATCATCAAAATCGGTTAACCCAGTCAAAAGTTCTGAGGTAACACACATAAAAAACATACAGTCGAATTGAGAAC
The DNA here is from genome assembly GCA_947284805.1 of Coleophora flavipennella. Classification (NCBI taxonomy): domain Eukaryota; kingdom Metazoa; phylum Arthropoda; class Insecta; order Lepidoptera; family Coleophoridae; genus Coleophora; species Coleophora flavipennella. The sequence goes on from OX369292.1 coordinate 2,336,324, forward strand.
CTCCTCCTTATTGGAAGTCGGTTGAAAAGTAAACTTCAATTATAGGATCACGATTGAGTTAATTAACGACTAATGACCATCGTTTTTTTGATATTCACAATTGGTATGCCCTTGGCATCATCTCACCTGATGATAAGTGACAATGATGCCGAAGATGCAAGCGGGCTTACCAAGATTCTCCTACGCAATTGGGATCTGGCTATCTTATCTTCAAGCCGGAACACATCAATGCTGTTTGGCGGGAAGACTTAGATAAGATGGTGGTAGCTAGCAGGTGGGTTGGGAAAATACCCTACCACCAACGAAACCGAGTCAGAGTTAAACTCCTCTGGGAATCGAACTCGCGACCTCCTAATGTGAAGCCTACGGCCTTAACAATGGTTAATGGCGTAATTACGCCACGGAGGTAGTTGGGTCAGAGTTGAATAAAACTTTTTCCATGGTCTACTGGGTATGCTGTGATGCAATAATAGCATAATAATAGTTATTCAATCCATTGAGTTCAATATCGCGTGGCGCCTTGTTAAGCAGAAATGACAGTGATTAAACTAATTAATCAAGATAATCAACCTATTATGTATTTATAGTACACTAGCCGTCCGCCCGCGTTGTTTTCGATTTTCTGAGAATAAGACGTTTTCCCGAGGTAAAAAGTAGCCTATGTTCTATTCCAGGACCTAAGCTATATATGTGCCAAGTTTCATCCCGATTCGTCCAGTGGTTGAAGCGTGATCGAGTAACAAACATCCATACATACAAGCTTTTGCATTTATAATATTATAAGTAAGGACTAGCTGGGGTACCCGGCTTCGCTCAAGGAATTCCCATACAAAAAAAAGGCTTGGTATGGTCCACAATGTTCAAGAACACTCCACAACATTCGAGAGTATTCTGGAATGATCACAATGATCTGCGATGTAGTTGGGGAATGCTCTCGAATACTCTCAAATGTTCTGGGCTGTTGTAGAAATTTCTAGAAGGTGCAACTTTCAGTTATTACGAGTATATCTCCAAAAGCACGCCCTTCAGGTAAATAAAAACGGGAACCTTCTTCATGGATGGGGGATAGAGGACTACCACACCATATAACTTCCTGATCGTACCGGAACTCGTTTCTGAGTTTTAGCGGCACGAACATCGTAAACTTGCTTTTATAATATACTAGCTGTCCCGGCGAACTACACAGGGTAGGGTATTGTACACTACCCTACCCTACCCTACCCTACAATACACTTCCCTACCTTAACTACACTACACCTACACTACACTACACCTACACTACACTACCCTACCCTACCCTAAAACCAATTATTATTTGACTTATTTTTTTATTATTGATGAATATCTTATTATCCTATTCCGGACGAAGACAAATGCAAAAACACAAAAATCATAAAAATTGGTCCAGCCGTTCTTGAGTTATAAACTTATAAATGGTGTAACTAACGCGACTTGCTTTTATATATAAAGATATGGAACGGCTAAAGGTTGATGTGAACATAAACTTATGATAAGCCGGCTAAACCTCACCCAGGGGGGAGCCTCGCTTTGCGAGGCTCTTCGACCGTAAAATCGATCAAACCTGACCGAACCTAATATCGCTTGCTCACCACCCAAAAAACATTACGCAGCCAGTGTTGGGTAGACCTTGTTGTGTATGGATAAACGCCGAATACCAACTAATAATCGGACTTTACCCAAACAACTTTAGCCGGCTAATCTTAAGTTTGTGTTCACACACACCTTTAGCCGTGACATATTATATTGATTATGGATGAATTTACAGGTATTGTATGCGTTTTTCGAATAAAATTTCTTTTAATAAAATAATTTTCATTACTGTAGATCTAATAGTAGCAGAGAAAATTGACTGTGACATAGGGACATACAGACAGACGGAAGTATGACTAAATTATAAGGGTTTGCGGCATTCTTGGCGCCTACTTTAGCAGAAATGACATTAATTCATTAAGATAATCAACCTATTCGATATCTAGTATCTACTGTTAATAAGTTATGAAGCTTTAAAATTAACTTGTCAATATTTGGAAACTTTAAACACTTTAAAAAAACCGGTAAAGTGCGAGTCAGAACCGCGCACAAAGGGTTCCGTACCATCATACTAGATGGCGCTAGTTTCTTTACGTTAAAAAAAAACTCGTTTTTTGTATGGAGACTTTCACCTTTTTCTAATTTTCAATAATATTTGTTGTTATAGCGGCAACAGAAATACATCATCTGTGAAAATTTCAACTGTCTAGCTGTCACGGTTCATGAAATACAACCTGGTGACTAGTTTTATCTGTTCTGTGCTGGTGACAGACGGACGGACAGTGAAGTCTTAGTAATAGGGTCCCGTTTTTACCCTTTGGGTACGGGACATTAAAAAAAGACTTCAATCACAACAACAAAGTACAATTTTACAAAATAATTTTATTTCTGTTAATTTCCTAGAAAAGTACTGAACCGATATTGTTGAAATTTCTATGGGACCAATTTGAACGTTTATCCTTTTAAATAAAAAAAAGGAATTACCTAATGTGAAATTGAAAACCCGACTGTATAAAAACTTAACCCCTATTTTTTTGGCCAGTCAGGTAAAAATGTTCTCCATCACTCTCGGGATCTAGATAAATCTAACGACCAATCGCACTCCAAAATCCATCAAGCTGTTTAGGCTACAGGGTGTGCCAAAGAAATAAATAAACATACATTCATACATACATACATACACTCTAAATTATCAACCCTTCTTATAGTGCAGTCGGGTAAAAAAGGGTTTTCCAAATCTATAAATGACACGAGTTCTGAGAAAACAGACATAGAAAAAACCTAACGACTCCGGTAGTGCCGACACAAGTGAAAACTTTTTAGTAAAAAGTTTTTACGGTTTTATAAGTTTTGATCCTCCGAGTGTTCCTGGCGAACGTCTATGTTTTTTTTTATTCATAATTGGTAAACCCTTGGCAACATCTCACCTGGTGGTAAGTAACGATGAACGCAATGGGGAACTACTGGCTATCTTAACTTCATGCCGGAACACACCAATGATATCAACATTGATATTTGGCGGCAAGACTTAGATAAGATGGTGGTAGCTAGCCAGGCGGGCTTAGAAAATGCCCTACCACCAACCAAACCGAGTCTTACAATTTACCCCGCCGGGAATCGAACCCGCGACCTCCTGTGTAAAGCCAGGTTGACAAAGTTTTGACCCTGCGAGTGTTCCTGTTACGGTGGCTGTTGCATTACAGTGTCGCGAGTTTAATGGTTTTTCCCATCTCAGTAATGCCCAACGCGCCTAAATGTGTTTTCACTTCAATAATTTTGAACAAAAAAAAACAGACTTCAAACAGGAAACGAAGGTTCCCCGCGATTTCCCACCGACTCCGTTGGTCTTATTTGTTTTTTGTGTTAATTTTTTTGTTTGTTCTTTTTTTCTGTTTCTATGTGTTTTACTTCTTTTTTATGTTGTGTAATCGGTGTGTGTTTGTGTCAAATAAAAATCTGTCTATTACGTTAGTACTAATATATATACTGTGCTATTGTCTATTTCTCTGTTATGCCATCATCAGATCCTGGTTTCCTTATCATGGTACCACCCTTGGAATCAAAATCGGTTCATAAACGACGAAGTTATCCGCGAACACACATAAAACATCAATTAGTTTAAAAAACTAAAAACACGCTTTTAGTAAACACGTTAAGTAGTTATCTTGGATGTCCGCCATGTTGGATTTAAGTCACGTGACAATTTTTTCGTAACAGCAAACCCTTTCATTTGATACCCATATCATGGGGGTGAATTTCATTCAAATAGCCTGTCCGCCATCTTGGATGTCCGCCATATTGGATTTAAGTCACGTGACTATTTTTTTCGTATTCCTGACAGCTAAACCCTTTCATTTGATACCCATATCAGGGGGGTGGATTTCAAACAGCCAGTCCGCCATCTTGGGGAGGCCGCCATATTGGATTTGTAATGACGTTTCTTAGCTAGTCATGTATTGTCATCAGAACTCAGAGCGTGTGCAAAATTTCACCCTAATCGAATACCGGCAAGTGGGTCAAATTAAGATTCCAAGATTTTCTTACATACATAGTTACAAGTGAAGCTAATAAAAGCGTGTTAAAAATATATGTTTTAATATAAAGGTATATACGGTCGAATTGAGAAACCTCCTCCTTTTTTTGAAGTCTGTTAAAAAATACAAACGAAATTAAAATCCCCTTTTTTTCAAGTTGGTTGTTCAACCGCCTCCGTGGCGTAATGGTTAGTCCAGTCGCTTCACACCAGGAGGTCGCGGGTTCGATTCCCGGCGGGGTCAACTTGTGTAAGACTCGGTTTGGTTGAAGGTAGGGCATTTTCTAAGCCCGCCTGACTAGCTACCACCATCTTATCTAAGTCTTGCCGCCAAACATCAGTGTTACCAACATTAATGTGTTCCGGCTTGAAGATAAGATAGCCAGATCCCCGTTGCGTTGGGGAATCTTGGTAAGCCCGCTTCCATCTTCGGCATCATCGTCACTTATCATCAGGTGAGATGATGCCAAGGGCTTACCAATTGAGAATAAAACAAAAAAAAATATAAAGTTTAGTAGCCTAAACATGTAAACGTTCACCAAACATATTTAGTATTTCGTACTATTATCGTAATTTAAAAACATTGCACTTAACAAATACCCACCAACTATCCTATAGACGGTTACATCTAGCTAGACGGTGAGTTCATTTTTTATTATTTTTTACAACATCACCTTGGATAGCTGGCATAAACAGGAAAGATGGTGGTGTGACCTTAAAGTTATATTCGTAACCGGTTCTCTTTGATTTAAAGTTATTGGACTGATTTCATTGTGTGTTTCACTCTCTTGAACATTTACGAGGGGTGGATTAACATCACTGATCATGATCAGGAACAATCTCGTTAATATTGCATTTTAGGGTAGGCCACAATCATGCGGCGCAAAAACCTGTCAACTGTACTATAGGCAAACATCATATCAGCCGAAAATCGTCCACTGCTGGACAAAGGCCTTCCCCAAGGATTTCCACGACGACCGGTCCTGCTCTGCCCGCATCCATTGGCTTCTCGCGATCTTCACCTAGGTCGTCGGTCCACCGCGTGGGAGGCCTACCTACGCTACGTTTTCCGGTGTTCGGTCGCCACTCGAGAACTCTACTGTCCCATCGGCCATCTGTTCTACGAGCTATGTGCCCACTGCCACTTAAGTTTAGCGATTCTGTGAGCTATGTCGGTTACATTGCTTCTCCTTCGGATCTCTTCCTTTCTGATTTGATCACGCAGAGAAACTCCGAGCATAGCATGCTCCATTGCCCTTTGGGTGACCTTGAGCCTCGTTATGAGGCCCATAGTAAGCGACCATGTCTCAGTTCCGTAAGTAAATATCTTCACGTCCCAAATTCCGCAGTGTCTAACTAAAGACTTAAGGTCTTTGACCAGTGTGTGTTGCCAGTGTTGTGATGACTTACGGAACTAAGCAAACAAGAAGATTTCAAACTTATGCTGTATGTTGTACATACATGCAACATCTGATCTTTAAATGAGATCAATCTTAGATTTTTACTATAGTACTATAGTATTCTACTATAGAGGAGTTAGTTCTACTATATTCTACTATAGAGGATAATACAATTCAATTTTAACAAGTTAACGTATAATAAATTGATATACGTTAAGGCTTTAAAATGCCTCAATCTGAGCAGGTTGATACGTGTTAAAATAATATCGAACGTAAGTCGATTCATTTTAAGTTCTTAGGTTAAGAGACAGAGACCTTACGCGATTGTTAGTACCAAAATGCAAAAGCTCTGTATATGAGAGAAACTGTTATTTTATGTCAATTAAGGTTTATAATCACATACCTCGTGACTTCAGGGAGCTCCCACAAAAATATTTTAAAAACAAACTTGCTAGTTGGCTGACAGACAAATGCTTTTATGACTTAAATGAATTTTTTAATCAATAATTTTATGAGAAGGTACTTACTAATTTTTTATTGACATTATAATTAGAATTATAAGTATTTTGTATGCCATTTATTGGCGAAACACACTGTTCCATTTAACTATAATTTAAACTAAGATCCTTATTACTGTGTTTCCACAAATAAACTATTTCATTTCATTTCATTTCATTTCAAATCAATGAGGGTTACGTTGAAACCAAACGCCCAATCCTTCATTTTTACCTACATGTTTTTATAACTTTACCATACTGTCAAATAAGTTTAAGTAAAAAAAACTTGTTCAATTAAAATGCAAGGTCTTAAAGTCACCGATTTTTGTGTGTTAATTTCATTCAACATTAACTATTTGTTTTCGAGAAATTTTGCAATTAATGCCAGTAACAGGGTCTGCACTCTGCAGTATATTTTTTTACATCAAAAGTGGTACCTAATATTTTTTTAAATTGTATTCAATTAAATCGATTTTTTATTACTTTAAATATATATTATATTTTTTTCCATAGTGGTAGATTTACACAGTCTTTCAATAATTTGAATTGATTATTGTCATTTGACCTATCTTAAGGCCTTAACTAGTTGAATTAACTTGTTAAACCTATTCATTATTACGGCAGAGTTGTATTATACTTACTTACCTCTGATAACTGTCAAACAAGGAAATAGTTAAAAAACTTAGGACCGCCAACAAAAAGTAGTAATAAAATAAGTTTCATTAATGTAGGTCTAATAATAATCCCAGGTGGCGTAACGTCTAGGGCCGCCGCCTCCTGTCCGGGAGGTCGTGGTTCGAACCTGCCGCGTACCAATGTGATTTCGAATTTAGATTTCATATGTACTTTTTTTTATCCGACGCTCTTACGGTGAAGGAAAACATCGTGAGGAAACCTGCACACGCCTGCGGAGAAACTCGCAGGTTGTGTGTGAAGTCGACCAACCCGCACTGGGTATGCGTGGTCGACTAAGGCCCGATCGCCCTAATTCAAGGTAGGCTCGAGCCCCTCGGTGGGGAGTTATATGAGCTGATATGATGAATAATCGCAGAGCGCAATAACTGTGACTTCGTTGTCCGTCTGTCTCTCTGTCTCTCAAGACTTTTTTATGACCATTTAAGTCACATATTTTGATACTGCAAGTAAATAGAGTACTTCCCGTTGACCTAGAATCATGAAATTTGGCAAGAAGCAAGTTCTTACAGCACAAGTAAAGAAAAAACCCAAAAACTGTAATTGTAGTTGTATCACTTTTTTGCGATCACAAATTTACATTTGCAGTTGGAGAATTGACCGTGATGTATATCGATGTATGGGAGAACATTTTTTCAAGTAGGGCAAAACTTGGCTAATCCATGATATGCAGCAATTCGGTGATAGTTTGTATGTGCTCTATTACCAGGTTACTGCGTAAAGATAGAGTTTAACTTTAATATTAATCGATGGTGCTGTTCTTAAACTGTATAATGTACTGCAGAGTACACTCAAAACAACCTCCAAACACTTTTAGAAATTAAAAAAGCCGATGTCAGTGTCAGTCTTTACTGTTAATCTCATATTATTAAGAGTCTGTGCAAGAGGCAATTAAACAAATTAATATTAATTAAACTACTTAGAAAATAGGTAAAACCAAGGAAGATTTAAAAAAAATAAGAGATGAAAACATTTTTGTTGCATTTGTGATTATGTGTATATAAATTTCAATATCTAAAATCCATAACCAAATCTATATCACACTATTACTCGAGTATCACCAAATTAACTGATTTTAGGAATTGAATAAACAAATGTATATTGTTCAATCGGTATAGTATTTGCCATATTTTTAGTTATTAGTTATCAAAGCTCCTGTAATTCACCCTCACATAGGCAATTTTTTATTTTTTTAGTCAACGGGAAGTACTCTATGGGTTTTGATTTACTTGCAAGTATCAAAATAGCGACTTAAATGGTCATAAAAAAAGTCTTGAGAGACAGAGAGACAGACGAACAACGAAATGGACCTCTAAGCTAAGCCGTATGATCTGATAGGTGTATGTCGTGAACAATGGCAGTGCCACTTGCAAGTCTGAAGTTGACAGCAATATTGTCAATGCATGTAGCTGAAGTAGCCGTTATTCTAGTTGGTTGGGATATTGTTAAGTGAAAGTTATAAGATTTAAGGATAATTTCAAAGTCATTCCTAACTTTTGTCTATCAATATTAAAGTCACCACATAGTATGACTTTCTGCTTGTTTTTCTTTACAAGTTCAGAAAGTAATTCATTAATTTTAATGAAAAATTATTCTATATATTATGAGCATCAGGAATTCTATAAATACAGATAAGCGTTATATTATGCTCTTTAATGTCTACTCCACAACACTCAAACGCACATTCAACACACATCACACTCTACATCACTCCTCATATCCTGTAAATTACAAAAAAAACGATAAAAAAATGCTTAATTGAAGTAAAAAGTGGTTACAGAGTTGGTCATTAGCGGCGGTATAAGTGGTTACAGAGTTGGTCATTAGCGGCGGTATAAGTGGTTACAGAGTTGGTCATTAGCGGCGGTATAAGTGGTTACAGAGTTGGTCATTAGCGGCGGTATAAGTGGTTACAGAGTTGGTCATTAGCGGCGGTATAAGTGGTTACAGAGTTGGTCATTAGCGGCGCTATAAGTGGTTACAGAGTTGGTCATTAGCGGCGGTATAAGTGGTTACAGAGTTGGTCATTAGCGGCGGTATAAGTGGTTACAGAGTTGGTCATTAGCGGCGGTATAAGTGGTTACAGAGTTGGTCATTAGCGGCGGTATAAGTGGTTACAGAGTTGGTCATTAGCGGCGGTATAAGTGGTTACAGAGTTGGTCATTAGCGGCGGTATAAGTGGTTACAGAGTTGGTCATTAGCGGCGGTATAAGTGGTTACAGAGTTGGTCATTAGCGGCGGTATAAGTGGTTACAGAGTTGGTCATTAGCGGCGGTATAAGTGGTTACAGAGTTGGTCATTAGCGGCGGTATAAGTGGTTACAGAGTTGGTCATTAGCGGCGGTATAAGTGGTTACAGAGTTGGTCATTAGCGGCGGTATAAGTGGTTACAGAGTTGGTCATTAGCGGCGGTATAAGTGGTTACAGAGTTGGTCATTAGCGGCGGTATAAGTGGTTACAGAGTTGGTCATTAGCGGCGGTATAAGTGGTTACAGAGTTGGTCATTAGCGGCGGTATAAGTGGTTACAGAGTTGGTCATTAGCGGCGGTATAAGTGGTTACAGAGTTGGTCATTAGCGGCGGTATAAGTGGTTACAGAGTTGGTCATTAGCGGCGGTATAAGTGGTTACAGAGTTGGTCATTAGCGGCGGTATAAGTGGTTACAGAGTTGGTCATTAGCGGCGGTATAAGTGGTTACAGAGTTGGTCATTAGCGGCGGTATAAGTGGTTACAGAGTTGGTCATTAGCGGCGGTATAAGTGGTTACAGAGTTGGTCATTAGCGGCGGTATAAGTGGTTACAGAGTTGGTCATTAGCGGCGGTATAAGTGGTTACAGAGTTGGTCATTAGCGGCGGTATAAGTGGTTACAGAGTTGGTCATTAGCGGCGGTATAAGTGGTTACAGAGTTGGTCATTAGCGGCGGTATAAGTGGTTACAGAGTTGGTCATTAGCGGCGGTATAAGTGGTTACAGAGTTGGTCATTAGCGGCGGTATAAGTAGTTACAGAGTTGGTCATTAGCGGCGGTATAAGTGGTTACAGAGTTGGTCATTAGCGGCGGTATAAGTGGTTACAGAGTTGGTCAATAGCGGCGGTATAAGTGGTTACAGAGTTGGTCATTAGCGGCGGTATAAGTGGTTACAGAGTTGGTCATTAGCGGCGGTATAAGTGGTTACAGAGTTGGTCATTAGCGGCGGTATAAGTGGTTACAGAGTTGGTCATTAGCGGCGGTATAAGTGGTTACAGAGTTGGTCATTAGCGGCGGTATAAGTGGTACAGAGTTGGTCATTAGCGGCGGTATAAGTGGTTACAGAGTTGGTCATTAGCGGCGGTATAAGACTACTTTGATACCTAATACCTACGCTGCAGCAGTGATTTCTGGCGAAGTGGAACTGTGCTTGTACAATCCGCTGCATCATCAGCGTACAACTTAAAAGTAACTTAAGTGTATTTAATTAATCCCTGACTGAATCACTCTGTGACTTAGTTAACAGTACGTCTACTAACTACACATATTATTTCCCTTTTTTCCTATTTCTATACAGTAGGCAATTATATAAGTACAAATTATCTGTCATCATGTCATATCAGCTCATATACGTCTCCACCGAGGGGCTCGAGCCTACCCTGAATTAGGGCGATCGGGCCTTAGTCGACCACGCGGGCCCAGTGCGGGTTGGTCGACTTCACACACACCCTTCGAGTTTCTTCGCAGGTGTGTGCAGGTTTCCTCATGATGTTTTCCTTCACCGTTAAAGCAATCGGTGAGTATATGTACGTAAGTTTCGAAAAACTCATTGTTACATTGGCCGTCCGGATTTGAACCCGGCACCTCTGGTTAGGGGGACCGAGTCGTTACCGGTTGAGCCACCGACGCTTTTAACAACAAATTTTTATAAACAAATTATCTATGTTATGGAAAACCTTTCGAACAAATTGTTTATAAAATTCAAATGTGGGTACCCTTATATGGATATTTAAACGTTTTTCGTTGGGTGACTCTCTCTAACCAATAAATTGCTCAAATGCCGTTCAAGTGGGTGTAACTTTTACATTTTAAACAAGTACCAGCGGAAAATAACTAGTACTGCGCGGCAATTAATCATACATTGATCGACAACACCAATGTCAAATCAATAAGACCGTTTGAAACATTGAATTTGTTAAGCAAAATGAGGAACGGAGAAGCAGGTCAACCTGCTGTGGCCCGAGGAGCCGGACCTGATCTTTTTAGGGATTCGTACCACAAAAACGATAAAAAAGGAACCCTTTTTATGCCGCATATTTTAACATTCGCAATCGATCAAAACCAAAAAGGTTACAGTTGACTTAAAATCACGGAAATTGACAAAAATCCGAAAATTGATCATTTATAGTTGTCATCGCATTTTTTTTTGCTATTAAAATCTTAAAATTTGCTGTTGGAAAATTGACCATGATTTGTATAGGTAGATAGATGTGTAGTAGTACATACATATAAACGGAGGGTAATTTTGACTCAGGTGGTGTATCGTTAAATATGCCTTCTTATTACAAATTGAAAACGGGGCTTGACGTGATTAAAATAAAACAACATCAATAAAATCACGTCAGGCCCCGTTTTCAATTTGTCATTATGAATAATCGTGAAAGTTTAAAGTCTTACGCCTTCTTATATAGTAGACTTTTTTTTTATTAAAAATTTAATAAAACACGACTGCATAAAAAACGGTTGTCTGTAAAGTCGGTTTACGGACGATAATTTTACGTGATAACAATTACCCGTCCAAGTCCCCTTTTGTGATTCCTCACAGAGAATCGATCGCATTGGTGTTCCAATGCGATCGTAATCTCCTGGAAGCCTAGTACTTTTAATCCATTGACACACTTGTTTGACGGTTCGTCCATCCGTCCGGTCCGTCCATCCAAGTCCAAGTACAACTCCCGCTTGCACGTTCGGCTCAGGCGTAACGTGACAATTATGTCACACTTTTTCGTGTATGCAGCCCGAGCCCGTGTCATCAATTTATAAAACGTTAACACGTCAAAAACATAACCTCCCTTTTTGGGAGTCTGGTAAAATTGATCCCTTGACACTCACTTGATCAAGACGAATCTAAAAATACCTCGCAGTCTAAAATCCATTAAGCCATTTAGAAGATATCGTGGACTAAAAAAAACATACAATATTAGATCTAAAAACAATACACTTTTTTTGGGCAGAGTGTTATTTTTTCGTCAAACTGTTTCAAAGTTATAAGGTTTTGACTGCGGAAGTCTTAACTAGGCGTTATCAGAAACGCACTTTGTCGGTTTTTTTAAACGTGAAAAAACTAGCGCCATCTAGTATGATGTAGGGAATGCAATCCCGATCTCGCGAGATCTCTTGTAGTTTTTCGGGATCAATCCCGAAGCATAATGTGACGAGATCTCGTTCGAGATTGACGGGATTGGGCGGCAGCGGTCAGCGACGCTACACACATCCACTCGGGTTAAATTATAAGAAGTTATTTTCAAAATCATCCGTAACTACTTTCTGATCTCCTTTTTGTTTTGATTATGTGAATTTGTATCTGTGGCCTGTGCCGTGCTGAATAAACTATTTCTATTCTATTCTATTCAAAAAAAACTGTTACCTAATTATTTAGATAAAGAATAAAGGTTTTTGTTTTCTTTTTAATGAAATTTTATTTTAAATAACCTATTACAAACAACCATTTTTCATTGTTTTCAATTATTTTAAAACTAGACGAGATCCCGAAAATTCCGGAATCCCGCGGGATAGATATTTGTAATCCCGCCGGATCTCGAGTCGGGATTGCATTCCCTAGTATGATGCTACGGAACCCTTTATGAGCGGTTCTGGCTCGCTTTTCACCGGTTTTTTTTTGGTATTTGTTAGGAAATTCGCCAATAATAAATAACATATTCTGAGAAAATGTGATTTGATTACGGTTCAAAAGATAAAATCCTTTAAAGGACAGACAGACGGACGGCGGCGTAGGGTTAATAATAGGGTCCCGTTGGCATGTTTTGGGTACGCTACCCTAAAAAAACACTGGGCCCGTCGTCAGGTAATAAATAACCTTTAGATAATAGATTTTCGTTATTTTTGATGTCAATCACTCCTATGTGTATGTATCAGCTCATATACGTCCCCACCGAGGGGCTCGAGCCTACCCTGAATGCAGGCCCAGTGCGGGTTGATCGACTTCACACACAACCTGCGAGTTTCTCCGCAGGCGTGTGCAGGTTTCCTCACGATGTTTTTCCTTCACCGTAAGAGCGTCGGATACACGTACATATGAAATCTAAATTAGAAATCACATTGGTACGTGGCAGGATTCGAACCACGACCTCCCGGACAGGAGGCGGCGGCCCTAGCCGTTACGCCACCGACCGAATTACTCCTAAACTATAAAATACCCAAGGTTGAAAAAAACCCTTATTGTTGATGATGTTCCTTAAAGTCAAAAGCTATTAGAAACACGATTTTAAGCAGTTTTGGCTCGATATAAAAAAACCCAAAGATAACCAAAGTTACTTCCGACTCTAGTTATGACTAATATTTTGAAGTAAAAATTTTAAAAAATATACAATTTTTATTGTGATAAAACAAAATGAGAAATGTTATTTAATATTTTTTATACTTCCATTGTAGTTTTTGATTGAAACTAAAAACCATTGAAAAAGTGTGGTTATTTTCTTTACTCTTTACACGTGAATAAAAAGACAGAGACTACTGTTCCAATCAATTCCTCGCCAAGCTTTAGTCTGGGCAAAAGAGGCCCATCATATACATAATGTTTTGTCAAGCTTTAATAAGTACGAGTTTTAGTCAGCCTTGCAGTGAGCAACCTTTTTTATAATAATGACAAGCTTTTTCCCGCGGCTTCGCCCGCGTGGACATCGTTTTTATGACTGTCTTAGAGGGTGCGCGGTGCGCGAGCCGCGCTACTCGCGAGCGTGGACATGAATTTTCTCCAGATCCCCCAGGAACTATTTCAGGATATGCTTATTAGTAAATCATTTCATTTCCCACCCCCTCAACCATCTCTGTGCAAAAATCACACAATCCATTGTTCCGTTGCAATGTTAAAGAAATTACCCAAAAAAGAGTATATTTTCAGTTCCTTCAGTAACTGAATCGGGCTATCCTATTTTCACAAGATAAAAGGTAGCATATGTCCTTCCTCGTGACACAGGCTACCTGCATGCCAAATTTCATTAAGATTGGTAAAGGCGTTGAAGCGTGAAAAGGTAACAAACAAACAAACACATTTTCTCATTTATAATATTAAGTAAGGATTTAGTAGGTAGTTAGAGCCACAGAGCCAGTCACGAGGAAACTGTACGATACGTTATACCCCCACGTACCTTATCAGGGACACAGAGTATACAATGGCGAACCATAAACTGACATAGGTAATAAAATACCCCATACCAGGCGGTTCTAAACTGTAAATGTTAATGTATCATAAATTCATAACATAAATGACCTCATTCCCTTACTTCCATTTCAACGTCGCGTCAGTAAACGAGACGTAGGAAGGATTCCATCTCTTTGTTGTTGATGTTCAGCCTATCCTTTGGGGATCTTCAAGGCGAGAGTGAATAGGCATCATTTAAGTTTACGTGTAGCATCGTTACTTTCTTTCAGGTGAGTGTAGTCAAACGCACTCAGATTTTATGAAAAAAAAATATGTACAGCCACGCTGACATACTTTCTCGCGAAGACTCCGCCGTCTGTCATAGTCGGACATACACAAATCTACAAGAAACATTACACTAACTCAGTAGCAACGAACGAAGTTACGTATACAGGGTGCAAAAAAATGGTGTAGTATCCCTTAACCGGGGCTTCTATTCATCAGTCTGAACAACTTTTTCCAACTTTACCCATAAACAATTCACAAAAAAAATGACGCTCCATACAAAAATGCACAAAATTAGTCAATCAGCCGATCGTTTTGTATGAAGAGTTCAACAATTTGTTTGCGATTACAGCACACTTGAAGAACAAAAGTTGTTCAGTTTGATGAGTAGAAGCCCTAGTATAACGGGACGTACACCAATTTTGTTACACCCTGTATATTGAGACTAACAAAAAAATCGAATAATTTGGGTTTTTATGGGACGTACCTTATTCGATTTTTTCTTTGAAAAACGAACTGCAAAGAACGTCGGTGGCGTAACGGCTAGGGCCGGTACCTTCTGTCCGGGAGGCCGTGGTTTGAATCCTGCCACGTACCAATGTGTTTTCTAATTTCGATTTCATATGTACGTTTATCCGACGCTCTTACGGTAAAGGAAAACAACATGAGGAAATCATCAGGCCTGCGATGAAACTCGAAGGCTGTGTGTGAATTCGACCAACCCGCACTGGGCCCCACGTCTTCGACTAAGGCCCGATCACCCTCATTCAAGGTAGGCTTATAGTAACGTACCGAGTTTCATCAAAATCGTAAGAGCTATTTTTGAGTAAAAAGGTAATAGGTGTTTTTTGTACTTTGATGGCAACTCTACGAAATCACTCGTACTAACATCACTACGAAATCTCTTCATACAAATCGATCAGCTGATTTTTCGAGAATTGGCTATGGGTTCCTTGGGGAAAGTTGTTCAGTTTGATGTGTAGAACCCCCAGTTAACGGGTTCTACATCAATTGTTGTACACCCTGTATAAAAACCTGAAACAATTTATCGTCGAAAGTATTTTAATGAACATTTCGTCATTCAACTCAGTAACTCAGTTTTCCTATGCTCTTTATATGTTGGGTAAAACGGTAGATCGCAAAGCTATGGCTATGTGGTATCAACTTTGAAATGTGGAATAATTTTCTGGGGAAATGCTACTGGCAAGGAGGCGGTACTGAGATCCCCAAAAAGATGCATAAGGGCCATCTGTAGATTACATAAAACGGACACTTGTGTGCCACAATTTAGGCTACTTAAGCTACTTACAGTACCAGCTCTGTATATTATATGAAACTGCAGTTTTTGTAAGATTACACCCACAATATTTTCAGTGCAGCACACGAGCGCAACGCTCGATCGTCTGTGCCACGTACCATGTAAAACTACGCTATATAATAATATATAATAAAATACCTGAAGTAATACGTGACTCAAATAACATGAATAGTTTTAAACGACAATTGAGGACTTTTTTAACAGAAAAAGCGTACTATACAATTAATGAATTTTTAAATGATAAATTCATTTGACATGTTTTGCTCAATACATTGACATAATGTTTTACCATATTACATCGATAAATCCATAGATATACTATTTTGAATTTTAGGTTAGGTTTACTATGATATAATAATTTATTTTGACATTACTTTATTAATAAATTTGTAAACGATAAATCCTTTTGATATCTTTGTTCCATACATTGACATACTGGTTTACATATAAACTTTGATAAATCCATAGATATAGGTACTATTTTGAATTTTAGGTTAGGTTTAGAATTTATTTTGACATTACTTTATATTATTATCTGAAATTTATTGTGTGCCTTTTCATGATTTATCTGGTTTTTATAATTCTAATTTTGTACGTCATAAACTCATAAAGGACAGGTCATAAAGCACATTAATTTTGTTTAACACCTGTACAATAAATGAATTATTTTGAATTTGAATTTGAATTCAACGACTTGTAACGCGGTAACGCGTTACTGTTATTTATCCTTATTACTTTTGATCTATTTCTCGTGCGTTGACACATAATAACCTGCATACCTACGTGTCACATTTTGAAACAACATGTGACTCATGTGCTTCAAAATCCGAATTATTTTCTATCCGTCAATATTTTTCGCTGTCACACTTTGACTGTAAAATAATTTTCGAAAGACCTAAAAACTTTAAGGTAATAGCTTTTATTTGAAAATTTTCAAATATTTGTATTTGTCTCAGCAAACCCTTTTATTTGATACCCACATTGTATATAGGAGTGCATTAAAAATAACTAGTCCGCCATCTTGGATGCGCCGCCATGTTGGATTTAGAATGACGTTACCCAGTGAACCATGCATTGTCATCCAAACTGAACGTGTATACAAAATTTCAGCTCAATCGGTTGAATATATCTGCTTCAAAATTGAGTCGCAAGATTTCACCCGAACAAATATTCATACATTGCAAGTTGAATAAAAGTTTGTAATAAATAAAATACTTTGTTTAAGTAAAAATGACTATAGGAAACTGATACTCTCTTATAAACCCATCTTGGGTCTTATATTTCTACTCTCTTTCTTTTTTGTGCTTTTGTCTCCTAACACCGGGTTGTATGGAAGAAATCGCTTTGAGCGATAAGACCGCTCAAATTGTACCGCAATAGTACGCTTATAAGATTTTGTTTTAAGTTGTGTTTTTCTTTGGATTTTTAAGTTATAGTTTCTAAGTTTTACATTGTGTTTATTTTTTAAAATTTTTGGGTACAATAAAGAGTATTTATCTTATCTTATCTTATCTACTTCTCAATAAATCCTATTGTGTTCACGTAGGTACGCTTATTTACCCTACTCCTACCGACGTGCTTCCTAGATTTTTTTTACTTCAGTACAAGTGACCTTTTCATATAATGTGCCTCGACTCAAGTCTTACTTACAACATGTTGCTGCCGCGCCACACCCGGCCAGGCCTCCGCGGCGGGCCAATCAGACGCATCCACCGAGAACAGCCACAATCAATCATCACTTTCAATGCATTGTTGGACTTTAAACAGCCTTGAATCGAAACAAACACGTCAGGTGATGATATTTATCAGTATTGATTAGTAACAGTTACTAGTGAGACTGTTGATCCATCGATCAAACAAACCTTACTAATTAAACCTTAGTAATGAGACCATAAGTTATAGCACAAATGACTGAATTTAAAATTTTCATTTTCTTAGTTAGGTAGATAAACTGTTTTATTTGTATCTGCAGACACACACACACACACTTGATAAATTAAAAATAGAGAAAATGAATTATAGAACCTACGGTACTATGTACATAGTAATAAATGAAAGCGTTGGTGAGAGTATCTATATTTTTATAAACAGTAAGTACCTACATCGCGAGTTCACAGTTCGCGGCGAACCGTCTAGTCATAAAATATAGATGTAACAAATTCATCATCATCATTACAGCTCATATACGTCCCCACCGAGGGGCTCGAGCCTACCCTGAATCAGGGCGAAACAAACAAAATTAGATGAAACTAATTTAACTGGTGCTTGACCATGAAACTGAACAACTGTCCCCATGGAACCCATAAAATAGTTTTAGCTAATTTTGTTAGACCTTATACATATATAACAACTACGGAGTGTCCTAACACAAAGTAAAAACAAAATAAAAAAATAAAAACATTAAAGAATAAAATGCACTGTTGGTGCGCTGGGGCCATAGCTCAGCAAGGGAAATTCACCCAGGAACAAATACCTGAATAAATCGCTGTTTTTCTGCTATATATAACCCAGGAGGACACGCAGAAAAAGATTGCCAACAAATTTTACGGAAAACATTAGCTTTCAAACTTTAAATTTATTACAATTGATATGCTTCTTGTCTGTTGCTATGACACACCCTGGACACTTCAGACAACGGGGCAGAAATGACATTCCAAAAAAGGAATGACGGAACAAACAAAATGGCGCCGAAATCCTATACTCGTACGTTCAACAACCAAACTGTAACCAATCTGTATCAACCTGGGTGACGAGGAGGTGGGGTCGCAATCTAGAGAGCGGCAGTTAGTGTCCATACTGTATGTTAGTACTAATATATATACTTTGGCTATAGGTAATAAATAACGTAGTATAATTTCCTTCAAGGAAATTGAGAGAAGAATAAAAATAACAAAAAATATTCCTCTGACCTCTGAGCTAAGCTCAGTCGGACAATCAGGAAGTTTCGTGTTTAATTATAAAAAATAAAAAGTGTAGGTATGTACTACAATTCACAAGCCTTTGTATGTTAAGATGTAAATTTAAAACATTAAACTCTGCAGACAATGGCAGATGAGCATTATAATAAACATCAACGGAATAGAGTCGAAAGTGCGAATGAGACAATGCGCTTTCCTTTCTTGTTTATATCGCGTTCGCGTAAAAGAATTCACCAGAATCTATCCAAGTAGGTACACATCTCTGACTGCCTACAGTCATGGGCCATGGGAAATAGGGTAACCATGTTTCATAAATACACCAAGTAAAACATTACATTCCACACAATTCCAAGAGATCTAGGCTGAAATCGTAAAAAGATAGTTATCCTTCTAATATTGTAAACGCGAAAGTATGTATGGATGTATGTTTGTGTCTCTTTCACGCAAAAACTACTGAACGGATCTGGCTGAAATTTGATAGGTAGACAGATAAGGACCTGGATTAACACATAAGCTACTTTTTTCCACGCTCGCGAGCCGCTTGTAGCCCGCGCACTGTGCACCCTTGAAAAGTCATAGAAACGTTGTCCACGCGGGTGAAGCCGCGGGAAACAGCTAGTTTATGATACACGGGCAAAGTAACTACTATCTCATCTGTGACGCGGGTGGTAAGTTATTGGGCAACTAAAGTTAATTTCATGCGATTGAAAGTGTCTGCCGGAGTTATCTCACTTTGTTTTTTCTATACCTAAATTAAGCTAGTTCCGCATGATATGAATACCTCTACACAGTATTACAATATATAGCGGCTTCCAGTATTGCAACGAATGTACTTACGCTACGTTAGTACTAATATAATATATACTTTGCTTACGCCGAGCAACGGAAGGGTATTTGCGGGGCAGCGGGCGGCGGGGCACGGCCTGGCAAACTCCGCGAGTTTACCAGGCTAACTCTGTAGTTAGCCTGTGGTAGTATGGGCTAGTTCCTACGCCCGCCGGTGGCGCATCGTGCGACATCAAAGGCGTTGCGCTACTGTTAGCCATATCGTAATACTGTGCCAAGGTCTTCGACCAGTGTGTGTTGCCAGTGATGAGAATGACATACGGAACTAAGACATGGTCGCTTACTATGGACCTCATAAGAAGGCTAGAGGTCACCCAAAGGGCAATGGGCGTGCTATGCTCGGAGTTTCTCTGCGTGATCGAATCAGAAACGAAGAGATCCGTAGGAGAACCAAAGTAATCGACATAGCTCTCAGAATTGCTAAACTTAAGTGGCAGTGGGCGGGGCACATAGCTCGTAGAACAGATGGCCGTTGGGGTAGTAAAGTTCTCCAGTGGCGACCGCGCACCGGAAAACGTTGGGTAGGCAGGCCTCCCACCCGGTGGACCGATGAATTGGTGAAGGTCGCAAGAATCCGCTTGATGCGGGCAGCGCAGAACCGGTTGTCGTGGAAATTCTTGGGGGAGGCCTTTGTCCAGCAGCGGACGTACTTCGGCTGATATGATGGAACTACATGTAATATTATCAGTAAATTATCATGATGCGATATCATGTTCGTTCCTTTCCCTCTAATAAGGTTGATGGGAGTGATGGCCGACTCTCGCGTTACACTCGTGACCGGGTGCTGTCCGTGTGAACAGGCCTACTGTTGTCAAAGGCATTAATGACATTCAATGATTTTTATGTATAAATATTCATGTCATATTACTTTCATGTTCTAATGACATAAGCTGGTTTAAATCAAAGATTGAATTTTGACGTCTTTTACCTAATGATTGTTTATTTCTTGGTTTTTCACAAGTGACATTATGTTATTATTATTTTATGACCATCAGAAAGAGTGTAAGTTGCACCTATTTTGAATAAATACCTTAAATCTTGAATCTATCTTATATCAACACTACTTACAACAATACTCTTTGCAGTTTCCGAAGTATGGTCACCTTATTTAAACAGTGATTTTCCACTCGTTGAGTATAATAAAGCAATGTTTATGAAACATGACGCCTGAAGACGTATACACGGTATAGTGATGGTAGCCGGCTGACAACCCGAGACTGCACCAGAAAATTCGACGGTTGCAATGCAAACAATACTATAGCATACATTTTGTTCGTAGACAACCGCCTCCATATGTCAGAGGCAAAGTTCACTGGCTTTACACAGGAGGTCGCGGGTTCGATTCCCGGCGGGGTCAATTGTAAGACTCGGTTTGGTTGGTGGTAGGGCATTTTCTAAGCCCGCCTGGCTAGCTAGTAGCTACCACCATCTTATCTAAGTCTTGCCGCCAAATATCAATGTTGATATCATTGGTGTGTTCCGGCATGAAGATAAGATAGCCAGTTGCGTTGGGGAGTCTTGGTAAGCCCACTTTCATCTTCGCCAACATCGTCACTTACCACCAGGTGAGATGTCAAGGGTTTACCAATTGTGAATAAAAAAAAATGAAAAAAATAACGTCTATATCTTGATTCTTGACCCACCTACTGCGAGCACCTTCCTGCAGATATAAAGAATGTCACAAATGACGAAATGTTCTATCTCCGACTAAAAAAACTTTTGTTGGATATTGAATTTTACAATGTTGATGAATTTCTTACATAGACCTACTTACAATTGCTTATAAGGTGTAACAAAATTAGCTGAAACTATTTTAACTGGTGCTTCTACCCATGAAACTGAACAACTTTCCCCATGGAACCCATAGTCAAATCTCAAAAAAAAAATTGAACTTCCCATACTAAGTTGGCTGATCACCTGAATCGAGTTAGTATGGGGGAGCCTTTTTTTGCGATTTGACTATGGGTTCCATGGGGAAAATTGTTCAGTTTTATGGGTAGAAGAACCAGTTAAAATGGTTTCGGCTAATTTTGTTACACCTTATACAGGGTGTAAAAAAATTGGTGTAGGACCAGTTAACTCGAGAATCTACTCATCATACTGAACAACTTTCCCCAAGGAACCTATAGTCAATTTACAAAAAAAATCATTGACACTCCATACAAATATGCACAAAATTGGTCAATCAGCTGATCGTTTTGTACGAAGTGTTTTTTTGCGATTTCAGCAAACTCGTAGAACAAAAGTTGTTCAGTATGATGAGTAGAAGCCCCAGTTAACGGGACCTACACCAATTTTGTTACAACCTGTATAGGCTGACTTTTAATTAGTTCTTGATAGCAAAGGATATGAATGTACTCGTGATTACAAATAATTTTCCCAAAGAAACTAAGTATATGTCAAAAATAAAAATAAATATTTCATCATATCAGCCAAAGATGTCCACTTCTGGACACAAACCTTCCCAAACATTGAATTACTACTACTTACGTACCTAGTAGTAGTAATTCAATGTTCATTAAGGATTTCCATGACGACCGGTCCTGCGCTGCCCGTATCCAGCGACTTCCTGCGATCTTCACCAGGTCGTTGGTCCACCGTGTGGGGAGGCCTGCCCACGCTACGCCTTCCGGTGCGCGGTCACCACTCCAGAACTTCATGCCCCAACTGCCATCTGTTCTACGAGCTACGTGTCCTACCCACTGCCACTTAAATTTAGCGATTCTGTGAGCTATGTAGATTATTACTTTGGTTCTCCTACGGATCTCCTCTTTTCTGATTCGATCGCGTAGGGAAATTCCGAGCATAGCTAAATATATAATAAATACATGTTCCTTTTGAGCAATAAATAGAGGAATCTATAATATAATAAAACTGTAACGGGGCCGTGTCTGTACATGAAATATTTTTGGAAAATAATAACTGTGGTGGACATTACTAACAATACAGAGGCCAAAACAACAACTTTTGGAATTTTTGTCTGTCTGTCTGTCTGTATGTTCACGCATCACGCAAAAACTACCAGGCCGATTTTGATGAAATTTTGTATGGTGGTTCCTTATAGCCCGGGTTAACATATAGGATACTTTTTATCCCAGAAAATTCAAGAGTTCCCGTGGGAAAATCAAAAGTATTCATTTATAGAATGGCTCACCACGCAAATGTGGCTTGACCTATTATACAATCAAATTTTACACATTGATACCCTTATCGCGAACTAAAACTAGGACATTGTGAATCCCAAAAAAATTAGGGTTCCTACAGGAATGCAAAAAAAATGTATCTTTAGAATGACTCAACGTAACAATATGAAACCTTTACATTGGGATGGGGTGTTTTGACCATCATTGTATAGTCGGGTATTCTTTATCCCGGAAAACTAAAGAGGTCCCGTGGGAAATTATCTATCGATACTTACAATAATAACAATAGAGAACTGTTTCTGTATATTAGCTACACATACCAAACATAATCATAGTAGCAGAATGTCAATAGATGGCACTGCAGGGATAATAAAACGCGCTTAAGTTGTATTAAAACATTAAAATATTATTTCATACTTTTGAGTGGATTCCTTTTATGTATTTTTCAGCATACGCTACTTTAAACTCTGGAACTATGGTACGTAGCGATGTGTTTCATAGACGAACAGAGAGGTATTTTTTACAGATTCCAATCGTGTAAAAAAATAAAAACACGTAAATCGAGTTTAACATCTTTTAACACGAGGCACAGATATGGGAACTCTTCTGACGGCGACTATTTGCGTGTGGCAGTTGCTCTCCGCCTGCAATATCAATATCTGTGAACCTCATCAATGTTTTTGCGGGTCCTTGGTGGAGGCAATTGGCCATCACTCACTGAGTTGCAGTCGTGTTTGTGAAGATTCATCTTCATCTTATCAGCTCATTTACGTCCCCACCGAGGGGCTCGAGCCTACCCTGAATTAGGGCGATCAGGCCTTAGTCGACCACGCGAAGATTACTACGTCACCAATTCCTTAATGTCCTCACTCGGAGGGTACTGGTCTCGGCCAGATAGAATATTCCATCTTTGATGCAGCCGCCGACCGGGCTTTAGGCGATCTGATGGCAAAAGGCCGGAGGGTTTAAACAGGTGCTATGGCAGAGAGGAACGTGTCTGCTTTGGGAAGCCACTTTTTCTGCCTCACTCCTCACCCGTACGGTACTGCTGCTCAATTTGCGGTGAGTAAGAAGCATAATAAGTACTCGGTCTTGGAGGCAAATTACTGCTTTGTGCCGCTGGTCTGTGAGACAACCGGCTGCTGAACCCTTAGAGGCCTTTGCCTTCACAAAGAAGATTGGCCTTCGCCTTCGAGAGAGGAGATGTGACGTGAGGTCCTACCTGCTGCTAAGGTTGTCTTTTGCCATCCAGCGCGGCAACGAGAAGTGCGTCTTGGTCTCCTTTGGAGCTGATACGACTCGAGGATTTGACCCATATTAATATTGTTAGGAAATTTTATTACTAGATTGATACCTATAATGATTTGAGTTAGTTTTTTGATAATATTTCATCATATCAGTTTATATACGTCCCCACCAAGGGGCTCGACCTGCCCTGAGTTAGGGCGATCTGGCCTTAGACGATCACGCGGGCCCATTGCGGGTTGATTGACTTCACACATAAGCTTAGAATTTCTTCGAAGGCGTGTGCAGGTTTCCTCACGATGTTTTTCTCACCGTAAGAGCGTCGTATAAACGTACATACCAGTATGAAATCGATATTCGTATAGATATTGGTAAGTGGCAGGATTCGAACCACGGCAGGAGGTAGTGGCCCTAACCGTTTTGCCACCGACGCTCTATATTTTATTTAAGATTTAGAAATCCTTACTTTATATTATAAATGTAAAAATGTGTTTGTTTGTTTGTTACCTATTCACACTTCAACACCTCTACCAATCTTGATGAAATTTGGCATGCAGGTCGCCTGTATCACTGGGAATGAAATAGTCAACCTTTTATCTGTGGAAATTATCATAGCCCGATGCAGTTCCTGAGGAAAATAAAACAATACTCTTTGTTCGTTTTATTTAAAATCGTAACGAAAAAATGTATTGGTGTGATTTTTAGCACAGAAGTGAGGTGGAAAATGATATAATTTACTAATAAGTATATCCTGACATAGTTCCCGAGGGATCTGGGGACAACTGTTTTCTACGCTCGCGCACGTCGGTGGCGTCTCAACGGAGCAAGGGAATAGGGATTAAAGTGATTTTTTGTATAGAATTTGTTGAGGGGGTGGGAAGTGACAAAGACTGCTAATCCGAATAGCCCGATACAGTTCCTGAGGTACCTGGAGAAAACTCATGTCCACGCTTGCGAGCTGATTGCGGCTCGCGCACCACTCACCCTCAAAAAGAGTCATAAAAGCTATGTCCACGTGGGCGAAGCCGCGGGCAAAAGCTAGTAGTATAATATTAAGGAACCTGCACACATCTGCGAAGAAACTCGAAGGTTGTGTGTGAAGTTAACCAAACCGCACTGGGCCCTCGTGGTCGACTAAGGCCCCGATCGCCCTAATTCAGGGTAGGCTCGAGCCCCTCGGTGGGGACGTATAATATGAGCTGATGTGATGTGATGAAGGAACCCAGAATACTTAGGTATTTTCTTGTGGTACACTACCTACCTAATTAATTACCTTAAGTCAATTGCAGGTTGTTCCTTAAGCCCTAATTTGTTTATTCTCTAAAGAGAAGAATACTGAAGTTAAGTTCAGTTAAAAATCTGTGATGTTAACGCAGGATCTAACGAGCTATTAACCTCAATTAGCGCAGAGTGAATGACATAATGGTTATATAATCTCAGGCTTTAATTGTTTCTTTTATTAGTACTAACATCAGTATATAGGACACTCCCTGCCGCTCTCTCTAGATTGGTTACAATTTGGTTGTCGAATGCATAGGATTTCGCCGCCATTTTGTTGATTCCGTCATTTGTTTTTTGAAATGTCATTTCTGGCCTGTTGTATGAAATGTCCAGGGTGTGTTAATGGCGTCTCTGTTTGCGGCAGATTGTAAAGTTCCAGCAGATCGTGATCTGCCCAGGTATTCCCAGGCAGATCGTGAAATGCCCAGGCATGATCGTCACTATATAGGGTGCCTTTTAATTAGTTCTTGATAGCAATGGAAATGAATGTACTCGTGATTACAAACAACTTTCCCAAAGAAATTATATGTCAAATATGAAAAAAAAATTTTTGGTCCTTCATACATTTTTGCCTGTTTGTTAACTTATTAATATGTATCGAGGGCCAAAAATTTGACACATAGTTTCTTTGGGAAAGTTTTTTGTAATCACGAGTACATGCATACCTTTTTTTATCAAGAACTAATTAAAAGTTACCCTGTATAACCATCAGATGAGATGATGCCAAGGGCTTGCTAATTGTAAATAAAACTAAAAAAAATATATCGCGGTATCCTTCTTTCTACGGTAGCACAAGACTTGCGAACCTAACCTTACCTCTTGTAATTTTCGGAGCCTCGAGATGAAATGCCCGGGCTTTTCACGATCTGCCCGGCAATTCTGGGCAGATCGCGATGCGTCAGATCGTGAGGTCGTTACAATCTGCCGCCGACATCTCTGAACTAAACTAAATAAGTTGCTAAACTTTCATTAGCTTCATCTGTGTGTATGTATGGGAGGAAATCTTTTAACGCTCTTTTTTATTTATTCACAATTGGTAAACCCTTGACAACATCTCACCTGGTGGTAAGTGACGATGTTACCGAAGATGGAAGCGGGCTTACCAAGATTCCCCAACGCAATGGGACTGGCTATCTTATCTTCATGCCGGAACACACCAATGATATCAACATTGATATTTGGCGGCAAGACTTAGATAAGATGGTGGTAGCTAGCGAGGCGGGCTTAGAAAATGCCCTACCACCAACCAAACCGAGTCTTACAATTGACCCCGCTGGGAAACGAAACCCGCGACCTCCTGTGTAAAGCCAGTGAACTTTGCCTCTGAGCTACGGAGGCGGTTAAATAATGAAACTAATGATCTTTTCACTTTTCACCCACTTTAGGACATTGGATAACCGATTTTAATAAAAAAATTCACATAGATGTTTGAAATTATTTGCCAGGGGTACTTTTTTAATTAATTCGTTTTAAAATATAGTAACTCCGATGCAAAAAAAAATTATCTCAAAACTGACGCTAAGAATGTTTTCCACGAAAATTTAGAATCAACGACACATAATAACACCTAAAATATGCCATAGGTTGGAAATCTCTAAAAATTTTATCCTTCATATTTTTTATCTCTGAAACGGCGCTAAGGAAATTGTCAAATTAATGCAATCGAGAAACTTACTAACATCCATTAATGGCATATCTAAGAAAACTTTAAAAACGTACAATTTGAATAATAGACGCTCCTGCGAAAAGGTATGTTCTCCATGCAGAGTTAAATAAATAAGTTGTTCAATACAGTTGCTCGAACAGTTGTCCTTTATATGCCAGTCAAGTGTGCGCAAAATTGATTTTACCGCACACGTGCTTTTACTTTACCACTTTTTTTTAATTACTAGCTCGGAGGAACAAGACATTTCTAGCAAATAAAAAATATAATAACCAAAGATACAATATTTTCTTTAAGACTTTTGAAAGGAGATCTTTAAAAGAGATAGGTAGTTCCTCCGTGAGGTTAGTACATAACGCTAGCTGTTTAGATTTTCTTTGGGTTATATCTTTGTAAAGAAAAGAGAAAAAATATGAATGAAGTGGAACCGGTTACACCAAGGAATATGTCATCTTTTCCAACGAGGTTTAGTATCCCAAGCCTTATTGTCGTCTATTTATAATAATAAAAAAAAACTTACGCATGCGTATACGTGTGCTAGCTAAAATATGGCGCAATTTTCGTAAAACTGAATTGAGATGATTTAGTTGTGAAAACGAATAAAATTATGAATATTTAATATATATGTAATGAAATATATACATAATGTGTATGTATAAGAAAAAACAAAGCGAGATTACTCCCCGGACTTTTGAAATAAGCCACAAGTCGCGTAAAATTAACTTTGGTTGCTGAAGCTTTGATAGGTATGTACTTACCCATGTATTTTGTTTTTCTGTCACGGTCGTTTTTTTATTTTATCTGTTTTCGCACAAATGTATTGAAAAACCTCGTATGATACACGGGTGTAAAAGGAAATAACAAACTCGTGACGATGGTAAACCCTCGCCTGCGGCTCGATCTCACAAATGTCACTCGTTTGTTATTGACCTTTTTACAACCATTGTATCATAAATAGTAACTATTATAATTTCCTTCATTCTCGTGGAGTCGCTGGGAAGCTTTTTTGGAATTTAATTATTTTATTTATAATTGCCTACAATGTCGTGGGGTCAATGGGGAATAACCCGTGGAAAGAATCTTCCATAATTTAGGTAAGTAAGTACTTTGTTTTTTTATAATATAGGTACTTACATAATTTTTTTGAAGAGACTTTACGGAACTCTACTTTGCGCATGGTCCGTCATGCACTTGTGAACTATTATTACGTCGGATTGTCCCACCTTATACTTACTTTTCTCCTAAAATTTTCATCCGAGGAATTATTCATATATTAGTACTAACATACAGTATGGGCACTCCCTGCCGCTCTGTAGATGCCGACCCCACCCCCTCGTCTCTCAGATTGAATCAGATTGGTTACAGTTTGGTTGTCGAACGTATAGGATTTCGCCGCCATTTTGTTTGTTCCGTCATTCGTTTTTTGAAATGTCATTTTTGGTCTGTTGTATGAAGTGTCCAAGGTGTGTCTAAAATGTCAAACATATAGGGCCCGCGGACTGCATGCGGTCCTCGAATATATGCGGCCCGCGGCCAGGGTTACCGGGACTTTAAATCGAAAGGCCGGTTGCAAGTGTTAAAAAATCCTGATTTCTGTAAAAAATCCGGTTTTTCAGCTGAAAATCAAACTCAGTAGATTATAACTACGTTTTATTAACCTTTGTTATAATATTATCTGTACTAATTGTACTTATATTTCTGTCCTCTAGCAACAGCTTCCAAAAGATCTTATTTTGTGGAAATTTCACTGTAAAGTTCTTCACATTCGCGCGGACGGCGCCTGTTGTTTATTGGCATGACGAAAAATCCGGGCGCACTCCGGTCTGTACTCTTAAAATCCGGTCTAGACCGGATTTATACGATCAGGTAATCTTACCCGCCACCAAAATCCACAGGCGATGTCATTAGACCAGATTTAGTAATCTGTGCCCCAGTGTCCCGGTTCCCGACCACAGTACTGGCGGAATGCTGATAGTCCCGATTTTTAACATCTGCATTTTTTCATTTTATTAATCCCGCCGGATTTGGGTTTAAACCGCCCCGTGACGTAAGGTTAGTCCATTCGCTTCGCACCAGGAGGTCGCGGATTCGTAGCAAGTGACGGACGCCTGACTGGGGCCTAAAATCGAGACAGTTGGCAAGCTTAGTTGTTCTTGTAAGAGTCTACGAGGTACCTACTTCAGCGTGCAGCTTTATCTTGATAAATGCATTTTTTTATTGCCTCGACTATAATATAGTCAATATTGGAGCTGGTAGGTATGTGCAGTCACGTGGTTCGGATACGTTCGGGTTCGGGAATCCAACCCGTAACCTCCTGATGAGGACTTAACTTTAAACATTAACCTCATTTTATAAACAGAAAATACAAATCATTCAAGAGTAAATATAGTTAGCTGTTTTGAGTCTAGCCCGCTCGCTCACATCTATAATTTTGTAAATGGCCAATAAAATTCAGTCTGGTACCTACCTACCCTTGCTCAAGATGATGACATTCTGCAAATGTTCATTTTTGACGTGAAAACGTCTAATAAATCGATGGACGCCGGCTGCACGCACGAAAAAGAATGACTCATTGTCCCGTTACGCTCATTGTCCCGTTGTCACGTTAAACTATCGTCCGTAAACCGACTTTACAGACAACCAATTTTTTATTTACAACATAGCACGTGCATTGGATGGTCACGCGGAGAAAGGTACGACGGATAATTATAAACGGATCAGTACCTACAACAATCACGAGTATCGTTTTATCGTTTTTGGGTAGGTAGATTGGTTGTTGTTGCTATTTTCCTTAAGGCGAGGTATTGTTTGGAACAGTTGTCTCTGTCTTTTTCTTTACGTGTAAGGAATAAAGAAAATAACCACACTTTTACAATGGTTTTTCGTTTCAATCAAAAATTACAATGAAAGTATAAAAACGAATAACATTACTCACTTTGTATTATCGTAAAAAATATTGTTGCATATTTTTTTTTAATTTATACTTCAAAGTATTAGTAATAACTAGAGTTGAAAGTAACGGTGTAGACCTATCTTTGGGATTTTTTTCTATCGAGCCAAAACTGATCAATCAGCTTTTGACTTTATGGAAAATCATCAACAATAAAGGGTTTTTTTGTAAAAAATAACGAAAATCTGTAATATTACCGCTTTAAATAAGACATACTGATTTACTTACTCATCTTTTAATAAGTCATAAATTGCTTACTAAGATAAATGACTAATTCTCGTTTAAATAAAAGTGAGTATCATTTTACCTATTTATACGATACAAATTCTAATTAACTGCGTCAGTATGTGCAATTCCGATTTATTACTGTATTCAGTCAGTCACCCATCGCAATTATTGCACGTACCTACATTTTTCTTCTATTGTAAGTGTAAGTAGGTATTTAGTCGTAAGTGCCAATAAGTGAAATATGTTGTGAGTTTTTCTTGGCCATGGAAACTAGTCCTTCAGCCGGATTCGTAAATAATTTTCACTTTCTTCATTTGTTTTTGGATTTGTAATGCTAGTGCCGGTGCATTACAAATCTTCTCTGAAGTTCTTGACAGCATTAGCAGCAGCTGGATTCTGAGGTGGAACACCCAGTTGCTGTTGGGCGTCTATAAAACTGCACCCAGAGCAAGTTGGGTTCTCACGTCCTCCTTCGTTTTATTTTCTTGTTCTCCACATTGCTCACGTGCACTAGACGATTTTCTCCAAAATGCACCACTTCATGAACAAAATCAACAAAATCAAACTACGAATGCGACCACCACAAATCCCGCCCTAAGTGAAATATGTGTTGTCAGTGTTGCCAACTTACCCAATGAATATTGCGGGATTTAATGCGGGAAAATTCGGGACAAGCAAAATAAAATCGGGACTTCTCAAAAAATATTTTTTTACATATAGTAATAAACAAAAGATAGCAATTTCCAATGGAATTTTAAGCAATACTTACATTTAATATACATTTTATTTTTGTTCTTAAAAAGATAAAAGAATAATTATTTTGGAATATGGCGCATTTTAAAATATTTTTATTTTTACGTATACCTAAACTTTCCCCTACCTTGGCTTGGCACGCAGTGTCCCCTCACGGCTCAACGCACTTTAGAAATAATAGCAGAACTTATTTTTAATCCACAATTGATAAGCTCTTGGCATCATTTCACCTTGATGGTAAATGACGATGATTCAGAAGATGGAAGTTGGCTTACCAAGATTCCCCAACGTAATGGAGAACTTGCTATCTTGTCTATAAGCCGGAACACAACAATGATGTTAGGTAACACTGATGTTTGGCGGAGTCTCTGAGTTAAGACTCATAATAATATGAGAAGATGTTGGTAGCTAGCCAGGCGGGCTATGAAAATGCCCTACCACCAACCAAACCGCGTCTTACAAAGTTGACCCCGCCGGGAATCGAACCCGCGACATCCTGTTGTGAAGCGAATGGACTAACCATTACGCCGCGGCGCGGTTTGAAACGCAAATTCGGCGGGATTAATAAAATAAAAAAATGCAGATGTTAAAAATCGGGACAATCAGCGTCCCACCAGTTGGACCCGGGCACAGATTACTAAATAGTTACTACCCGGGACACTGGGGCCTAAAATCGACACAGTTGGCAAGCCTAGTTGTTTATGTATGAGTCTATGAGGTACCTACTACGTCAGCGTGCAGCTTTATCTTGATAAATGCAATTTTTATTGCCACGACTTTATTGGAGCTGGTAGGTATTGTGCAGTCACGAGGTTCGGCTACGTGAGCGATATTGTGTAGATATTATACCTATTTAATGACGCGAGGGGGCTTGGTAGAGTCGGCCAATCACAGCCCGCCAACTGTTTATGCGTCAGAGTCGGAAATAAATATATTTCTGCCACACCTACCTACGTTACACCATATTACGTGAGACAGAAAGTTGAAGCTAATAATCTTGCGTTTAATACCATAGATGAGATACTAGTTACTTCGTTAATACTTCTAATATTATTAACACTTATAATTATACTAATTATAAATAATAAAAGTAAGTCTGCGCTTATTTATAAAAGCAAGCTGACTATTTCAGATGTTGGTTCAAAGAACAGCATTAGGTAGGTAGGTATACTTCATCATATCAGCCGAAAAACGTCCACTGCTGGACAAAGGCCTCCCCAAAGGATTTCTACGACGACCGGTCCTGCGCTGCCCGCATCCATCGGCTTCCCGCGATATTTACCAGGTCTTCGACCGCGTTGGGAGGCTTGCCTACGCTACCTACGTTTTCCGGTGATCTACGAGCTATGTGGCCTGCCCACTGCCACTTTAGTTTAGCGATACTGTGAGCTATGTCGGTTACTTTGGTTCTCCTGCGGATCTCCTCGTTTCTGATTCGATCACGCAGAGAAACTCCGAGCATAGCACGCTCCATTGCCCTCGGGTGACCTTGAGCCTTCTTATGTATGAGGCATACTCACAATAATATTTATTACCTACCTTACAATTTTAGTAGGTCTACCTAAGTAAGTAGGTAAGTATATTTTTTTAAGTGAATTATAGTAAGTACCTAGATAAGTAGATAGTAGGAACTAAGCTCTACAATAAAACAGCATGAACCTTGGTGAAGTCAGTGAAGTCTAACTTGTTTATGGCATGAACTCATTCTTCGACTATGGTTGTCATCGTCGTCACATATAGGTATATATTATGGTGGCTACGTATCTAATCATATGTTAATAAGCTTACACAATAGAACGAAATTTTCTCAATAATGTGTGTTGTAAAAAATAAAAATAGTAATGGCTGACGCAATATCATGAGATCGTTTGCAAGCCGCTCTGGTCTGACGCTGTCGCCAGTGATGCCAACTCTAAATATGTCAAAAAGTCGTTAGTCGTGCGCTCGAAAAGTTGCTAGAAAAATGTAAAAATGGCAATTCTGTCGCTAGATGTATGATGTTACTGTGCTTGAAAAGTCGCTAAAATGTATGAAGCGTCGATTTTTTTGGTTGCCAGACTGCTCCGAAAATACGTTAGGTCTAGCTACTAATTCGCTAAAATGTATGAAGCGATGATTTTTTTGTTGCTAGACTGCTCCGAAAATACGTTAGATCTAAGCTACTAAGTCGCTAAAATGTATGAAGCGTCGATTTTTTTTGTCGCTAGATTGCTCCGAAAATACGTTAGATCTAGCAAATTTGCAACACTGGCTGTCGCGCACGCCCGCGCTCGCCCGCGCTTTGTTGGCGCATGCGCGGACCACACCTCCGCAGCTGGCACACATGCCGCGGACCAGGTACTCCGCTGCTTACTGCACTTTCTAAACTGGTGACGTCACTGACCTCGTCCACTCCACCCACCTTGCCTGCAAATCCTAGACAGGTGTAAACAGAAGATAAGTACAAGTAAGTAGGTAGGTGGTGGGCGAAAAAAATCGCAGTTTCAGTAAAGTTGTAGAACAAAAGTTGTTCAGTTTGATGAGTACAAGCCCACTTTAAAGTATCAATGCACCTTTTTGTTACACCCTGTATACAGGGTGTAACAAAAATGGTGTAGGTCCCGTTAACTGTGACTTCCACTCGTCATACTGAACAACCTTTTATTCTACGACTTTGCTGAAATCGCAAAAAAAATATTTTTACTCTTCATACAAATCGATCAGCTGATCGACCAATTTTGTGCATTTTACTATCCATGGTCCAATTTTTTTTTTGAGAATTGGCTATGGGTTCCTTGAGGAAAGTTGTTCAGTATGATGAGGAGAACCCCCAGTTAACTGATTCTACACCTTTTTTTTACACTTGTATATTATGTTGATGTTGGCCGCAGATCATAAGTGTCCGGCAAATCGCTCCGTCGGCTTAGTCGACCTAGGCACCTTATTTTCGGAGCCCCGCCACAGATGAGATACTAGTTACTTCGACCCCGCGATTAAATGTCTGGGCATTTAACGGTTTGCCTGGGAATATCTGGGGATTCTTACGATCTTCCGCCGGCAACATATTAACATGCACCGATTACCTAACGGCTAACTCTAACCGGAGAAACAGTTTAGATATAAATTAGAAATAGTTTAGATGTAAATTAGATACAACCTAGTGATTAAAATCAAACAAAATATACAGTATATATTAAAAATGGCTAGCGGTTATTTTTAAACGCGATATGCAACAGAAAATGTTGCGGTTTGACTTATTATGAGGAAACAGACTCAATTCTGTAAATACGTAGTCATTTGTGCCAAAAAAATAGATACCTATAATTATGGCTAATTAATTTAAGAAAATTATGACATTTCTTTTTCTCTTATGAACGCCGGAAGTTTCGTTTTTAACTTGCCAATAGCATTCGTTAGGATTGATTTAAATATTAAAAAACCGACTGCATAAAAAGGAACTCCTCTTTTTTTTACAGACGGGTAAAAATGTATTCTGTGTCACTCACGGGATCAAGACAAATCTAACGACACAGTTCAAAATCCATCAAGCCGTTTGCCGGTAGCCACACGCCACACCCCGGACACTCCATACAAACGGTCGCGAAATGACATTACCAAAAAACAAATGACGAAGCAAACAAAATCACGGCGGATTTCCCATACGTTCGAGAACCAAACTGTAACCAATCTGTATCAATCTGCGTGACTAGGGGGTGAGGTCGCAATCTAGAGAACGGCAGAGAGTGTCCATATACTGTATGTTAGTACTAATATATTATATACATACCTTGCTGTAGCCTTACAGAGCGTGCTAAAGAAATAAACAAATAAATAAACATACATATACAACACACTGGAAAAACATAACCATACTTCTGGTGCAGTCGGGTAAAAAACATAATGTGGCAAACCAACATAGTTGAAGATTATTAATCTTAAAACCACATAAGTACATACTTAAATGATTATTCTCGGAAAGATTCATCTGAAAATCGTCGGTCACAATACTCACAACCACATCATAAATTTATATTTCAGCTATATCACGCTGATACATAACAAAATTTAGCCTTGAATTTTTTTGTTCAACTAGCAATTTTGCTGTTTAGATAATAATTAAGTTCTGCTAAATTAGGTACTAACATATACCATACGTAATATTGTTAGTTGCGAAATTATTAAATATCGTGACCAAGCATTTTTTTTGCATGTTTGGGCTTTGACAAACAAACGGATGCTAGTTTTTCCTAAAATTGCCAAAATTTTGGGTAGGTATCTAAACATTTTGTTACTTACTTGTTTTATCATATCAGCTCATATACGTCCCAACCGAGGGGCTCGAGCCTACCCTAAATTAGATCGATCGGGCCTTAGTCAACCACGCGGGCCCTAGTGCGGGTTGGTCGACTTCACACACAACCTTCGAGTTTCTTCGCTGGCGTGTGCAGGTCTCCTCACGATGTTTTCCTTCACCGTAAGAGCGTCTGATAAACGTACTATGAAATCTAAATTCGTAACTACATTATTACGTGGCGGGATTCAAACCACGACCTCCCGGACAGGAGGCGGCAGCCCTAACCGTTACGCCACCGACGCTCATACGACTTACTTGTTTAGTCGAATCTAGTTAAATGCACATAAACTAATAAGATTCAGGATGTTTATTCAAAATAGGTGCAAATTACACTCTTTCTGATAGTCATAAAATAGTAATTCATCATCATCATATCAGCCGACGACGGACGTCCACTGCTGGACATAGGCCTCCCCCAAGGATTTCCATGACGACCGGTTCTGCGCTGCCCGCATTCAGCGGATTCCCGCTACCTTCACCGAGTGGGAGGCCTACCTACGCTACGTTTTCCGGTGCGCGTTCGCCACTCGAGAATTTTACTGCCTCAACGGTCATCTGTTCTACGAGCTAAAAATAGTAATTACACATTGCTAATGTCATTTGTGAAAAATAAAGCAATCATTAGTTAGTAACGTCAAAGTACAATCATTGATATAATAATAGATTGTACACCAAGTAGATAAAGCACTGTTTTATGTCACGCACGGGCGTAACATTAAAACTTGAACGTAATGAGACTCATTACACCCTCGCTACGTTCGGGGGTTTAATCTGGAGTCCTTCGTTACGTCCCTTACGTTTAGGATTCAATATCACGCTCGCAAAAAAAACAAATTGGCTCTCCCATACTAACTCGATCAGCTGATCAGCCAACTTTTTTGATGATCAGTTCAATTTTTTTTTGAGATTTGACTATGGAGAAAGTTGTTCAGTTTCATGGGTAGAAGCACCAGTTAAAATAGTTTCAGCTAATTTTGTTACACCTTATACAGAGTGTAACAAAATTGGTGTAGGTCCCGTTAACTGGGGCTTCTACCCATCATACTGAACAACTTTTGTTCTACGACCTTGCTGAAATCGCAACAAAAAAAATTAATCTTCATACAAATCGATCAGCTGATCGACCAATTTTGTGCATTTAAGTGTGGAGGGTCCAATTTTTTTTTGAGAATTGACTATAGGCTCCTTGGGGAAAGTTGTTCAGTATGATGAGTAGAAGCCCCAGTTAACGGGTCCTACATCAATTATTTTACACCTTGTATATGTAAAGTGTATGTAAAGTGTATGTAAAGCGTCGGTGGCTCTACCGGTAACGACTCGGTCCATCTAACCAGAGGTACCGGGTTCAAATCTGGACGGCCAATGTACCAATGAGTTTTTCAAAAACTTACGTACATACTTACCGATTGCTTTAACGGTGAAGGAAAACATCGTGAGGAAACCTGCACACACCTGCGAAGAAACTCGAAGGTTGTGTGTGAAGTCGACCAACCCGCACTGGGCCCGCGTGGTCGACTAAGGCCTAATCGCCCTGATTCAGGGTAGGCTCGAGCCCCTCGGTGGGGACGTATATGAGCTGTAATGATGTATGTAAACGTCTGCTACAAGAGGCAAACATAAACAGAAAATAATGGATTTTATTAGCAAATTGCAAACTGTTATTCACGATATCGTAGACGTTATTTCTGTTCGTGACAAACAGGCGATAGGTACTTAAATCCTGCTGCAATAAAAGCCAAATTGACGATTACGTATATACAGGATGTAACAAAATTTGTGTAGGACCCGTTAACTGGGGGTTCTACTCGTCATACTGAACAACTTTCTCCAAGGAACCCATAGTCAATTCTCAAAAAAAATTGGACCCTCCATACTAAAACCGCACAAAGTCAGTCGATCAGCTGATCGATTTGTATGAAGAGTAAAAAAAATTTTTTTACGTTTTCAGCAAAGTCGTAGAACAAAAATTGTTCAGTATTACTTAACAGGACCTACACCAATTTTGTTATACCCTGTATATGTCGCAACCGTTACGTAGAATACGCCTGTTTCCAAAACGGCGCGCTGAATGGCGCCGAAATGTAAAGCGTCGAATTTTGCGCCGCTTTGTAAACTAGGTACTGACAATGAGTAAAAATTCGCTGATTTCTTCTTCGCTCGCTCATTTAATAAGATATGTACATCATCATATCAGCCGAAGGACGTCAGCTGCTGGACATAGGCCTCCCCCTACTATTACCACGACAATCGGTTCTGCGCTGCCCGCATCCAGTGGCTTCCCGCGACCCTTTCCAGGTCATCGGTCCACCAAGTGGGAGGCCTACCTACTCTACGTTTTCAGGTAAATAAAATAAAATATGTATAACAGTAGTTTTTACAAAAAGGCGGCGCCTCATACAATGCTGCGTATTTTCTTTCAGCCGAATTTACAATCCGGCGTTGTTCGGCGCGCTGTTTTGGAAGCCGGCGGATTACAGCGGATTACGGAATACGACTTCCACATATACATTCACATACCAACCTATTTGTTAAGCAACGAATAGCAGGAAATAACTATCCCGGTCATAATTTCCCGCTAATAAAAGTTTGATAGAAGGAATACAATTACTTTTACAGCTGCTTTCGCGTGGTCCTACTATGTACTATGTACTAATTCACATTATTTCTCTTGTGGTTGAGTTGATTACGCAAGTTAACTAACCCAAAGCACGGTCATTAAGTACCTGGATGGGTCTGACTGTTAGTGGCATTTTTCTCAACCGTATTAGAATTTTAAACCATGTAAACAAAACATTTTATCATCACACTGGCTATGATTATTCTACGATGACTTGCAGTTGAAGGTCGTTGATAGTGCGACTAGCATAAACAAAACACATAACATTACAAACCGTACCTTAACGATAAACGATTAAGTGCCAAATTCAAGTAGTGATTGGCTATGATTATTCTACGATGACTTGCAGTTGAAGGTCGTTGATAGTGCGACTAGCATAAACAAAACACATAACATTACAAACCGTACCTTAACGATAAACGATTAAGTGCCAAATTCAAGTAGTGATTGGCTATGATTATTCTGCGATGACTTGCAGTTGAAGGTCGTTGATAGTGCGACTAGCATAAACAAAACACATAACATTACAAACCGTACCTTAACGATAAACGATTAAGTGCCAAATTCAAGTAGTGATTGGCTATGATTATTCTACGATGACTTGCAGTTGAAGGTCGATGATAGCGCGACTAGCATAAACAAAAAACATAACATTACAACCGTACCATAACGATAAACGATTTAGTGCCAAATTCAAGTAGTGATTGGCTATGATTATTCTGCGATCACTTGCCGTTGAAGGTAGATGATAGTGCGACTAGCATAAACAAAAAACATAACATTACAACCGTACCATAACGATAAACGATTTAGTGCCAAATTCAAGTAGTGATTGGCTATGATTATTCTGCGATCACTTGCCGTTGAAGGTCGATGATAGTGCGACTAGCATAATCAAAAAACATAACATTACAAACCGTAGGTACCATAACGATAAACGATTTAGTGCCAAATTCAAGTAGTGATTGGCTATGATTATTCTACGATCACTTGCAGTTGAAGGTTGATGTTAGCGCAACTAGCATAAACAAACAACATAACATTACAAACCGTAGGTACCATAACGACAAACAATTTAGTGCCAAATTCAAGTATAGTGATATTTGTTTACATTGTTTGAAAATTCTTATAAAAGGTACCGTGAAGCTGTTGTTGGTGCCGCTTGCTATCACTATAATTATGGTAGTAGTTAAATCGAAACTTTCACTTTATCGAAAAAAAAAACGTATAAATAACCCTAGCTTTTGTTCTGACTGACAACCTATCAAAAATTGGTCCAAATTGGTTAACATTTAAGGCGAAAATCGTTAACGCCGTTTGTATGAAAAGCCGCAGCTTCACAACCCTCTTAAATCAGCCGCTGTTATTGACATGGAAGTCGTGCGTGCGTGCTATGCTATTGACGACTGGCCGCGTAGGTTTAAGGCATGTGTCGGAAATCAGAGGGGCATTTCAATAACTTTAATGAATATATTAATACGTATTTAACTACCTTTGTTTACATAAAAAAACTAATTTGTGTCATTCATTTCGCACAAAACATGTGACAGAACTTATGACCCTACTATGCACTTGAGTGGATGTGTGTACTTGCAACCCCTTCGTGACTTTTGCGCCATCCTGTATAATTAATTAAAAAAGAAAGTTATTACGGCCAATTAGGCTTTTTTTTAGCTATTTAGCAGTAAGTCCAACTTAAGATCTGCAGTTGGATTTCGAAAATTAAATATTTTTTCCATACAAAATGTTCTGTACCAACTGCAAATATAACTTTTTTCTTAAAAGTATACATTTATTTTTTGAAAAGTCATCATATCAGCTCATAATATACGTCTCCACCGAGGGGCTCGAGCCTACCCTGAATTAGGGCGATCGGGCCTTAGTCGACCCGGCTGGCCCAAAGCGGGTTGGTCGACTTCACACACAACCTTCGAGTTTCTTCGAAGGCGTGTGCAGGTTTCCTCACGATGTTTTCCGTCACCGTAAGAGCGTCGGATAAACGCACATATTAAATCTAAATCTAAATTCGAAATCACATTGGTACGAGGCAAGATTCGAACCACGGCCTCCCGGACAGGATGCTGCTGCCCTAGCCGTTACGCCACCGATGCTCTTTGATGAAGATCTAAAGGAAATCGAAGTTGATTTTCCTGTTAATTTTACATAGTTAAGTAACTCGGTTGGTAAGTGACCGCTAAACAGAACAGTTTACGTCATTGTAAATTCCGGCCGTCACCGCATTGCTGTTGATGTGATGAATTGATGATGAAGGAATACCTACCTTGAAACTACAACTACTTACCTATTTTACACTGTGGGTGGACATAGAAAAAATATTTCTTTCCTGTCATTTTTGGTCGATTGGTATAGTAGGTACGTTCGTGGACTTAGCTGCAGTACACCCGAACGGAGTTCTGGAAATGTGTTAAAGGATAAATAATTGTACAAAAAAAAATAGGCAAGTATTATTTTTTAAATTAATCATAAATTTAATCATTTTCACTGCCGGACGAATTATCTTCAGAATCGTCGCCTACATTAATACTAATAAAAAGACGGAACAAGATTCGCGCAACCGTGCGGGTGTAACTTCGGCGGCGCCGCGATTGAACTCAGGGAGGCTCCTTTGACGCAACCGTTTGACGCCAGCCGACAGCGGCGAGCGGCATTTATCAAAGGTGCAGCTAATTCAGCGAACGAACTTGAGGTTCTCACGTCGACCCCTCCTATACAGGGTGCAGGTCCCGTTAACTGGGGCGTCTACTCAACATACTGAACAACTTTTGTTCTAGGGCTTTGCTGAAATCGCAAAAAAATAACTCTTCATACAAATCGATCAGCTGATCGACCAATTTCGTGCATTTTTTTTTTGTACGAGGTTCATTAGTTTTTTAGTTCGGACCCGCCCTGATCGGGTCCTACACCAATTTCGTTACAACCTGTATAGTATTTTTTTTAAATGAATATTCACGCATAACTTTTTTTTATCTGTGCCGTGGATCAACATTTAACACGTCACAAAGTCAGCAGAGAGTGGATAAGTGTGTTATACTTGTGATTTAGGCTTGTGACTAAACTCACGTGCGCAAATGAAAATGCCGGCTGACGCGAATAGGGGTCAATTGGATAGCAACGAATACAAACATTAAATTGACAATCATCAAGACACTTAGATAGGCAGACGTTGCAGGCTAGTAATTTGCGTCAACAGACAACTTACTTGTTCGTTGCTAGCGTCAGCAAAGACGCTCATTCAAGGCTACAAAAACAGAACAATACCAAGACCCCCTTATCATCACGCTATTGTGTAATTTGACATAAAAAGCTAAGATCACTAAATCCGAGAAGGTTAATACGTGTTAAAATAATATCGAACGTAAGTCTATTCATTTTAAGTTCAAATCAATGCGGGCTTCAACGCGGCTGTTACGTTGAAACCGAACGCCCAATTCTCGATTTTTACATGTTTTTATTACTTTTCATCACTTTTAAATAAGTTTTAAAAAATGTGTTCAATTAAAATAAAAGGTCTTTAAGTCACAGATTTTTGTGTGTTGGTTTCATTCAACATTTAGCTATTTGTTTGCAATTAATGCCAAAAACAGGGTCTACAATATATTTTTTTACATTAAAAGTGGTAATATTTTTAAAATTGTATTCAATTAAATCGATGTTTTATTAGTTTAGTTATGTTTTTTTTTCATGGTGATAGCTTTACACAGTCTTTCAATAATATGATTTGACCCCAATGACTTCTATATTACTGGCGTTTGACCCATACAAACAACAACAGCGCACCAGTACCAACAGCAACCTGTGCACTTTAGTGGACCGATGGGACTCTCCGATACTGGGGCGCTGGATACGTCTGCATAAAAAAAATAAAACTGAAAATGAGAAATAAATTCATATCTCGTTATACAATAACAGTAAATGTATAAAAAAATGTAGAAAGATGTGGTTTTATATGTTTATTTAATTGGTGTAATTGAGAACAAAATAACTAATTGAATTATTTAATTATTATTATTTTTTTATTATTTCATGTCCCGGATATAGGCAAATTTTAATTTTTTTTCCTAAAAAACTAAAAGTCGTATCGATTTCGGAGTTTTACTCTGATGTTTGTAATGTTAATAACTATTATATTTTGCAATAAAATAAAGATGAAACAAAATGAGGCAGTCAAGTAGAGACCGGCGTTGCCCCTGTGGCGGACGGCTCCATCGAGACCATCTCGATTATTTGATTTATTCCCATTGTTTTACTAACATCTAGTGTATAGTACCATATGTACTAATGTTACTAACCAATTATGGACTATGTCTGTAATAAATACTTATTATTATTATAGTAACTTGATTCACGATGTTTCAAACATGAACGAAATAATTTGGAAATAAAGTTCTTGTCAGCTCGTACTGCAACGTGACTGTTATACGTCAATCGTTGCGGACGAATCGTGCGAAAATTGTGGTTTTTATTTTTTAATACGTTATAAATAAATTAAATAATAAGAATTTCCAAAAAGTAAGAAAACAAAATCATTTCATGTTGTTTTGTTATAAGTTCATCGATATCATAATGTTTCGATTAAAATTGCAGCGGTTCTATGGTTACAACTAGAAAAAAAGGGTATATCCTGTAAATTAAAAAACATTTTTTGTTTTCGATAAAAAAATCCTTAATTGAAGTAAAAAGTGGTTGGTTACAAAGTTGGTCGTTGGCGGCGGTATTTATAAGACGAAGTAACTAGTATCTCATCTCATCTGT
Source organism: Coleophora flavipennella (assembly GCA_947284805.1). Lineage (NCBI taxonomy): Eukaryota > Metazoa > Arthropoda > Insecta > Lepidoptera > Coleophoridae > Coleophora > Coleophora flavipennella. The sequence continues at coordinate 2,378,696 of OX369292.1, forward strand.
GGTATAAGATGCAATGGATGTATATAACTGCTAATCATATTTTAGTTAGGTACCCAATACCACAGATGATAATAATAGTACAAGTACTAATTACTAACAGCTCGACTAACAATCGGAATAATTCTGAATCGAACCGTACCTAATATACCTACTTACAAGTAAATCTTAACCCGGCGGCGTGAATGAGGTCGGGTATGTGTTTTTTTTTTAAATTGTGAACTACACGTGCGCAAACACACGCGGGTACGTAATATCCGACCTCATAAAAGAAGATATTAGAATGTTTTACGTTGATTAAAATTTTATCTCGAATCTAAATTATATAAGACAAGATATATTTTTTAATTTTGTGTGCCCAGTTGTCAAAATATCTCAAGTTTTCATGGTTCCTAAATATTGTTGATTTTTGTGTAAAAAAATACTACTTACTTTGTTTTTTTTTTATAGAAATTTAAATACTTTTGTATCTAGAATTTTATCATTTTACCTCATGTCCCTAATGTAAATAACATATTTAGATTACAGTTATAAGTAGTCATTTCATTTATCAAAATCGACAATTTCTATTTTTGGGTATGCCACACCCACCTCGCAGTTGGTGAACTATTTTTCACCTCATTCACGCCCGCCGGGTTAAATGATATCATACCTTCCTTACTGAAATAAGACTAATTGAGGTGTTTTCGATATTATGTGTAGGTAATTTTAGCTAATAAGTGTGAACCAACAGTACGTGACGTGAACGTGTCTAACATAGACAAAAATGTGGTTTTATCATGTTTCCAAAGTTCCAATCACTTCGCGACCTCCAGCGGAACACAGACAAACAGTACCTACCTACGCGCACAGACGCAACTGAAGGCGTGTTCCCATACGTACACATGACTGGCCAGTCATACAGAAAACCATACAAGGATATTTGCGTATGTATGCCAGTCAGTACTTACCAAGAATGTTACATTCGTTTGGAAACGGCGCCAGTCAGTGCAGGCACGTAAACAAACCAGTCACCTGACCGACGGCTGTCTCGACTCGAGAGGCGAGCAGTGATGCCAACTCTATATTATGTCAAAAAGTCGTTAGTCGTACGCTTGAAAAGTTGCTAGAACAATATAAAAATGGCAATTCGGTCGCTAGATGTATGGTATGGTGTTAATGTGCTTGAAAAGTCGCTAAAGTGTATGAAGCGTCTATTTTCTTTGTCGCTAGACTGCTCCGAAAATACGTTACATCTAGCTACTAAGTCGCTAAATTGGCAACACTAGAGGCGAGTTCCCGTCCACCGGTCAGCAGCGCGCAGGCGCCATCTCCAGCGAACTGTCACCTCTGGCGAGCATGCTGTACTGTACTCTAATCCTTGTAGATAAAAGTCAATTTTACTTTTTTCAACCTATTCGTTAAATCTGCAAAATAGCACTTGTCGAGACTGAAGAATTTCCAGTTTGGTTAAAAATGTATGATCTATATGAGACAGCCAGTCTTGAAGTTGTTAATTGAAAACCCAATGTTTTTAAGTAACTAGCGAAGTAATCATTAAAGGTTTTAAATTAAATATACTACCGGTTGATTTCTGAAGAAGTAGTTTTCTGGTAGTAGTTACTTACTTACAGTTTTGTTTATTTTTCTAGTTTCTACACCTCTGTTACTTATATAGTGAAAGTATCTCATGCAATGGTAGAATGTATGTAAAAAAATTGCAATCGGAATCCAAACTTCGACCAATATAACAGCTATGGACCGGCCCTATCCATACCTCTACATTAATCTCATTAAAATTGAATCAAACAATCATGAGAGCATGAGAATTATTTATTAGTAATTTTAGAAAATATAATTAGGTTAGGACTGTATTACAAAATGCTTACGTAGGAGTGAAAAGGGATGCTTAAACCTTTATTCGTGTGATTATCGGAGCATGCGAGCGTGTGACATCTTGACCGAACTGAGAAGAAATCAATGAATCACAGATTACGTCAGTAATATATAAGTCATTGCAGTGAATGCACACATTTTGTTGGCATCAATGATATATATTACTGACGTAAGGACCCGACCAACGCGCGCGACTAATGCTCCCAGAGAATTGGTGCGAAAATCGAAAGTTTCGCACACTCGCGACTCAGTCGTCTGCGGGAAATTTTTCAGTGCGGTGGAAAAATATTCCATAATATAGAAATGCCTTATTGTGTTGTTAGAGGCTGTAAAAATCATGAAAGAAAGGCAGTTAACTCTCGCCCACGCTAGTTCGTACGAGTTATGTCAGATGGCGCTGCTTTTTGCTTGTATGTATGAAGAAAATCTGACTAAAATATGGAATATCCTTCTGTTCAAATCTGTGGTTGGCATCAAATTCGTTGTTCGCTTGGGCCGGTCCTTAGCTGCTAATTGGTCGAAGGATCCAAAACCAAAAAGTGAGTTCCGTAATGTCCGCTAAAAGACACACTACGTACCTTGGAAAAAAATACAGTAAACCTAGGCTAGGCTCATTCTTTGAAGCAAGATACCCACTACAGACACTACCTACAGTAGATGGCCTCCACACTATTGTGTTGTCAGTTCCTATTAAGACGAGAGTGAACAGGCACTATTTGAGCTTGCGTGTTACTTCCTCGGCTGCATCGGCACTTACCATCAGGTGAAGTGGTTTTTTTTTACGATCGTTAAGCCCTTGGCATCATCTCACCTGATGGTAAGATGGAAGCGGGCTTACCAAGATTGCCCAACGCGATGGAGAACTGGCTATCTTATCTTGATGCCGGAATACATCAATGTTGTTAACACTGATGTTTGGCGGCAAGAGTTAGATAAGATGGTGGTAGCTAGCCAGGCGGGTTAAGAAAATGCCCTACCACCAACCAAACCGAGTGCAGCCAAACGCACTCGAATTTTTAATTAAAAAAAATCTAAGACAGCATCATAATATCAGCTCATATACGTCCCCACCGAGGGGCTCGTGCCTACCCTGGAATTAGGGCGATCGGCCTTAGTCGAGTTTCTTCGCAGGTGTGTGCGTGCAGGGTTCCTCACGATGTTTTCCTTTTAAAGCAATCGGTGAGTATATATATGTACAATGTACCAATGAGTTTTTCAAAAACTTACGTACATACTTACCGATTGCTTTAACGGTGAAGGAAAACATCGTGAGGAAACCTGCACACGCCTGCGAAGAAACTCGAAGGTTGTGTGTGAAGTCGACCAACCCGCACTGGGCCCGCGTGGTCGACTAAGGCCTAATCGCCCTGATTCAGGGTAGGCTCGAGCCCCTCGGTGGGGACGTATATGAGCTGTAATGATGATGATGATGATGATGAGTATATATGTACGTAAGCACAGATAAAGTTACTTCGTACGTAAGTTTCGAAAAACTTACATTGGCCGTCCGGATTTGAACCCGGCATCTCTGGTTACGAGGACCGAGTCGTTACCGGTTGAGCCACCGACGCTTCTAAGACATACCTCCCCATCCCCACTAGCAATTTTATAATTTGCCTGACCCAGCCTGAACATTTGTAAAATGACGAATCATACAATATGCCTGTGACATATACATGGTACAAGTTGTAAAAAAAAATTGGTGTAGGAGCCGTAAACGGGGAGTTCTAGTCTTGAATAACTTAACTACTAACTGATTAAGGCCCAATATGTCTTGGAACAGTTGTCTCTGTCTTTTTCTTTACGTATAAAAAGTAAAGAAAATAACCCCACTTTTACACTTTTTCAATGTTTTTTCATTTTAACTTAGAAGATAGGTATATGCATTTTTGCAAAAATGTCTGATGAAAAATAAGGTGGTATGTCTAACTGTAAAGTAAAGTTCTCGAGTGGCGACCACGCACCGGAAAGCGTAGTGTAGGCAGGCCTCCCACTCGGTGGACCGATGATGGACCGATGACCTGGTGAAGGTCGCGGGAAGCCGCTGGATGCAGGCAGCACAGAACCGGTCGTCGTGGAGATCCTTGGGGGAGGCCTATGTCCAGCAGTGGACTTCCTTCGTCTGATATGATGATGATGTTGATGATGTCTAACTGTAGTGAAGTAAACAATGACTTCTATATTACTGGGTGGAAGTAAAACTGGTTTTTGTGGGATAAAACATAGCGAAAATTAATAAATTTTAGCGAACTGCAATTTTTCCGATAAAATTTTATCAAATCTTATTTTGGCCTCCAACCTACACTTTGTAGCAGACATAATATTGTAATAAATTTATAAAAAAACAACAATAAATGTATTGCAGTTTCAACCGCAGAAAAATGACTTTTTCCAGCCCCCGATTACGGGGTTTGCATTATTTTCAGAAAGGGTTTCGCCTTAAGAGACAGAGAAAGGAAATGTCCAGAAGAAATAGAATTCTTTGATATTAAACCAATCCAATTTATCGCTATACGTCGAGTTAGTAACTTTTAACAGGGCGACATGTGCAGAGGCCAGCACATCAAGCTAGACACTTTGGACTTTGTCAAAGTATATATTATTATATTAGTAATAACATACGGTATGGACACTCCCTGCCGCTCTCTAGATTGCGACCTCACCCCCTCGTCACCCATATTGATACAGATTGGTTACAGTTTGGTTGTCGAACGTATAGGATTTCGCCGCCATTTTGTTTGTTTCGTTATTCGTTTTTTGAAATGTCATTTCTGGCCCATTGTATGAAGTGTCCATGGTGTGATTTTGTACCGTTCGTTCTTATGCCGTACGCGTATGGATCAGAATCGCACTACGCGTGTCTAGCTTGATGTTCTGGCCTGTGTACCTACATACAAGCTTTTGTAACCACGTTTGGGGCTTACTATTCGCATAGACATAAAAGAAAACCGAAAGGTAGACCGTAGACCTCATTATTTCACATAAACCTAGTGATAAAAAATATAAAAAAATATATTTTAGAAGGAAAAAAAACATTCACATTGACCCCGACGTGATTTGAACACGCAACCTTCTGATCTGGAGTCAGACGCGCTACCGTTGCGCCACGGAGTCGATATTTGAAGCTGCGAAATAAATGAATACAATGAGCATTATGACTTAATATTTTGTATAAAACAAAATATTTTAGTAGTCAATCTCCACATCAGAGGATCTAAAACTTGCTACACAGTAAAAATGTCATTATCTCGTATCTTGTGGCACAATTAACCGTGCCTTGATTTGATGGATCATTTTTGCCGATGATGCAATAGCTTTCTAATGACTCATGCAACTTAAAGTGATTAGTTTTATTTGGTACCTACTTAATTGTACGACTGAATGTGGATTGAATCAATAGCAGAACTTCAATGAGTTTATCCTACCTATCATCATTTTATTGCAGCCAGCATAAGCAAAGTTTTTAGCGCCATCTACCGTAAACACTCTTTACTTGATAGTCTGCTACGCGCTACGTTTCGTAGTCTACAACGTATACAAGACAAACAGTTTTGTTAGTTGTCAACAAAATTGGTGTTGGAGTCATGGAGTGTAGACCCGAACTCCGAAGCTTGTCTTCAGTGCCTATACCACAGTATTACAATATAGCGGCTTAATCGTAATACTGTGCCTATACTGTACAACTTTTTAACTTTTTAATTCGCAAAAAAAAAAATATACAAATCATTAATGTTCTTTTAGCGCTAAGGTAGTTCTTTTTTTAAATTGGTTCATTATTCAGTAGACTTCTACACCACATCACAGAGTACTCGAATTATACGGCTTCAACAATACAAATACCTACACTAAATTTCATTCAATCAGCGAGGTAGAACTTAATGCACAAATTGAGGATATGTCTCAATAGCCCCTGTGGCCTAATGGATAAGGCATCGGCCTCCTAAGCCGGGGATTGTGGGTTCGAGTCCCACCAGGGGTACATTTTTGGTTCCTCGAGGAAAGATAGATATAGTTGAATTACACATTAATAATGTTTTGGTGACTATATCACAGATGAGAATATACTAGTTACTTCGTCGTAAGCTATATACACTAGTCACCTTTGTATAAGACTCCAAACCTTCATTCGAAGATTATATTTGAAAATCTTGAGATTTTTTAAAAAAACAGTATAAATAAAAGCAGAACTAATGCCTGGTTTAACAGTGAAATAAAAAAACTTACATCAATACAAAAAAAAAGTTTATCATGACGAAAAAAATTTAGTTGAGAAAAAAAAAACAGATTAGAGCTGGGTTCAGTACGAAAAACAAAAAAAAAGACGCGTGGCACTCGGGGACTGCCGCGATAAAGCTATTGCATAGCATTTTTTATCAACTTAAGCAATTATATTTATTTATTTTTTATTTATATGCAGTATTTACCAGTACCATATAGTCCTTGGGGCGCGGGATGTTTATGTAATAAATTAACACTAAGAAAGTTAAATCATCATCGTCATCGTCATCGACCACCATCGCGACCACAATCACGACCACCATCGCGACCACCATCACCACCACCATCACGACCACCATCACAACCACCATCACGACCACCATCACCACCACCATCACCATCATCATGATGGATAGATAGATGGCACTGTAAGTTTTTTAGAACTCAATATATTATTATTTTTTGGGTTGTCAGGTTTTTTTCGTTACGAAATTTCTTGATTCGGTCCCTTTAAAGCCCGCGATAAAAGCTATACTTACAATAGTTTAAAAGTATCTGTGGATAAAATAGTCAGTCGGTCCCTAAAGCATTTGCTAAGGCTCTACGTCTCCTTGGCATGCTCAGTAACAGGTTGTCACGTCCGCGAAAGATGTAAGAAAAGATCTTGTTCTGCTCGTAAGTTCTAAGAAAGCTGTCGAAATGCTAATCTTCAGAGTAAATCCCAGGCATGCTCAATAGGATTCATGTCACAGGACTGCGATAGGCCAGTCTAAGAGCGTGATATCATGTTCACGGATAACATTTAAAACAGGTCCTGCAGTGTGCGCGCGAGCATTATCTTGCATGAACATCAAATTCTCTCCAATTGGAATTCGGTGCGGAACAACAATCGGTTCTACCACCTCGTGACGGTATTTTTCTGCATTCATGTTGTTCTGTATGAAAACGACGTCAGTTCTTCCACCAAGACGAATTCCTGCCCAGACCATTATTATGCCCCCCTGACAGGGATGCACTTCCTGAGGATAACGAAGCCGTTCGTGACGTCCAGAAGCTCGCCACACGCGTACTCTCCTTGAATCAGGGTGGAAACCGAATCTGGTTTCATCAGAAAACAACACACGAGCCCACTCATCTTCTGGCCACTCTAGGTGAACACTTACCCATCGTAACCGTAAGCACGATTGCCTCGCTAGAGAGCTACTACCGGCAACGGCTTACGAGAACGTAAAGCGACTTCATATGCTTCATATGCTCCTGGATGTTTGTGTGCTGACAGTTAACTGGTGTTGAGTTTGCAGCCTTGCAACCAGTTGCCGCGCCGTAGTTTTACGATATTCCGAATAAAGTGGTCTTGTCTTTGAATTGTAACACGTGATCTACCTGGATGTCGTTCGGCCGTATTCCCGGTGAGCCGATAACGTTGTGCCATAACCTTCGATTTACCGACTGGTTGGAGGCGATGGCATCCGCAACTTGACGTTGTGTACTTCCGGCTTCCAGCATGCCCACAGCGCGTAACCTTTCTTCTTGAGTTAAATGACGGCGTGGCATTACCGCTTATAAGCCAATACTTTCTTTAAATTAAAAAAAAATATAATTCAACATAAAAAAATTAAAATAGCAGTCAACAAACGATGATACTTTATAAAAAAATAAACCTTCTGCCGCCAATTTATTTGAAAATGTTGTAAATGAGAAGAATTATATTGTTAGAATTTTTGAAGTTGGAACATTATTTATCGAGTTTTTATTTCGTTTAAAATTTTATAGGTGGCCAGTTTCTTTTTCGAAGAGATTTTATACAAAAAAGTTAATTTTGATGTTTGAGTCTTAGACAAAGTTGACTAGTGTATCATTCAAGTTATTTCATTAGAGCACCCACAGGCGATTAATTATCGCACTTTCATTAAAAAAATAACATACAAAAAATAGCTTGCCAATCTCTGGTATATCTAATAATGAATTTTTTAAATTAACTATGTTCCTTGAGGAAAGTTGTTCAGTTAAATAAGTAAAGAAAACTCCTGTAGACTCCTTGGCCTTTGCATACCTAGATAAATAATTTTCTAAAAACCTAAAAGCTTTTAGGTACAAGCTTTTTAGGATCAAAGTACTCGTTAATACGAATCAAACGAGCCCAAACTCGATGGGGTTGTGTCGTTTTATTTCGGAGTTCCTATGGCGTCCTTCCAGCTCCAGCATCAGATCAGCTCCATGTCATCATAATATTGCATTGACACGCGATATACATATTAATAATATATGCTTGTAATAAAAGCGTCCTTCATCGTTCAACCCGTCACACTGACGTTCTGGTGGCTATACGAACTCTTTTTTTTAATTAGCTGTGTTTCTTGAGGAAACTAATTTAGTTGAATAGGAAGACTCCTTTCGAATTTCGAATCCATTCATAGATCAATTTCTAGAAAAATAAATAAGTCTGTCGTCGTCGTTCTACGTCACCGGATGCAGGGGAAAGTGGGGAGCGTTGACCCCCCTTTTCTATTTGTTTTTTTTTTATTACTATTTACAGTAGTAAGCTTTAGTTGCATTTTTGACCATAATTTTGCTCTTACTTTGTATCTCCTATGCAGAGGAGACAGTTTTCCACCAATTAGGATACTTGATTGAAGTCTCCCAGGCTTAGAGGACACATTTTAACAATCTGTTTATTAATTTGTTTAATCTCTCTCATAAGAATAAATTAAATTATGGTCACAAATATATGATAGATAACAGAAGCTCGCCCTCTTCCAGAATAAAGGTAACTCAATAAATTAAGATGACACATTCGCAGATTAAAAATAGGGACCAAAATAAAAAACATATCAACCTTTCTCAGTCCCCCTGTAAAATTATTACTTAAACAAAATAAAAAAAAACTTTTTTTGATTTAAAGACCGTAGTAAAACCGGTTTTATCTAAATTATTTTGTGGATTAAGTGACATCGCACAACTTGCTTATCTTAACCGGTAAGATCGCCGGACAAACAGCACATCTCTTTCATTCCTATGCAATCTGATAAAGATGGAGTTGTCACTGTTGTCAATATCTGAAATGCTATCTCTGTCAGATTGTAAAATAATGAAAGTGACTCTCTGTTTGCCCGGCGTTTTTACCGGTTATACATACATTCCGTGCGCTGTCGCTTAATTCTAATCTATTCATCGGGCTTCTGAAAATTTCGACGAATGTACATTGCAAAGCTCGTTGTACTTTCCTCTGGTTTTATATTTACTTACATTTGCAAATAAATCAAATTTACTAAATGTTCTCTAGGGACCAAGTAAGTTTCGTAAGTTTTCTAACCTAAAAATAGTGCTAAAGAAGAGATCTTGACGGAACCATTAATTATTCTTTTTGTTTATTATTATATGTATTTATTTATTATATTAATGCAATAAGCATGAATGCTACATTGATTGATCAAAATCATTAAAAACAATAGTAAGTAAAACTTGGTAGCAGTATTTGTCGCCTTATTCCGTAGAGGTAAACATCGTAAGCCTGTATGTTGTACATAGTAACTGACTTGGTGGGGAAGACGATAGTCGTTATCTGAAAATAGAGATTAAGAACTTAGACGGAACCTTATTTATACTCGTCACGGACGGAACCCCAAAATGTATCGAAAGTTTGAAGTAAGACGATGTCAGAGCCCAGAGCTTAGCAATTGTGGATAAAAAAAAGTTGCGGCGATCAATTTTTTTTTCATAAAGTAACAAAAAGCTATTGAATGAGAATGTACAGTGTAATTTCAACGCCATGTACATCGGCGCCGTGGCTTAGTTGGTTAAAGCGCCTGTCTAGTAAACAGGAGATCGGGGGTTCGAATCCCCCCGGGGCCTAGCTGAATGTAAGCTTATTTTTTCATTTGCAATTTAATTTTTATCGGGCACTTACTTGCACATAAATTCAAGGAATTATTAACCATTACGACGAAGTATGCTGGTAAACAAAAGTCAAGCGAAGGACATGGTGTGGTCAAATTGTAACTGTAGACGCCTCTCTCCGACACTGTTTGGCATTCATGAGGTTCCTCTATTCCACGCCATGTGCAAATAAGTAACCGCCCCTGTCCATTATTTCGAAACTAAAACACAGTAATATAAAAATGTACATTATCGAAAACAAAATGCCACGTATTATTGTATTGAAACTGGAAAGTGCTGCCATCTACAACTTTACAAGCAACACTGTAGTTAGTATTCTTTGCTAAACATGTACACATGCTTATAAGCGCCATCTAGTGTTTATATAATGCACTTCTTAAACTTTGAACAAGCAGAGTTTATTGGCTTTGTCAAACTAGTATCTCATCTGTGGCTTTGTGGCAAAGCGTTTTTAATAAAATCTCCGAGGGAAATTCTACGTAGGTGAAGCTATTTAGCTTGAATATTTGTTTGAATATGCCGAAAAGCGTACTCCTGACATAGCATATTTTGAATGCTTCGACTGAGCGGCTGCCTCAGCAGCTGTATCGTTCCCTACGCTCCTGTCCAATGGCTAAACATCAACATAAATCAAAAATTCACGCTCTACGTTGCCTTATATAATGTAAAGTGAAGTCAGGCAATTAAAACTAAACATTTATGATGTAGGTCAATTTTCTTTCTGGACAATTGGTGAATTTGATTAAGAAATGGCCCTCTGCTGAACGAAATCCTGAATCCGCGCCTGGTTCCTGTGACAAATGTAAAAATATCTAAGCATTTTTTGTTAATTTGTAATAAATACTTACTCTTTTTATAAATAGGTAAAATAAAACATCAATAATCTGTTTTTTTCCATAAACCAACTTACTCAATAAACCGATCGATGCGATGTCCAGTATTGAGTCAAGAAAGTTATAGTCACTTTAGTCATAGGTTAGTGTAGTGTGAGTGAGTGAGAGTTTTATTTTCTGTCTTTTTTTTTCTTTCGTTACTTTCTCCAAAAAAAACAAAAAAAAAACTTGACTCCACTTCTGCGACGAGCCAAAAAAAAGACATTGCGTCTCTACAGATATATTAAAGGAACGCTATGCTTTATGGTAGAAACTTGGTGTGTAATACTGTCTTCTTAGAAGAAGTGTTGCGTACCCGTATATTCACCAGCCCTTCATGCCTCATGTAAAACGGATGGATCCTGTAAGACCTCACTCTGCTTGGCAGGACAAAGTCTTCATATTCCGTTTGGTTGTATGTGGTGCCATTGAACGGACAATGAGCCCCTACAAGCCTGGTTGGAATCTCATTTTTGACAAGATACATATCTACGGTAGTTATAACATCTTGCACGCTGGTCGAAGACGCCTGAGAATATTAAATGTTAATTTGCTTAATTAATGGAAGTGGGACCTATTTACGTTTCCAGGAAAATTAATTAACCCTGCAGTAGTCGCGCCGCCAAAAGTCTCGAGTGGTCGCGTGAATTACATATGTACGCCGAATTGTTTTGATTTTTTTTAATATAAAATTCATTTCAAGTACCCTTATCTAAAATTAAATTATAATAAGAATCTGAACAGAACTATTAACAGTTTTGTCAATACTATAAACTAAAACACAAACTCCTTATCGATCGTCTTTGAAAATGTACTTTGGATTATATGGAACCTTAATACGCGTTAACGCTTATTGCGAAAACATATCAACTATTATTTTCTTAACAGGAACTACATACATATATATTTGGAACTAGCTGTTTACCGCGGCTTCACCCGCGTGGACGTTTCTATGACTTTTCGAGGGTGCGCAGTGTGCGATCCGCTCGTGAACGAAGCAGCCTATGTGTTAATCCAGGTTCTAATCTGTCTACCTACCAAATTTCAGCCAGATCCGTTCAGTAGTTTTTGCGTAAAGAAGTAACAAACATACACACTCACAAACTAACGCCTTTATAATATTAGTGTGATTATATTATTATTTATATTATTGTGTGTGTGGGCGTAGGGATTATCATACTTAAAGTACACGGGATCCTGTGTACCACACTTGAACTGTTAAAGAATAATTTCATTTTTAATTACCGTGGATTACATATAATTAATGTAATCCGCGCGACCACTGCAGGGTTAAATAAGTGGCTCATGGTACATACACTTAACTTCAAAAATAACTCCGAATAATCCATGTATTCATTGTTGATATTCTGAAAATTTGTTAGATCGTGCGCCACATACGCGAAGTACACGTCGAAGTAGTTAGCCCTCAGCGTGGCCATAAGCTCCCTTGAACGCTCCAACTCCTGCGCAGAAGGACTGTCGCTGGGACTTATCACCAGGACAACAGTGCTGGGTGTGGCGCTCGCCTGCCTCTCCACGTCAAGTAACGTCCTATTCATCGAATACTCGATGGTAGTGGACACAATATTTGGTAGATTCAGTCGATTTGGCCCTACGACAAATAAATTCATCTAAATAAACATTTGCAAGCCTAAAAGGTTTTAGGGTGAGTTGCACCATATAACCACATCCGTGGCGTAATGGTCAGTCTATTCGCTTTACACCAGGAGGTCGCGGGTTCGATTCCCGGTGGGATCAACTGTAAGACTCGGTTTGGTTGGTGGTAGGGGCACAGATTACTAAATAGTTACTTCGTGTAGGGGGCATTTTTCTTAGTCCGCCTGGCTAGCTACCACCTTGCCGCCAAACAGTGTTAACAACATTGATGTGTTCCGGCTTGAAGATAAGATAGCCAGTTAAAGTTCAAGTACACACTATCGTGTAACATACTAGCACATTCCTCAGAAATATCCTTAAGTATGTCCAATATTTTTTGCAAGACCCATATTTAGTAGTAATTACCCAAAAAATTTGATCTAGCAAAAGGGTTTCTCCGCTTCCTCACCGGTGCCTCGCCTTAACAGCATAGATGTGCTCCGGCTTGAAGATAGTTCCCCATTGCGTTGAGGAATCTTGGTAAGCCCGCTTTCATCTTCGGCATCATCGTCACTTACCATCAGGTGAGATGACGCCAAGGGTTTACCAATTGTGAATAAATTAAAAAATAAAAGTACCTAAGTATAACGATAACCAAACCGTAACCAGCCGTCCAATCGCTGTTATTTGACCATAACAATAACAATAACCGGTCAAAATCGAGCGGTTAGCGTTAAGAGCCCGCTGGAGTTGATAAATCCCATACAAACGTAGTATTTCATTCATTTGTTAACCAAACAACCGATTTTGAAATAATTTTATATCGATAATCGGATGACGTATACAGGGTGACTGGTTGAACAACCGACACATTTAAGGAGGTGTATAACAAGCCGATACCCATTCCATTAAGCATAAAAAACCACCACCTATTTATTATTATCATTTTTTATTTTTATAAGGTCCACCTCCTTTTTTAGCGTTTATACTACGCCCGCTGTGACGCGTACGCAACAACATAATTTTATATCGATAATCGGATGACGTATGTATATCTGTGTCTGATTTATGAACTCCAGCGGGCTTTTAAGAGGATTGTGAAGCTGCGACTTTTCATACAAACGGCGTTAACGATAGGAAGATAACAGGCGCTCCGCACAGTATAAGCAAAATTACAGAAATTTCACATTTCAAAAAATGTGTAAATCACACGTCTTTCAAAATAATTTTCACTTTTTTTTACCGAGAGGGAATGTACATGGGTTACTAGTTGACCTCCTTAAATGCGTCGGTCGTTCAACCAGTCACCCTGTATTTGTGTCTGTACCGCATTACTTTTTTGAAAAACGAGACAGAAATCCATTTAATGCCAATAAACTTGTTTTCCGTCTTTTACCTTAAAAACAAGTTTATTGATTAAAAATGGATTCCTGTTCCGTTTTTAAAAAAGTAATGCGGTACAGACACAGATATACGTCATCCGATTATCGATATATAATTATTTCAAAATCGGTTCTTTGGTTAACAAATGAATCAAATACTACGTTTGTATGGGATTTATGAACTCCAGCGGGCTCTTAAGAGGATTGTGAAGCTGCGACTTTTCATACAAACGGCGTTAACGATTTTTACCTCATAAATGTTAACCGATTTGGACCACTTTTTGATAGGTTGTCAGTCAGAACAAAAGCTAGGCTTATACGTTTTATTTGTTGTATTGTAATATCTTCTTAGGATCCCTGTTCATCATTCAAACGTCCAATGCAATAGGGATGACGACAGCATTATAAACAAATTATTAACTCTTGATCACTTAATTGCCCTCCTACTTAAACTTCGGAAAACTTTACTAGTGTTGTTTTCCATCAAGCATTTGATTTTTAATTCATCAAAATAGAATCCGCAGGTTTAGGTCCGCAGTAGAATGCTGGGCGGCAACAACACCATCCTGAGGGTGCTGGCGACAGACCGACGGTGTACTGCTGAAGTACTGGGTGTCAGCCCTGACTCACCCACACGCTGGGCAGATTTATTATATTAATTGATTTCTTTATTTTTATTGTTTTACTCACATAGTCAGTAAGTTTTTTATTAACATAATATCATGGGCCCATGTTGTCTGGTAAATAAATAAATTAAATTAAAATCATAAAACGAGTACATAAATGACGTTACAAAACTATGACGTCACGCCTTAGGTATTTCAAACATTTTTTAGAACAAAATATCGTTTTGACAGACGATAAAAAGTAACACCTATTTCATTCGATATAGATATCTATAAAGACTCACACTCGTCTGTAAAGTTGTTAAGGTGTGAGAACACGGCGGTCATGTTCTCTGAAGGCGGCACTATCCACAGCCCCGTGTTGCCGTGCAGGAGACCTAGCGAGCTGCGTTGGAAGTTCAACTCTAAAGCAGCCCCGACCCAGCTGAAATAAATAGGACATCATTATCATGTCAGCTCATATACGTCCCCACCGAGGGGCTCGTGCCTACCCTGAATTAGGGCGATCGGGCCTTAGTCGACCACGCGGGCCCAGTGCGGGTTGGTCGACTTCACACACAACCTGCGAGTTTCTTCGCAAGTGCGTGCAGGTTTCCTCACGATGTTTTCCTTCACCGTAAGAGCGTCGGATAAACGTACATATATGTAATCTAAATTTGAAATCACATTGGTACGTGGCAGGATTCGAACAACGACCTCTCGGGTAGGAGGCGGCTAACCTAGCCGTTACGCCACAGACGACACTCGAAATAAATAAATAGGTAAGTATAATAAATGTGTAATGGTAGGTGAATGCCTGAATATATATGTAATATTACAGTTTTTCGTTATTTTTGACGACAATTACTACTAAACGACAGAAAACCCACGGTTAAAAAAAATACCCTTATTGTTGATGATGTTCCTTAAAGTCAAAAGCTATTAGAAACACGATTGAGCCGTTTTGGCTCGATAGAAAAAAAAACCAAAGATAGATCTATACACCGTTACTTTCAACTCTAGTTATGACTAATATTTTGAAGTATAAATTTTAAAATATACAGGGTGTAACAAAATTGGTATAGGACCCGTTAACTAGGGGTTCTACTCAACATACTGAACAACTTTCCCCAATGAACCCATAGTCAATTCTCAAAAAAAAATTAGGACCCTCCATACTAAAATGCACAAAATTGGTCGATCAGCTGATCGATTTGTATGAAGAAAAAAATATTTTTTTTTCGATTTCAGCAAAGTCGTAGAACAAAAGTTGATGAGTATGATGAGTAGAAGCCCCAGTTAACGGGACCTACACCAATTTTATTATAACCTGTAGGTATACAATATAATATTATATATAAAGTGAGTAATGTTATTATTTTTTATACTTTTATTGTAGTTTTTGATTGAAACGAAATACCATTGAAAAAGTGTGGTTATTTTCTTTACTCTTTACACCTAAAGAAAACGACAGAGACAACTGTTCCAATCAACACCTCGCCTTATATTATGAACCGTGTTTTTTATTTATTTATTTAACAGTTTATTGTACACAAGATACATAAAATACAGATTTTAAATATAAAGTTTATACAAAGGGTACAGCTTATTTCTAAAGAAATTTCTTCCAGCAGACCCGAGAAAGAAGAAAGTTTTGACTGAAATGGCAGACGTGTACACAACTTAATAAAAAAAAGTAATACTTAAAGTAATATTAAATAAATACTAAATTTTAACAAAAATAGACAACAAATACATATATATAAGTACTTAAAATATATAGATAACAGATGGTTTATATAAATACATAGATAACAAATTTAATAAAGATACTGCTTGTTCTTTTTTAAACTGTAAGTGCAACAAAAAAAACGTTTACTAAATGTACTTAATCAAAACAATAAAACTTTAACATTCCATAGATAAATATATATTAACTAATATAAATACATATTGTAAATAATACATAAAAATTTCATGGCTAATCAATTAATTCAAGATGACAGAGAAATATAGTGCTCTTTTAGTTTCTTTTTAAAAGAGTATAGGCTCTCACAGTCACGAATTTCACGAGGAAGAGAATTCCACAACCTGACGGCATGAACAGAAAAGGAATAGGAGTAGAAGTCAGTACACTGAGAGGGGACATTAAGGAGGGACTTTAGGTGGGATCGGGATAGTTGGTCTGGCTGGCGTTTCCAAGTGAAGCGTTCGCGTAGGTAACCAGGGGAGGAAGGTTTATGAAGAATGTCAAACAGGAGACAAAGGATGTGGGAGTTCCTACGCAAACGAATCGGGAGCCATTTGAGCTGGGTTCGGAACTATGAAACGTGGTCATACTTGCGCAGTCCAAATATAAATCGGATGCACAGGTTTTGCAGGCGCTCAAGCTTGTTGAGAAGTTCCTCGGTAACATCCAAGTAACACGAGTCAGCATAGTCAAGATGCGGGAGAAGAATGGATTGAGCAAGTGAAATCTTAGTTTTTAAGGGCAAAAACCATAGGAGACGCTTAAGCGTATGAAAACAATAGTGTACTTTTCTGCTAACCTCATTGATATGGGAAGCCCATGATAATTTTGAATCAAACATAAGACCTAAATTTTTTTGCAGTAGAAGTATTACGGGATTATTTTTTATATTTTTTTACTCACAATTGGTAAGCCCTTGACATCATCTCACCTGATGGTAAGTGACGATGATGCCGAAGATGGAAGCGGGCTTACCAAAATTCCCCAACGCAATGGGGAACTATCTTCAAGCCGGAGCACAGCTATGCTGTTAAGGCGAGGCACCGGTGAAGAAGTGGAGAAACCCTTTTGCTAGATCAAATTATTTGGGTAATTACTACTAAATATCGGTCTTGCAAAAAATATTGGACATACTTAAGGATATTTCTGAGGAATCTGCTAGTACCTATGTTACACGATAGTGTGTACTTTACTCGATAATAAAAAATACCAAAAACAGGTCTAAAACGTCTAAAAAAAGGTCTTTATTAATAAAATTTCTAAATTTGCACATAGTTTTTATATGGAGATATTTCTTTTTAAGTACTACAGAGAATCTGCTAAATTTTGGTTTTTAAATTAAAGTCTTAAGAGAAATAACAACGTAAAACATTGAAAATGTGCAAAAGTGTGGTTATTTTCTTGACTGTTTACACGTAAAGGAAAAAACAGAGACAACTGTTTTACAAATGCCTCGCCTTAACACTGCTTAGAAAATGCCCTTTCACCAACCAAACAGAGTCATACAATGTTTGACTCCACCGGGAATCGAACCCGCGACCTCCTGATGGGTATTGCCTTCTATTACATAATAAAATACTTTAAGGAGTCAGTCAGAGCTACACCAAAGTAAACCATTTTATGTAGATAGTATGTCTAGTTAGGTAGGTCCAACTTGGTCATTAAATGACGTATATAAGTTTTATATAAGTAAGTATATTTTGATTATTAGTAAGCACTTCAATGACGATGAAAAACTATTACGTCACGCGTCACGCCTAGCTATTTCAAACATTCTTAGAACAAAATGACAAATTGAAACGGGACATGACGTGATTTTATAGAACATATTATGATCAATGATGTTTTGTCGGTACCTGCTGCTCATATGTTCTATAAAATCACATCAAGTCTCGCTTTCAATTTGTCATTATGAATAATCGAGTGTTAGGATAAGTTAAGAGAAGCACTTATTCAGAGCCCACACAAGCAATAAAAAAACAGGTAATACAATGCAAGAAAAAAAAAGAATTATAACTACTTATTTTAAAATCTTAATAACTCTTAAATATAAGGTGGGCTAGGAAAATGACCAGGCTCAGCTCGAATGCTGCGAAACCTTAGATTCGCAGCGCTAATGAATCTGCCAGGTCATTAAGACAATTGCTAACTATCCAAGCCAACGAGTTAATATTCATTTGAATAAGATTAAGATTAGTGCAGAGTTAAACGAAGTTTATGATTCTTTCAAAGATAAAATATAAGCATGTATAGAAACTTCTCACTAACACATAGTTTTCAAATATTCATTGATTATTTACTATGTACTTATTAATCTCATAGAACTTTCAGGAAATAATTAACAGATTAAAAGTTTTTTATTTTGTTTGTTCCTTGAAAAAATCATAGATGGCGCTATCCATACACTTCCTATTTTCTATACCAAAATTCATTCATAGGACCCAAAAAAAGTGTATGTAGTAATAATAGGTCATCTTTGTCTAGAGCTTAGTACGGTCAAAGTTATATTCTCTTTGACAATATCTTTTTTTTTACCCAGTTAATTGAAGTTTGTATAAACGCCTAGCTAAAAGTTAATAGCAAAGTCTTATACATAGCAATTTGTGCACGTATTATAGTAGGAGTTCTACTATCTATTTTTCAGAATTATGAAATAACGAAAAGTTCCTGAAAGTTTTTTCATGCGGACTACTGATATTTAGCTATTCAGCGTCACTTTTTAGTAGGTACAGTGTTTATACATTGCTGGGACAGTCGCCCATACTTCATCAAGCCATGTCATTTCTTAACTCAGATGACTGTAGTCAACTACCCTAATATAGCGTTTGGAAAGTCATCCATTGCAATGTAATACTCACGACAGGAACTGTGCAACGTCGTAGGCTTTCCAAGAACCGTCCGTGGCCACTACGAGATCCATGACAGGTACGCTGTGGCTCACCTGACACTGCCGATGGTGCTGCTTTAGAACCGCAGCTAAAATAAATGTAAAGATAACATTATGAACTTATATGATGATGAAACAAGATTTATATTAGGTCTTTACCTATGAAATTGCCGATTGTATAAAAAAGTTTAAAGATGAAAATTAATATTAAGAACAATAGTTATAAAAACGAATTTTATTCTCAAAATAGCATTAGACATTAAATGGTGGTAAACATATGCCTATAGTTTAGATATTTTGAGAGCACGGTGGCTTTAACCCCATGAAGTCGAGTATTTTCACCTGAAAAATTCGCCTTTAATATAAATACACATTTTTAATTTTAAAGCTTTAGAGTTAACGCAGCAGTTTCTTCGTTACTAATGTCATATTTGGGAATACCCCGCATAAGATTTTGTCACTTTCAGGAAAATTCAAGAAAATTAACTAGTCTAAAAAATTGTCCCATCTGACCACTAAGAAAACGCCTTTGTTCCATTCAATGGTACATAGCTCAGGGGATAGGAACATGAAAGACACGCCACTAGTTACTAATAAAAGACCATAAGTAGTGTCACCTTAAGGTCAACAATAAAAAACAATAACTTGTTTATTTTCAATAAAAATTGGCATTGAACTTAAAAAACTGAATCGGCCATTTCATATGTAAAGACCTATTATTTACAAAGTAGTTTATCTTACGAAAGTAATTCACGAATGCAGTCACAGCAGCCTCGGCAATGCGTTGCATTTCTTCAACCGGGATGTACACCGTAATCTGACGGAGAGACAGCACATGCGCGAAACGAACTGTTTCATCCAGAAGGTCCGCGCTGTTAAATATTTCTTGAAACAAAGCCTGTCTGTTACACGCCTTCACTGATGGGGTGAAGGAAACACCTTCGTTTGAATAGTACATGTCAATAATTTGGGAAAGCTGCAATGTTCTCCTTTCTTCTACCCACTTCGGCACGTAATGAGCTAATATTAGGCCTAAAATAGAAATGAAACTTATAAAATTGTCACACACGATTATTTTATTTTAAGAAAACTTTTATTTCAGTGTATTATTAACTAGAGTCCATGACACGAGTTATCAGCCGGCCATTATCCGGTTGTCATCAATGGGTCGGCCTTTATTGGGACCTCATACATAATTCATGTTTCCAAATTTAATAAATCAAACTCCCCACCACAGAGCAGAACCACTCCCCACGGAGACATAACACTGATTTCTAGAACGCATACATATTTTTAGTGCCACTTTGGAAAGAAAATATTTCAAAACTTTTTTAGGTACTTTTTTCAGTTTTCCCAGATATACCTACCACACATTATGGCATATTTTAGGTTTTAAAGAGTTGTCGATAAAAAAAAACATCCTTAGCGCCATTTTTGAGATTTTTTCCTTTTTTTATGGGCGGCTCAAAATTTAGAAACTGGAAAATCTAAAAAACTACCCTTGGCAAATAATTTTAAAAATCGGTCCAGCAGTTTCTTATCAAATCGCGGATACAGACATAATACCTATATTTTTTTTCTCGACCATTTTTTTGGTGTCTAAGTGATATAGAGTGAGTGCATTTTCGTCAAAATCTCATGGTCGGTTTTTAGAAGATCACATGACCTTATATTTTTTACGATATTGTTTTGTCTATTGAATAGACTAGGTATCCTGTGACCTTCATTCCATCTCCATGGTTCATCATCAAATCTACTTGGAAATACCAAAAGGATCTATTGACACTGGAAAATGCCCAATCGGTCCTTTGGAATTCTTTCTAAAATCTATTGCAATTTTTGAACCGGACAAATAGATAAACTGCCCGCGAAGTATCGTCATCATCATCATTATATCAGCCGAAGGACGTCCACTGCTGGACAAAGGCTTCCCCAAGGATTTCCACGACGACCGGTCCTGCGCTGCCCGACATAGCTCACAGAATCGCTAAAGTGAAGTGGCAGCGGGCAGGGCACATAGCTCGTAGAAGTATCATATGAGCTAGTAATATTGCTTGTGCATTTTACCGTCTATGCCACCTAGGACTTCGGCATCAGTGAAATGCCAGTCGACTAAGCTAGCATTTTGTAAAAGCAAGTAATGATCTCGAGGCAGAAACGTGTCATTCCATCTGCTGTTGCTGCCGATTATCATGGCCTGCGGGCTGGCTCCGACCCTCGGTCCTTGGTTAATTACCACTTCAGACAAATCACCTGCAAACGAAGACAATTCTATTTCAAACCCGCTCTAAAGTCAGAACTTAATTAGATTATTGTATAACCGCTTCCGTGGCGTAATGGTTAGTCCATTCGCTTCATACCGAGAGGTCGCGGGTTCGATTCCCGGTGGGGTCAACTTGTAAGACTCGGTTTGGTTGGTGGTAGGGCATTTTCTAAGCCCTCCAGGCTAGCTACCACCATCTTATCTAAGTCTTGCCGCCAAACATCAGTGTTATCAACATTGATGTGTTCCGGCTTGAAGATAAGATAGTTAGTTCTCCATTGCGTTGGGGAATCTTGGTAAGCGCGCTTCCATCTTCGGCATCATCGTCACTTACCATCAGGTGAGATGATGCCAAGAGCTTACCAATAATAAATTTAAATAAAAGAACCTACCAGAAATGGTTGCTGCCCAAATATTACTAATTGTAGCATCTTCTGTACTAACTGTAGTGTCATGCGTTTGTTGCTCACTTTTCGTCGTTTCAAATATTTCTATTTCTTCAAACCACTCCTGTTTGGCGGCGCTCAGAAGTGGCTCCTCGATATTCTCTTGAAAGATATTCGCATTCAATATGTCCCTTACTGATACAGTCTGCGACTCCAACGAGGATGCTATAGCAGCAACAAGAGTGCCTGGGGACACTGTTCCCCACTCAGTCTGGACTACACCATCTTCTATGAGACACCTGCTGCGTATTCTTAAAGGACCACAATAATATTAGAAGTTTTACTAAGCTCACACCCTGGACACTTCATACAACGGGCCAGAAATGATATTTCAAAAAAGGAATGACGGAACAAACAAAATGGTGGCGATATCCTATACGTTCGACAATCTAACTGTAACCAATCTGTATTATTCTGGGTGACGAGGGGATGAGGTCGCAATCTAGAGAGCGGCAGGGAGTGTTCATACTGTATGTTAGTACTAATATTATATACTTTGCCTACGCTACAATAAGTCAATCTCACACGAAAGACTTCAACGAATCAGTCGCTGCTCGCCAAAGTAAGCCGTTATAAAATACTTTAAGGAGTCAGTCAAAATTAAACCAAATCAAATCATTTTAGGTACGTAGATAGTACAAGTATGTCCAGTTAGGTAGGTACAACTTGAGAAAGAGATCATTCGACGAATCCATCTCGGCTGGGCAGCGTTCGGGAAGCTTCGCAATATCTTCACGTCCCAAATACCGCAGTGTCTCAAAACAAAGGTATTTGACCAGTGTGTGTTGCCAGTGATGACTTACGTAACTGAGACATGGTCGCTTACTATGGGCCTCATAAGAAGGCTCAAGGTCACCCAAAGGGCGATGAAGCGAGCTGTACTCGGAGGTCCCCTACGCGATCAATTCAGAAATGAGGAGATCCTTAGGGGATCCAAGGTAACCGACATAGATCTCAGAATTGCTAAACTTAAGGGATCAGATGGCCAATCGGGTAGTATTGTTCTCGAGTGGCGACCGCGCACCGGAAGACGTAGCGTGGGCGGGTCTCCCACACGGTGGAGCAACGATTAGGTGTAAATAGCTGGAGGCCGCCGGATGCGGGCAGCGCCTTCCTTGGAGGACGCCTCAGCCAGTTCAATATTACGTCAAAATAAAGCCCATAAATAAAGACACAAACGAGTCGGCGGTGCAACGCCAAAATAAAGAAAGTCCTTATGAAATGCATCAATGAGTCGGTCAGTACCTACTAAGCCAAAATAAAGCCCTTATAAAAAGACATCAACGAATCATTTAGTGCTATGTCAAAGTAAACCATTAAAAAAGACTTCAACTAATTAGTCAGTGCTACGGCCAAGTAAGCCATTATAAAAGACTTCATCGAGTCAGTCAGTGCTACGACAAAGTTAGTCATTATAAAAGACTTCATCGAGTCAGTCAGTGCTACTACAAAGTAAGCCATTATAAAAGACTTCATCGAGTCAGTCAGTGCTACGACAAAGTTAGTCATTATAAAAGACTTCATCGAGTCAGTTAGTGCTACTACAAAGTAAGCCATTATAAAAGACTTCACCGAGTCAGTCAGTGCTACGACAAAGTAAGCCATTAAAAAAGACTTCAATGAATCAGTCAGTGCTACGACAAAGTAAGCCATTATTAAAGACTTCAACGAGTCAGTCAGTGCTACAACAAAAAGTAAGCCATTATTAAAGACTTCAATGAATCAGTCAGTGCTACGACAAAGTAAGACATTATAAAAGACTTCAATGAATCAGTCAGTGCTACGACAAAGTAGGTAAGCCATTAAAAAAGACTTCAATGAATCAGTCAGTGCTACGACAAAGTAAGCCATTATAAAAGACTTCAATGAATCAGTCAGTGCTACGGCAAAGTAAGCCATTAAAAAAGACTTCAATGAATCAGTCAGTGCTACGACAAAGTAAGCCATTTTAAAAGACTTCAATGAATCAGTCAGTGCTACGACAAAGTAAGCCATTATAAAAGACTTCATCGAGTCAGTCAGTGCTACTACAAAGTAAGCCATTATAAAAGACTTCATCGAGTCAGTCAGTGCTACGACAAAGTTAGTCATTATAAAAGACTTCATCGAGTCAGTCAGTGCTACTACAAAGTAAGCCATTATAAAAGACTTCACCGAGTCAGTCAGTGCTACGACAAAGTAAGCCATTAAAAAAGACTTCAATGAATCAGTCAGTGCTACGACAAAGTAAGCCATTATTAAAGACTTCAACGAGTCAGTCAGTGCTACAACAAAAAGTAAGCCATTATTAAAGACTTCAATGAATCAGTCAGTGCTACGACAAAGTAAGCCATTATAAAAGACTTCAATGAATCAGTCAGTGCTACGACAAAGTAGGTAAGCCATTAAAAAAGACTTCAATGAATCAGTCAGTGCTACGACAAAGTAAGCCATTATAAAAGACTTCAATGAATCAGTCAGTGCTACGGCAAAGTAAGCCATTAAAAAAGACTTCAATGAATCAGTCAGTGCTACGACAAAGTAAGCCATTATAAAAGACTTCAATGAATCAGTCAGTGCTACGACAAAGTAAGCCATTATAAAAGACTTCAATGAATCAGTCAGTGCTACGACAAAGTAAGCCATTATAAAAGACTTCAATTAATCAGTCAGTGCTACGACAAAGTACGCCATTAAAAAAGACTTCAATGAATCAGTCAGTGCTACGACAAAGTAAGCCATTAAAAAAGACTTCAATGAATCAGTCAGTGCTACGACAAAGTAAGCCATTATTAAAGACTTCAACGAGTCAGTCAGTGCTACAACAAAAAGTAAGCCATTATTAAAGACTTCAATGAATCAGTCAGTGCTACGACAAAGTAAGCCATTATAAAAGACTTCAATGAATCAGTCAGTGCTACGACAAAGTAGGTAAGCCATTAAAAAAGACTTCAATGAATCAGTCAGTGCTACGACAAAGTAAGCCATTATAAAAGACTTCAATGAATCAGTCAGTGCTACGGCAAAGTAAGCCATTAAAAAAGACTTCAATGAATCAGTCAGTGCTACGACAAAGTAAGCCATTTTAAAAGACTTCAATGAATCAGTCAGTGCTACGACAAAGTAAGCCATTATAAAAGACTTCATCGAGTCAGTCAGTGCTACTACAAAGTAAGCCATTATAAAAGACTTCATCAAGTCAGTCAGTGCTACGACAAAGTTAGTCATTATAAAAGACTTCATCGAGTCAGTCAGTGCTACTACAAAGTAAGCCATTATAAAAGACTTCACCGAGTCAGTCAGTGCTACGACAAAGTAAGCCATTAAAAAAGACTTCAATGAATCAGTCAGTGCTACGACAAAGTAAGCCATTATTAAAGACTTCAACGAGTCAGTCAGTGCTACAACAAAAAGTAAGCCATTATTAAAGACTTCAATGAATCAGTCAGTGCTACGACAAAGTAAGCCATTATAAAAGACTTCAATGAATCAGTCAGTGCTACGACAAAGTAAGCCATTAAAAAAGACTTCAATGAATCAGTCAGTGCTACGACAAAGTAAGCCATTATAAAAGACTTCAATGAATCAGTCAGTGCTACGACAAAGTAAGCCATTATTAAAGAATTCAACGGGTCAGTCAGTGCTACGACAAAGTAAGCCATTATAAAAGACTTCATCGAGTCAGTCAATGCTACGACAAAGTAAGCCATTATAAAAGACTTCAATGAATCAGTCAGTGCTACGGCAAAGTAAGCCATTAAAAAAGACTTCAATGAATCAGTCAGTGCTACGACAAAGTAAGCCATTATAAAAGACTTCAATGAATCAGTCAGTGCTACGACAAAGTAAGCCATTATAAAAGACTTCAATGAATCAGTCAGTGCTACGACAAAGTACGCCATTAAAAAAGACTTCAATGAATCAGTCAGTGCTACGACAAAGTAAGCCATTTTAAAAGACTTCAATGAATCAGTCAGTGCTACAACAAAGTAAGCCATTATAAAAGACTTCAATGAATCAGTCAGTGCTACGACAAAGTAAGCCATTATAAAAGACTTCAATGAATCAGTCAGTGCTACGACAAAGTAAGCCATTATAAAAGACTTCAATGAATCAGTCAGTGCTACAACAAAGTAAGCCATTATAAAAGACTTCAATGAATCAGTCAGTGCTACGACAAAGTAAGCCATTATAAAAGACTTCAATGAATCAGTCAGTGCTACGACAAAGTAAGCCATTATAAAAGACTTCAATGAATCAGTCAGTGCTACAACAAAGTAAGCCATTATAAAAGACTTCAATGAATCAGTCAGTGCTACGACAAAGTAAGCCATTATAAAAGACTTCAATGAATCAGTCAGTGCTACGACAAAGTAAGCCATTATTAAAGAATTCAACGGGTCAGTCAGTGCTACGACAAAGTAAGCCATTATAAAAGACTTCATCGAGTCAGTCAATGCTACGACAAAGTAAGCCATTATAAAAGACTTCAATGAATCAGTCAGTGCTACGGCAAAGTAAGCCATTAAAAAAGACTTCAATGAATCAGTCAGTGCTACGACAAAGTAAGCCATTATAAAAGACTTCATCGAGTCAGTCAATGCTACGACAAAGTAAGCCATTATAAAAGACTTCAATGAATCAGTCAGTGCTACGGCAAAGTAAGCCATTAAAAAAGACTTCAATGAATCAGTCAGTGCTACGACAAAGTAAGCCATTATAAAAGACTTCAATGAATCAGTCAGTGCTACGACAAAGTAAGCCATTATAAAAGACTTCAATGAATCAGTCAGTGCTACGACAAAGTACGCCATTAAAAAAGACTTCAATGAATCAGTCAGTGCTACGACAAAGTAAGCCATTATAAAAGACTTCAATGAATCAGTCAGTGCTACAACAAAGTAAGCCATTATAAAAGACTTCAATGAATCAGTCAGTGCTACGACAAAGTAAGCCATTATAAAAGACTTCAATGAATCAGTCAGTGCTACAACAAAGTAAGCCATTATAAAAGACTTCAATGAATCAGTCAGTGCTACGACAAAGTAAGCCATTATAAAAGACTTCAATGAATCAGTCAGTGCTACGACAAAGTAAGCCATTATAAAAGACTTCAACGGGTCAGTCAGTGCTACGAGAAAGTAAGCCATTATAAAAGACTTCAACGGGTCAGTCAGTGCTACGAGAAAGTAAGCCATTATAAAAGACTTCAACGGGTCAGTCAGTGCTACGAGAAAGTAAGCCATTATAAAAGACTTCAACGGGTCAGTCAGTGCTACGAGAAAGTAAGCCATTATAAAAGACTTCAACGGGTCAGTCAGGGCTACGACAAAGTAAGCCATTATAAAAGACTTCATCGAGTCAGTCAGTGCTACGACAAAGTAAGCCATTATAAAAGACTTCATCGAGTCAGTCAGGGCTACGACAAAGTAAGCCATTATAAAAGACTTCAAGGAGTTAATCAGTGCTACGACAAAGTAAAGCCCTTATAAGATATCAACGAATTGCTTTGTACTACACCTAAGCTAAAGTCACGAATCGATCCATTCTACGCAAACATGAAAAGATAATATTAAAGACATCAACGAGTCGCCAAGAACCTATAACTACTGCGAGATTTCAATAAATTAATGGAACGAAAAAAATAAAAAACCGGTAAAGTGCGAGTCAGAACCGCGCACAAGAGGTTCCGAACCATCATACTAGACGGCGCTAGTTTCTTCAAGTTTCCAAAAAACAAGTTTTTTGAATGGAGACATTCACTGTTTCCAATTTTTTGGGTTTGTTATTATAGCGGCAACAGAAATACATCATCTGTGAAAATTTCAACTGTCTAGCTATCACGGTTTATGAAATACAGCCTGGTGACAGACGGATGGACGGACAGTCTTAGTAATAGCGTCCCGTTTTTACCCTTTGGGTACGGAACACTAAAAATGATCTTATTCCTATGACCCAAGTCCCAATTAGGTTTACATCTGCATTAATAGACATCAGGGATAAAGCGTTTGAGCAAAGTATGCATGTTAATACTAACATACAGTATTGACACTCCCTGTCGCTCTCTAGATTGCGACCTCACCCCCTCATCACCTAGATTGATATAGATTGGTTATAGTGTGGTTCTCGAATGTATAGGATTTCGCCGTGATTTGGTTTGCTCCTTCATTTGTTTTTAGAAATGTCATTTCACGACCGTTTTATGAAGTGTCCGGGGTGTGGTTTGGGTGTGTTGCCCATATATCCTCATATCCATATATACAAATGAGTAAGTTCCTAATATTTTGGGTGCCATCCTTTTTATCGCAGGTTTTATGCGTAATTCTGAACAGCTATTACCATGAAACCTGTATGGCCATTCGAAAAAAAAAACTTTCCATACAAAATGGGTCTGTCAGCTGATCCACTTGTTTCAAAATCCAAAAAAAACATGTGTGCTTTAGACCACACGCAAACCACACGACTGAAGTAAAACTTCTTTAGCTCCATCTATATGTATGAAAGTAAATACTTAGTCTTCCGAAAATAATCAATAAATCTTTTTTGTCAAATGGAGGTTCATGAAGAGTTTTATTATCCTCTGAAAGTGATCTTTTTTTTATCTTATTTGATTGTTTTGACAACCGATATTGTTGCCTTGCAACCGATATTCTTGGTAAACAAAAATAAATAGTATTTCTCTTTCTATCTTCACTAATTTATATATATACTAGGTTTTGCCCGCGGCGTCGCCCGCGTGGACATCGTTTTTATGACTGTTTTTAGGGTGAGTGGTGCGCGAGCGAGCGCGGACATGAGTTTTCCCCAGATCCCTCAGGAACGATATCGGGCTATTCTGGTTACAAGGCTATGTCACTTTCCATTGCACCCCCTCAACCAATTCTATACAAAAAACCACTTCAGTCCGTAGTTTTCCCCAGATCCCTCGGAAACCAATTTCAGGATATGCTAATTAGTAAATTATGTCATATCCCACCGCCTCAGCCATCTCTGTGCAAAAAATATCAGCAATTCATTGTTTCGTTGCAATGTTATAGAAACTAACCAAAAAAAGAGTAAATTTTCAGTTCCCCCATCATGCATCGTGAAAATTGCATCGGACTATGCTATTTTCACGGGATAAAAAGTAGCCTATGTCCTTCCCAGTGACACAGGCTACCTGCATGCCAAATTTCATCAAGATTGGTTAAGGTGTTGAAGCGTGAAAGGTAACAAACGAACAAACACATTTTCACATTTAAATTATTAGTAAGGATCCCTCTCAACTTCCGTTCGCCTCGCCCGCACACACTTCCGTAACGCTCTCGTCACGCATCCACCAGTTTACTCCCCAAGTCAAGCGTGCGTAAAGAAGTTTTACTGCAAAAAAAATGTGAGTTTATATTAACCTGGTTGACCCCTGTGTCACCATACTCTGCCGCTGTTCCACAGACGTGGGACAAACAATGTGCTCGTCCCCGCGCTCCCACTGCTGCACAGTCGAGCTCAACATTCGGTGCAGCGTGCATTTCTCTTCCGCCAACAGGATCGAGTCCGTTTCCAGCACATTGTGACTCGGTATGAGCACGTCCATAAGGAGCTTGTACTTATGGAACTGAAACGCAGTCGCTCTAAATGGCAGCACATTTTCACTTTCAACTATATCAGCTGCGTTCTCGATACCGTCCAAACGAAGGCTGGAAAGAGAGCGGGGGAAATCATCTAAGAAACTACTACCTATGTATGATTTAAATGGGCAGTAAAATATTGTATTAAGGGTAGTTTCACATTGGGTAGTTTCACATTGGGTAGTTCAACGTGGGAAGTAGATAACTGAAAATGGGCGGTTAAGTATTCTGAACTGGGCAGCAAATATTTGAATAGTGTAGTAACCATAACACGGTAATCCGTTAATTAATAAAGTTAACATTTTGATTAACGGATTAACTTTTAAGTTAACTTAAAATATTAACGGACTCGTTAACTTTCGTTAAATTTCCTTAAGTCCGTTAAATCGTTATTCATAAATTTGTTTATTAAGTATAAAACTGCTATACCCTCAGGCGCTGCAGTTGAACGTCTTTTTTCCACGGGCAAAGATATTTTAACGCCGAAAAAACAGATAAGAAAAGAATTTTGCCGCTCCTCTATTCTGAGGCCGAAATGAGCCTCACTTTCAGACGAGAACTTCAACATATTAATGTTCATGAAGGGAGCATTGTGCCAGATGATTAAATTATACACTCCAATTATACATGTCTAAATCCAAAAACAGTTTTTATAAGTTGATCAATAACGCAACGATATAAAAATGAAATGTTATTACTTGTTAACTTAAATCCTTCAAAAATGTAACGCTTTAACGTTAAACGAAGTAAAGTTTTTTATTAACGGATTAGCGATAAACGAAGTTAATTATTTGATTAACGGTGCCCAGCTATGGTAGTAACCTAGGGCAACAAGCGAAGTTGGTTCTGGCACTTAGCCGGCCGCTGCCGCATGTGATCGTTTCAAAATTTAAATAACTTTCGAAAGACCTAAAAACTTTTAGGTACAAGCTTTTAATATTGTATTGTCACGCGATATACACATGCATGCAAAATTTCAGCTCAATCGGAAACCGGTAAATGGGTCAACTTTAACTATCAAGATTTCATTACAGACACCGGGACAGGTGAAACTGAATAAAAGCTTTAAAAATAATGGTGGTTCGCGTTTTTAATAACTTCCTTTTACCTTTTTAGCAGAGCCGTGGTGAACATCCTCATGTCGAATGAAGAGGCACGTTCTAGCTTTCGCACCAGCGACAGGAATACGTCAAGGCGCTTCGGGGCTCCCATGTAGGGCCCCCCGCCGCGGTAGCACTCCACCAGGGGCGCCGGTATCGAAGGCACCACTGCACTGTTGGCCACTATGTTAATCCACAACAAAATTATATGGTAGTGGCATCTATACGCATAGCTTTACATGCACGACTTGACAGCATCAAAAATAAATTCTGAAATTAAGTTCACGAAATAGCCCCCCTTCTTCAATTTCCAAAAAACTTAATTATTTGGTTTTTCAAAAACACTTAATATTTTTAATTTATCAAAAACACATAATTAGTACGTCAACGGCCAATATATGACGTCATAGTTTAATATGTCAAACATTTTTAGAACAAAACCTTGTTTTTGACAGTTCATAAGTCAGATGACTAGTAGGCAAGTACCGAATATATTATGTTGTACTTACAGTTTAATAAAATACAAAGTAAATCACTATAGTAGGCAAGTACCGAATTATTAACTAAAGTATTAAGTTGTACTTACAATTTAATAAAATACAATATAAGTAAATCTTCCTCATGTTTAAAACTCTTTTGTTTGTCTCTGTATGCTAAACAACATCGTAACTATATGCTATTCGTTAAATGATTCGTGCACCGGGAGTGTTGGTCCGTCCTCACTAATCTGATAAGAGCTGATGACGAAAGGTCGGGTAGGTGTGATAACACAAGGCACACACAATGTTTTCGCTCCATGCTCATTACAAGTGAACTGAACTATCCACATGTACCTACTTAATATAACAAAAAGTGGTCGAGTAGGGTTCCGTGGTCTTTTTAGGGTTCCGTAACGCAAACGGAAAAAAAAACGGAACCCTTATAGGATCACTTTGTTGTCCGTGTGTCTGTCAAGACCCTTTATCTAGGGAAGGTATCGAGTTGAAATTAAAACCATATACTCCGGTCTAACAGTCCCTTAAAGCTGTGAAAATATCAAACTTCTAAGTTAACGTAAAAAAAAAAGATACGGCCGTTTATGCCGCAAAAAACGTATATTTCGACTACGCCAGTAATATAGAAGTCATTGATTTCGACACTCTCAAGGAAATCAAAATCTATAGGGTATTTTCCGTTGAACTACAACTATGAAATTAAGCAAGTTAGACCGTCTTATACTACAAGTATAGGGATAAGAACGACCCAACTTTAAAATAATTTTTACACCAAATCAAAAATGACAAGATATTTTTCCACGAATACTTTATTTAGGCCTGGCAATTATGTATGGAATATAACATCTGTCTAATGCCCCACTGTTCTTTTATATCAGCCGAAAATCTTCCACTGCTGGACAAAGGCCTCCCCCAAGGAATTCCACGACGACCGGTCCTGCGCTGCCCGCATCTATCGGCCTTCCGCGATCTTCACCAGGTCGTCGGTCGCCACTCGAGAAGTTTACTGCCCCATCGGCCATCCGTTCTACGAGCTATGTGCCCTGCCCACTGCCACTTCAGTTCAGCGATTCTGTGAGCTATGTCGGTTACTTTGTGTAACTCTCACTGCATAACAAATTGGAGTTCTTTTCATCGCGTTTGTCATCAAATTTTCGTACACTTGCAGTGGTATATATCCCTCCAACAGCGTCTCGAATATTTTGTTTTAAGTTTTTAAGATTCATCGGCCACTTCCCACGTCCCTTCAGATAGCCCCACAGAAAATAGTCAATTGCTGTTAAATCCGGTGATCTTGGGGGCCAATCGATGCCACCATTACTCGAGATCAATCGGCCTGGATACATTCTACCTAATGTTGGATTGTTTCTCGCGCCATGTGACGTGTGGCTCCGTCTTGTTCAAGCCACATGTTTTCGAGATCGATATCATTGATTTGAGGTAAAAAAAAATTATCTTATCTAGTAATTGTCTTTCGCGAAGGTACATACCTAAGTTGTTTTTCGCGAATGTAGGGCGCCATTTTTTTTTAGCGTTTTCGCAATAGAAGATTGATTTGAGTAGAAGGTTTTGCAAACTAAAATACGTTGTTTAACTGAAAAAATTGCCTTAACTATTTTAAATAATTGTTATAAAAAAATGACAAATTTGGCGCCGAAACAAAAGTTGTATATCTCTAAGTTGGCCACCCGTTACTTAAAAGCTACTTGAGAAGATTAAAATAAATGTCATTTTACCGCACCGGTGACTATCCCCACCCAATATTTCAGGAGGGGAGAGTCAAATCGTGCGGCGATCGTCCTCAGGATGCCGTTGTGGCTGCCGCGCGACCGATGGGGAAGTGAGGACACTTTCTTACGTATAATTGCGTGGAATCCATCAATTGTACAAGGAACGGCGGTGGTCCAAATTTTTAAATGAATTAACCGCGTCATGTAGGGTATCGTATGAAAGGGATTCATTGGTACAAGCTTAAACAGATGTTTAATTATTTTTATGAAGTATATAGTTTTCGATTCATTATTTTTAACGTTCCTTATCCAGAGATGTGGTGGTACGGAACTCTCGGTGAGCGAGACCGACTCGCACTTGGCCGTTTTTTAAATAATTAAATGTGTATTTTAAAAAGTCGGTTAAAAATTATTTTTAACCGACTTCAAAAAACGGAGGAGGTTTCTCAATTCGACCGTATATAATTGTTTTTTATGTGTGTTCGCGGATAACTTATTTTGATGATTCTTTTTTGTTGGATACCTATCCCAAGGGTGGTGGTACCATAATAAGGAAATCAGGATCTGTTGATGGCATCCCAGAGAAATCGAGGGGAACCTTTAGTTTCCTGTTTGAAGTCGGTTTTTTATTGAGCTTCTTACAAATCCAACTGCTCATCTTAAATTGCTCGACTATTACTTACTTCTAAACTGAGAAAGCTTGTAAAAATAAAAATACTTGACTGTTATGATAATTTTCCTTGTAAATTGATTATAATATTCTGAATATTTCTAATAATTTTCATTTTTCCTGAAATAGCAGTTTAGCTGGTGAGGTGTGAGGACATGCAACACTTAACAAAAAATACTTGGTTAACGAATCATTTATCGTAAAACATATTTTAGCAAACCCTCAGTTACTCAGTAAGGACTTATTCAACGATACCTACACGACACGACATTCATAGTACGTAAACAAAAAAAAATAACACCCACTTTAGGTGTAGGGGACTTCCCCCTAAAAAAATCTACTTTTATTCCATAATTTTATACAGGTCATTTATTTGTATACCCATACCATATTACAGCTTTAAAAATGCAGTAGTCTTTGAGAAGAATGGCTGTTTAAGAGTTCCTAATTTGAAAAACCAGCCAAGTGCGACTCTGACCACAAAACATCAAAAAGTACAACAATGACATTCATTTCATTATGACAGACAGTAAAAACATATCCTAGTTACATTCAAGACCCTTAGCGCGATTCCAACTCATATTTAGCAGATTTTTATTATTTTTCGTTTTACTTTCTCACTAAAATAACACATTCGCTTCACACCAGGAGGTCGCGGGTTCGATTCCCGGCGGGGTCAACTTTGTAAGACTCGGTTTGGTTGGTGGTAGGGCATTTTAATAGCCCGCCTGGCTTGCTACTACCACCTTATCTTAAGTCTTGTCGCCAAACATCAGTTCAACATTGATGTGTTCCGACTTGAAGGTCTCCATTGCAAAGCCCGCTTCAATCTTCGGCATCATCGACACTTACGAATATTTAAAAAAAAAAACAGTTCCTTTGGGTACGAAATTCAAATTAAGAAAATAGGTAGTTTCTCAAAAATATGTATTTATACATTAAGTAATGGCAGACTCGCTGACAACTTAAATTCTTACACACAAACTTTCATCTGATGTTGACATTTCATTACATCTTTCATGACATGAAGATTCTTTGGATTAGAGTATGTTATCTGATGATGAGTGATGGCACCATAGAAGGCATCATCATATCAGCTCATATACGTCCCCACCGAGGGGCTCAAGCCTACCCTGAATTAGGGCGATCGGGCCTTAGTCGACCACGCGGGCCCAGTGCGGGTTGGTCGACTTCACACACAACCTGCGAATTTTCTTCGCAGGTGTGTGCAGGTTTCCTCACGATGTTTTCCTTCACCGTAAGAGCGTCAGATAAACGTACATATGAAATCTAAATTCGAAAACACATTGGTACGTGATGGCAGGTTCGAACCACGACCTCCCGGAAGGAGGTGGCGGCCCTAGCCATCACGCCACCGACCTTCGAAGGCATAAGGAAATGTATACGGGGTGACTTTTAATTAATTCTTGATAGCATAGGATATAAATGTACTCGTGATTACAAACAACTTTCCCAAAGAAACTATATGTCAACTAGCTGTCCCGGCGAACTTCGTACCGCCTAACATTACATTACACTGCCCTACCCTACACTACACTACCCTACCCTACTACATACACTACACTACCCTACCCTACACTACCCTACCCTACACTACCCTACCCTACACTACCCTACCCTACACTACCCTACCCTACACTACCCTACCCTACACTACACTACCCTACACTACCCTACACTACCCTACACTACACTACCCTACCCTACCCTACCCAACACTACCCTACCCTACCCTATACTACACTACACTACACTACCCTACCCTACCCTACACTACATAAGAACCTTCTCCTGACAATAACGAACTCGACAAAAAAAGAATTAGCGAAATCGGTCCAGCCGTTTAGGAGGAGTTCAATGACTAACACACGGACAGAAGATTTATATGGAATAAAATCTTTTTGTACCTATCTCTACAAATACAAACAGCTGTGTCTTAAATAAAAATGTTTTTGCATTTTATAAATAAAAAATAATCAAATCTTTTTTGTCATATGGAGGTATATACAGTTTATGAAAAGAGTTTTATTATTCTCCGAAAATGATCAAATCTTCTTATATGTTTGTTTTGACAACCGATATTGTTGCCATGGCAACCGAGCGTGAAGTTTTTTTCTTCGTTACGGAATTTCTGGATTCTTAATTAAAATTGCGACTATAATTTGAGATTTAAACTATCCTATCTCTCAAGTTGGATCGAACTGCACATGGTGTGCGAATTTTATTATAATCGGTTAAGTGGTTTAGGAGTCCATTGGGGACAAACATTGTGACACGAGATTTATATATATTAAGATTAATGTGGAAAAAAAAATTTGGTCCTCGATACATATTTGCCGATTTGATAACTTGTCATGTATTGAGAATTAATTAATTTTTTTCTGATTTGACATATAGTTTCTTTGGGAAAGTTGTTTGTAATCACGAGTACATTCATATCCTTTGTTATCAAGAACTAATTAAAAGTCACCTTGTATATATATATCGGTAGCAGATCGCTCTCTTCTCATATATTCCCAGGCAGATAGTGGAAGGCCCAGGCGTTTGTACGATGGTAGCACCAGACATACTAAACGGACCTAAACCTTAAGTATTTTTTCGGAGGCCCGCGATGAAAAGCCTGGGCTTTTCACGATCTGCCGCCATACTCGTATATAAGGTCTAACAAAATTAGCTGAAACTATTTTAACTGGTGCTTCTTCCCATGAAACTGAACAACTTTCCCAATGAAACCCAAAGGCAAATCTCAAAAAAAAAATTGAACTTCCCATACTAAGTTAGCTGATCGAGTTATGGGAGAGCCAATTTTTTTTGCGATTTGAGTATGGGTTCCATGGGAAAAGTTGTTCAGTCTCATGGGTAGAAGCAAAAAATTAGCTCTCCCATACTAACTCGACCAGCTGATCAGCCAAATTAGTATGGGACGTTCAATTTTTTTTTTGAGATTTGACTATGGGTTTCATGGGGAAAGTTGTTCAGTTTCATGGGTAGAAGCAAAAGTTAAAATAGTTCCAGCTAATTTTGTTACACCTTATATAACACTAGCTTTTTCCCGCGGCTTCGCCCGCGTGGACATCGTTTTAATCTTTAAGGGTGATTAGTAAATTATGTCGTTTCCCATCTACTTAACCATCTTTGTGAAAAAAATCACAACAGTCGAGTATTTTTAGTTCCCTCAGGAACTGAATCAAATAATGCTATTTTACCGGGCCAAAACGTAGCCTATGTCCTTCCCCGTGACACAGGCCACCTGTATGCCAAATTTCATAAAGATTGGTCAAGGCGTTGAAGCGTGAAAAGGTAACAAACAAACAAACACATTTATAACACTAGTAAGGATTATTCGTGATTAATGCTTGAAATATGTTTTTTTAAATAAGTGATAATGATAATAGCGAAACTTGTTGACCAAAATTATTTTTTTTACTGTTACTTCACCTATCAAATGAATTTACATTGGCTCAATGATATGAATTAAAATTATATGTACAAAAATATATTATTTTTTTAAATCAACATTCTTTCACACTTCACACCCGTTCCTCATATTAAGAAAGTATTTATTTACACTAGGCTTATGTAATTTGTGTTAAAACTTTGTTCTTTTTTATTATCAGTTATTAAGAGGAAACGCGGGCTCCATTTTTTCCATACAAACGTAGTCCCCTGTTTCCTCCCTGGATAATGACAATAGAGCAAAAATGTTTTCGCCATCAAACCTATATCTACCATGGCCATGCCCCTATGTTATGTTTTTTTCCCATATTCTAATTATAATAGTCTTTAAAAACTTAGGAAATTGCCCAATTGAAACGTCATTTTCAGACACCCACCAAAAAAATATACAAATATTAACAATAAAATAAAAACCTATAGGTAGGGTTGCCAGGTCTTAAAACTAAATAGCCGGACATACCTGCCAGTTTAGCCGAACTTTTGGGTAAAAAAGCCGGAATCCCTAAATTATTAAAGCCTTCTTTAGACACCCCTAAATCAATCAGTCATGTTTACTAGCCTTTAGCGAGGTCCTAATCAGACTAAGAAACGCCGCCATAGTCTCATAAATACGACAGCGCTCACCCGAATGTCCAGGTGACTCGAAAAATCATTAAACCTAAAAAGCCGGACAGGCCGGACACCTTCTAATTTGGCCGGACACGCATCCAAAAAGCCTAACCCTGTCCGGGTTTATCCGGACGCCTGGCAACGCTACCTATAGGCATAGGTTAAAGCGTTTTTTAATTATTTAAAAAAATATATTGTTGCGCAAGTTTTGGAGGAAGAAATAGGAGACTACGAAATGCTCTTTTCGTCAATTTTAGTGCCTATTATCGGTCTGCGCTGCAGTTCTCCCTTTCTTGCTGTATACGGAGAGGTTTGGGGGAGGAAGAAAGCAACATTTTATTCAAATACCTATTCTTTAGACCGCGTTTCCTCTTAAGCTATCGTTAAATGCAATCAATACAAATACTCATTGGTTAACTTAGGTAAGAATTAATAATAAAATGCAGTCATTGTCGGGCATGTAGTTATCTACAACATTATCGAAGTACTAGTTTAGCTGGTTTTCCATCCACTAGCCTAGAGGAACCATTTTTCAGAGTGAATTCTCTCTTGATGTATGCGAACAATAAATCAGTTATTAAAAATATTTGTGCAGTCGCAAAAGAGAGTGTGACGCCAAAGAAGAAATTGGCATTTGCCGAGCCCGAGTAGATCCATAGATGCCAAACCGTTGGGCCCAGTGCCGAAGTGATGATGAAAGCACAGCCAACGATGAACTTCTGTTGCATATCTGAAACAGAAAAAATACAGTATTTATTTTAAACTAGCTTTTTCCCGCGGCTCCGCCCGCGTGGACATCTTTTTTATGACTGTCTTTAAGGGTGATTAGTAAATTATGTCATTTCCCACCTACTCAACCATCTATCTCTGTGCAAAAAATCACAACAATCGAGTATTTTTTTAGTTCCCTCAGGAACTGCATCAGATTATGCTATTTTCCCGGGATAAAAAGTAGCCATGTCCTTCCCCGTGACACAGGCTACCTGCATGCCAAATTTCATAAAGATTGGTCAAGGCGTTGAAGCGTGAAAAGATAACAAACAAACACATTTTCATTTATATATTAGTGAGGATATTATGTTGTATGTTACAGCGTCGGTGGCGCAACGGCAAGGGCTGCTACCTCATATCTGGGAGGCCGTGGTTCGAGTCCTGCCACGTACCAATGTGTTTTTGAATTTTGATCTCATATGTACGTTTATCCAACGCTCTTACGGTGAAGGAAAACATCGTGAGGAAACTTGCACACGCCTGCGAAGAAACTCGAAGGTGGTGTGTGAAGTTGACCAACCCACACTGGGCCCGCGTGTTCGACTAAGGCCCGATCGCCCTAATTCAGGGTAGGCTCGAGCCCCTCGATGGGGACGTATATGAGCTGATGTGAGTGATTATGTTACAAAATATTTAATATTTTTGTTGCAAAAGGTGGCGTAAAGCTAGCAGCTCACCATAAGGAAAGTGGCCACCAAAAAAAAAAGTGGTCAGTAATCCTTACTAATATTATAAATGTGAAAATGTGTTTGTTTGTTACCTTTTCACGCTTCAACACCACTCTTGATGAAATTTGGCATGCAGGTAGCCTGTGCCACGGGGAAGCACATAGGCTACTTTTTATCCCGTGAAAATAGCTTAGTCCAATGCAAAAATACTCTTTTTGGTTAATTTCTTTAACAATGGATTGTTGTGATATTTTTGCACAGAGATGGTTGAGGGTGTGGGAAATGACATTATTAACTAATAAGCATATTTCGTACGTACGTTTATCCGACACACTTACGGTGAAGGAAAACATCGTGAGGAAACCTGCACATGCCTGCGAAGAAAGTTGCAGGTTGTGTGTGAAGTCGACCAACCCGCACTGGGCCCGCGTAGTCGACTAAGGCCTGATCACCCTAATTTAGGGTAGGCTCGAGCCCCTCGGTGGGGACGTATATGAGCTGATGTGATGAAGCATATCCTGACATAGTTCCCGAGGGGGGGAAGACTCATTTCCACGCTGGCGCACGTCGGCATCGCAAGGAAGCAATGGATTGAAGTGATTTTTTTTGTATAGAATTGGTTGAGGGGGGGTGACATAGACTGCTAATCAGAATAGCCCGATATAGAGTTCCTAAGACCCTCGAAGACAGTCATAAAAACGATGTCCACGTGGGCGAAGCTGCGGGCAAAAGCTAGTTTTATATAATTTATTAAAGGGGCTACCCTCAGGTAACTAGCGCCGCCATCAGTTAAAAAATAATTACTCATTGAGAACATACTTTAAAGAAAATTTTAAATGACAACAATTCGGTACTTGCCTACTAGTCATCTTACTTTTTATGAACTATACTTATACGAACTATATTTATCTTAAAAACATTTAGAATTTATCTAAATTTATTGGCTTTTTGTAGCTGACTGTACTTATCTCCCTCAGATTTTAAATGTCGGACGTAACGACGATAAGAAAAGTAGGTAAATTTGGAAGGTGCTGTTACGTCCATTCGGACGAAACTTTTTGGACGTAGCGATGAACGACTCTCAAAAACGAGATTATGTTCTAAAAAATGTTTGAAATATTGAACTGTGACGTCATATTTTTCATTGACATACTTATTGTGTTCTTGAATAATTAAAAAATAAAATGATGTGAAAAACCAAAGGAGTAAATTTTTCTGATATTTGAGGAGAGATATTTAGTGAATTTTATTTTATAATTTAATTTTGATACGATCAATTATCGATCGGACTGCTATTCATTTGAGTTACTTTTTATGATCTGTCAAAAACGAAATTTTGTTCTAAAAATGTTTGAAATACACACAAGTGACGTCATAGATTTTAAGCGTCATTGACAAACTTATTTTGTGAATTTGATCAATTAAAGATTTAAAACATTATGGAAAATTCAAAACAAGTAAGGTTTTTTGAAACTTCAAGAGGAGAGCAATTTAGGAAATCATATTTCAGAATTTATTTTTGATTCAGTACGATCCTTTATTAAGAATAGGTTTTGGAAGTTACTGTTTCTGTAACTGCAGTGAACTATATTTCACAGAATTCACAGTTTATAAATACACTACAAAATCTATTCCTAATTTTCATCATTAACAGGATGTACTCATCATCATCATCATTATCAGCTCATATATGACCATGATGCCGAGGCGCTCAAGCCTACCCTGAATTAGTGAGATCAGGCCTTAGTAGACCATGCAGGCCCAGTATGGATTAGTCGACTTCACACCAACCTTCGAGTTTATTCACAGGAGTGTGCACGTTTCTTCATGATGTTTTCCTTCATCGTAAGAGCATCAGACAATATGGTATTTTACTACAAGTCATTTGAGTAACTCAGGGTTCGAAAGGATAATTATCAATGATAATTATCACGATTAATTATCATGATAATAATAATAATAATAAATATATATAGATAATAAATGGATAATTATCGACTGATAATAACAAAAGATTGCTTTCATTAAAGTCAACTGTGTTTGAACGCGTATTTCCGAACTTGCGTCTATCGGAAGGCACAGTGTCAACGTGCAGCGCCATAGGGATCCCCCTTACAAAAAAAAAATATAGTTTGGATTACAGGATTATGTAAACTTGAGTGTCATTGCTTTTTTAAGTTAAATATTGTTTATTGAGTTGAATTTGAAAAATTCCTTGTAATAAATAATAAAAGGTATAAACTATTAATTGAATTTTTTTGTTAGAATAGCCCAAATTATAATGCATTTGACATGAAACAATATAACAAATGAATTTCTTACACTGGTGATAATTATCCGACAGTTATCAGATAATTATCCAATCATTATCAAGAAGCGTAATAATCTTGATTTTTTCGAACCCTGGATTAACTTATTTATTATCAACTGACAAAAAAGAAAGTTTGTTCTGCAATAGGGACCACAACATCAGAAATAAATTATTGAATATTTATGAACTCTTGATCACTAAATTGCCCTCCTACTTACACTTGAAAACCTTACTCGTTTTGTTTTCCATCGAGTCGTCGATTTTTAAGTCACCAAAATCACAAAATTAGTACATAAATGATTCTGCAAAACTATGACATCACGCCTAGGTATTTAAAACAAAAAGTAAATCAGATGACTAGCATTTGTCATCCCTATTATTCTCCAAGGTTTGAGGGGAGGACGCCACCGGGGTCACAGTAACCATTGTACCACCATGGGAATAGGGTGTAATGAGTCCACCTAGTGACTTGAACACCCGCCTGTACCCCCAGGCGTCCCACCCAATAATAATAATAATAATCCCTATTATTCTCGTTACTGACATAGTGACGTCATAAGTGCCATATTCTTTAACGAACTAATACACTGTTTTTAATAAATATAAAATAAAAATTGTTTCATATTTCAAATGAGCAAGAGTTTTTTGCTATTCTAGAAGAAATGCTGTTTATTGAATAATATTTTTTAAAATATTTTAATACAGTAAAATAGCCTGTTGTACATCATATATCAGCTCATATACATCCCCACCGAGGGGATCAAGCCTATCCTGAATTAGGGAGATCAGGCCCTAGTCGACCACGCGGGCCCCGTGCGGGTTGGTCGACTATTGTACGTATTATGTAACAATAAGTATGTACTCAATGAGTTATTATTTTTTAACTGATGTCAGTGCTAGTTAGATAGGTGATACCCTTAATAGTGTAATTGCTACCAAGCAATAAGGCCACCTATTGTATAAGCCTTTGTTCTATATTGTTTATTTCTTCTTTTTTTTATGTTGTGTGCAATCAAGAATATTGTATTGTATTGTGTAATTCAATAGTTACTTACACACAAATAAATGTTTCCACATAGGTAAAAGAGCCAGGTAAAATCCAACATCGCCTATACATGGGTAGGAACGGAATATACTAGATAGTGCTATAAGGACTGTGGCAAGCAGTACGGGCTCCTTCTTAAAACGCAGAGTTAACGGAACCACATAGAGCGCTAGAGCATTGATCTGGAACGCGCATACGAACAACACCCTGAAGTGTTCAAACATTTCTGTGAAGAAGTACCAAAACAGGCCAATATTTGGTTTCAGGTCAGGAACTGTCAATCTGAAAACAGACATAAGATTCTTATTAAAAATCTACATATTATTATTATAAATCTTGAGACATACAAGCATACTGAATACTGATAGCAAATAGAACTTACATAAATCCATATGTGTTGTATACATAGTCGTAGGACCCATCCATTATGTACGCAGAAATGTATATCAGGAAACCCCACCACAGAACAAAGACAAGCAGAGTTCTGATGTAAGAGCACTTATTGCAGCCCTTGTTTACTTCAGCTAGCAGGATAGCAATTGGTACAATCAACAGCACTGGATACAGAGCTTGGTGAGTTGCTAGTGCAATAAATAAGCACGCCAGCAGCCGGTAGCCACTGGATGAGGCCCACAGAGAAGTCGCTACTAACAAGTTCTGGATAACTGTGGTAGTCATTCCAGCACAGTTGAGCACA
Source organism: Coleophora flavipennella (assembly GCA_947284805.1). Taxonomy (NCBI): domain Eukaryota; kingdom Metazoa; phylum Arthropoda; class Insecta; order Lepidoptera; family Coleophoridae; genus Coleophora; species Coleophora flavipennella. The sequence goes on from OX369292.1 coordinate 2,421,642, forward strand.
GAATACGGGTTAAATAAATAAACTGATAAAACATATTCAGCTGCTAATTTAAGCTGTAACTCGTTCAACAACATGGTCTTTGATTCCTCAGCTACATCATTCAGTTGTTTAGCCTGTGATTCTATAAATAACCGTGTGAAGGCTTTGGAAGTTTTGTAAAGCAAGTGTGCCGTCAGAAGGTCGAGTACAGTAAAGACTACCGGTAATAAGTATGGGACTTTCTTTAGTAGAAAATGAAAGAGTAGTAGCATAATAGGACTCTCGTGGAAGGAGTCTCCATCGTATGGGTTTATATTGTGATCGTAGAGGTAAACACCTTCAATCAATCTCTTCCAGGAGTTCAAAGGCGTTGCTATTTCAACACGGTTTGATATAGTTTGCCAGTAGTCTGTGTGCATCAGCCAATACCTAACTAGGCCGGCCACTAAATATTTTATTATCACAACCATTCTCTGATCGAATTATATAGTATTTTCAGAAATATTACATGTAAAAGCAAAATGAATGAAAAACACTCAATATGTACAACTAAACAACATCAGTCACTCAGCCAGTATAGCCCACAGATTACTATATTAGTAGTAGTAGCCACAGATCACTACTATATGTAGCAGTAGTAGCAAGCTAGTATAGCCGCCCGCCAGCAGTGTTGCCAGTACCCTACCCTAAAAAGTAAAATAAGATGAGATGAAAAGTAACATTTTGACAACAAAAGTAACATTTTTAGTTATTCATACATTATTTTTTAATTTATGTTAAAAATACAGTTTATGACCTTTTTTAATTACTATACTTACTTGAAAAAGATTTTGGAGACAGTAAATTTAAAAAAAATATATGTTTACATTACTCACATTTAAGTAGTGGTGGTGGTGGTGGTGTAGGTGGTGGTGCTGGTGGTAGTGGTGGTGGTGGTTGTGGTGGTGGTGGTTGTGGTGGTGGTAGTGGTGGTGATGGTGGTGGTAGTGGTGGTGATGGTGGTGGTAGTGGTGGTGGTGGTGGTGGTGGTAGTGGAAGTGGAAGTGGTAGTGGTAGTGGTAATGTAGAGGTAGTGTTAGTGGTGGTGGAAGTGGTAGTGTAGTGGTAGTGTAGTAGTAGTGGTTGCGGTAGTGGTAGTGGTAGTGTTAGTGGTAGTGGTAGTGTTAATGGTAGTGTGGTGGTAGTGGTAATGGTAGTGTAGTAGAAGTATAGTGGTAATGATAGTGGAAGTGGTAGTGGTAATGGTAGTGGTAGTGTAGTGGTAATAGTAGCGGTAGTTGTAGTTGTAGTGTAGTGGTAGTGGTATTGGTAGTGGTAGTGGTAATGGTAGTGGTAAAGTAGTGGTAGTTTAGTGGTAGTAGTAGTGGTAGTAGTAGTGGTAGTGTAGTGGTAGGGTTGGTGGTGGTAGTGGTTGTAGTGGTAGTGTAGTAGTAGTGGTAGTGTTAGTGGTAGTGTAGTGGTAGTGTTATGTTACGGTAATGTAGTTGTAGTGGTAGACGAAAAGTAACATTTTGACAACGAAAGTAACATTTTTAGTTATTCATACATTAATTTTTTAATTATTTTAAAAATACAGTTTATAACCTTTTTTAATTACTATACTTACTTGAAAAAGTTTTTGGAGGCAACAAATTAAAAAAAATATATATGTTTACATTACTCACATTTAAGTAGTGGTGGTGGTAGTGGTGGTGGTGGTGGTGGTAGTGGCGGTGGTGTTGGTGATAATGATAATGATAATGATTTATTTGCTTTAAATGTGGTAGGTAATTATAAATTATTGGAAGAAATTCTGAGTATCACACATTTAACCAAAGGTATTGGCATGCAAATTTAATGTTAGTTTAATCTATAGGTATTAAACAAGAATAAAAAAGAATATAACAGAATGAAGACAAGTCAAATAATGTAGGTACTTACTCTATAAACAATACGCTTCTATATAAATTGTAAAATTTAAAACAATGTTAAGTTTTCAAATTATATCAAAATATAAATTATACTTTAAAGTCAAAAATACGTAATTAACACATTGACTTTTATATTTCACTTATATTCCATGTATTCTTTGATGGAGTAAAACAATTTCTCTAATAGCCATGATTTTAAATATCTGATAAATTTTGAGTATGGCAAGTCTTTTAAATCTTTTGGTAGTTTGTTATAAACTGTGATGGCCATTGAGTAACAATTTTTTAAATAGCGTGATGTTTTTGGAGCATATTCATATACAAGTCTTTCTGGGTTTCTGGTGTTTCTTGGAAACATATCCTTAGCTGTCATAAAGAGGTCAGGATGATCTCTTACAAATTTAGATATTTCAAAGATGTAAAGACATGGAAGGGGGAGGATTTTTAGTATCTTAAATAATGGCTTACATGAGTCTAGCGGAGCAGCTCCGTATAGTGCTCGGACACATTTTTTCTGTGCAATAAAAGCTTTGTACATTTCTACGCTATTTCCCCAAACAACAAGACCATACCTAAGGATGGACTCTACATAAGCATGATAAGCAACCTTTGCAGTATCTCTGGAAGAGGTTTTCACTAATTTAAATAAAGCATAAGCAAATCTGTTTATTTTTGAGCAAACTTTATTGATTTGATCTTTCCAGTCCAGTAAATTGTTAATTGTTATGCCTAAAAATGTCACACTATTAGCTTTTTTAAGAGGCTGTCCATTGAAATGAATATTTAGAGTATTGTAATGATTAAAATTCATAAAATGAGATTTGTCAATATTAAGATGCAAGTTATTATTGTTAAGCCATGTCATAATTGTATTAATTAGTTTATTTATGTCTCTTTCGTGTGCGTCAATTGTCAAATTCATGTTCGTCGTCACAACTGCGGATAAATCGTCAGCATAAAGGATGGTTCTAAAACTAGATTGTTCAACTAAGTCATTTACATATAGTAGAAAAAGCAGAGGACCCAGCACACTGCCCTGTGGTACTCCAGAATTTTTTAATTTATAGTTAGAACGATAGATTTGGGACACATTTTTTTGTGCTGTAGTAGTGGTGGTGGTGGTGGTTGTGGTAGTGGTGGTGATGGTGGTGGCAGTGGTGGTTGTAATGATGGTGGTAGTGGTAGTGGTGGTAGTGTAGTGTAGTGTAGTGTAGTAGTAGTGGTAGTGTAGTGGTAATGTAAGTGGTAGTGGTAGTGTTAGTGGTGGTGTAGTGGTACTGGTTATGGTAGTGGTAGTGTAGTGGTAGCAGTAATGGTAGTTTTAGTGGTAGTGGTAGTGTAGTGGTAGTAGTGGTAATATTAGTGGTATTGGTAGTTTAGTGGTAGTGGTAATGGTAGTGGTAAAGTAGTGATAGTAGTAGTGGAAGTGTTGTGGTAGTGGTAGTGGCAGTGAAGTGGTAGTGGTAATGGTAGTGGTATTGGTAATGGTAGTGGTAGTAGTAGTGGTAGTGATAGAAGTAGTGTAGGGGTAGTGTGGCGGTAGCGGTAGCGGTAGCGTAGTGAAGTATACTGTAGTGTAGTGTAGTGTGAAGCGGTACGAAGTTCGCCGGGACAGCTAGTACTAAAAACAAGTTGAAAAGAAATTAAGAACAAAAGTAACGTAAAAGTAACATCTTGGTTCGTGTAACATGAAAGTAACATTGGAGGGTCAAAAGTAACGCAAAATGTTATAAAAGTAACATTCTGGCAAAGCTGCGCCAGCCAGTAGCAAAGCGAATAAAATACCTTGTTTGTTGGTTTTTTCTCTCCGGCTTTCAAAAGCGCGGAGAAGGCAAAGGTGACTTCGACCATACAGCCAGGTCTGACGTATTTAAGCTTCCTTTAGTTTTTTGATTTGTAATGCTAGTGTCGGTGCATTACATATCTTCTCTGAAGTTCTTGACAGCATTTGCAGCAGCTACATTCTGAGATGGAACACCCAGTTGCTGTAGGGCGTCTATAAAACTGCACCCAGAGCAAGTTGGGTTCTCACGTCCTTCTTCGTTTTATTTTCTTGTTCTCCTCATTGCTCACGTGCACTAGATGATTTTCTCCAAAATGCACCACTTCTTGAACAAAATCCTAGCAGAAAACAATGAAAAACAACAAAATAAAACTACGAATGCGACTACCACAAATCCCGCCAAAAAAATTCCCTTGTTTGTTGGTTGCTGTGGTTGGTTATTGGTTATAAATATATTAACGTCTCTGGGTACAAGCCCTTTTGAGACAATCTTCATTTTTCGTCTTCATTTATTATTGGATTTTAAATGCTAATGCCAGTGCATTACAAATCATATCTGGAGTTCTTGACAGTATTTGCAGCAGCCTCATTCTTAGGTGCAACACCCGGTCTAAGTCGAGCGTCTATTGGCGATGCAAAGATTATCCGCGCGCCTCTAGCGGCGAAATTTAGAAGCTGTCTAAGAATAGAGGTGAGCGTTTAAACGAAAAGCATTTAATACAACACTACTTTTCGGATTAAGCATATAAGCGAGTTAAAATTTTATAGCACATATCGTTAAATGCTTTTTTGTTCACCAGTCAAAAAAGAGCTTTATCTAATTCAAATACGAATGAAACCCCGCCAACCCATTAACAGCGACATCTTTTGACTAGGTTTGAAAACCGTTCGTGAATTGAACCTTACCAAATTTAATACGACGTGACTTGTAGCAAACACGAAGAAAAAGAAAACCACTATAATTCGTTCGGTTTATCTAAGTGCCTTGAAAGATAAAACTGTCAAATTTAATATTAGTTGGATTATCAAAGGTAATAATAATAAAAAAATACTTTAATTTTATTCATTTTACCTAACCTGCTTGCTTTAGCTTTTTTTAATTTCTCAGTGTGTTTAATGTTGCTGTCGAGCGCGTTGTTTGCTGTTTTATTATTAGTTTTCTTATTGTTTTATCGACGAAAAAAACAAAGATTTTTGGTTTAAAATACGTTGTAAAAAGTAAGAAGTACGATAAAATAGGAAGGGAAGTTCATTGAATTGATCAATTCATTAATTTACTGTAAACAAAACAGCTAACAGACGCAATAAACAACAAACTTCGTTATTATTGAATTAACTTTTTACAACTATTTAATACTAAGCTCACTTTTTTCAACCAAAGTTATATTCTTAGAAAATAAGCAGATAAGCAATTAAGCAACTCAAAAAAGTTGCTTAAAAAATTAACATAGCAGATAAGTGTGTAAAAAATTTAAAGCCGTTAGTCCCATCTCTATCTAAGAATGACATTTTGTTTTATGGAGAGGTTAAGTTTAGATATAATCACATGGATCACGATTCCATACAGAAAACTGTTGTTAATAAAAGCAGAAACACGAAATATTATTGCGTTCCTCAATGTAGTACTTACCGAGATTCGGGAATAAGTTTTCGTTTGTTTCCAAAAGACAAAATTATGAAGAAAAAATGGGAGATTGTTGATGAAGAATAGGCAAATCGATTTTACCAGCAATGAGAGTTTGTTCTCATCATTTTCAAGCTTCAAACTATTTTCCAAACAGTAAGCATAATTATGTGTTAATTATTTTATTGTACTTATATTATACTAGCTGCCCCGGCGAACTTCGTACCGCCTCACACTACACTACACTACAGTACACTTCACTATACTACCGCTACCGCTATCGCTACACTACCATTACCACCACCACTAATACTAACACTACCACTACCACTACACTACTACTACCACTACACTACCACTTCCATTACCAATACACTATCACTACTACTAAAACTACCACTACCATTACCACAACACTACCACTACCAATACCACCACCGCTACCACTACCACCACCACTACCACTACCGCCACCACTACCACTACACTACCACTGTAAAAGTGGAGAGCTTATTAAAACCACCATAGTTGAGCAATGACTGATTTATTTTTTATCTTGAAGGTATGCATAACTATATCAGACTACCCTCACATCTCCCTTCTTAACAAATTGTGTAACCATTATAATAAATTGTCTAACCATTATAATAAATATAATTACTTACCTGATGAAGTAATTTTGTAGTTTTTATCCACCATCCAAAAAGTAACCTCGAAAGTTGCACTTTAAGACACTGATACAGCCACTTATAACTTATTTTCACAGGACCTAACACTATCATAATATAAGACAACTATCATACATATGTGTTTATAAACGAAATATTTCACTTTGTAAGTTTTTCTACAAAATAGGATAAATTTTCAACCCCAATAAAACAAAGTGCCGTGATTGTGCCTTCGTCCACAGTATGTCGCATTTTTGACGAATTATTTTTGCAAGTATTTCAAAAACTATTCATTTAAACATTTGCTACTTTTTTCCGAGTATGAGATACGAGATTATGAGATGATATGAGATTTACAAAACAAAACGTACCTTTTAAGTCTGAAATTAATTTTTCAATTGTTAAAAAAAAAACTAAATTCGCCATTTTGCCGTTATAAGAAGTTCGTCGGATTTTTCCCTAATTATTTTGCAAGTATATTTCAAAAACAAATAATTTTCACTCAATCTGCATTCTTTTTCCAGTAATTTGTTATAAGATTTATATACCAAAACTTACAGTTTTCTTCTCAAACTCATTTTTTAATCACACAACACACTATACTGGTCGCGGCACAACGAAAAAATGGCCGACCTGTGCGCTTTAGTCATTAAATTATTTATTCTTTATTTAGTCTTATTCAAATATTATTTAGTTTCCGGTTCACTGAGCGACAAAAAACCGTTGATAATACAGGTCACAGCATCATAGAGTTCGTGTATAAAAATATTGGCTCCGATTCAGTCGGTAATACAGCAACTATTTATTTAGACTGATCTCGCCTAAAAAGCGCTCAACGGAGACATTTTATTTAGCCCGGAGTCGCCTAAAAACGCTCGAAGAGTTATTCAGACTGACAATGTTTAAAAAAATGGTCAAAATTATTTAACTTTTAAGAGGTGAAATCGCTAACGCGGTTTGTATGAAAAGTCTAATTTTCGCCGTGGGTTCACAGTCCTCTTAATTTGTGGGGAATAATAATTGATCACAAGAGACTCAAATGACAAAAAGAAAACTGATTCCAAATGTCTCAAAGGGCCAGAAGACTATTGGACATACGTTTTGAAGTCCATGACACAAGTGCCTTTTAAGATCAAAGCCAACTGAAATCGAAACCGTTTTCGTGTCAGCACTTTCCTCAAACTGCACGATATCTCTCCGTACCTGTGCACACCAATCACTCTTCTCCATCAATCCGAACTTGGCTCCCATGTCTGAAAATTGGCCTATCATATCAGAAAAGACTCGTACCTCAGCCGTGAGCACATTAGGGGTTTAAACTAACGGCCTACACTAGTGGTAAGATCTTATGCTTATTGAACAAAATTCGACTGGGTAGGTACGAGTACTGCTGCTTACCGACATACAAGGCATTCCATCTTAGCCTTTCGCACATCACTTTTAATCCCTTTGTATTTTAGATGCATATAGGCGGCGGCGACCACTTTGTATCAGATATTCCGTTACACTTCGCCAGTGCACACAGCTCCACCGTTGTGTGTTATGAAAGTTATGATGAACTATGGACCAAGTGATACCAAGGTGCAGAAGAGTGAAAGTTTAACAACATATTAATGCACTGCGGAATCACATTATTGACATAACACATTTTATGCACCCTCCCTTATCTTGAGCAGTGGATTGAAAATGAAAAGTTACTCACGACATATTATTTATCTCTGGTCAGAACAGACCAACAGCCTGCTGCATACGACCCGAATTCTTTGTTGCACTTCAATTCCTATAACTTAGCTTACTTGTTTGCGAAATGACTCCATCACGCCATGTTTTAGTGGTATATTTCTCGTTGTCCCGAAGGGAGCGCAGAGGAACGTCTTCGAGGCGGTGGCTTCTTCCGCTGCCCATCACTATATGAGCGGGTTCTTGGGTAGGTGCGTAGCCCTTGGCAGCAGCTCCAGCCCCAGCTAAGGCGAGCCGCTCCTGGATCACTCCCAGGGCGCGCAAGAGATCGCTCTGGGAAGGCATTGGGGTGGTGTTGACAGCAATTGAAACGGCGAAAGCTTCTTGACGGGGTTTCTTGGCTTGGTGGGGCGTGGGCGCGGTTGCCGAACCGCTCGACGTGGCAGGCGCTGCTGTTGCGGTGGGCTCAGCAAGTGCGGCGGGTGCATCGAGCGCTACGGGGCGAGATGCGGAGGCGGTGCGGGCAAAAGTTCCGGCCCCCTTGTGTCGGATCTCCCTGCGGAGCACCGGGCACTAGACGTGGTTGGCGGTTGCACAGTTGGCAGTTCCTCCTGCGGCTTTGGACAGTCTTTGTCGGCGTGAGGATCGCCGCAGCGGACGTGTGACGGCAGCGATGTGAGGAGTGCCAGAAGTGTTGGCACCGGTGGCACTGAGCTGGGCCCTTCTTCCCGCGCCAGGCATCGATGGTGATTCCCGGCATATAGAGCAGCTCATCGATGTTTTATATTTAAAGTCGGGGGTCTGCGCGACGAAAAGGCACCCGGAGCGTTCTGCACGCGCCCAGATCGCTTTCACATACTCGGCCTCGTGCGTGCTCGGCCAAGGTGGTGATGATCTTGGCAGTCGAGGGGAGGCCACGTATGACCACCTTGAGGAGCCTATCGGCTGGCAGCCTGTAGGAGAACGAAGCGATCTCCTTGCTGGTCTCCTGCAGCGTGGTCAAGTACCGCTGCACCGTGCGGTACTCGTCGCCATCCACGGGGGTGAAGAGAACCCTGTTGCCAAAGGGTCAGGCATTGGGAGCTCGCCCGAGCTCCTCGCAAAGCTCTTGATGGTTGCTCATCATCTTGTGTACAAATGGGTTTACAAATTGATATCAGAACAACACTAACCTTCAAAAATCCTGACTTGTTCTCCTACATGTGGACTAAAAGACATATAGAATTAGTGCCTGCACCAAATTCTTTGCTATTGATTTTTGTCAACAATTTGTTTGTTTGTTTGTAAACTCTTTATTGTACAACAAAATATAGAATTATAGATACATGCACCAAGGTGGACTTATAAACAGGGATCTCTTCCAGCCAACCCTTAATTGCTATAAGGAATTGAACTTTAAGTAGAAACAAATTAGTGCACAATTTAAAAGAAGTAAAAACAATAAACTAAAGTAATAAACAGATTATAAACTACAATTACATATATTTAATCAATATAATTACATTCTTATTTAATAAAATATAATAAATAAAAATATTTACATACTATAGTACTTTAAATACTTATACATAAATTAATACATATACTTAGCTCAAGTAGGAAGATAAAAATAAACGGGTGTCATGTCTTCATGTGACGGGCCTTGAACGTGGAGATGGACGCACACATTCTTATTTCCACTGGCAATGCATTCCACAAGCGAGCCGCGTGAAACGTGAACGATTTAGTGTAGGTATCAGTGCTGTGTGCAGGAATCGCAAGTGCCAGGTTTTTACTAGAGCCCAGTCGTTTATTAATTGCTGTGCGAAATACGAACCTTTCACGAAGACAATGCGGGGCACAAGGGTTAAATAGTATATTAATTATAATTTTGAACAAAAAAAAACCGACTTCAAACAGGAAACTAAGATTCCCCTCGATTTCTCTGGGATGCCATCATCAGATCCTGGTACCACCCTTGGGATATCTCCTTTCCAATAAAAAAAGAATCATCAAAATCGGTTCATAAACGACCAGTTATCCGCGAACACACATGAAAAAAATATATATATACGGTCGAATTGAGAAACCTCCTCCTTTTTTGAAGTCGGTTAAAAACATGACACAAGATATGGGTATTCCTGCGCTGGTGGATGAGTGGCCAAACTAGCTGAGTGCGGAAATCAGAAATATGGTCGTATTTTCGGAAACCGAAAATATAACGTATGCACTGATTCTGAAGTCTGTCTAACTTATCCGATTGAGCGATAAGACCGCCCAATTTGTACCGCTTATAAGATTTTGTTTTAAGTTGTGTTTTTGTTTAAATTTTTAAGTTATAGTTTCTAAGTTTTACATTGTGTTTATTTTTTTTTAAATTTTATATTTTTGGGTACAATAAAGAGTATTTATCTTATCTTATCTTATCTTATCCAAAATTCGGCCTTTGGTAACAAAGGGGAGAAAAATTTAAAGGCGCTTCAGGCAACGAAGCAAACACCTTGCGGCTAACTTGATTAACTTGCGCAGACCAAGAAAGAGTTTGATCCATAATGATGCCAAGATTCTTAACATTAGACAAAAGGGTAAAATAATATTGATAAAGATCAAATTAGGTATCATCATGTCTTGAAATTTTAAAGAAAAGTGAGGGCTGCCTATCACATTTGCTTGAGTCTTGGCAGCATTAACACATAGCCCGTGGAGATTGGACCATTCAGCAAATGTGGCAAAGTCCTTATTAATGTTTTTAATTAGAGAGGAATTATAGGTAAGTGATAATTGCCCCAACAGAAAAAGTTTCAAAAATAGACTTGACAAACATTTTAAAAATTAATAAACACAAGTGTAACACACATCAGCTCATAGACCTGCTAGTGTATAAAATAATAATAATAATAAGTTAGCCCTTGGCATCATCACACTATACATATTCACATAATTTTATAATAATTAATTTATACCAAAAAAAAATTAAGGCAACAATCAGTGAAATATATCAAAGATTTCTTACTCCTCTTTTCTTTCATGCGGACTGTGACGGTAAAATTTTCCAATGTGTCCGATCTACTCCTGACCATGTACTGTGAAATGAAATGAGCGAACAAAAAATATTGTGTCGCACCACTGGCGCACGCACGAGGGGTTTTTGGCGGGATTTGTGGTAGACGCATTCGTAGTTTTATTTTGTTGTTTTTTCATTGTTTTCTGCTAGGATTTTGTTCAAGAAGTGGTGCATTTTGGAGAAAATCGTCTAGTGCACGTGAGCAATGTGGAGAAAAAGAAAATAAAACGAAGAAGGATGTGAGAACCTAACTTGCTCTGGGTGCAGTTTTATAGACGCCCTACAGCAACTGGGTGTTCCACCTCAGAATGTAGCAGCTACAAATGCTGTCAAGAAGTTCAGAGAAGATTTGTAATGCACCGGCACTAGCATTACAAATCAAAAAAACTAAAGGAAGCTTAAATACATCAGACCTGGCTGTATGGTCTTAGTCACCTTTGCCTTCTCCGCGTTTTGAAAGCCGGAGAGAAGAAACAAAAAAAAATGCCGCACGCACTACGCACAGAGTTCTGTTAGCTTGCTACTAATAATATAGTAATCTGTGAGTTCTGTGGTCGCACGCAACGTGTTCTATGCTATGTACCTATTTAGTTAGGCTTCTTGAGTTCTTGCACTGCACGCATACGCAATAAACATTGAGCCAAAAAAAAATTACAAACTAAAGTTTTTACATTGAGCTCTAAGTGGTTTTGTAAATTGTGGACTTCTCCTCGGTACAGGAATATAGATATATAGTATCTATCATAAAAACCTGTGATGCAAATAACTACAGTCAACTAAACAGTGATCTGTGCCAGTATCAAAAATCTGCTAATTGTTGCTCACCCTTGGTATTTTGGTGCACCAATCAATAAATGCAAATATAGACTTACCTACGAAAGGAATAGGCTGATTGCAAGTATATCAAGGCCTGGAATGCATCCCTCGCACGTGCACCCTATCCGTAGCAAGTCCTCAAATGAAGAATGTGTTGGAACTTGGAACTTTTACCTCGAATGCAAATGTAGGTAAATCAGTATAGCTACCCATGAAAGAAATCTTCATGAAAATTGAAGATTTGAATCAAATGTAGGAACCAGAGCAAGAATTACTAAGGAAACAAACAAAAGATTTATGTACTTACCTACTTTGAATTTATCAGCAGTGGTACTTACCAAATAAAAAAATCAAGTTTGTATTAGTAGTTTATAACGACTTAGGTACTTGATCATATTTTAAACTTCCAGAGATAGGAATACATTTATAGCTACTGAATGGAGACAGATTAAAGAAAGTTGAGTGCTTTACAATATATTCATATATGAATTCAAACATTACAGCTTATTTGTGTTCAGAATATGTCAAAGCATTAGGTGAAAAAAGTCATAAATTTGGTAAAACACACAGGAGAGAAACCATTTCTTCATTTGTTCAGAATGTGACAAAGCATTTAGTAAAAACAGTCATTTGGTAAAGCACATGAATACTCACACAGGAGAGAAACCTTATTCATGTTCAGAATGTGACAAAGCATTTATTCAAAAAGGTGATAGCACATAAAGATTCACACAGGAAACAAAAACCATATTCATGCTCAGAATGTGGCAAAGCATTTATGCAAAAAGGCATGGTGAATCACTTGAAGGTTCACATAGGAGAGAAACAATATTAATGTTCAGAATGTGACAAATCATTCAGTAAAAAGAGTAAATTGGTAGTCCACATGAAGATTCACACAGGAGATAATCCATATTCATGTTCAGAATGTCACAAAGGGTTCAGTGAAAAAAGTAATTTGATGAAACACATGAGGATTCACACCAGAGAAAAACCATATTCATGTTCAGAATGTGACAAAGGGTTCAGTGAAAAACGTAATTTGATAAAGCACATGATGATTCACTCAGGGGAGAAACCACATTCATGTTCAGAATGTGACAAAGAGTTCAAAGAAAAATATAATTTGACAAGACACATGAGGATTCACACAGGAGAGAAACCACATTCATGTTCAGATTGTGACAAAGCATTCAGTAAAAAAATTCATTTGGTATACCACATGAGGATTCACACCAGAGAGAAACCATATTCTTGTTCAGAATGTGACAAAGCGTTTAGTGAAAAAAGTAATTTGGCAAAACACATGAGGATTCACACAGGGGAGAAACCATATTCATGTTCAGAATGTAACAAAGCGTTCAGTGAAAAAATATATTTGACAAAACACATGAGGATTCACACAGGAGAAAAACCATATTCATGTTCAGAATGTGACAAAGCATTCGGTCAAAGAAGATATTTGAAAGTCCACATGAGGATTCACACCAGAGAGAAACCATATTTGTGTTCAGAATGTGACAAAGCATTCAGTGTAAAAAGTAATTTGGCAAAGCACATGATGATTCACTCAGGGGAGAAACCACATTCATGTTCAGAATGTGACAAAGAGTTCAAAGAAAAATATAATTTGACAAGACACATGAGGATTCACACAGGAGAGAAACCACATTCATGTTCAGAATGTGACAAAGCATTCAGTCAAAAAATTCATTTGGTATACCACATGAGGATTCACACCAGAGAGAAACCATATTCTTGTTCAGAATGTGACAAAGCGTTTAGTGATAAAAGTAATTTGGCAAAACACATGAGGATTCACACAGGGGAGAAACCACATTCATGTTCAGAATGTGACAAAGCATTCGGTGAAAAAAAAGATTTGGTAAAACACATGAGAATTCACACCAGAGAGAAACCATATTCATGTTCAGAGTGTGACAAAGCATTCGGCGTAAAAAGTAGTTTGATAAAACACATAAAGATTCACACAGGACAGAAACCATATTCATGTTCAGAATGTGAGAAAGTATTCAGTTTTAAAAATCAGTTAGTAAGACACATGAGTACTCACACAGGAGAGAAACCACATTCATGTTCAGAATGTGACAAAGCATTCTGTGAAAAATTTTTTTTGACAAAACACATGAGGATTCACACAAGAGAGAAAACATATTCATGTTCAGAATGTGACAAAGAGTTCAAAGAAAAATATAATTTGACAAGACACATGAGGATTCACACAGGAGAGAAACCACATTCATGTTCAGAATGTGACAAAGAATTCAGTCAAAAAATTCATTTGGTATACCACATGAGGATTCACACCAGAGAGAAACCATACTCATGTTCAGAATGTGACAAAGCATTCAGTCAAAAAAGATATTTGGTAGTCCACATGAGGATTCACACCAGAGAGAAACCATATTCTTGTTCAGAATGTGACAAAGCGTTTAGTGCAAAAAGTAATTTGGCAAAACACATGAGGATACACACAGGGGAGAAACCACATTCATGTTCAGAATGTGACAAAGCATTCGGTGACAAAAAAGATTTGGTAAAACACATGAGAATTCACACCAGAGAGAAACCATATTCATGTTCAGAGTGTGACAAAGCATTCAGCGTAAAAAGTAGTTTGATAAAACACATAAAGATTCACACAGGACAGAAACCATATTCATGTTCAGAATGTGAGAAAGTATTCAGTTTTAAAAATCAGTTAGTAAGACACATGAGTACTCACACAGGAGAGAAACCACATTCATGTTCAGAATGTGACAAAGCATTCTGTGAAAAAAATTATTTGACAAAACACATGAGGATTCACACAAGAGAGAAAACATATTCATGTTCAGAATGTGACAAAGCGTTCAGTAAAAAATTTAATTGGACAAAACTCATGAGGATTCACACAGGAGAGAAACCACATTCATGTTCAGAATGTGACAAAGCATTCAGTCAAGAAAGTAATTTGGTATACCACATGAGGATTCACACAAGAGAGAAAACATATTCATGTTCAGAATGTGACAAAGCATTCAGTGAAAAATATAATTTGACAAAACACATGAGGATTCACTCAGAAGAGAAACCATATGCATGTGCAGAATGTGACATGGCGTTAATTGAAAAAAGTAGTTTGGGAAAACACATGGGAATTCACACAGGAGGGAAGCCATATTTATGTTCAGAATATAATATGCTATTGAGTGACCAAAGTACTTTTGTGAAACATCAGAGGAACCATGAAAGGGAAAACCCCTATCTATGTTTAGAATGTGACAAACAATTCCACCAAAAATCTTACTTGGCAGCACATTCAAAGATTCATGCAAGCATTGAAATTTCATGGCTGTGGCTATGATTTTAAATAACAATTCAAAGTACAAGCTGTCCCAAAAGAAAGTTTACATTTTAGTACTGGGTGCTTCCTTAAGGGAGACTGTGCTCAAACTTCTGGATCCATGTTTTAATGAGTTGAGTACTGGGTGCTTTTTTAAGGCAGAGTTTGGCAATGTTTTAAACAATTGTTTAAAACAAGTGTTTAAATCATTGTTTATAACACTGGAAAAAAAAACCTATTTAAAACATGTTTTAAAACATTTTGTTTTAAACACGTTTAAATCATACATAAAAAAACATATACCTACTTACACTTATTCATTTATTTCATATATTTTTTTTTGCCAATTTTGCAATATATTTGAGGTTGTGCCGCCTCTGTGGGCTGGCAACAGTCGCTCACTCTACATAGTTTTTGGTTCTTACGGGGATTACCCCTCGCTCGGTTTTTACGGGAATTCCCCAGTAGTGAGAAGTATTTAGACTGTTGCGTCAGACTGCGTCACTTAGTTCAGTTGCGTTGCGAGTTAGTTACTTACGGTACGACAAGTATTGCATAAATTGTGATTGCTTCCATTCTTAAATAAAGATAAGAAATGTCTACGGGGAGAAGAAAGGACCCACCCGCTTTGGCAGTATTTCTCGGAGCTGTCAGGAGAAGGTGGTAAAACTGTCAGGGTGAAGTGCAGGTATTGTAACAAGGATATGGTGGGCCTAATCGCCCGAATGAGGGCGCATCTAACAAAATGTTCAGATTATAAGTCAAAGAAAAATAATTTCGGCGCATCGACCACCACAATAAGAAATGACAGTGACTCAAGCGATGATGGTAAGTAATTAACAAGTATTTATAAGTATCAAGTATAGGAATATTTTATTTTTACCGACTGTGCTTCCCGTGTGATCCCATATAAATTTTATCGAAATCAGTTCAGTAGTTTTTGTTTTTGAAATATAGACTTAGTTACGAATTACGATTGAATTCGTTTGTTTTTAACGTGTTTAACGTTGTCAATTATACTATGTATGACTATTAGTTTTATTTATTGGATGGCAGAGCCGCCGGCGGTGCTCGGCACTCGCGCGCGCGACACGATTTTGATGAAACTTGCACTTCTAAATTAGCTGTTACTGCACCGATTTGGATGCGATTTCCACAAATTTACGTTATTTATCAGTGTAGTGTCGAATAGAGCCCACTGTTAATTAATTTATTTTTCCACAGATAGTCACATAATAGAAATTCAGGACGAAAACGTGGAAGTCGTGGACGTAGAACCAATTGCCAAGAAAATGAGACAGGATTCGTCAGCTTCGACGTCAAGTCAGTCAATAATGTCACAGTTTGTAGTAAAAACGCCACAAAAAGAAAAGCACAAAATAGATTTACAAGTAGCTAGATACTTCTATGCAACAAACACTCCATTTCGACACAGTGAACATCCAGAGTTTATTAAACTAATGCAATTATCTCGGCCAGGCTATTCACCTCCTAACAGAAAAAATATGGGTGGAAAGATGTTAGATAAAGTGCATGCTACGGTACAATCAGACATGGAAAAATACCTGAGAGGTAAAGTAATATGTATGGCATTAGACGGTTGGAGCAACATACGGAATGAGCCCATCGTGTGTGTTAGTGTAACTACTACCGAGGGTGATGGTAAAGTTTATCTTATAGATACAATAGACACCGCTGACAAAAGCCACACTGGTGAATATCTACTAACACTGGCAGTAGACAGCATTAAAAAGTGTCAGAGTTTTGGTTGCCAAGTGCGTAGTTTTGTAACAGACAACGCCGCTAATATGGCAAAAATGAGAAGAGAATTGATGCAATTGGAAGATGATGAGAATGGTGATGTCATCACATACGGTTGTTCCGCTCATTTATTGAATTTATTTGCCAAAGACATAGAAGAACTAGAAATAAAGAGTAAGGTGAAAAAAATCATAAAGTACTTCAAATGCCATCATTTTCCAGGAGCAAAATACAAGGAAGCTGGCGGAAAGGCACTTAAACTGCCTCAAGAAGTACGCTGGAATACATTAGCTGACTGTCTTGAGTCATATGTCAAAAATTGGCATTGCCTAGCCAAAGTATGCAGTGAACACAGGTCTTTATTAGATTTAGCAATTGTGAGGCTTGTTCAAGATGTTGAGCTAAAAGAAAATGTTGAGGAATATCTTAAAAAACTCAAAAAAGTTTCAATGGCTCTTGATACTGTTCAGAGGGAAACATGCATTCTAAGCGACTGCACTCACATCTGGAAAGATCTTCTATCATCGGACTGGTCGCCGACAGATGAAGACAAGCTCAAAGCAAGATTTAACGCTGCTATGACTCCTGCACATTTTGCTGCTTATATATTAGACCCCAAATATAAAGGACTATCAGAAGAAGAAGACACAGTAGGTATGGAATTTATAGACGCGATCAAACCGCAGGCCATGAAAGATGTCCTCACGTACCGAGCGATGACTTTTCCATTTAAGGACTATATGTTCAAGGACGACCTATTAAAAAAAACACATGCGTCGGTGTGGTGGAAATCTTTAGGGAGTAAGTTAGATTCCGGAACCATAGATTTAACAAATCAACTGTTTACGGCCACTGCGTCTTCCGCCGGAATCGTACGACTATTTTCGACTTTTGGATTGGTGCACTCAAAAACACGCAACCGACTTGGCACAGAGAAGGCAGCAAAATTAGTCACGATCATGAGAGCGCTCAATCCGAAAGAAAAAATAGCTGTGGACGAGTTGGACGACTTAGATGTAGCTGGAGAATAAGTAGAGTAGGATAGATATGGATGGAAGGTGAAATGAAACATGTTGATTTTTGATTTTCCTAAAGTAAAGTCATTACATTAATTAAAGATTAGTAGTTAATTAGATTATTAGATTTATTGGTGTTTCACTTGACTATAAAAACCTCTTTTATTGCTTTCTTTTGTATTTTTTTTATAACAAGAAGTGTTTTAAACTATGTTTACTAAACTATGTTTAAAACATGATTAAAACATGTCAATTTCAACATTATAAAAAAATGATTAAAACATTTTTTTTTGACAAAAAAACACAATGTTTTGTTCTCTTAAAAAAAACACGTTTTTTTTCCAACTCTGCTTAATAAGGTGACGAATTAGGTAATGATTGAAAAAATTCCGCCGCGCCATTATGGCAGAATTGGTAGAATCATTGTGTTTTTTTTAAACGCGTGCACACAGAAAGGACGCTGCCTCCTGTGAAACACTCCATCGCGACTGAATTCCTAAGAACCGGGCTACCTCCTACACTGTAGTATATACCTCCGGGATATACTCCCCTGCCCTAGGATTCTTTGCATTCACGTAGTAAGCTACACAAATATAAATTTTCTTTTGGGACACCTTGAGTCACGGGCCTTTTGTACTACTGCAACACACATGTGTTTTTGTATTTTTTTTTTGCTCTTTTTAATATGTTAAGTTTTATTTTTTTATTATGCACGAGTGTAATAATATGTGTGTGAATTCAGGAACAAATAAAAGTGTTATCTATCTATCTACTGTAGCAAAAATAATTTAAATTGAATTATTATACCCTGTTACGGTTTCGCTACATAATACGTAGAATTTTAGTAATATATGAAAAGAGGATCATCATCATTATCATATCAGCCACAAACCGTCCACTGCTGGACAAAGGCCTCCCCCAAGGATTTCCACGACGACCGGTCCTGCGCTTGATAATTTAAATTGAATTAATACCCTGTTACGGTTTCGCTACATAATACGTAGAATTTTAGTATATATGAAAAGAGGATCATCATCATCATCATATCAGCCACAAATCGTCCACTGCTGGACAAAGGCCTCCCCCAAGGATTTCCACGACGACCGCTCCTGCGCTGCCCGCATCCATCGGCTTCCCGCGATCTTCACCAGGTCATCGGTCCACCGCGTGGGAGGCCTGCCGGCGGAGTTTCTCTGCGTGATCGAATCAGAAACGAGGAGATCCGCAGGAGAACTAAAGTAACCGACATATAACCACAACATATGTGGATTTTTAAATAGGAAGATTTTATTTTAGCATTTGACCAGTTAGAAAGAAGTACTGAATCTGCTTTGGATGCTTTACGTATAACGGAACATTTTGTAGAAAAAAGTAATGAGAAAAATCTATAGATGGGTATGTATTGGCCGACTCGTTTTGTAGGAAAAATGGCAAAAGAGGGGGAAGTTGTATATTTTTAAATAAAGGCATAGAATTTAAGCAATTAAATCTTGAGGATTTTCGTGAAATAAATGCATTTGAATGCTGCGGGGTTCTATTAGATAAAGAAAAAGTAATTATAGTATGTGTCTATCGCATTCCAAAAGGAATTAACTTAGATTTATTTTTTGAAAAACTGGATGCCTTGTTGTCTCACTTTCTTAAAGGTCAAAAGCGTAAAATAATCATATGCGGGGACTTTAATATTGACCTATT
This sequence comes from Coleophora flavipennella, assembly GCA_947284805.1. Classification (NCBI taxonomy): domain Eukaryota; kingdom Metazoa; phylum Arthropoda; class Insecta; order Lepidoptera; family Coleophoridae; genus Coleophora; species Coleophora flavipennella. The sequence goes on from OX369292.1 coordinate 2,440,963, forward strand.
ACCTGAAGCTAAAAATAAAGTTTATGCTAATACTTTTCTCAGATTACTATACTCTTATAATTTTTATCCACAAATAAGTGAGCCGACACGAATAACTCTTACTTCAAAAACATGTATTGACAATTTCTTATACGAAAAAAGTCACTACGAGTTATATCAAAGATAAACAGGACGCATGCATTACAAAGAAATGCCAAGTACAGTACTTGCACATACGTGTTTATTTATTTCTTAACTAGCTTTTTCCCGCGGCTTCGCCCGCGTGGACTCCGTTTTTGTGACTGTCTTAGAGGGTGCGCGGTGCGCGAGACGCAAGCGGCTCACGAGCGTGGACATGAACCTTTTTTCCATATCCCTCGGGAACTATGTCACGATATGCTTATTAGTAACTCGTGTTATTTCCCACCCCCTCAACCATCTCTGAGCAAAAAATCACATAATCCATTGTTCCGTTGCGATGTAAAAGAAATTAACCAAAAAAGAGTATATTTTCAGTTCCCTCAGGAACTGCATCGGGCTATCCTATTTTCACGGGATAAAAAGTAGCCTATGAACTTCCTCGTAACACAGGCTACCAGCATGACAAATTTCATCAAGATTGGTCAAGGCGTTGAAGCGTGAAAAGGTAACAAACAAACAAACGAACAAACACAGTTTCATATTTATAATATTAGTAAGGATGTATCTTATTTATTATGTAGGAACCTATGTTGTTCTCATAAGGCTCTCCGCAGACGACCGACTTTTTGTAGGCCCGACAATCGGTCCTACTTTTTCGCCAACTTTTACCACCGATTTTCTGACCGACTCAACGCAGATACGTTAGTACTAATAGCATATCTCTGAGTACTAATATATATACTGTGACGCAGATGTGCTACTTTTTGTAGGACGACTAGTGTGGGAAGTGCACGTTATAGGTATCGACATTTCGATTAGGTATCCAAGGGATTAATACAAGAATTTTAAAAAACCGGCCATGTGCGAGACGGACTACCATAAAATATATTATTCTCTATCTAACTATATATTACGACTAGCATTTTACCGATTTTTACTTTCGAGCAACGACGGAGTGAAGAAGGTATTATGATGGCATAAAAAATCCAAGTTGAGATTTAGGGATAACCGTTTTTTTTTTTTTTTTTTATTCACAATTGGTAAACCTTTGACAACATCTCTATTTATATATAGGGATCTATTGTCTTAGATTATGTAATTTATCTTTTTGTAATTGACATGTGATAGATTAGGGTAAGGCAACTAGGTACCTACTATATAGATAGATAGATAGGTAACGTTTTTTTTGCTTAAGTACCGGCGCCTTTGTGTTTCTTGCCGCGATCCGCGCGCCGCCTCTACTCAAAGGATGCCGGCAAGAAATTATCGAAATTTTCAAGTTCTAAAAATATTCTGGGCCGATTTTCTCAAAAACGATGCATTCTACGCAAAATGTATATAGGACCTAAAATGATGCCATTGACAAAATCTTTACGATACGTAAATAATAATGGGGAAATATACTGACATCGAAAAATCATGTTTTTTTTTACCTTCGGAGCCGATTTTGTCCAAAACGGTGCATACTAAGCAAAATATGTACATGGCTTAAAATGATCATTTTGAAAAGATCTTCATGATGCAGTTATAAATGGGAGGTTATACTGACGGTTGAAGTTCACTTAAAAAGGATGCCATACAAAAAAAAAATCCCAAAAAAATCTTTTTTGCTGAGTGTTTTTTTTAGTATCAGCCCTTTTAAGTGCACCCCAACCATAATGACATCAAAAAATCATCGATTTTTTAAGTACTAGAAACATTCAGGGTCGATTTTGTGGAAAAGCTTATTTATGGTTAAAATCGTATCTGTCTGGCAGGAAACAGTTAGTAGAGGTAGACCATCACGACGCAAACACTGGTGAGATAGGAAAGACACACTCTGAGGTGCGTGATGTAACGAATTCTATTCCGCAGGGCAGTGTACTCGGGTGCGTACTATTTCTTATTTACATTAACGATTTGCCAGCAATAATGAACCAAACATGCATTATGTTTGCGGATGATGTGTCCCTACTTTTTAGATGCAGAAATGACAGCGAGAGTTTGAGACAAATAGAACACATTTTTCTGGATGTTAAAAGCTGGCTGACGAATCATAACTTGGAAATAAATTTAAACAAAACAAATCTAATCCAATTTCGGCCTTATCAACGGAAACCTGTAGACCTAAAACCACTCTCCAATAAATTAAACATAGCTGAAGTAAGAGAATTCACACTGTTGGGCATTACTGTAGACACATTTATGGACTGGAAAAGCCATATAGAATAGAATAGAATAGAATAAATGTTTATTCAGTGATAAGTACACACAAGTGAATAATTTTGTAGCTTTTAAAATACAATAGTTTGTACCTATCACTGAAAAGGTAGCAGCTCAGCATATATGCTGTCATCACAAAGATCACAGCGCTGATTTTCAGCTACTACCCCTTCAGGGAAGGGGGTGGACCTAAACGAAGTACACATCATAAATTTAAACAAAATAAAACTTTAAACATAGTAATAAAATAAAATAACAGTAAAATTCAAAACTAAAACCCTACAACCATTACAGATACATTATTTTAGATGCTACTTAGATTAAGAAAACTAAAGAAGATACTGTATACCCAATATTATAAAATTTTACAATATTCTCCTCAGCGATTGTAAATAGACAAACGTCAAAAGGCAGTTTCAAGCAAGGTGCGTAGTGCGGCCGGCCTTCTGTTCTTCTATGCAAAAAGATGTTATTTGACGTTTGAAACTGTAGACCGAGACACACTCCCTGATTGGTGGCGGTAAATTATTCCAGATTTTACCGGCTGCGTATTTGAAACTGCCCCTGAACGCCGTCGTTTTATGTCGCGGTACAATTAACATATATGAAGATGCCCGTGTACTAAAAAGTAAATTGTCATAATTTATATACGCGTTAGCAATTCTTAAAAGAAATACGCACCTTGAGTCCGCCCGTGCGGCCTATTACGCGTATGCCCAATGCCTGGCTCCGGTATGGGGTAATATTGTGGGGACAGAGTACAAATGCACATGGTATTTTTGTCCTTAAAATGCGTGCGCATACTGTACAATATAAAACAAAGGGAAAGTTGTAGGCCTTTCTTTAGAAATGAAAAAATCCTACCCTTGCCGTGCATATACATCCAGGAAATTGCTATCTACGTACGTAAAAATATAGAACAGTACAAGTTTTGTACTAGTGCTCGCCGGAGACTTCAGCTCGCTCCGCCACCAGCACCTAAATTAGAAATATATAAAAATGGACCCTATTACAGATCAATAGCTATATACAATAAATTACCACAAAATATAAAATCTGAAAATAAAGATAATAATTTCAAAAATAAAATAAAACAATTCCTACTTAGCAGGTGTTATTACTCAGTCAATGAATTCATGACAGACAAAGTACCTACTTAACTTAAATTTACTGTTCTTTTAATTAGTTTTATTGTTTTTCCAATGTTTAATACTTAAAATTATAGTATTATCTTTCGGACTACTCCTCTTTTATCTTGCAATGCCCTAACAGGGCTCATGTACCCTACTACCCTTAGATATAAGAACTTTATGCATGTACATGAAAGCAACTGAATAAATGAATTGAATTGAATTTTTTTTAAAAAACGGTGCATCCTACAATTTCGACGCATAGTAACAACAACAACACGAAAGGCCAATAAACGCATTATACCAAACACGCATTTAACTAAACACCATAATATGCAGTTTGCTAAAAACGCAGATAGCCAAAAATATTACGCAATATACCAAAAACGCACATGACTGAAATTTCAGCTAAGTAAACAGGGAGATTTTGATGTTATCAAAGTGAATTTCACGAAAAATAATAAATACCTACTTACTTCAAATAAAACAGTAATGCGGTCGCAGACCGTACAACCACTTAATTATTATTACGCAAAAAAAAAAAATCGTCTCCGTGGCGTAGTAGTTAGTACACTTGCTTCACACCTAGAGGTCGCGGGTACGATTCCCGGCGGGGTCTAACTTTGTAAGGCTTGTTTTGGTAAGTGGTAGGGCATTTTCTAATTTAATTCGTATTTTTATACATTAACAGCTACATCCAGTAATCCGTTGGATATACTGGCACTATCTGAGTGAATGGGCTATACCTGACTACTTTATGATTACATACTCGTAGTACCTACCCTCTACTAGCTAAAACCACTATTCCAGGAAATATGAAAAATAATGAAAATATGTAGGTATAAAAGTTTTGAAGGGAAATTATAATCGCCAAAATTTTTAGTTTACGACTAATATCTCATCTGTGGTTTAGGAGCAAAAGTCGATCACCTTAGAGTGTGCAGTTGGATTTGTAAAAAGTTCATAGATTCTTTCATACCTATACAAACTGCAAAAATTACTTTACTTTTTTAAATATATTTTTTAAAGACTACAGAACCCTAAATTGCGTGTAGTCTGACACGAACTTGGCCTGTTTTGTTCAGATCATTTACCTAGTTCTTCGATATTGTCAATATCGATATCCATCGCCGAGCATCGACACGATGTCCTTCCCTAGCAAGTTCTCTCGACCGATGGTCGGTGAGTCGTGTGCGTTAGCGCATACAATTCCATACGTTCAATTTTTTCGCCGATAATCGGATCGGCCGAAACCCACCGACTTTTTGCATTGCCTACTTTTTGTAGGACGTGTGCGTTTCAACATTGCAATCCATATGTTCCATTTTCCACCTACAAAAAGTCGGTCACCGATTGTAGGACGTGTGCGGAGAGCCTAAACTAGTAACTTTTGAATGTAGATACTTTGCCATAATGAGGACAACCCAACCGTACCACGGGTGATGACCGGAATGTGACACAGTCTACCAAAATCAGTATAACCATATTATTTTTAGCCCAAAACGCCCGGCAGCCAGTTTGAACTCCACGACAACGGGAGGAGGGGGGGAGTGTCATAGCACAAAGCTTCGGCGCTCAGAAAAAAAACTCTGGCGTACCTATTAGTTTGGACCTCTCAGTCAAGTTTGTTTTCTTTATCAGGTAACTAGATGATGCCTAATTCATGCTCCATAACAGTTTTTTAGGGATCCGTAGCAAAATATAACGCAATCCTTAAAATAATAAACTTTTAGTAGTGACACAATGCAAACAAACCCGTATCTCATCACATCACACTAATATTATAAAGGCGAAAGTTTGTGAGTGTGTATGTTTGTTACTTCTTCACGCAAAAACTACTGAACGATATGGCTGAAATTTGGTAGGTAGATAGGTTAGGACCTGGATTAACACATAGGCTACTTTTTTTCACGCTCACGAGACGCTTGCGGATTGCGCACTGCGCACCCTCGAAAAGTCATAGAAACGTTGTCCACGCGCGCGGGTGAAGCCAGTGATACCTACCTACCAGTTTTTTAGGGTTTCGTAGCAAACTTCAAATCGCGAGTGAATGTGCGCACAATTTACGTTGTTGTTTCTGTGTTTCTGAAAAAGATTTGTGGTGAAAACGATGCCAGGGTACGTAATCATTTGTTTTAACTACATATAATAACTTATACTCCTGATTTTCTGTGTAAACTTGTCCTTCAAACTATGGCCTTTTTTGTGACTGTTTTGGCTTTTTTTTTGTTACTTATTGATATAGTTTAACACATACGTGTAAGCAGAGCGTCAGTGGTGTCCGCCTTAGGACACAGTTTTGGAGAATGATAACAGAGAAAGAATAAATTAAATATAGCACATATAAACCAAACGTTGTTTTTTATATTTTCACAATCGAGACATTGACAATTGACATAGGTATATACTCTTTTTTAAGATTCAAAACACATGTAGTTAAATAGTTTGAATACCCACACAGTATACAAACTCCTTCAACACTTTCCCTTATTCAATACTATTCCAAGGGCATGGCAAAGGAAAGAGAATCTTGGCCGCGGTAGTCCTTTGGTTAAAATATCAGCTGGCTGATCTGCAGTGCCAATTCTCTTGACTTCCATTGCACCTTCAGCAACTTGCTCTCGAACGTAGAAATGTCTAATACGAATGTGCTTTGTTCGCTTATGGAATTCGGGGTTATGTGCTAAGCGAACTGCTGCTTCGTTGTCAACATATAGTGTAGGAATATGCCTGAGTTCAGTTAACTCCTGCATTACTCTGGTGAGCCAAACCAACTCTCTGGCTGCTTCACTGGCTGCTACCAGCTCGGCTTCGGTAGTAGAGATAGAAACGGACGCTTGCCGTTGACTGAGCCAAGATATCACACCTCCTGCATAGCGACAGGCAACGCCTGTGGTAGATCGGCTGGTCTCTCGATCGCCTCCATGGTCAGCATCGCTGAATGCTTCGAGTATTCCTGGTTTATGCTGTCCATACCTAATTCCATAGGCAGACGTTCCTTTGATGTAACGCAAAATCCTTTTTACACCAAGGCAGTCTTCCTTGGAGGGGGATTCCAATTTTCGGGAGGCAACACCCACTGCAAAAGCAATGTCAGGACGTGTTCCGACCATTAAATATGCTAACGCACCGACTGCTTCTCTATACGGATACTTCACGGTTTCGGATTCGACTTTCCCTGATTGAATAGTCGTAGCATCCTTCTCAATGGGTGTTGCGACAGGATTGCATTCTGTCATCCCAAAGCGCTCCAATATTTTCTTTGCATAGGCTTCTTGATTTATGAAGACAGAGCCATCCTTCTCTCTTTCGATTTGTAGCCCTAGGTAATATGAAGCGGGCTTCGTCGTTATCTTCAAACGTTTTCGTAAATCATTAAGAAATGATTGCGCTAAGTCTTCATCACTTGCGGCTACTAATCCGTCATCTACGTACAACGTGATCAATAGTTTCTTGCCATCTATTTCTTTACTGTATAGACAACAGTCAGCCTCGCATTGCTTAAAGTCCATATCAAGTAAAATGCTTTCAAAACACGAGTTCCAACATCTTGGAGCTTGCTTTAAGCCGTACAAGCTTCGGTTAAGTTTCCAGACCTTAGTCGTTCCGTCGCTAAAACCTTCGGGTTGTTGCATGTATATTTCCTCCACAAGCTTTCCGTTGAGGAACGCAGTAGCAACATCAAATTGTACTATATGCATGTTCTCTTGAGCGCTGACACTCAACAATGCTCTGACAGTCGCTAGGCGTGTGACAGGACTGAAGGTCTGATCGTAGTCGATTCCTCTTCTTTGTTTAAATCCCTTCACAACGAGTCGTGCCTTGTATTTGTCAATAGAGCCGTCTGGGTTTCTTTTTGTTCGTAGGACCCATTTGCAAGGAAGCGCTTTTCTCCCTTTCGGTAGATCACATGCCGTCCAAACGTTGAGGTCCTTCAGTGACTTCATTTCACTGTGCATCGCTTTTCGCCATTCTTCGCTGTCGTCACGATCCATTGCATCAGCGAAATTCGACGGGTACATCTCTGTAATGCATACGTAGTCATTATATCTCTCAGGTCGTCGTATTTCGTTGCGATTGCGCAAGTTGTAACGCGGCGGTTCGGCGTCATAGTCGACTACTTCAGGATCATCGTGATGAGGTTCGAGTTCGTGTACTTGGTCTTCTTGGACCGGTTCGGGTTCATGTACTTGGTCTTCTTGGACTGGTTCGGGTTCCAAATTTCCTCCCTCAAGGCCAAGTTCATTATCGCTAGATACATTATCTTCAGCATCTTCGAAATCTTCCTCGGGTTCATCTGGTGATGGATCATGATGTACTTCAGGAAGGGGAGCCGGTTCCTCATTGCTGTTGGAGTTACCCAACGGCAGCTGTACTATGTACTCCCTCGTATTTGTGTCGTTGTTTACACAAGCTGGGTGAACATCTTCGTTAGGAAGCGGTCTTTCATCGAAAGTGACATCACGTGAACGGACGAGCTTGTTACTTTTTCCGTCAGTAATCCATACCCGGTAGCCATCTTCATCGTAACCGACAAGTCGTCCTTTAATGGCTTTTTTGTTCATTTTTTTTCGTTTCTGCTTTGGAACGTGGACGTAGGCATTGCATCCTATGATACGCAGATGTTTGACAGTCGGTTTTTTTCCAGTCCAAAGTTCATACGGTGACTTGTCGTTGTTGTTTGTCGGACCTGTTCTGTTGAGAATGTACGCGGCCGTATTTATCAGTTCTGCCCAAAGTTCTTGTGGCATAGGGTCATGCGCGTACATCATGGATCTCGCTGTTTCAACCAAGGTGCGATTTTCACGTTCGCTTACACCGTTCTGCTCTGGTGTGTAAGGCATTACCAGTCTTTGTCGAATTCCATGGGAGTCTAGTATATCTCTAATGGACTTGTTGTCAAATTCGCCACCGTTGTCGCTTAACAGGCATTTTACGGCATATCCTTCATTCTTCGTCTGAGCTAGCATTAAGGCGAGCTTATCCTTAACCTCCGACTTGTATCTCAGGAAGTATACCATACGATAGCCTGTATAGTCGTCTTTGAACAACACGTAGTACTGGAATTTTGAAAAGCTTGGTTGAAATGGTCCACAAATGTCGGTGTGCATGAGTTCTCCTGGCGCGGTAGCTCGGGTCCTCGTACCGAATTTAAGTCTATGAGCTTTTCCATATATGCAGCCCTCACACAGCTCCTTATCAAGAGGAAGATCTAAGTCCAGTTCGCGTTTCACTGTAGCTTTCACGTGCCTCTTGTTCTGGTGTGCAAACCTCTCGTGGTATAGTTGCATAGTATTGAATGTTGCAAAGACTTCAGCGGGGTTCTCAGGATGTACAACTTTTAAGTCTAGTTTGTACAATCCACCTTCTTTCTTACGTCTTCCTATTAAGCACGCTTCTTCGTTGACATAGACGTTGCATTCTTTTGTCGTCGATATGAATTTGCTGTTCGGAATCCTGTCGTGAAGTGCTAGTACTGAGAATAAATTCTTCGAAATGGCTGGAACGTACCAAACATCTTGAAGGGTCGCTCGTTGTAGCTTCCCTCTTACATTTGCTTCGATAATTACTGAACCTTTGCCCTTAGCACGAATCGATTTGCCGTCAGCCGTTGTTACAGTATGGATATCGTCAAAGCATTTGAAGGTTTGGAATAAATCAGCCCGGTTTGTCACGTGGCTCGTGGCGCCGTTATCCACGTACCAGTTTTCGATGTCGGGAACGATTGAAAATACTTCTGTGCTATCGATAGACAACAGGATCATGTTTGCGGATTTAGAGGTAGAACGTGTTGCTTGCGGATTACTGCTTTTCGGAGGCTTGCCGTCTCTGATCCACTTCTGACAGTTTCTCACTCGATGGCCGATAGCTTGGCAGTAGTTGCATTTCAACTTTCTATCCTTCTTCTCTGCAGTAGACGTAGTGCCGGAATTTGTAACGAGAGCTTCTTGTTGAAGTACGTTATTACTCTGCAAAGCTCGTTCAAATGCACATAAATGGCTTGTAAGGCTTTCGATGGTTCGATCAGATTTAGGTAATAATAGCCAGCTGCTTCTAAAGGAAAAATAGGTTTCGTCGAGCGTATCGAGAATCTTGCAAAGGAGTAGAAGTTCTGGTAGCTCACCGGTTTTGTCCTTACTTAACTCCTGATTAAGCTGCGTCCAAATATTTTTCAACTTTGACATGTGTGTGGCTATGTCATCTGCCGGATCTTTTCTAAAGCCAAAGAAGCTCATACATAGATTGTAGGACTTGTCTTCGTCCGTGCCGTCGAAAAGTCTATGTAGCTCAAGCCATACGTCTCTTGCATTCGTGTATCTCATGACCTTTCGAAGTGTCTCTTCTTTCATATTGGTGGTTACGATAAGCAGAGCAGTTGCGTCAGCTTTTACAAAACGGCCTAGTTCTGTCTTGTACGTGGTCACTGCAACTGTATCTGTTGGAAGAACAGGTTCTGTGGGTTTCTTGAACGAGCCCACCACTACCTCAAGCGCGTCCGGGACGGTGCGTAGCAGACTGGTGGCTTTATATTTCCAAGTATCCCAATTTGCTTTCCCTTCCAACAAGCCAATTTGTAATTTACCGAAATTCTCCATATTTGTAGGTGGGACCGATAACCTGATATAGTTTAACACATACGTGTAAGCAGAGCGTCAGTGGTGTCCGCCTTAGGACACAGTTTTGGAGAATGATAACAGAGAAAGAATAAATTAAATATAGCACATATAAACCAAACGTTGTTTTTTATATTTTCACAATCGAGACATTGACAATTGACATAGGTATATACTCTTTTTTAAGATTCAAAACACATGTAGTTAAATAGTTTGAATACCCACACAGTATACAAACTCCTTCAACACTTATATGGTCTAAATTACAAGTAAAGGATTATTGTTCTTTTATTTTAATGTTATAAGCACTCTAATTTAGGTAAATATTTTATATGGAAATACACAATGTTCCATTTAGATTCACAAAAAATCCAATAAAAGTAAACAATAGCGTACCCAGAACCCCTGTCTGTCACTTTCCATCTGGCGGTTGCGACAGACAGGGAGGGTGGGAGTTATAAATAACCATACTATCACATTTCTACTTTTAGTTAATCAGAGGAAGAATTCACAGCACAAAAACCTGTCCCCGTCAGTTATAAATTACTTACATATATCTGTTACCAAGAATCTATGCCCCTCAGAGTAATCATTTGCAGGTATGTATACTCAAAGGTATACTCAAAGCTATGCCCCTTTTCCATCGAAGTATTATTTGCACCTGTCCTCCAAGCAAGCTACTTGTGAATAGAAACAGGAAGCCATCATAATTATCATTTGCTTTGATAGTCGCGATCAGTTTTAAATTGATATTTCGCTAGAATACTCTATCGTTTTGACCCGTTTTCTTGATTTTATTACAAAACGCACACAATGTTTGTTTTGTTGTTGTGGGTGCGTTTTGGAATGATACGAGAAAAAATTCAGCATCATAAACTTTTGTCTCCATTTTAGATTCTGGAAATTAGTAAACTTGAAATATGCTTGTTAATACTTTCAATAGGTCTTACGCTCAAAACGTTTGCTTATATGTATATGTACCAACAGATACACATTTCGACGCCCCCAGCGAACAAACCGGTAATATACTATTACGGGGTTTTTCATGTTATTCCAGATTCGGAATCTAGAGTCTTGGAATACACCTTGTAATTTTTTTCGAAATTACGAAAGATACGAAATAATACGGGGTTTTTTCTATAACCATAATTAATATTTTATTTTGACGAATAATATGGTTATACACTGTTGCAAAAATGTATGTAAAAAAGTAAATACGGTAAAGAACATTGTGATATTATTCGCGTAAAAATCTTTCAAATGGTATTCGGTAAGTGCGAGTACAGTGGTTATCTTGTTTTTATACGTGGAACTATTTACAATAAAGCACTTTACCGAGTTTGTTTTATAGATTCATAAAAAGTTATCCTTATTACGGCATAATTTAATGAGCACACAAAACAGTTACAGATCTTTACTGTGCACTAGATATTTGGTACATAATTAGGTCATAATTTTCAGGTCATCATAGATATTGAACCAGAACTTCCTGAGGCAGTTGACAGCAATGCAATTGAAATCATCATCATCATATCAGCCACAAATCGTCCACTGCTGAACAAAGGCCTCCCCCAAGGATTTCCACGACGTCCGGTCCTGCGCTGCCCGCATCCATCGGCTTCCCGCGACCTTCACCAGGTCATCGGTCCACCGCGTGGGAGGCCTGCCTACGCTACGTTTTCCGGTGCGCGGTCGCCACTCGAGAACTTTACTGCCCCATCGGCCATCTGTTCTACGAGCTATGTGCCCTGCCCACTGCCACTTCAGTCTAGCGATTCTGTGAGCTATGTCGGTTACTTTAGTTCTCCTGCGGATCTCCTCGTTTCTGATTCGATCACGCAGAGAAACTCCGAGCATAGCACGCTCCATTGCCCTTTGGGTGACCTTGAGCCTTCTTATGAGGCCCATAGTAAGCGACCATGTCTCAGTTCCGTAAGTCATCACTGGCAACACACACTGGTCAAAGACCTTAGTCTTGAGACACTGCGGTATTTGGGACGTGAAGATATTGCGAAGCTTCCCGAACGCTGCCCAGCCGAGTTGGATTCGTCGATTGATCTCTTTCTTGAAGTTGGACCTGCCTAGCTGGACTATTTGTCCCAGGTATACATATTCGTCGACAACTTCCAGTGTAGAGTCTCCAACCTTTAGAGGAGTGGGTGCGACACGGACATTTAACATTATTTTCGTCTTGTCCATGTTCATTTTAAGACCCACTTGTTGAGAGACCTTACTGAGGCCATCGAGCATTGTGCTTAGGTCTTCCATAGTCTCAGCCATGACCACGATATCGTCAGCGAATCGGAGGTGGGATATGTACTCGCCGTTGATATTGATGCCGAGTCCACCCCAGTCCAGAAGCTTAAAAACATCTTCCAGGGCGGCGGTGAACAGTTTCGGAGATACAACGTCTCCCTGTCTCACCCCTCGCTGCAACTGGATAGGTTTCGAGTTCTGGTCCTGGAGGCGAACCGACATGGTGGCGTTTTCATACAGACACTTCAACACCTCGATGTATCGATGGTCAATTTGGCACCGCTGGAGAGACTGTAGCACAGCCCAGGTTTCGACTGAATCAAAGGCCTTCTCATAGTCCACAAACGCCAAGCATAGTGGCTGATTGTACTCTTCGGTCTTCTGTATAATCTGCCGCAGCGTATGTATGTGGTCTATGGTACTAAAGCCTTTTCGGAAACCGGCTTGTTCGGGAGGCTGGAAGTCGTCAAACCTGCGTGCGAGACGATTCGTAATGACTCTCGAAAACAGCTTGTAGACATGGCTCAGAAGTGAGATGGGTCTGTAGTTCTTCAGCAGAGTGTTGTCACCCTTTTTGAAGAAAAGCACGACCACACTTCTGTGCCATGCCTTAGGCGTTTGTCCCTCGAGTATAACGGAATTAAATAACTTCTGAAGAGCTTTAAGTACCGGTGTTCCACCTGCTTTCAGAAGTTCAGCCGTAATTCCATCATCACCCGGTGCCTTGTTGTTCTTGAGCTGTTTGAGAGCCATTCTAATCTCGTACAGGCTGACGTCCGGGATATTGAAATAATATCAGTTAAAGTAACCAAGAAAAAAGTGCGCCTGACTCTTTAACTTTAAATAAAGATAAACTGAAAACCTCAATTCAAATTGATAAAATTAAACAGTACAGAACCAAATAACAGTTAGTTGTACGAATGAAGACATGGAAGACCTTGTGGTACTAGGTAAAGATGAAAATAATATTAAAACTATATTAATTATTAAAAGCCTAAACCCCTTGAATGTATGCAACAATTAAACTGTTCACGAACCTAATTTCAACCCCAGTTTCAACCCCATTAGGCGCGATGAAACGCCATTACAAGCTGTTGACCAGTCAAAAGTAGTTATGACTAATGATAAAGACGAACAAAAAACAAATAATGATAATAAAAATAAATATCAAATCGAAATAGTTATAGAACCAGGATCTCCTATAATAGATATAAATGATGTTGCTCAAGCAAAAGGTAATAGCGCTAATGACCAAGTTTGTTCAGATACCCCACAGAAACAAAACCTATTGGAAGATGTGGACCCTTTGGATTTAAGCAATGAATCGACTTTTTATGAACCCGAAACTGGCCAAGACGAAGAGGCAAACGCCAGTCTTGAGAGACCTAAACACCAACTGGAGTTATTCATATAGAAGCACCTGTGGATATAAATAGTGACTGGCGAGGCATACGAGGGCGCCCGAAAAAAAAAACGATATAAAAAAACGTTCTATCTAACTGTGTTTGCTTAAAGGAATGTGGATTAAAATTTGATAATGAACAGCGACAAGCAATACACAACAATTTTTATAAGCTCGCTAATCGTGAACATCAGTGGCTTTTCATAGTTAAACATGTTAGAACGCAAGATGTTAAGCGAATAACTGTAATGAGGAAAAATAATCGCACACAGACAATCAAATATTATCTTCCTTTAAATGGAGAAGAGATTCAAGTATGTAAAATTTTCTCTTTACGTACTCTTTCTATATGCGAAGAAATGGTTTACACGGCTATAGAAAAACATAAAAAATTTTCACTGACAATCGAGGAAAACACCAAAACAGGCCACATAAAATGATGCCTTCTACAGAAGAGAGCATAAGAACACACATCGACATGTTTCCTAAAATTAAATCACACTACACAAGAAAAGAATCAAAACGAGAATATTTATCTGAATCACTGAACATTTCAAAGATGTACACAGATTGGTTCAAGGAGAGAAATTATACTGATGACGTAAAAATGACATCGAAACGACAATACGAAACGGTGTTCAACACAAAATACAACTATTCATTTTTCAAGCCAAAAAAAGATCAGTGCACCTTATGTGCTAAATACGAGCAAGCTGAATCAAATGTAAAATCCTCTATTGAAGAAAAATACAGAACCCATTTAGAAATGAAAGAAAGAATAAGTGAAATGAAAAAAGAAGAGAAAGAAAAGTCAGACAAAGCAAACACTATAGTCGCTATTTTCGATTTAGAAAAAGTCTTAAATGTACCACAACCAGAGGTATCTGTATTTCACTATAAAAAAAATATCCTGTGTACAATTTTACAGTCTTTGACGCTTCAAACAAACGTGGATATTGCTACGTCTGGCATGCGCAGACTAGAAAGAAAGGTTGTATAGAAATCGGAAGTTGTTTTCTAAAGTTTATGAGAGCGGCACGTGAAAAAGGTATACGTAACCTTTTATTTTATTCCGATGGGTGTTACAGACAAAAAAAAAATAGATACATATTTGCACTTTACGTGTAATGCAGCGAAAACTCTACAACTGAATATAACCCAATTTTTTTTGTAACTGGTCATAGCCAAAACGAAGGCGACTCAATGCATGCTTGTATTGAAAGAAACATGGAAAAATACTGTCTACACACCTGATCAAATTTATGGAATCATAATGAACGCGAAAGTTACTGGGGAGAAATACACCCTAGATGAAATAAGCCAGTCAGAATTTCTTGATATAAAAAAAACTGGTTGTACCCAAAAGATGGTAGTAAAAATGGAGAAAAGGTGCGCTGGTCAGAAGTGATGGAAGTCAGTGTCTGTCATGAAAATCCAAACAGTTTCCTTTTTAAGTATGATTTTAATGAGGAATACTCTGAACTAGATAACAATCCACTAACAGCCCAAAACAGACAACGTCGTGGGCGAATGCCATTACCACAACAGGTACAAGTTGCAGGTTCATGATCATCATATCAGCCAAAAATCGTCCACTGCTGGACAAAGGCCTCCCCCAAGCATTTCCACGACGACCGGTCCTGCGCTGCCCGCATCCATCGGCTTCCCGCGATCTTCACCAGGTCATCGGTCCACCGCGTGGGAGGCCTGCCTACGTTACGTTTTCCGGTGCGCGGTCGCCACTCGAGAACTTTACTGCCCCATCGGCCATCTGTTCTACGAGAAATGTGCCCGCCCGCCCACTGCCACTTCAGTTTAGCGATTCTATGAGCTATGTCGGTTCCTTTAATTCTCCTGCGGATCTCCTCGTTTCTGATTCGATCACGCAGAGAGACTCCGAGCATAGCACGCTTCATTGCCCTTTGGGTGAACTTGAGCCTTCTTATGAGGCCCATAGTAAGCGACCATGTCTCAGTTCCGTAAGTCATCACTGGCAACACACACTGGTCAAAGATCTTAGTCTTGAGACACTGCGGTATTTGGGACGTGAAGATATTGCGAAGCTTCCCGAACGCCTACGTAGCCCAGCCGAGTTGGATTCGTCGATTGATCTCTTTCTTGAAGTTGGACCTGACCAGCTGGACTGTTTTTTGATGTTGATGTTGGTTGATAATAATAATGAATTAAAGCCAGCATATGGCAAACCTTTACCTGTTAGCAAGGCGTTATGAAAAGATTTACAAAGTTTGTGTAGCTCTGAAGCAATTCCAAGACATTACCACGGCTTTTACAATTCTTTGACGTATGACGATAATCATTAAGGCAGCAATAATAATAGTTCTGACGAAGATTCTGAGTAGTTCTTGTTAATTGATATTTAGATTTAATAGAAAAATGTAGCTATTTTTCTTTCATCTTATCTCATTGGCAAAAACTTGTTACCTATTAAAATTTTGATTATGCATGGTTCTTGTAATAGGTATGATCTTAAATAAATAATCTGTCAACTTATCATTTCCATAGTTTTATTTACAATACTTTGTCTAATTAGTTATACACAAAATTAATAAATGAGTGGTTTGTGAATTGGGCCTCATTTCGTCATTAAATATTTTTTTTTACTTTAAATATTTTATACAACACTGAAATACTATTCAATAAATAAACAGTAATCTACATTAACATGAAAAAATGTATTTTATTTTTTTACAGAAAAATATCACAATGTAATATAACTGAAACAAAAACACAAAAGTAAATACACAAATAATACAGTAACACCTTAATACATATACACATTACAAAAAATAATCAATGGAATAATATCGCAATGAACACTAACTGTACAAAGTATCTGCAAAAATTTACACAAATAATACTCTAATCGTTTATTACCATAAGAGATTAATGATATAAAATCAGTAACATTTACCAGCGTCAATTACGAAGAAATTAAAACGAATAGGTTTAGTTATAATAGACCTATCATAGCGTAAAAAAAATAGTTATTATTTGATATTTACATGACCCCCGTAACATATTTTTGAGAAAAGTTATGAATGAAAAATGGTTTTTTATTTCCCCTGTAAAATTTGGATTTTTATATTACCGGTTTATTCCCTGGGGGCGTCGATATATCCATTAATATTTGTTATAAATATATCCGGTAATAAAAATCTCTCGTAACTGAACGCACCCCAAGAGATATGTCCTTTTGGTCCTTACGTTCCGTTTGGCGCATATATATTTTTTATTTTATTGTAATTAATTAAAAAAAAGCGTCGGTGGCTCAACCGGTAACGACTCGGTCCATCTAACCAGAGGTACCGGGTTCAAATCTGGACGGCCAATGTACCAATGAGTTTTTCAAAAACTTACGTACATACTTACCGATTGCTTTAACGGTGAAGGAAAACATCGTGAGGAAACCTACACACGCCTGCGAAGAAACTCGAAGGTTGTGTGTAAAGTCGACCAACCCGCACTGGGCCCGCGTGGTCGACTAAGGCCTAATCGCCCTGATTCAGGGTAGGCTCGAGCCCCTCGGTGGGGACGTATATGAGCTGTAATGATGATGATGAATTATTTGCATGCAATTAAAAACTATTTTAACCGATACCAAAGTGTTATAACTTCTCACGCGCGTACATAAGTACAGGCACCCATTTTTTTATTTTATTCACAATTGGTAAGCCCTTTGCTGTAGTACAAAAGGGCCGTGACTCAAGGTGTCCCAATAGAGAGTTTATATTTGTTTAGCTTACTGCGTGAACTCGTGAATCCTAGGGGCGCGGGGAGTATATCACTTGATAGCCCAGTTCTTGGGAATTCAGTCGCTATGTAGTGTTTCACAGGAGGCAGCGTGCTTTCTGTGTGCGCGTGTTTTACAAAAAACAATGATTCAGCCGATTCTGCCATAATGGCGCGGCGGAAATTTTGCAATCATTACCAAATTTGTTACCTTAAGGAAGCACCCAGTACTTAAATATAAACTTCCTTTTGGGACAACTTGTACATTGAATTGTAATTTACAATCAAAGCCATAGCCATGAAAGTTCATTGCTTGCATGTGTCTTTGAATGTGCTGCCAAGTAAGATTTTTGGTGGAATTGTTTGTCACATTCTAAACATAGATAGGGGTTTTCCCTATCATGGTTCCTCTGATGTGTCACAAAAGCACTTTGGTCACTCAATAGCATATTACATTCTGAACATAAATATGGTTTCCATCCTGTGTGAATTCCTATGTGTTTTACCAAACTACCTTTTACAGTGAAAGCTTTGTCACATTCTGAACATGAATATGGTTTCTCTCCTTTGTGAATCATCATGTGGTTTACCAAACCACCTTTTTGACTGAATGCTTTGTCACATTCTGAACATGAATATGGTTTCTCTCCTGTGTGAATCCTCATGTGGTATACCAAACCACCTTTTTGACTGAAAGCTTTGTCACATTCTGAACATGAATATGGTTTATCTCTGGTGTGAATCCTCATGTGCTTAATCAAATTACTTTTTTCATAAAACCCTTTGTCACATTCTGAACATGAATATGGTTTCTCTCCTTTGTGAATCATCATGTGGTTTACCAAACCACCTTTTTGACTGAATGCTTTGTCACATTCTGAACATGAATATGGTTTCTCTCCTGTGTGAATCCTCATGTGGTATACCAAACCACCTTTTTGACTGAATGCTTTGTCACATTCTGAACATGAATATGGTTTCTCTCTGGTGTGAATCCTCATGTGCTTTATCAAATTACTTTTTTCACTGAACCCTTTGTCACATTGTAAACATAAATATGGTTTTTCTCTGGTGTGAATCCTCATGTGTTTTAATAAATTACTTTTATCACTAAATGCTTTGTTACATTCTGAACATGAATATGGTTTCTCTCCTGTGTGAATCCTCATGTGGTATACCAAACTACCTTTTTGACTGAATGCTTTGTCACATTCTGAACATGAATATGGTTTCTCTCCTGTGTGAATCCTCATGTGGTATACCAAACCACCTTTTTGACTGAATGCTTTGTCACATTCTGAACATGAATATGGTTTCTCTTTGGTGTGAATCCTCATGTGGACTAACAAATTTTTTTTTTGACCAAATGCTTTGTCACATTCTGAACACAAGTATGGTTTCTGTCTGGTGTGAATCCTCATGTGGTATACCAAATTATTTTTTTGACTGAATGCTTTGTCACATTCTGAACATGAATATGGTTTCTCTTTGGTGTGAATCCTCATGTGGACTACCAAATATTTTTTTTGACCGAATGCTTTGTCACATTCTGAACACAAGTATGGTTTCTCTCTGGTGTGAATCCTCATGTGGTATATCAAATTATTTTTTTGACTGAATGCTTTGTCACATTCTGAACATGAATATGGTTTCTCTCCTGTGTGAATCTTTATGTGTTTTATCAAACTACCTTTTACAGTGAAAGCTTTGTCACAGTTTGAACATGAATATGGTTTCTCTTTTTCATGAATCCTAATGTGTTGTACCATATCACTTTTTCGAAAGAATGCTTTGTCACACTCTAAACATGAATATGGTTTCTCTCTGGTGTGAATCCTCGTGTGTTTTGCCAAATCACTTTTGTTACTGAATACTTTGTCACATTCTGAACATGAATATGGTTTCTCTCCTGTGTGAACCCTCATTTGTTTTACCAGATTACTTTTTTCACCGAATGCTTTGTCACATTCTGAACATTAATGTGGTTTCTCTCCTGTGTAAGTACTAATGTGTCTTACTAACTGATTTTTAAAACTGAATGCTTTGTCTCATTCTGAACAGGAATATGGTTTCTCTCATGTATGTTTTACTAAATTTATGACTTTTTTCACTGAACGCTTTAACATATTCTGAACATGAATTAGCTGTCACGTTTGAATTTATATACAATACACAGAGATATGCTATATATAAGGGGAGGTAGATAGGTTACGTGCATCCAAAAAGTGAAGCAAAAAAAAGATGCCAATTGGCATCTCTTTTCTTAGTATAGCATCGGTGCAACGGAAGCGAACTGCTTGTAATGTTGTGTGTGTAAATGGCTTCGATTTTCAAATGTTGTTTGTTAGTGCATAACCCATCTATGGTAACAAATCTCTGACAATACATAAGTTATATTGTAAAGTACTCAACTTGCTTTAATCTGTCTCCATTCAGTAGCTATAAATGTATTCCTATCTCCGGGAGTTTAAAATATAATCAAGTATGTAGTTATAAACTAATTATTACAAACTTGATTTTTATTTATCTTGTAAGTACCACTGCTGAAAAATTCAAACTAGGTAAGTACATAAATATTTTGTTTGATTCCTTAGTAATTCTTGCTCTGGTTCTCAAATTTGTTTCAAATCTTCAATTTTCATGGAGATTTCTGGTAGCTAGCTATACTGATGTACCTACTTGGTACATTCGCATTCGAGTTAAGGTACCAAGTTACAACACATTCTTCATTTGAGGACTTGTTATGGATAGGGCGCACGTGTGAGGGTTGCATTCTAGGCGTTGATGTACTTGCCATGAGTGTATTTCTTTCGTAGGTAAGTCTATATTTGCATTTATTGATTGATGCACCGAAATACCACGGGAGAGCAACAACTAATTCCTGTACCGAGGAGAAGAACAAGTCCACAAATTACACAAAATAATTTAGAGCTCAATGTTTGTTGCGTGCACATTCTAATTCTAAAGCGCCCCCGAGACGACCAATCGCGATATTCGCGATTGTCAATGTGTTACGTCAAACGTCTTTGACAATGGCAATGAGCACAAATGAGGAACTTTCCAGGCTCCGTTCCTTGAAAAAATCATAGATGGCGCTGTCTAGTATACTTAGCAAAGAGAGTTTAACAAACTAAAGTTTTTACTTAGTCAAAGATGACCTTTTATTCCCCCATATGTATTATATGGGTCTAACTGCCTCCTAGGCGTAATGGTTAGTACATTCGCTTTACACTAGGAGATCGAGGGTTCGATTCCCGGTGGGGTCAACTTGCAAGACTCGGTTTGGTTGGTGGTAGGGCATTTTATAAGCCCGCCTGGCTAGCTACCACCATCTTATCTAAGTCTCGCCGCAAAACATCAGTGTTAACAACATTCCGCTTAAAGATAAGAAAGCCAGTTCTCCATTGCGTTGGGGAATCTCGGTAAGCCCGCTTCCATCTTCGGCATCATCATCACTTACCACCAGGTGAGATGATCCGAAGGGTTTACCAATTGTGAATAAAAAAAATACTAATAAAATACGTCCTAATTTTTTTGGATGTGTGCAAAAAAGGTTTATGCCTACACATGATGCAATATATATGCTGTCTTCGCTGCCGGAGGTCAAATGGTTCTCGTACTCGCTGCCGGCCGAGAGGCTCCTCAAGGTGGCCATCCGTGGCCTCCCCTCCACCACCGAGCCCGTCGAGATCACTGCCGCACGTGAAGGCCACCCGGGCGCGCTCAGGACGCTCCGGGTGCATCTTCTACGTGCAGATCCGGCGGACCACCAACATTACGGCCCTCTACACCATCGCGGGGCTCCTTCACTTGCCGGGCATCGTCATCGAGGCCTGGAGTGGCAAGCGAGGACCCGCGCAGTGCCACCGGTGCCAAGGATTTAGACACTCCTCGCATGGCTGCCACTTCCCGCTGGCCTGCGTCCGCTGCGGTAATTCCCACGCCGCAAAGGACTGCAAACGGCCGCGGGGGGACCCAGCGACCTGCGCCAACTGCGCGGGCCCGCATTCCGCCAACCACGTCTCGTGCCCGGTGTTCTGAAGGGAGCTCCGGAACAAGAGGGCCGGGACAGTCGCCCGGACCACCAACACCACCTCTCGCCCTGCAGCGCCTGCCGTCACTGCTGAGCGCGCCGCACCGGCAGCGCCCGCCATGCAGAGCGGCTCGGCCGCCATGCCCGCGCCCAGCCGTAAAAATCGACGAACCCAACGGAGGAAGAAGAGGCAAGGGAGAATAGCCCCCGCTTCCGCCGCCCCCAATGCCACAGATTACTAAATAGTTACTTCGTAACAGATACATCACACCCATACAAAACCTTAAATACCTACGCTATATTAGCTTACAAAATCTTAATAATAATACCAACTGTTTGCAGCGAGAAGAAATGTGCCATAACTACGCATACAGAGAGTTGAGATTGTTTTGCCCGCCGCGCGACCCACGTGCGAGCGCGTCATCGAACGAATGTGCTAGGGTTGTACCTATGACGATTTTAGTAATGAAACGAATGTTGTAGAAAATCAATTATTTCATATTTGTCGATCAAATATGTTAGAGTTTAATAAAATAATAGATGCATTTTTTCCCTTCCCTGAATTCCCGATTAATAAATTTTAATGTCGAAAATATTCGAAACCTCGTAAATAATTTTAAGAAATTATCAAAAGGGAAACAGGAGCAAAGCGGAGAAAAATCAATCAAAGTTGGCTATTTACTTGAGTTGACGGAGAATTTCATACTTACTATTCATACAAAAACATTCCCCAAGAGGGCCTCATTGTGAGCTTGAATTATTGTTATTTTAAGTAAAAGTAAGTAAGGTAAAAACGTAACGAAAATAGTTTTTCTGTTACTATCTAAAAGTCATGACAAAAAACGGCTTGTGAATGCAAGCTATAGTTTACGAAGTAACTATTTAGTAATCTGTGCTAAGTTCTTGAGATTTTTTCGATTACATTCGTCCTGGTAATAAAAGTCGGCGGCGCGCGCGGGGGGGCGGGGCTTGATGAAGTTATTTCGATGACGTAATGGTACTTGACAAGTTAAACCTTGGATTTTGGTTTTAAACGGTTTATTTACAGCTATAGAAGTGCCCCCCAGCTACCGAGTGGCCGGCGCGTTAGTACTTCTATTCTATGACATACCTACCTAAATCACGACGACGACGCTAGGTACCTACTATGTTCTGACATTAAGTAGGTAACTGTTATATATATATAAAAAAAACCCATAAATAATACCTGAAATCCTTAATTTACGACGATTAACACAGTAGGTACCTACCCACCATTGTTCTAAGTTTAAGGAATAAATGATGATAATTTGTAAAGGAATGAGAAAAGGGAATTAAAAAAAAACAAAAGATTTAAAATACTATTAATTTAGGTACCTTTGTTCGTCTCTCGGCAATGAAAAAAATGACAAATTTTCATTTGTCTTTTGACTGTGACACCCATCCACTGCACCAATAATGGCGTGGTGTCGGCATTTCGATAGTCAGAGCGGTAAATGTGACGTGCGAAAACTCAGGCGGGCGTGCGTCAACCTACTGTCCGTTGTATCGTCTCCGATACGCTTAGCGGTAGGCATATAACGAGTGGCCTTGAGCAAGTGACGGACGCCTGCCAATGCCGCCAACACCACCGCCGTGCCCTCCCAGAGCGAGCAAATCCTGCAAGCTCTGGGAGTGATCCAGCAATTGCTCGCCTCAGCCGGGGCTGGAAAGGCTGCCAAGGGCCCTGTGCCCAGCCCAAGGACCCGCTCATCGTAATGGGCGGCGGAAGAAGCCACGTCAAGGAGGCTACGCCTCGGGGAAGTCTCCCCATCGCCCCCTTCGGGGGCAACGAGAAGGATACCACGGACTACCACTGACGCACACCGCTAGCAGTCCATTATGACCACTAGCACTTGAGCATCACTTGAGGGCGGAACGTCGCGTTGTTATCACCTGTGCCTACTGTTCTCATTAAAAAAGACCCACATAATACATCATATGGGGAATAAAAGTTCATCTTTGACTAAGTAAAAACTTTAGTTTGTTAAACTCTCTTTGCTAAGTACACTAGACAGCGCCATCTATGTTTTTTTTAAAGAACGGAGCCTAGAAAGTTCCTCATTGAAGTGCGATTGAGCTTCAATCGGCAGTTCGCAGCTACAAAGTTCTGTACGATATAATGATGTCATTGGCGTTTCTTGCCATGACTCTACCTATTTGCACTAAGAAGAAAGAAAAGAGAAGAAGACGCTGGTGCAAGGAGTGGTATAAGCTTAGATACCGCTTCACTCACCAACATTTATTACGAGTACTGCAAGACACTGAACCAGATGATGACTAAAATTTTCTGAGAATGGACGCAGATGCATTTAATAACATTATTTAATAACTCTCGTTCTTCGACTTCCGCCATGTTTGTCGTCCGGTACGAAAATGACCGAAACGATTGTCAATGACTTACCGAAACGATCAATCGCCTGCTTCAATGGCAGCTGTCAATGAGCGGCAATCAAAATTACCATCGATTGCCTTCAATCGCGTAGTTGCGATCACGTAGAATTGACAATTGCGATTGAACGTCTCGGGGGCGCATAACGGACGAATAACGACACCACAGATCTACTAAAACGACACAGTAATTTTCTTTTGTGTGCCCTTTTCTGGGCAGGTTAAGGCTCATTGGCCACACTGCCTTGTCTAGAGTATGTACAGGTTCTAAAATAATTAGCGTAGGACCTGTTAACTGAGGCTTCTACTCATCATACTGAACAACTTTCCACGAGAAACTCATAGTCAATTCGCAAAAAAAATTTGGTCACTCCATACTAAAATGCACAAAATTGGTCGATCAGCTGATCGATTTGTATGAAGAGTAAATTTTTTTTTGCGATTTCAGCAAAGTCGTAGAATTCAGTTTGATGAGTAGAAGCCTCAGTTAACGGGACCTACACCAATTTTGTTATTATACAGGATTATTGTATATGTAGGGTGACTTTTAATTAGTTCTTGATAGTAAAGGATATGAATGTACTCGTGATTACAAATAACTTTCCCAAAGAAACTACATGTGAAATATGAAAAAAAAAAATTCAGGTCCTTCATACATTTTTGCAGCTTTAATAACTTATTCTTTTCAATTTTGTTTGAAAAACGCATTTGTTTAAATATTTAGTGATTTTCAAAAAAAAAAGTTATACTACAGTTGAAGTGCAAAATACGGTAAAAACTTCCCCATTTCATCAGCTTTCCAACAGAGTTAAAAAGTTAAAAAAAAACAAATGAGTTGCTACAAAAAAACTATGATTGTTGTCATAAGGGTGCCTCGAATCCCATACTAATTTTAAAACAATTTTCTATGAAAAAAATAAAGTTCGAATTTTTTCCATAAACTTGTGAATTCAACGTTATTGAATGATTCTAGAAAGTCACATATGTCTGATATGCGAAAAACATGATAAATTTTGGACTTTAAAAAAAAACATGAAAATAATGTTTCTTGAAAATTTGTATGGGACTTAGGGCACCTTTTGACAGCAATAACAATTTTTTGTTGCAATTAAATTGTATTTTTTTAACTTTTTGACTTTGTTGGAAAGCTGATAAAATGGGATAGTTTTTACCGTATTTTACACTTCAACTGTAGTATAACTTTGTTTGGAAAATCACGAAATATTTAAACAATTGCGTTTTTCATACAAAATCTGAAAATTGAAAAGCGAATATCTCGAAAACTGTGACTTAGGCTACAAGTGTATTTAGTCAACTCTATTCCAAATGACTGCCCCTGGCTCCCCTTTCAGTTTTCTGCGCTACTTCCCAAACACCCTGTAAATAGGTATACAAGGTGATTTGTAATGTCACGTATTCCCGTTAAGCGGTGATAGATTAGGTCAAAAGCAATTGATTTTGTCCTATAATGTGCTATCCAAAAGTTAACCGTTTCAGAGTAATTTCAAAATTAATAATTAAAAAAAAATCGGTTTCAGACGGTTAAATGTCGAATAAAAAAAACTGCATGCCTGATTTGGAGTTTCTTGTTATGGTCACATAAAGGACATTCCAATAGTTTATAATAATCAATAAAATGTTGAACACGCTTTTCAGATTTACCAGTTTTCTATTTTTTTAATAAATTTTTCGATAAAAAAGGCATTTTTCTGTAAAAAATATCCTAGTAACGAAATGTGCAAAGTATGTTAATATGACTTCTAAGTAACTAGCTTAAATTTGAGGTATTAAACTTAGTAGTAGCTGAAGTACATGCAGGGAAAAAACGATGAAACCCACAAAAACCGAATTTAGGAATTTTTATTACCTGTTAAAAGCGAGTCGTTACTGTCCTCAAAGGACTCGCATGTCATGAAATTTCTTTTTATGGCATCGGCTCGACGAGGGAGTTAAAGAAAAGAGCTGACTTAGTGAAGGAGTGAGTGAGAGCGAGCTGTTATTATTAATAATTTTAGTTACGCCACCGCCGTCGCCGCACGCCTAACGAAAATTAGGTTTTAGTGGTATCAACTACTTCGTAAGCGCACACGTATAACGCACTATTATCATTTACTAGCTTTACTAGAATCTTTGTTATAATTTCCATAACAGAACATTATGTCAGCGTATTCTTCATTTGTAAAATTTTGCCCGTGCTCGCCATGGTGAGGTCATGGCGGAACCTGCTAGTAAATGATAATCGTGCATAATACGTGTGCGCGTACGAAGTAGCTGATGCCACCTAAACCTAATTTTCGCTTGGCGTGCGGTGACGGCGGTGGCGTAACTACAATTATTATTAATAATAGCTCTCTCTCTCTCTCTCACACACTCCTTCACTAAGTCAGCTCTTCTCTCTCGCTCCCTCATCGAGCCGATGCCATAAAAAGAAAATCCATGACATGCGAGTCCTTTGGATTCGCCATACGGACCGTCGAATCGACTTGCGCCCGGAGTCGCCCCAACATTTTTGCAATCTGCCCTCACTATTTTTTAATAGTGCGGGTAGTCGCGCCCGTGCGTTTTTGCGCGGAGGGGATCGCCAAGTTAAGCCGCAGCTGAGGGGCTGGGACTGCCTGGACATCTGGAACCCTGAGTTTTCCTCAAAAGTCTACACAATATTGCAATAAATATAAAATTATAAATCAAGATCAATTTGGCTTCCAAAAAAATAAGTCTACAACCTCTGCAACTTTTTCACTAATGACTGGTATTTAAAATGGAATAAATAATAAAAAATTGACTACAGTATTACTCTTTGACCTAAGTAAAGCCTTTGACTTTGTAGAACACGATCTACTTATAAAAAAACTTAATTCTTATGGAATAAGAGGATTACCTCTTGATTGGATACGGTCTTACCTTTTAGAAAGAAGACAAAAAGTTTCATTAACTAAAATCAACAATAATAAAAATGAGGCTATTGTATATTCCTCTGATTACAGATACAATAGATGCGGAGTTCCTCAAGGAAGCGTAATTGGACCCCTTCTCTTCGTACTTTATATAAATGACATCCCTCATGTAACTCAGCACAAGTGCGTTCTCTTCGCTGATGACATTTCTATAGTAGTGACAACAAAAGGGAAAATTACTGACAATAATACAATTAACAATCACGAATCTGACATAAATAATACTATTAATGTTATAATAAAATGGCTGAACATGAATAACTTACAGATTAATATTTCAAAGACAAACTACATTAATTTTAACAACAATAGGTTTCGTAAATTAGAAATAAAAAATGGAAGCATAAAAATTGATGAGATGTATAACACGAAATTTTTAGGCCTCAAAATTGACAACCAACTAAACTGGAAACCACAACATGAGAATGTAAGTGAGAGACTCAACAGATTTGTGTACGTCCTTAAGCGCCTAAAAAGTCTAACAAACATGCCCACTGTTTTGTCTGCCTATCATGCGTGTGTAGCTTCGGTGCTCCGTTACGGTCTTATTATATGGGGAAATGGGACCCATTGGAAAAGAGCCTTTATAGCACAAAAAAAATGTGTAAGAGCTATAGCTGGCAAGTCATCACGAGACTCCTGCAAGCCACTATTTAAGGAGCTTGGTCTGTTGCCACTACCCGCGCTATATATATTTGAGCTCTGTCTGTTTGTGAAGCAACATCTGCAATTATTTAAAAAAGCCAGTGACAAAACCACAAGAACCCTTAGAGATCCATACAGGCTAGTTTTTAACGAAATCCCATTGACTGAAATGTATAGCCGAAATTGTGTGTGTATGAGCGTTAGAATATATAATAAATAACCTACCAATTGAACTACGAAAGCTTGAATCGAAAACCTTTAAGACAAAATTGTTGAAATGGCTTATTGACAAAAAATATTATAGCGTTAATGAATACCTCTGTGACAAAAACAAACTTATTGACATTTGAATTTTTAAAGTTTACGTGACAAAATAATTATAATCTATGTTAAACATTTGCATGCCTTGCACAGGCGAAACATGATTGCACTAAAAATTATATTAAACATCCTACTACCATGTTTGATGCAAATAAATTATCATTTCATTTCATCATTTCATTTCATTTCATTTCATTTCAGGGGAAAGGTTGATCGGGCATGTAACGCCCCTCTAGACTTGCGCACCCGTATCCCCGCCCGCTGCCCGCGAGTCGCCGTTACTAGCACATGGGCCCGCCCGTGTGCTACAAGCCGCAACCGCGCCGCCGCAGAGCATCACGTCGCATCCCTGCCAGCGAGATGGCCTCGAGTTCCGACTCGGGGTCACCGCTCGCGTCCCGGTCGTCATCGCCGCATGACGACACCCAGCAAGAAGCCCCGACGGAGGACCACGCCTCCACGGAGAGCGCGAGCACTCGCCCACCTCAGCCCCTCTCGCCCAGGTCGGCGTTGGACGTCGATACCGTGGTCGTCGCACGCATGTGCCGATCACGGATCGGGTCGGAGGAGCTTCTGAGGGCGATGGCGGCGCACTTAATGGAGCGCGAGCGCCACCTACAGGAGAACCCCGTCGAGCAGCCACCATTCGCCGAAGACAGCTTCGCCGCCGCCTGCCTCCACGCGGCGTGCTCGGAGCTGCAGCACATCCCGCTGGACCTGGAAGTCTGCACCGCCGTCGTCAAAGACACGGTGCCGGACTTCCAGCTGAAGCCCGTCAGATGCCTCCGAAGCCCCGGACAGGAGGACTCCCCAGAGCAGCAGGCGAAGCGCCGCTGCGGCGAGTACGGAGACCCCCTGCCGCCGTGGTCGCACCGCGACCCACGCGTGCAGTCCCGCCAGCCGCCGCCCGCACCGGCCCCGAGGCGCACCGCGCCCCCCACCACCACCGAGCCCCCTGCCCGGCCCACATACGCGGACCGAGCAAAGGTGCCACCCTCACCCGCCGCCGACGCACCGTCCCGCGCCGCCGCGCCGCCCAGCGCCGCCGCCCAGCGCCGCCGCACCACCCCGCGACCCCGCGCCGCCCTGTGCCGCCACCGCCGCCGCCGCTCAGCCGCGCGCCGCCCTGCCCCCGCGCGCCGCCGCCGCTGACCCCGCTGCCGCAGTCGGCCAGCCTAAGAAGGTCCGCTACCCTCCCTTGGTAGTGGAGTCCCTTCCAAACTGGCCGACCCACTTCAAGAAGCTTGCCGAGGAGCTCGGGCGAGCTCCCAGCGCCCGCCCCTACGGCAAGGGGGTCCGATTCATCCCCGACGACGGTGATGAGTACCGCACGGTGCAGCGGTACCTGTCTTCACTGCCGGGGATACAGTGGTTCTCCTACTCGCTGCCGAGAGGCCTCTCAAGGTGGCCATCCGTGGCCTCCCCTCCACCACCGAGCCCGCCGAGATCGTCGACGCCTTAGCCGAGCACGGCTTCGAGGCGGAGCACGTCAAAGCCATCCGGGCGCGCGCAGGACGCCCCGGATGTATCTTCTACGTGCAGATCCGGAGGACCACCAACGTGACGGCCATCTACTCCATCGCGGAGCTCCTCTTTATGCCGGGCATCACCATCGAGGCCTGGCGTGGAAAGCGGGGGCCCGCGCAGTGCCACCGGTGCCAAGGGTTCAGGCACTCCTCACATGGCTGCCACCTCCCGCTAGCCTGCGTCCGCTGCGGCGATCCTCACGCCGCGAAGGACTGCTCACGGCCGCGGGAGGACCCAGCGACCTGCGCCAACTGCGCGGGACCGCATCCTGCCAACCACATCTCGTGCCCGGCGTTCCGTAGAGAGCTCCGGAAGGCCGGCACAGTCGCCCGGACTACCGCCTCTCGCCCTACAGCACCCGCTGCCACTGCGGAGCGCGCCGCAGCGGCAGCGCCCGCCGTGCTGAGCGGCTCGGCCGCTGCACCTGCGCCGAAGCCAAAAAGAAAAAGAACCCGCCGGAAGAAGAAGAGGCCCCTTGCCCCTGCTTCCGCCGCCCCCACCGATGCCAACACCACCGCGACACCTTCCAGAAGCGACCTCCTGCGCGCTCTGGAAGTAATCCAGCAGCTGCTCGCCCCAGCCGGGGCTAGAGAGGCTGCCAAGGGCCTTGCGCCCCCCCAAGGACCCATCCATCGTAATGGACGGCGGAAGCAGCCACGTCAAGGAGGCTACGCCTCGGGGACGTCTCCCCGTCGCCCCCTTCGGGGGCAACGAGAAGACCACCACGGCGAGTCCTTTGAGGACGATTCGCTTATAACAGGTAATAAAAATTCCTTAAAAATCCGGTCTCTGTGGGTTTCATCGTTTTTTTCCTGCATGTACTAGTCAGCTACTACTAAGTTTAATACCTTAAAGCTAGTTACTTAGAAGTCTTATAAACATACTTTGCACATTTCATTAGCAGGACATTTTTTACAGAAAAATGCCTTAAAAATTTAGTTAAAAAAATAGAAAACTGATAAATTTAAAAAGCGCGCTTTGAAAACGTTTGCAGCTTTTCAACATTTTATTGATTATTATAAACTATTGGAATGTCCTCTATGTGACCATAACAAGAAACTCAAAATGAGGCATGCAGTTTTTTTTAATTCAAATTTTAACCAAATTTTTTTTTATTTATTTTTTTTATTTATTTATTTTTCGCAAATTTCACAGCTTATTACACATAAATATTACAACTGTTAGTTTTACATTTTAGAAAGCAAATTAAGAAATTCAACTAATTAAAATTTAAAAATGGACGAAGTAGGCTTAAACACAAATAATGTAAAATAACAATAATAAACCAAAAATTATATAACAAAAAAAGTACAATGAAATAAAGAAAAAAAATTAAGTATGAAACGGGCAGCGCAAAGTGTTATACGTTATGTGTGTAGTGTGTTTAAGGAATGTGTAAATATTATGTGTGTGTGTTGAGAGTGTTTGTATGAAGTCGTGTAAAAATTAAATTCATAAATTGGTTGCGTCGGAGGAAGAATATGTCAACGTCACTAAACAGTTCGTCATAGGTTTCCACAAGTCTATGCAAAACTGAGTTACGAGTGTAGTTCGTGTGAGCCTGGCCAGCAAACAAGCAGCGAGAGTGGCGCGTGCGGATGGTACCCGCTCGCAAACCAACGCGGCTACATAGGTCCGGACAGTCCAAAAAGCCACTGATGATGTCGTAAAGAAACCTGATGTCAGCCACTATGCGTCTGTCCTCCAAAGAGAGTAAGTTGTATCTTGAGAGACTAGTTTTATAATCCAAGTGCGTTGTCCTAGATACCCAATTCAACTTTTTGACAAATCTACGTTGAACAGTTTCAATTTGTTTTATGTATGTGACATAAGATGGAGACCAAATCTGCGAGGCATACTCAATCGTACTCCGCACATAAGCGAAGTATAAAAGTTTCAACGTGTTAATATTTTTAAAAGGCTTGGAATTTCTTAAAATAAAACCTAGCATTCGATACGCTTTTTGGGTAATGTATTCATAGTGAGAATTATAAATCAGCTTAGCATCCAAAACGATTCCTAGATCTTTTGTCTCGGTGACCCGAGGAATGATTATGTTATTCAACTTATAGTCAAATTTAATAATATTACACTTTCTTGTGAAAGTTATGACTTGGCATTTCTTTACATTAAGATCTAGGAAATTAAGCGTGCAGAATTGCGAGAGCCTGTCAAGATCCTTTTGCAGGTTGTCACAATCAGTCTCATCCCTAATGGCTAAACAGATTTTCTTGTCGTCGGCATACATAAAAACATTGGAATTCTCAAAACACTTGACTATATCATGAATACATATATTAAAAAGTAAAGGCCCAAGAAGTGAACCCTGTGGAACCCCTGATGGGATAACAGAAAAGTTGGAACAGTGTGTGCCAACACGCACTGCCTGATGCCGGTTTCGTAAGTAGGATTCAAACCATCTGAGGAGGTCGCCGTGCACACCAATCATCATTAGCTTAGAAAGCAATACATCATGATTAATTCTGTCGAAACATTTAGAATAATCAGTGTACACGACGTCCACCTGTAGGCCCTTGTCCATGTTAAACGCAACAAAGTCGGTAAAAACAGCCAGGTTTGATATCGTGGAGCGTCTACGCATAAATCCATGCTGCGATAATGGTATATATAAATTAGCAATGGGATAGAGCTGATCAAACACAATAGACTCGAACAATTTACTAAATGCAGACAATATAGAGACCGGGCGATAATTTTCGACACGAAGTTTAGAGCCACTTTTGTGCACCGGTGTGATATAAGCTTCTTTCCATTTTATAGGAAATACCCCGTCAGATATTGAGCGTTGAAATATTATGCACAATGGTTTAACCATAGCTTCCGCACTCGACTTGATAAAAACTGGAGGAATACCATCGCTACCGGTGCCCTTGTTAGTATTAATTTTACGAATATATTTTAAAACAATGTCACCAGAAATTTCAATCGATTTCAGTGTATTTATGAAATTTTCGCTAGGTTTATATATAGAACTAGAGTGAGAAATAGTTGAACTTAAATAAACAGAATTGAAATAATCTGAAAACATACCGCATACCTGAGAACCCCCACATACTTCAATAGGCCCAGACCGCATACGTGCTGGTATACCATTATCTCTGCGTAGTGATTTAGAATACCTCCAGAAACTCCTGGGATCAGATACTATAGAATCCTCACACCTTCTGATGTACTCCTGCCAACATTGATCGGCGGGTGGTGCGGTGTGTACTGGAGGCGCGCGAGAGGCGAATGCAGGTGGCCGTACTGTGCTGCGACCTGTCTAAAGCCTTCGACGTGGCGGACCATGCCGTGCTCGCTGCTAAGCTACAGCACTATGGTATTGGTGGCCGCGCCGCTGCTCTGCTCTCTGATATTCTACACGACAGGTCGCAGGTGGTGGTGAGTGACGGAGGAAAGGTAAAGTCAGATCCACTTACCACAACAATGGGTGTAGCACAGGGATCGTCGGTATCCAATATCCTATTCTCACTGCTGCTGAACGACCTACCAGAAGCCGTATCGTGTGGTGAAGTATTTATGTACGCAGATGACGTTGCCACTGTCGTTTGTGCACCGACTGTAGACCTTCTAGAGCAGCAACTAAATGATACCGCCACCCAGCTGTCGCAGTGGTTTGGATGTAACGGACTCGCCCTAAACCTCCAAAAAACTCACTTCCTGCATTTCCATCTAGGAGGGAAACCACCTAGAAGTATGTCGATACGAGTAGGTGGAGTAAATATAGACCAGGTGGACACCACCACCTTCCTCGGATTCGAACTCGACCGTGGTCTCACCTGGGAATCTCACATAGCAAAGCTATGTGGGAAACTAGGAGGAGTTTGCTTCGCTCTCCGGCGGCTCTCGTGGGTGGTCCCGAGGGAGGTGGTGAGGTCCAGCTATTTCGCGACGGCACAGTCGCTTCTGCAGTACGGGATGGAGCTTTGGGGGTGCGCAGCCGATTGGGAGCGCGCCTTCCGGATGCAGAAGAGGGCCGTGCGGGCGATAGTGCAGGTGTCTCGCTACACTTCTGTCAGGCCTTACTTTCAGAGTTTAGGAATCCTTACACTGCCCTCGCTACTGATCCTTCAGGTGGCTGTGTATGTGTACAACCATCGTCACGAGTACGTGACACCGAGGGATGTACACACTCGCAACCACCGCCACGTGGAAAGGCTTCTGCCGGTGCGGTGTAGACTCGCTAAGTTCGGTAAGACGACTCATGTGTTGGGGCCATCAGTCTACAACAAGCTGCCGACTCATGTCACTGAAGCTCCCACACTGGCAAGCTTTAAAGCAAAGCTAAAGCGTTGGCTTCTCGAGCACACGTTTTACAGTTTGAATCAATTCCTAAATTTAAAATAACATTATCTTTTGATAAGTAATTTTTATTTTATGATGACATATTATTATTTTGTATTGACTGACTGTTTTTTAATTTAATGTTAACATTTATTTTAATTTAATGTTAATATCTAGTATTTTAATATTTTTATTTTGTATTTTAATATAATGGTTAAATCAAAAATTGACGTGTAAACATTGTTTATCAATAAATGATTATGATTATGATCCTGAACCTTCTTTTGTCGGCGCCGAAGCAATGAGAAAGTATCATAATCTAATGGATTTTTATATCTTTTCCAACGATTGTGGTATTTTGATTTCTCCTTAATGATCTTTATCAGAGCTCTAGAATACCATGAAGGATATTTATCATTATATTTAATGAAACTAGGGACCACTTCCTCTATAATCGAGTTAAGCTTATCAAGGAAGAATGTCACAGCCTCGTCAACGGATCCACGCCTCAACTCCACCTCCCAATTAATAGAATTTAAACGTGTAGAAATAACTAAATAATCTGCTTTTTTGAAATTGAATATTTTTGTTTTACAATCTTTAAGTGTTGTAATAGATAAATTTGGGATATGGAGCTCAAGCGCCGGATGGTGAGGCATGTCTTCTCGAGTGATAGGACTATTACAACGCTGCACCAATACCTCCAAATTACATAAGATCAAGTCTAGGTGACGGTCATTACCATTAACAACATTATTGTACTGATTCATACCTAGAAGCGACAGTGAATCTAAGAATGACAGTTGGGACTGGTTTGTGACGCCAAAATACGATAAAAAAGAGTTGTTCTGGGTCCTTTTCCATACTACATCACGTAAATTAAAATCACCCAAAAAAATAAAATCCTGGTCTGAGAAACGAAAATGGTACTCCTTTAAATAGCAAATTAAGTGATTAATATGAGCATCATGTGCAGCGCCATATCCAGGTATGTAAGCGCAAATAATATTTAAATCACGAGTAGAACGTAGTTGTTTACCCTGTATATTTATATGTATTATTTCATAAGAGCAATTAGCAGGTGCAGGCAGCGCGCGGGCCGCGAGCTCGCGCCGCGTCAACAGCATCACGCCGCCGCCGACGGATCGCACTCGCCCGCCGCCGCGCGCGTGTAGGGGTCCCACGACAGGCCGGTCATGTCGGTGAACGTCGTAGCGGCTATCGCTTACTTCACTATCACTAACTGAATCCAACAGCCATGTCTCACATATTGCTATAACGTCAAAATCGTGTGAGAGTAAACCTTGCCTAAATTCCAGAGTTTTGCCACGAATGCTTCTCGAGTTTTGCAGATAAATTATTAGGCCCATTTTAGACTTAAGAGAATAAGCTGATGATTAAAACTGGTTAATCTTCGTGACAAAACAAGACAATCAATGCCCCTCAGTGTAAATGAAATAATATTGTGACGTGTGTTGTGACTTATGTGTGTGCTTGTTTTATGTGTGTAAACGATTTGTAAGTGTGAATGTGAGATTAAAGTATCAGTAAAATGCGCTGAACCCAATAAATTTAAAACGAAACAACATGACTTTATACAATAACTAGATCGCTTAAACATTGAGTACGTCTCAATAATGAGCACTGAGTACCTATAAATGTAAATAATAAGAGACAAAATTGTTATTGCTGCGCCTGATTGTCGCTGGAGTGCCTGCCAATGGTGTCCAGCTGCTGAAGGCTGTGAATACGGATAGCTGGTTGCTTGTCGTGACTCCGAACATAGATTTTGGCATTCCTTGTCCAAATGTAACGAAACCCCAGGTCTTTGCATTTAGCTCTGGCAGCTTTGAGAAGACCCTTGTTTGTAGACGTCAGGTGTTCGTTAATGTAGATTGATTTCTTATTTCCCGTAATCCCAAGGTCGGTTGTTGAAAGACCGCGATGCTTTCTTGCTCCGCTTAAAACTAGATCCTTGACAGTCATAGACTTAAATTTTACCAGAACCGTCTTAGGCAGACCAGCAGTGCTGACTCGGGCCGGAATGCGCGATATGTATTCCACATCATCTTCCTTAAGTGAGATTCCCAGAAAATCAGAAATACTTTGAAAAATTGTTCTTAAATTTTCATTTTTCCGTTCAGGAATGCCATAAATCTCAAGGTTATATAACCTGGATCTTTGTTCTACGTCGTTCATGGCACCTTTAAGATTCTCCAAATCCGCTATTTTGCAGTTCAAAATTGTTCTCTCATTTTCAACCGAAGTGATTTTGTTCTGTAATTCACTGATGGTGTACAGCAATCGATCATGATCAGAGGAAAGAAACTCCACCGATGACTCCAAAGTATTAATTTTCTCTAATTGAACCATGACCGAGTCATAATTTAATTTGATTTCGGAAAACATTTTTGTCAAATTATCAATTTTGTTATCCTGTTTACCAATGCAGGCCATCATCTCTGACATAAAATCATTAAAGTTCTGTGTCTGTTTGTCGCATAATCTATCCATTTGTGTTTGAAAAAAAGATTTAAGATCGTTGCAGTTTGAGCAACCGGTTCTCTGAGACGGGCTAGATAACGATTGTGTATTCAGTGCATCGGTTTCGACGGACGAGGTGCCCGTGCCCGAGATGTTCGCGCCAGTGGTGGATGGATATTTTATTTCTAGATTCGGAGTAGATGGTGAATTAACTCTCGTTATGTTAGTAGGCGGTGGAGCGTCGGTGGCTCAACCGGTAACGACTCGGTC
Organism: Coleophora flavipennella; assembly: GCA_947284805.1. Classification (NCBI taxonomy): domain Eukaryota; kingdom Metazoa; phylum Arthropoda; class Insecta; order Lepidoptera; family Coleophoridae; genus Coleophora; species Coleophora flavipennella. Next base: position 2,477,385 of record OX369292.1, read on the forward strand.
CATCTAACCAGAGGTACCGGGTTCAAATCTGGACGGCCAATGTACCAATGAGTTTTTCGGAAACTTACGTACATACTTACCGATTGCTTTAACGGTGAAGGAAAACATCGTGAGGAAACCTGCACACGCCTGCGAAGAAACTCGAAGGTTGTGTGTGAAGTCGACCAACCCGCAATGGGCCCGCGTGGTCGACTAAGGCCTAATCGCCCTGACTCAGGGTAGGCTCGAGCCCCTCGGTGGGGACGTATATGAGCTGTAATGATGATGTTAGTAGTGGAACGACAACCATGGCACGCCCATTTGGTTCTTGCGTCAGGTTTCATATTTCTGAAAGCAGCTTCCCTTATTCCGCCGCATTTAAAGTGGAAAATGTGATTACAAATCGAACAAGTTATGTCCTCATTATCAAAAATATTGGCTGTGCACTGTTTACAGAACATCATGTGCGAGGAATATTAAATCTCTTGTAGGAAGTGCGACAGATATTGATAAAGTGCTTAGGTAGGTAGATAGCAGGTACCTTCAGAAGAGACTGCAGGTTGAGTGATACAGGTTCCTACCTGTATCTAGACACGGGCAGGTGCGTGACAAGCTTGGATCAACACTTTGACACACAAACTTTAAACTACAGAAAGTATTTCGGCATTTAATTAACTATTTGTGTTAAAATAATTAAAAAATAATTTCGATTGTTTACAAAAGGCAGCTACCCGTCCGGCCGGTGTTGCCACAGATTCGAAATAACTCAAAAACGATTAACTTTAGGATATCACATTATTGGACCAAATCGATTGATTTTGACATAATCCATCACCCATTAACGGGAATACGTGACATTTCAAATTATCCTGTATATATAACATCTGTGGCTCGGTTTGTAATAATAGGTCATCTTTGGCCAGGGTGTGGTCGATGCGAGGCTGAAACCCAGTATTAGTTGGTACTTTCGGTACTTCTTTGTTTTAGCCATTCAGAATCGTTGTGATTATCGAACCAATGAATGTCAATGCAGCCAACATACGGAGGCTAAGATAAAGGCGCCAGTTATTTTACTAGCACTTTTGATCGAGCAGCTGAACTGTCAACTTGGGAAGTCAGTCCCGTGCCGACCTCATCACAGTTTATAGAATAATCTGTTTTCATCCGAATTATCTCGAAGCCTCGCGTTGTAAACGTGTGTAAATATTGAATGTGCACTCTAAAACTTCTCAAAGACGACTTTATTCCCGAGATCCGACCAAAACCCTTCTGATGATCCGAAATCAGAAGTGGGATAGGACATGGACACTCCACGTGTCCATAGTGATGTGAGCAACACAAAATAGAAAGTGCTTCTGGATCAACGAAATCAGAATTTTCTGACGCTGATACTAGCCACGAAGACGCCATCATCGTCTTATGAATTGAGGTTACCCGATTTCAACCCCGATAGATCGGATGTGAATGCACGTGCATGGATTGCTACTACGGATCTATGTGTCTCCGACGCATATAGGCAAGGGGCAGGGCCACTACATGTCTAGCTGCTCAAAGTGATGCAGCCAAGAGGGAAGCACCTGCGAAGGGGGCGCCTTCGCAGGGATGGAAAAGAGAGTCGACATTTGCGTGGTTGATGCACAATACTGGAATTCCATCGGGTGAGCAGTTTACATTAAAGAAAAATGTGTACTTAGTCTGTTGCGTCAGTGCAAGTTTAGAGGCACTGAGTAGGTACACGACTACTATTGACAACGCTACAGACTGACCATAACCGGTTGTCCGACTCTTTGGTCTGACGACTAAATGTTCGCACGGAGCCGACACGACATTTTGGCTCGGAACCATCATAGGCTAACTGACCATAAAGTACAACAAAGAAAAAGATGGGGCCGTCCGTGTGGTTTGGTTTTTCCTGTGTGGATTTGTTTACAGCCAATGTTGTTTGGTTAGGTTTCCTGCAAACTACTTCACATTTTACCGTCATTCCTTTTGCTCTGTGTACCACGGCGTACAAGACCGCCCAGAGCATAGCATCGACCTTTCCTTTTTTTAGGGCCCCTGTGTACCACGGTACATATGGACATATGCGCCTAGAGCACAGCATCGACCTGACTGTTATCATTTTAGAGCCTCTGTGTATCACACAGCATCGACCTCTACGTATTCTCTTTATTGATGTGTAACATCTTTGCTCTCGCTTTCCTGCAATTTGTGGGAGTGATTTCGTGAAATGGGACGGAAATGTGTCCCATGGCGGAAATGTGTAACAGGGAGTCGCGTTTTTTCAGGCTTTAAAAGCGCGGAAAAGGTAAAGGTATCTATGACCATACAGCCTAGTCTGCCGTATCTTTGCCGTCCTTTTTTCAGGCTTTAAAAGCGCGGAAAAGGCAAAGGTATCTATGACCATACAGCCTAGTCTGCCGTATCTTTGCCGTCCTTTTATAAAGTATTTTGTCACATGTTACACATCATATGCGAGTACTGTAGGTCTCGCTCGAACTTTTTTTTTATAAGCTTTGCCCTGTGGGAGGGGAGTTCACTTACCTACATAACTCATCGTCATCACATCAGCCAGGCAACGTTCACTACTGGACAAAGGCGGAATCGCTTGGCAGGCGGGTGGGCAATCGCGGCGTGTTGCACAGTACGCAGAAAAGATGCTGCTGACCATCCTCCGGTCTTTCATCCATTAGTCACCTCTTATCACACCCTCGGGAAGAGATGGGGAGGTACTATTCTAGGGCCACACCACAGGCCTAGATACTTATCTGTAGTAGATTTATAATGAGTTAGGTAATCTGAATAATATATTGATTGAGAAACTCGATTACTATGGAGTTAGAAATAAATCCCTTGACCATTTTCGCTCTTACCTCACCAACCGTAAACAATTTGTTGAAATTAAACACAGGGATGACGATGCAAACGAGTTAAGAATAAAATCAAGTCTTATCGGTGTAGCCAGAGGTGTACCCCAGGGCTTAATTTTGGGCCCCTTACTTTTTATCGTTTTTATAAATTACCTCGTCAATTTCATAACTAATTCTATTTCGAATACTACTTTGACCCTCTTCGCGGACGATACGACGATACGATATTTGTCTTTATTTTTAACAATTTACCTTACTTCGTTCATAAATTGAAGATGATTAAAAATCACACTAATATTATAAAGGCAAAAGTTTGTGAGTGTGTGTGTTTGTTACTTCTTTACGCTCAAGTGGATTGAACAGTTTTGATAAAATTTTGTATGGAGGTAGCCGATACCCTGGATTAACACATATGCTACTTCTTAACCGTGGGTAATACCGCGGGGCGCAGCTAGTATAATATTAAGTGGATCTACTATGGTCGTTTTGCCGTCCCCTATGCTGCGCTGACGAACGTCGCAGTACTTTCAATATTTTTTTTACATTGAAAATAGACAAATTTATATATTTTTTTATTATATCAGCTCATATACGTCCCCACCGAGGGGCTCGAGCCTACCCTGAATCAGGGCGATTAGGCCTTAGTCGACCACGCGGGCCCAGTGCGGGTTGGTCGACTTTATATTTACTGTTATTTTTTTGATAATCTGAATTAAATGGACTTTCGGACAGTATTTTTTATAAACCAAGTTTAAATGAAAAAAATATAAAACTATACGAGTTTATTTGCATTGTGTCACTACTATAAGTTTTTTAGTTTAAGACTTGCGTCATATTTTGCTACGGAACCCTAAAAAACTGGTATAAAGAATGGTTTGGGTATCATCTAGTTTCACCGGGTTCAAATCTGGACGGCCAATGTACCAATGAGTTTTTTCGAAAACTTACGTACATACTTACCGATTGCTTTAACGGTGAAGGAAAACATCGTGAGGAAACCTGCACACGCCTGCGAAGAAACTCGAAGGTTGTGTGTGAAGTCGACCAACCCGCACTGGGCCCGCGTGGTCGACTAAGGCCTAATCGCCCTGATTCAGGGTAGGCTCGAGCCCCTCGGTGGGGACGTATATGAGCTGTAATGATGATGATGATCATCTAGTTTCATGATAATGACATCAAACTTGACTAAAATGTCCAAAATAATACGCCAGATTTTTTTTCTGAGCGCCGGGAGCTCTGTACTTTGACCCCCCCCCTCCCCCTCCCAACCTCCCCCGCACCTGTCGCGGAGTTCAAACTGGCTACCGGGCGTTTTGGGCTTAGGTGGACGTTTCCCAATAGAAAACTACTGTTTCCCAATAGAAAACTGACTATCATTGTCACCTCACTAATTCAAAAAGTTTAGTAAGAGTATGTGTTTACAGTGAATACCTATATAAGTCCAATAAACTTTCATTTCAATATACTAAAAGAATACAGTCAATAAAATTAAACTTACCTTACCTACTGCATTATGTTATGCTGTGGCGTTCTCGCCCGCCGCCAACGGTCACCGGAGTTCATATCAAGTCTGTTCCCACGTAACGCGGATGTAAGTCGACTGGGCGAGTGAAATGCCTAAATCTTCGAAACAAGGGGCCCTTAAATAGTAGTTTGCTATTACGCCAGTAATATAGAAGTCATTGTTTGCTACACTATCCATATTATACATCAAAAACCAGGAAATGTAATTTTTCGGATAATAAAAGAAAAAGGCTCATTGGCCATACTGCCTTGTCTACAGTATATATATTTTTTTCAGTAGTATTAGTTTACGTCTTCAGTAATTTTTCATTCAGTTTTTAGTATTTTTAAGTATCATTGTATTTTTTTCCACTGGCATATATTATTTATATATACAGGATGTTGTTTTGGTCGACAACGGGCTTTTAAGGGGTGGTAGGACAAAAAAATCTTGTTCTAATAGCACATTAACTTTTTTTTAATAATTGGAAATTATTGAAAAAAATCACTTAAAAATTATCCTAAAATAACGAAGACGTATGGCGCATGCGGAAGGCGGGGTTTGGGCGACAAGCTCAATGGCTGCCGCCTCCATTCATGACTTTTCTGAGAAACGCAGTTTGCCGCGCCAATTAGATCACTTTTCCTTCATACTTTTCAAGGGCCGTAGGCCCGTCAAAGGAACTACACATGATTCTAAAGAACCCCATTCACGGAGGTTATAAACAATTGTCCTTACTGTGTACCGCGTTATTTCATTACGATTTGGGAATTCTTCACGCCAAATTCTCACACACTCAGTTTCGTTTTCACCACACGTAAAATAAATGCTTAGTACATCGTACAGTTCACGATTACTAAATTGTTCCTGAGCCATAGTCCTATACGGGAATGCTCATGCGCAGAACGAAACACACGCGCGTCGCGCACGTACAGCCGGTGGCGTCGATTGCGGCAGACTGGCGAGCGAGCGCCGGAGCGCCGCGCCGCCGGCCGGCCGGCCGTCGATGGCTCCCGCCCCCGCCCTCTCCGATCTTATGCTCTCAATCATAATCGTATGAAAATAAGGTAACAATAAAAGAATATTTGCTAAAATTTTCTTATGAAAAATTAAGGTATGATTTTTTTATTTTTTTTGGCATCAGTATCATGAACTGTATCACCCCTGAAAACCTTGTTGTCGACCAAAACAACAACCTGTATATGTAAAAAGCGGAACTACGTTTGTATTGAAACTCGAGCCTCCTGGGGGCCCTTAATACTTGAATGCAAAATTGAAAATGGTTTAAAATATCAAAAGAGTTTTTTAAGCTTCTGTAGAAGAAATGCTATTTAAAGAATAACTAAAATAATTTAAAGATTTCCAAATAAATAAATATAGGTCCATGCTACAATCTTTATGATGGTCATAACATAGCAATTACATTACATAAAGTTAGATTGTGAAAAAAATATAAACAAACCACCATCAGTTAGTAAAATCATTTAATAAAATCATTGATATAAAGCAAATAATATCATTTGGACATGAAAACAATATGACACGAGAAGTAATACATGAAAATTATTGAGTTTGTCGTCAATACCTTTCACAAGGTAAGCCAGTTCACACGGACAGCACCCGTTCACGAGTTTATCGCGAGAGTCAGCCATGTACTTTTGATACTGGTAAATACCATATTATGTGGTGGTACAGGAACCTCAGTGCGCTGGTCCGAGTGGCACTTGGCCAGTTTTTTTGTGTAAGTATGTTCCGGTTATGTACCTAACACATAATAAATATAGTTAAAAAAAACTAAAAAAACACGCTTTTAAAGCACATCAAACTAAAAAGTTAAAAATAATTCTTAATATAAGCTGAAAACAATAATTAACGAAAACCACTACGTATTATTGTGAAAAAATCGTGCAGCGCTTTTTGCCATATTTTTCGTATATCGAGCAACCCACGCTTTTTCCACAATAATACTAGTAGTTTTCATTAATTATTGTTTTCAGCTTATTTTCAGAGTTATTTTTCACTTTTTAGTTTGATGAGCTTTAAAAGCGTGTTTTTTAGTTTTTTTTAAACTAAATTTATTTCTCAGTTTTTAGTTTAGGATAATGAGATTGAAAGATTGAACTTAAGAAATTATTGTATTTCACAGATTCTTGATAAATGTAATGACAAATTCAATTTGTCATTATGAATAATAATCGTGAAAGTTTAAAGTGTTATATTGATAAATGTAGTTCAAAGTTTGAATTAAATCTGTCCGTTTGAAGTGGGTCAAAATCTTGCAAAGGAGTTGGTTATAAACGTACATACAGGTGAAGCTAATATAAGCGTGTTAAAAAGATACGTTGCGTGTATTAATATTATAATGTCTACAGATATTACATTAAATTTATTTCTAATCCTAAATATTTCAATGTTTTACTTAATTAAGTATCTACATAACAGGTAACTTTTACTATAAATATTATCATTTAACACATATCACATAATATTTATCACAACCCACAACCACAGTTTAAGAATTCATACAGTTGTCCAACGCCTCGTCCATAATCTCGTCATCGCCCGCCGACATCACTATACACTGATCACAGTACCAAGGGTTGTCACAATACTTGACAATAAAATGAAATAAAATGCCATCACGTATTAAAATTACTTCAATAGCGTAAAATCGATATTTGAAGTGAAACGCAAAAAATGTTCGATTCGAAGTCATTATTCTTGCTTTGCGTTTCATGATTAAATTCTCTTTTGGTTTTGTTCGTCCATGAAATTTTAATTTGAAAATGATTGTTACCTTTTGACAGGAGGAAAAAAGAAAAGATGACCGTGATGTGTTGATTGTTGTGGGTGTTTAAATTCGGATTTATATTTATGTTTCTGTCTAACGCCACAAAAGGTTTTCTAACAAAGATGCCCTATTACTAAATCATCTTTGTCTAATTTAATATTTGGTCATCTTTAACAATAATAGGTCATCTTTGTGTGTTTCAAATTAATAGGTTATCTTTGTATGTGACATTAAGTTGTCTTTGTTTAGCGGCAGATAGCCGAACTAAAATTAATTCTGTTTAAGAAAGCTGACGCACGCGTCTTGTAACTTGTAAAGAAAATCGAGAATAAATAAAATAAGTATCTTTCATCCGAATCCGACGTTTTTATTAACGCTAAGGGCGACAGCAATAGTTTCGTTGAGGCCCACTATTTTATTCAGTGGTAAGTAATTTGTGCAAGGAAACCGCTTTGCGTATATTTTTTGGTACTGCTGAGAACTAGATTTATATATTATGTCCGTAGGGTCTTTCACTCCCCCTGCGAGTTTGACGTCCCCGAAAATTCCTCCGATTCAAGAATGATCCTGGGATAGAGCTGCGCTAACCACCAGCCAGTCTTTTGGCCACACTGCCCGCCCAGCTGCTTGCCTAAAGGGAAGTAAATTCTGAATTAATCCTTAATCCCGAGCGACTGTCTGGCCATTGGCCGTCCTAGAAGATTTCCCACCTCCGGTTTTTAACAATTTAGCTATTAGTTTTAAATTTTAAATGTGTTTTGTACCTAGTATAAATGAATGTTAGGGTAATTCAGACCCAAGTGAAAATTAATTCTTTTGTAATTTTAGTACTTGGTTACTTCTTTAAATACCAAGGGGAGGGCGACGATCGTTGCCTACCGGCATTCTATTAAAATAGCCATTTTTAATCAAATAAAATTGTCAATTCAGAATTATTTCAGTAAATTATCCAAATATAAATTATGTTATAGTTTTATAACCGCACGGTCATCCAAAGTTCATCTTTTTTCTAACATATTGTTCCTTTTTTTAGAAAAAATATTAAATACATATATTCCAATTTACCCTAAAAAATTTTTTTTCTTAAAACTCCGTTTAGGCCCGATCCTCTAAATCTTACGTATCGTGTAACAAACCCGTAACTGAGTATTATAAACCAGTTCCTTTTATTTTTGTTACAGAAGGTACTATACCTTAGATCTCTGATCAAGAATCCGTTGTCAGATACACAAAATGGCGACCATTTTGATTTTTTACTTACTGAACCGATTGCTTCCAAAATCGATATCTGAAACCCCTGAGGTCAATAATCACGAATCCGTTGACAGAATTAAAAAAGTAGCCGCCGCCGCGAATCGTGATAAGGGACCTCAGGTAGCCCCAGATATCGATTTTGGAAGCAATCGGTCCAGTAACTAAAAAGTTAAAAATGGTGGCCACTTTTTCAATTCTGACAAAGGTTTAATGATAAGGGACCTCAAGGACACTCAGATATCGATTTTGGAAGTAATCGGTCCAGTAACTAAAAAGTTGAAAATGGCGGCAATTTTTTTCAATTCTGACAGCGGATTCGTGATAAGAGACCTCAGGGACCCCCTGATATCGATTTTGGAAGAAATCGGTCTAGTAATTGAAAAGTTCAAAATGGCGGCCACTTTTTTCAATTTGGGCAACGGATTCGTGATAAGGGATCTCAGGCTTTAGTAATCTGTGTCTCAGGGTCATATATCAATTATGGAAGCAATCGGTCCAATAACTAAAAAGTTCAAAATAGCGGCCACTTTTTTTCAATTCTAACAACGGATTATATAGTATGTATGTCATATTCGTAAAAAAACACCCCAATACCTATAAAATGATTCACATCAGGATCTTCAAGGCGAGAGTGAATATGCATTATTTGAGTTTACTTGTACCAACCTCGCCTACATCGTCACTTACTATCAGGTGAGATGTCCTCTAACGGATACAATTTTTTATTTTAAAAAAGTATCGATATTGCTACAATACAATATTTAATATGTTAATTAAATTATAAAAACACTTTGTTACAATTATATTTTTATAATTTTAAAATTATTAAAAAACTAACTGTAGCAAAATTATTAATAAAAAAAAATTGTAACAAAATGTTTTAATATTTACTTAAATTATATTTAATAATTTTCAAAAATATGAACCAAAATAAATAAAAAAATGAAAATGAGCCGGGCATGAATGATTGATAATAAAAATGCGACGTGACGACCCTTAATGAATGGGCCCACTGCACTATACAAACGGTGACAATGGTCTAGTGGGCCCTACCCGCTCCGCAGCCCCCGCACAATTGCCCATCTTGACGCCCTCCGTAGGACGACTGTATGGATTCTTAGACTGTGCCACAACACTGACCGGAGTCTATCAATCACAGATTGGCAGGAAAGAGTTGGTCGTAAGGCACTTTCTGGAATATTTTGTTCGAGACACGGACGCCTATTTTGTTCCAGTTCTCTTGCGCGTACGGCAGCAGCTCGCGGTAGAGACTCTTCCAGTTGCTGTTCGCGAAGTCGTTGCCTAGTCTCGCTGCAATAATTAAAACACGAAATTAGATTACCTAGCACTTAGTGACGTTGCTACGTAAACCTGCAAAAATAAGGTAAGTAGGTATCTATTATTATACAACAAGGTTTAAGATCTGATCATCATCATATCAGCTCATATACGTCCCCACCGAGAGGCTCGAGCCTACCCTGATTTAGGACGATCGGGCCTTAATCGACCACGCTGGCCCAGTGTGGGTTGGTCGACTTCACACACAACCTGCGAGTTTTTTAGCAGGCGCGTGCAGGTTTCCTATCGATGTTTTCCTTCACCGTAAGCACAGTATATATATTAGTACTAACGTACAGTATGGACACTCCCTGCCGCTCTCTAAATTCGACCTCACCCCCCCGTCACTCAGATTGGATGTAGATTGGGTACCAAACGTAAAGGACGAGCTACGCAAGCGCGATAAACGTCACTTATATTAACTTTGCTAGCCGCTGTGATTTCGTCACAGATCTACTATGTGGATTTCGTACACCGGAATAAAAAGCAACTAGTTACCGAACGTAAAGGACGAACTACGCATGCGCGATTAACGTCACTTATATTTACTTTGCGCGCCGCTCACCGCTCGACGCCAATAGGCGGCCGCGGCGTCTCAGCATGCCTCGTATCATGATTGGCTGACCACCAATATTATACGACCAAATCTAAGAACAATCAGTTCCTATGAATCTTCATACTAGCTGTATCTTTTTTTTTTAGAAATGTAGTTCCTTTATGTTTTTCTTATGTCAGATGTCAGTTTGTTATTGTGGCTTGTGAAATATTTTGTTCGTGATGATTGTTTGTAATAATTTGATTAGATGGTGTGAAAGTATGAGTTGTATAGAAATATCTAGTGGTGTGATATTATAAAATGTGATCTCGGAATTATAGATTGAGATTGACTATTATTGTAGGTTGCTAAATGAGATTGTTTCACGGACAAAAGCTCCTGTGTTTAAAGAACAAATGAACAATGTTATCCATGTAAGTTAATTAATCATGTAAGATAACTGTTGATTGTTGCTTGCAGCACAGTATATATATCTTGCAGTGTGCATGCAGTAAATAACTAACAAATATTTCGTGACCAATACCGCCGGTGTGATTCAACCCTACCTGCATTCTTGCCTATAGATACGTCAGTTATAATTATGTATATCATTTCTCGCTCGTTTGTATGGAGTGTCCGGGGTGTGCCGTAAGAGCGTCGGATAAACGTACATATGAAATCTAAATTCAAAATCACATTGGTACGTGGCAGGTTTCGAACCACGACCTCCCGGACAGGAGGCGGCGGCCCTAGCCGATAAAACTAAATTATCTCAGGAACCCCTAGTCAATTCGCATAAAAATACTGTAACTATCTATTTTTCATAAAGTTCGTTTGCTGAGTTAGCTGCAGCTTTGACGGCTGCCGACAAAGAAACCGCCCTCAGTTCAATCGCGCCGCCCGCCGCGATTGAACTGGCTTCTTTGACGGCCCCTTTGTCGGCAGCAAATATTATAAGACGAATTATACAAATCGAGTTGATCAGCCATCTCTTATAATATTTATTTAGAAGCAAGATACAATAATTGGTTCTAAGGAAAGTGATCCAGTTTCATAGTGTCAGTATCTTTGTTAAGGATTTCAAAAAAACAGTGGAATAGTTTGTATGTTTTTTCCTATGTTTTTTTTACCTTAGACCTCCGTCGTTTATAAACCGATTCGGAAAATTATTATTTGAAAGGAAATACTTTCAGATTGGTCCCATATTAATTTTGATGAAAATCGGTTCAGTACTTCTCTGGAAAATTAACAAAAACAATAAATGAAGGAAAATTGTTGATAGTTGTTGTGACTGAAGTCGGTTAACGTGTTAAGCTTTCTTAACTAAACCGGAAAGCCTCACAATAAGATGATATCAGATGATGTCAAAGGCTTACCAATTGTGCTAAAAAAACTGGCCAAGTGTGAGTCAGACCCGCGCACAAAGGGTTCCGTGCCATCATACTAGATGGCGCTAGTTTCTTCACGTTAAAAAAAATACGTTTTTTTTTGTATGGAGACCCCTCTTATTTTTTCACTTTTTCTAATTTTTAGTATTTGATGTCATAGCGGCAACAGAAATACATCATCTGTGAAAATTTCAACTGCTTAGTTAGCACGGTATGTCACTAGGTTATTCTGTTTTTAAAAAAAACAGTTTTTTTGTTTGGAAACCCTTATTTTTTCACTTTTTCTAATTTTAGTATTTGTTGTTATAGCGGCAACAGAATTCGTCATCTGTGAAAATTTCAACAGTCTAGCTATTACGGTTCATGAAATACAGCTCGGTGACAGACGGACATCGAAGTCTTATTATTAGGGTCCCGTTTTTACCCTTTTGGTACGGAACCCTAAAAAATATTTCGGTAAAATGGGAAAAACAGAAAAAATCAGTCCGGTTGCACTGAAATTGATGACTGACTAATTAACGTAGTGAAAGTCGCGTGGAGCCGCTGAATGCGAGCAGCGCAAGACCGGTCGTTGTGGAATTTTGTCCAGCAGTGGACACATCTTTCGGCTGACATGATGATTATGATATAAGGTGTTTATTATCCAAAGGAAATTTTCGTCAAATCGCAAAACAAATCGATCAGCTGATTGGCCAACTACTTATAAGGGAACTTAATTTTTCTGCGATTTGTCCACAAGACTCTTAAGAAAAGTTATTTAGAATCACAAGTTTAAGTCCTGTATAAAATACGTGCTGTTGCCCGCGGTTTTGTCCGCGATCTTATTTTAGCATTATTTTGATTCCGAAGGTCATTTTAAGATGTGAATGACGAGACAAATCTGGACAACTGTCGCAATGAACGCTATGGTAAATAAAAAAAAACACTTTTCATATCACTTTCATTACAAAGTATAAAACAAAGTCGCTTCCTTAAAACTTCGCAACGGATTTTGATGATTTTTTTTCAATAGATAGATTGTTTCAAGACAGTGGCGAAGCTACCGGAGGGCTAGACGGGGCAGTGTCCCAGGGCCCCCAAGCTCAGGGGTCCCCTTTGGACTCTTGACTTACAAACTGTAAATGGAACTAGTGAAAATTTGTACCTATTTCTCCCAAATTCTCAAAAATATTCCAATTTTTTGAATTTTGCATAGGTTTACCTACCTTAACTACATTAATTAATCTATCCAATTATTCATTCCTAAAAATAATTCTGGAGAACGTCGAATTCGGAACACGACGAATACGGAACAAACGATATTAAATAGTTTAGTTGGGGCCCTTGTTTAGTTTTTGCCCCAGGGCCTTTGGTTACCTAGCTACGCCACTGATTCAAGAGGAAGGTTTATATGTATAATACATGCACAATATAGTAGAGAAACACTGATAATTTAAGAGGTTTCAAATGTGATAAAAATAAACTAATTTTATTGCACTTACATTGCAAACACTGGCTGAATCCTACGAGATAGATCAAAATAATGAACTACAGTATTGTACACCTTAAAAAGTTCTACAAAAAAAGTTCGCGATGGTATGCGTCTATCTCTTAGGGATAACCAACAATAGCCATTTTTATCCTTTGCTTTTTACGAGAAATAATGGCTTATTTACGAAGCGATTTTAAGCAATACAACATTAATCCTTATCCAATTAAGAACCTTAAATACATACCATGTGTGATTTTTCCCAGAATATTTATTTATTTATTTTATTTATTTATTATTTATGTGCATTTAATATAGATCAATATGGCGCTATACAGCAAGTAATTTCCACTTACCCTCAAAGACAGTGCCGCGGGAAAAGGCTAGTTTAATTATAAGTCTTTAATCTCTTTACTGGTTACATATAAGGAGGTCAAAAACATTTTTGCGAAATGATTAGATTCATTCGAGAAATAGTTCAGTTTCTGTTCACCTCTTAAATACGTCGGCCATTCAATCTGTCCACCCTGTATGTCACCGTAAGATCGCTTGCCTAATTAGTTTTTAGGGATCCCTGTATGTCACCGTAAGATCGCTTGCCTAATTAGTTTTTAGGGATCCCTGCATGTCACCGTAAGATCGCTTGCCTAATTAGTTTTTAGGGATCCCTGTATGTCACCGTAAGATCGCTTGCCTAATTAGTTTTTAGGGATCCCTGTATGTCACCGTAAGATCGCTTGCCTAATTAGTTTTTAGGGATCCCTGCATGTCACCGTAAGATCGCTTGCCTAATTAGTTTTTAGGGATCCCTGTATGTCACCGTAAGATCGCTTGCCTAATTAGTTTTTAGGGATCCCTGTATGTCACCGTAAGATCGCTTGCCTAATTAGTTTTTAGGGATCCCTGTATGTCACCGTAAGATCGCTTGCCTAATTAGTTTTTAGGGATCCCTGTATGTCACCGTAAGATCGCTTGCCTAATTAGTTTTTAGGGATCCCTGCATGTCACCGTAAGATCGCTTGCCTAATTAGTTTTTAGGGATCCCTGCATGTCACCGTAAGATCGCTTGCCTAATTAGTTTTTAGGGATCCCTGTATGTCACCGTAAGATCGCTTGCCTAATTAGTTTTTAGGGATCCCTGTATGTCACCGTAAGATCGCTTGCCTAATTAGTTTTTAGGGATCCCTGTATGTCACCGTAAGATCGCTTGCCTAATTAGTTTTTAGGGATCCCTGTATGTCACCGTAAGATCGCTTGCCTAATTAGTTTTTAGGGATCCCTGTATGTCACCGTAAGATCGCTTGCCTAATTAGTTTTTAGGGATCCCTGCATGTCACCGTAAGATCGCTTGCCTAATTAGTTTTTAGGGATCCCTGCATGTCACCGTAAGATCGCTTGCCTAATTAGTTTTTAGGGATCCCTGCATGTCACCGTAAGATCGCTTGCCTAATTAGTTTTTAGGGATCCCTGTATGTCACCGTAAGATCGCTTGCCTAATTAGTTTTTAGGGATCCCTGTATGTCACCGTAAGATCGCTTGCCTAATTAGTTTTTAGGGATCCCTGTATGTCACCGTAAGATCGCTTGCCTAATTAGTTTTTAGGGATCCCTGCATGTCACCGTAAGATCGCTTGCCTAATTAGTTTTTAGGGATCCCTGTATGTCACCGTAAGATCGCTTGCCTAATTAGTTTTTAGGGATCCCTGCATGTCACCGTAAGATCGCTTGCCTAATTAGTTTTTAGGGATCCCTTCATGTCACCGTAAGATCGCTTGCCTAATTAGTTTTTAGGGATCCCTGCATGTCACCGTAAGATCGCTTGCCTAATTAGTTTTTAGGGATCCCTGTATGTCACCGTAAGATCGCTTGCCTAATTAGTTTTTAGGGATCCCTGCATGTCACCGTAAGATCGCTTGCCTAATTAGTTTTTAGGGATCCCTGCATGTCACCGTAAGATCGCTTGCCTAATTAGTTTTTAGGGATCCCTGTATGTCACCGTAAGATCGCTTGCCTAATTAGTTTTTAGGGATCCCTGTATGTCACCGTAAGATCGCTTGCCTAATTAGTTTTTAGGGATCCCTGTATGTCACCGTAAGATCGCTTGCCTAATTAGTTTTTAGGGATCCCTGCATGTCACCGTAAGATCGCTTGCCTAATTAGTTTTTAGGGATCCCTGCATGTCACCGTAAGATCGCTTGCCTAATTAGTTTTTAGGGATCCCTGCATGTCACCGTAAGATCGCTTGCCTAATTAGTTTTTAGGGATCCCTGTATGTCACCGTAAGATCGCTTGCCTAATTAGTTTTTAGGGATCCCTGTATGTCACCGTAAGATCGCTTGCCTAATTAGTTTTTAGGGATCCCTGTATGTCACCGTAAGATCGCTTGCCTAATTAGTTTTTAGGGATCCCTGTATGTCACCGTAAGATCGCTTGCCTAATTAGTTTTTAGGGATCCCTGTATGTCACCGTAAGATCGCTTGCCTAATTAGTTTTTAGGGATTCGTACCCAAAGCACACCCTGGACCCTGCAATGGACACTCATACAACGGGCCAGAAATGACATTCAAAAGGGAATGACGGAACAAACAAAATGGCGGCGAAGTCCCATGCGTTCGACAACCAAACTGTAACCAATCTGTATCAATCTGGGTGACGAGGGGGTGAGGTCGCAATGTCGGGAGCGGCAGGGAGTGTCCATACTGTATGTTAGTACTAATATACATAAATACTTTGCCCAAAGGTTGCCAACGAGACCCTATACAACATGAACCGTAATTGGTAGACAAATGATAAAGTGTGTATTTCTATAGCGGTATAACAACAAATCATCATCATCATCATCATATCAGCTCATATACGTCCCCACCGTGGGGCTCGAGCCTACCCTGAATTAGGGCGATCAGACCTTAATCGACCACGCGGGTCCAGGGTCCTTCGCACACAACCTGCGAGTTTCATCGCAGGTGTGTGCACGTTTCCTCACGATGTTTTCCTTCACCGTTAAAGCAATCGGTAAGTATATAGGGTGACCTTAAATTAGTTCTTGATAGCAAAGGATATGAATGTACTCGTGATTAAAAACAACTTTCCCAAAGAAACTGTATGTCGAATCAGAAAAAAAATTTAGGTCCTCGATACATAACAAGTTATCAAATCGACAAAAATGTATGAAGGACCAATTTTTTTTTCATATTTGACATATAGTTTCTTAGGGAAAGTTGTTTCTAATCACGAGTACATTCATATCCTTTGCTATCAAGAACTAATTAAAGGTCATCCTATATATGTACGTAAGTTTTTGAAAAACTCATTGGTATGGCCGTCCAGATTTGACCGAGTCGTTACCGGTTGAGCCACCGACGCTTTTTTAACAACAAATAATCAAAGTAAAATAAAATTAGTTATTGAAAACGCTAAACACGTTAAAAAACCGACTTCCATCGCAACAACTTCGTACAATTTTGCAATATTATTTTAGGTTTCTGTTAATTTTCTAATAAAGTACTACACCGATTTTGATTAAATTTATATGGGACCACACGGGAAGCACTAGCTTTCATATAAAAAAAGAATCATAAAAATCGGTTCACCCAGTCCAAAGTTCTGAGGTAACACACATAAAAAAAAACATACAGTCGAATTGAGAACCTCCTCCTTTTTGGAAGTCGCTTGAAAAAGGGGGGAGGGGCTCTGAAACGAGTTTTTTTTGGTACGGAGCCCTTTGTGTGCTAGTTCTTTACTATAGTAATTTGTGGAACTAACTGCAGTCATATACGGTTTTGAGGAACAATTTAGTTAACAGATTTCATCTGTTTCAATCTCGGTAACAGTGATTGATAAGATAATCACACGTGATTAAGTAGTTTAATTTGAATTTTGACCGGCTGTTATTTAATAACAGGTATTCAGACAAGTCGGTAGCGTAAAGGCTAGGGCTCCATCAACCCGGACTTGCCCGGTGCCCCCCCCCCCAAGTCTCTTCCCGATCCCCAGGGTTATCAGTTGTTGACGAGCTATTACGCGATATTGCAGAATAACGCGGTCTAGTGGTGACATATTTTATGAATATAATTTTGAACAAAAAAAAAACGATTTCAAACAGGAAACTAGAGTTCCTCTCGATTTCTCTGGGACGCTACCATCAGATCCTATCATAGATGGCAATCTCCTTTACAACAAAAAAAGAATCATCAAAATCGGTTCATAAACGACGAAGTTATCCGCGAACACACATAAAAAAAATATATACGGTCGAATTGAGACACCTCCTCCTTTTTTTGAAGTCGGTTAATTCAGGTGAAAGCACAGATTTCTACGTTCTAAGTACTTTTTTCTTAAGACGACGCAATCTTTTCTCAACCATCAATTTAAATCAACGATTACGCTGCAGTTACACTGATCAGTGGGAACGCATTAAATAAATGCGTAGTTTCCCAAGATCTACGTTTAACAGCTGAGGTACTTAAGGCACAGATTACTAAATAGTTACTTCGTTTAAGGCTCCTCTGAAAATTAGCAACTCGATTCACGATGTTTCAAACATCGAACGAAATACGTTGGAAATAAAGTTCTTGTCAGCTCGTACTGCAACGTCGCTGTTACGTCAATCGCTGCGGACGAATTGTGGTTTTTAATTAATCATAAATAAAATAAGATGAATTTGCAAAAAGTAAGAAACAAAATCATTTTATAAATTGTATTTTTCAGAAGTTCAAAAATCATAATTTCACGTAATGTTTCGATTAAAATTGCAGCAGTTCCATCCATGGTCACAACTAGAAAAAATGGGTGTATTAGGATATTTTTTTCTTTAGTTCTGTGTATTAAAATAGAATTCGAGGAAATCTAACTCATTCTTCATATCCTGTAAATTACAAAACATTTTTTTTTTGATAAAAATCTTTAATTAAAGTAAAAAAGTTGGGTACGGAACCCTAAAAATGTGTGTATGAGTGAGTGTGTGTGTGTGTTTTTGTGTGTACGACCGTCCGGTGCTCTAGTTCCTAAATTACTGGACGGATTTCGGTAAAATTAACGATAAGGCAATATTATTTTTATATATTCAGGCGTTTTTTTTCAAGTTTCCCCTACCTTGATTTTTTAGGGTTGCCACCATAGTAAAATTTACTTTTTAATTATTATATCAGCTCATATACGTCCCCACCGAGGGGCTCGAGCCTACCCTGAATCAGGGTGATTAGGCCTTAGTCGACCACGCGGGCCCAGTGCGGGTTGGTCGACTTCACACACAACCTTCGAGTTTCTTCGCAGGCGTGTGCAGGTTTCCTCACGATGTTTTCCTTCACCGTTAAAGCAATCGGTAAGTATATGTACGTAAGTTTTTGAAAAACTCATTGGTACATTGGCCGTCCAGATTTGAACCCGGTACCTCTGGTTAGATGGACCGAGTCGTTACCGGTTGAGCCACCGACGCTTTTTGATTTTATTTATTTTAATCAAAAATAGTTTTCACGATTTTGATGGAACTAGGTATGTTACTGTAACTGTTTATGGCCTACATAGCGCGGTAGTCCGTTTTTCCAAAAAAAAAAACATCTCTATACAAAATCTATAGTGACAATATAGTGGCGTTTTAGTTTTGTTTGCATTCTTTCCGGTTTTTATCGTAGATAGTTATTGGTTGAAAATGGACACGGAAAAAGCAGAAAGGTAACCCTGACAAGCCCGCTGGAACGTATACGTTCCAGTAGAGAGCGCACGACTTTGAACTCCATTCGTGTATAAATACGATACATAGTCGTGTGTCTCTTTGTTTTAGTCCGGTACTAGACTGGAAAAGGTCAATGTTGGAGGAAGATTTGGACGATTCTTCGGACGAATCTAACTCTGATAATGAACACGGCTACTGAAAATTAACTGCTTTTTAGGGTGTTCCAAAATAAAAACTATATTTTTTTTAGCAGTATAATTAATTAGAGTGTGTTTTTTAATAATTTAAAGTTTGTCTATAGTCACATGTGTTTCTTTGATTTTATGGCTAATTTGAAAGTGCCTATGTTTTGGTTTAAAAAAATTACTGCTAAATGTTTATTCAAATTACTAATACAATAATATATCATATTTGACTGTTTTTCATTTTAAAGTCGTAAACACATACACCACATTACTTAAAAATACGTTTACTTGATATTTATATGTTATGAAATATTACGTATTTACAACCATTTTTTAATATGGGTATCACTATCATATAACTTACCACACACTCTATTACATTTCTTCAACAGACTCCCGCCGGGTTAAGTCCTAACTATTTACTCCAGTAAATATCTGAGTAAGTTACCTCCCATACAAGCCCGAATTATTTGTAATTTTTTTCATCAAATCTGATATCCCTAGCTTTATTATTTGCTACTAAGTAAGTAAGGTCGAGACACACGGACTGCAAACAGTTTTCGCAGTTTGGATGCAGTTCTAGTTAATTGCGCTTTGACTGCATCCAAACCGCCTCCGTGGCGTAATGGTTAGTCTATTCGCTTAACACCAGGAGGTCGCGGGTTCGATTCCCGGTGGGGTCAACTTGTAAGACTCGGTTTGGTTGGTGGTAGGGCATTTTCTGAGACCGTCTGGCTAGCTACCACCATCTTATCTAAGTCTTGCCGCCAAACATCGGTGTTAAAAACATTGATGTGTTCCGGCATGAAGATAAGATAGCCAGCTCTCCATTGCGTTGTGGAATCGTGGTAAACCCACTTCCATCTTCGGCATCATCGTCAATTACCATCAGGTGAGATGATGCTAAGGGCTTACCAATTGTGAATATAAAAAAAACCCAACTGTGAATTTGCAGCTGGTTTGCAGTCAGTGTGTCTGGAGTGTTTATTGTTGATTTGTGTATGCTCGACAGACGGTGAAGGCTTCGCTGTGTGGCTGTACAATTTCGTTGAATTGGTGATGATTTTATGTGAAAATATTTTTTTCTTGTTTATTTTCGGGCCTTAGTCGACCACGCGGGCCCAATGCGGGTTGGTCAACTTCACACACAACCTTCGAGTTTCTTCGCAGGCGTGTGCAGGTTTCCTCACGATGTTTTCCTTCACCGCAAGAGCGTCGGATAAACGTAAGGCGCGTTGGGGTAAGATCGTGAATGGGGTAAGAACGTATAATTTAAATATCTACCGAACCTGTGGTTATTTTTTATACTGGCAACATAGCGCGAGACGCCATTTTGTTTTGCTACTCCCTTCAGTCCGCATCGGTGGTTTCGTCGCGTCAGTCGTGTTTTATGGCTGTTCTACCACAAGTTACGCAATTTGGGAAGATTTTCGAGATTCGGACTTAACCCAGGCGACATTATTATGATTTTTTGGTAAGTATTCGTATTATTTCGAAAGTTATGTAGCTTCATGTTGTCAAGGAATCAATACTCTTTCGGTAGGTATGTTTAAAATAGGCTAAATGTGACTACAAGCCGAGATCCGAACTTTCCCCATGTAAATGTAAAGTACGGACTAAAAATATCTGATCTTTACCCCGATTAAAAATGCATGTGGTTTTCAAACTTTATTTTAGTCCGAACTTTGCCCACTGTTACTTATTAGTTAAGCTTCTTTGCTGATTTAAAATTTTCATTTTATTTAAGAATAATTATCACGTTTAATAAACGACAAAATAGGCTAAATGTGACTACAAGCCGAGATCCGAACTTTCCCCATGTAAATATCTAAGGGTAAAGTACGGACTAAAAATATCCGATCTTTACCCCGATTGAAAATGCATGTGGTTTTCAAACTTTATTTTAGTCCGAACTTTGCCCACTGTTACTTATTAGTTAAGCTTCTTTGCTAATTTAAAATTTTCATTTTATTTAAGAATAATTATCACGTTTAATAAACGAGAAATAAATGTTGATTTTTAACTGAGAAAACTTTTATTTACCACTTAATTATAATTAAAATAACCATACACTTACATACGGGGTGTCTACCGAAAAATGGGGGTGTTCAATCAACGTAACTAAATAAGTCATTTTCCTATAGAATTTTTTTTCGGAATAGAAACAAAAAAAATTACCTCTACCATACCAATCTAGGTACTCCAATAACACTTTTTATGGTGAGGTCAAAATTTGTTTTCATTTTCCAAAAATGTTTCTTATTGGAACTTGTTCAGTTTCGGTGATTGAACACACCCTTTCAGTTTACAGTAGACACCTTCAACCTCCTTAAATACCAGTTTTTTATCCCCGTGTATTCCCTTTACGCGGGGTGTCGGCTTTCCTAATCTTGAGCACAGTATATATATTAGTACTAACGTAAAGTATGGACACTCCCTGCCGCTCTCTAAATTCGACCTCACCCCCCCGTCACTCAGATTGGATGTAGATTGGGTACCAAACGTAAAGGACGAGCTACGCAAGCGCGATAAACGTCACTTATATTCACTTTGCGCGCCGCTGTGATTTCGTACACCGGAATAAAAAGCAACTAGTTACCGAACGTAAAGGAAGAACTACGCATGCGCGATTAACGTCACTTATATTTACTTTGCGCGCCGCTCACCGCTCGACGCCAATAGGCGGCCGCGGCGCTGAGATGCCTCGTATCATGATTGGCTGACCACCAATATTATACGACCAAATCTAAGAACAATCAGTTCCTATGAATCTTCATACTAGCTGTATCTTTTTTTTTTTAGAAATGTAGTTCCTTTATGTTTTTCATATGTCAGATATCAGTTTGTTATTGTGGCTTGTGAGATATTTTGTTCGTTTTATTTATTGTTTGTAATAATTTGATTAGATGGTGTGAAAGTATGAGTTGTATAGAAATAACTAGTGGTGTAATATTATAAAATGTGATCTCGGAATTATAGATTGAGATTGACTATTATTGTAGGTTGCTAAATGAGATTGTTTCACGGACAAAAGCTCCTGTGTTTGAAGAACAAATGAACAATGTTATCCATGTAAGTTACTTAATCATGTAAGATAACTGTTGATTGTTGCTTGCAGCACAGTATATATATCTTGCAGTGTGCATGCAGTAAATAACTAACAAACATTCGTGACCAATACCGCCGGTGTGATTCAACCCTACCTGCATTCTTGCCTATAGATACGTCAGTTATATATATTTATATCATTTCTCGCTCGTTTGTATGGAGTGTCCGGGGTGTGTCTTGAGGCGCCATTTGCTGCGCTGAAGAGCATGATAACCAATAAATATAAAAAAAATCTCATCCGAACAGCTTTGTAATAAAAAGCAGCTTTAAACTGTATTATTACTTATATAATTTAAATAATAACTTAAAGACGCGAACACAGATCACTAGTATGTGACAACCGAGCAAGAGAAGAGCCTTACAAATATAAATAATAATTATGAGTATCTGTGGTTGCTTGCTACTTGCTACACATCAAGGTGCAGACGTTTATTAACTCCAACAGTTTGAGAACTACAATAGTTTGAAATTTACTTGGGAGGGGTAAGATCGGACGCTCAAAAAAAAACGTAAAAGGTACTGTTCCTGCTATGTTTTAAACAAAATAAATTATTCAAGAAGTATGTTGTAGCAAGTATAAGATCGGATATTTTCTTTTTATAAACCTTATGTTCTTAGCCACTTGGGTGATTTTAGAGGGTAGTCCGGTCTTACCCCTATAACGTCCGATCTTTCCCATGTTTTTTTTAAATGTATGTCCGCACTTTAAACTCGCATAACTCAGCAGTCGTTAAGTCTGTGCAGACGACAAAATATTTTTCTAACAGCTTGTTTATTGATTATCAGTTTTTACTTTATTTTATTACGTAGGCTGGTATAGATTATGAGAAAAAAAATTGCCAACATCTTACGAATGCAGCTAAAAACCATCCGAACTTATCCCAACGCACCTTACATATGAAATTGAAATTCGAAAGCACATAATTCGAACCACGGCCTCCCGGACAGGAGGTAGCGGCAGTAACCGTTACGCCACCGGCGAGGAATTTTACGTTACTTGGGTGTAAAAAAATTGGTGTAGAACGCATTTACTGGGCATCATACTGAACAACTTTCCCCAAGGAACCCATGGTCAATTCTCAAAAAAAATTACACCGACCATTCATACAAAAATGCACAAAATTGGTCGATCGATTTGTGTGAAGAGTAAAAAAAAAATTGCAGCATAGTCGTAGAACAAAAGTTGTTCAGTATGATAAGTAGAAGCACCAGTTAACGGGACCTACACCAATTTTGTTACACACTGTATAATTGCATGCACTCACAACACTTACGCCTACCTATCACATGCAAAAATAATTGTGTTTTTGAAAATAAACTTACATATTTAATTTTTTGAAATTACTAGGAAACCCTACTACGCGGGCAAAAGCTAGTTTAAAATAAAATTTCACATATTAGTTCTTCTCAGTTTCGCAATCAAACATAGTGTAATAGGGATAGCGAATGCTAGTCATCTGATTTACTTTCTATCATCTGTCAAAACGACATTTTGTTCTAAAAATGTTTGAAATATCTAGGCGTGACTCATTTTGTTATTTTGATGAATTAAAAATCGAAGACTTGATGGAAAACAAAACGAGTAAGGCTTTCCGAAGTTTAAGTAGGAGGGCAATTTAAGTGATTAAGAGTTTATAATTTATTTCTGATGCTGTCGTCATCCCTAATTGCTTATTAAAAGTTAAGTATATGTACGTAAGATAATTTGTAAATATGTAATTGAAAACTTACTGAGTTCTGCCGTGTCAGGGTTATCATTGGTCAGGTGGGCCTTGAGGCTCGATAAGTCCGGACGCATGTAGAACTTGTGCATCTTGACGTACGTCTCATTGTCACGCTTCTCCGGGGTGCCTTCAAGTTTCCACGTGTACACGAGCTCCGCTGGAACATTTTAATAGTTATTTTATAAGTCAATCCTTACTTAATATTATAATGTGAAAATGTGCTTGTTTGTTTTTACCTTTTTACGCTTCAACACCTTGACCAATCCTGATGAAATTTGGCATGCAGGTAGCCTGTGTCACGGGGAAGGACATGGCTACTTTATATACCGTAAAAAAAGCATAGTCCGATAATACTCTTTTTTTGGTTAATTTCTTTAACATCACAACGGAACAATGGATTGTTGTGTTTTTTTGCACAGAGATGGTTTAGGGGGTGGGAAATAACATGATTTACTAATTACCATATCATAACATAGTTCCCGAGGGATCCAGAGAAAACTCATGTCCACGCTCGCGAGCCGCTTCCGGCTCGCGCACCACTCACCCTAAAAGATTGTCATAAGCAAGTAGACGCATCATATTTTGACTTTAGTAAGGCCTTCGATGTGGTGAATAATGATCTGTTATTAAATAAAATGTCTGCAATGGGATTCTCACCTGACTTATTAAAGTTATTTGCTAGCTATTTACAAAACCGCCGACAATATGTTCGAATATCTGACTATCGATCGGGTGATTATTTTACAAGGTCTGGAGTTAGCCAAGGTAGCACGCTTGGGCCCACTTTATTTCTTATCATGGTGAATGATCTTCCCGAAGTCGTCTGCGAGTCCAGGTGTCCGATGTTTGCAGACGATTTAAAGCTATTACATGCTATAGATGAAAAATCTGACTGCCAAGCAGTGCTTGGTAAAATCAACACGGTCCATTGTAAAATCTCCTAGGTAATAATTAGATAAAATAGGATTTTTCGACCGAGAGAAGCTGATTATTTTACATTTGGACACATTCAGGTCCAAGTGGTTCGCTCTACTGCACGAGTGGAGTAGAGCGAACCAGTTGGACCTGAATGTGTCCAAATGTTAAATAATCAGCTTCTCTCGGTCGAAAAATCCTATTTTATCTAATTATTACCTAGGAGATTTTACAATGGACCGTGTTGATAGTATAAAGGACTTAGGACTAACACTTGACCGTCAGCTAAGTTTCCGGGACCGTATACTAGCAACTTGTAAAAAAGCGAATCAAATGTTGGGATTCATTATTCGAACCGCCTCTCAATTTCATGACATTAAAGTTGCCTTGGTACTCTACAATGCCTTTGTTCGTAGTAGATTGGAATACAGTGCGTCTAGGGATCCAAAAGAAAAGAAATACTCTCTTGTATCAGAAAAAGTGCAGAAAAAGTTTACTCGATTCATATACAAGAGGATGTATGGATTCTATCCATACATGTACCCCTCTCTCTTTGTGTATGGTATGGCGGGATTGAACTCCCTTGCTCTGCGACGCAAAATGATGCTCATTGCCCACTATTGCCAATTACTACGCGGTAAAGTGGATAGCCCGTCGGTGCTCTCGTCTATGAGGTTGTTCGTCCCTGAGCGCTGCGTGCGCGGCGCGGGGCGCGCGAGCCACCGGGCGCGCTGGCTGTTCGCGCTGCCCCGGGATGGGGCCGTCCGCACACAGCACGCCTCCAACGCACCCACTACCAGAGTCATAGCTCTTTTAAATGACTTTAATGACAAAGTCCAGGAAGCCGATGTATTTGCTGACGGATGGGCATTATTATTAGATAAAATTATATATTTTTTAAATTTATTGTAAATAATTACAAGTATAGACTATTGAAATTTTATTTTATATTATTAGAACATAACATTTTGCATGAAAACCTATTCTATTTATAAAATTTTAGTTCTCTGACTTGGTTAGCGCTTTGGTGTAAACTGTAAGCTGGACATGTATTTTTGATAAATAAAAAAAAATAAAAAATAAATAAAAAAAAAGCTATGTCCACGCGGGCGAAGCCGCGGGCAAAAAACTAGTGGTTAATAGTTTCGTTTTATTTCGCTTCACCACAATAGACTAATGTCTATACTGTGGCTTAATTTACCTTCCCTTGTTCTTCTTTTAGCTTACCCCACGCGCATATTTTCTACCTACGGCAAATTATATATATTAGTACTAACATGCAGTATGGACACTCCCTGCAGGGCCGTTCTCTAAATTGCGACCTCACCCCCTCGTCACCCAGATTGATATAGATTGGTTTTAGATTGGTTCTCGAACGTGTATGTTTTCGCCGTGATTTTGTTTGCTCCGTCATTTGTTTTTAGAAATGTCATTTCACGACCGTTGTATGCAGTGCCCGGGGTGTGCATATGGGGTCAGCTGACGTGAGAATATTACGACCTAATATTTTAAACTTGTAATTTAATATGGAAATTGATAAGCCCGCTTCTATCTCCGGCATCATCGTCACTAACCATCAGGTAAGATGATGCCAAGGGTTAATCAATTATGAATTAAAAAATGTGCCCGCTTTGGATCATGCCTGGTTCAGCGCATTTCTCTGCGCTATACGGCGAGCTCGGAGCCGAATTCTGGACTAAGATTTAAGTTTAGATTTTTAGTTAGTTATCATCATCATATCAGCCGAAAGACGTCCACTCCTGGACAAAGGCTTCCCCCAAGGATTTCCACAACGACCGATCCCGCTCTGCCCGCATCCAGCGGCGGCATCCTGCCACTTTCACCAGGTCGTCGGATCTACCGAGTTGCCGGCTTGTCTATATATACTACGTTTCCGGTGTACGGTCGCTACTCGAGAATGTTAATGCCCCAACGGCTCATCTGTTCTACAAGCTACTTGTATGTGTCCTGCCCACTGCCACTTAAGATTCTACAACAACCAAATAAATGTTGTAAAGTGGGCAGACACTGTCTCCGATGCGTACAGGCTGAAGTGTGGTGTGAGGCAAGGGGGTTTGACCTCTCCTCGACTGTTTAGCCTGTACGTAAACGGGCTTGTTGAGGAACTAGGCAACACTGGAGTCGGCTGTTCCATAGATGGTAAATTTATCAACAACATCAGCTACGCTGACGATATGGTGTTGCTGGGTCCCTCAATAAGCGCTTTACGTAAATTATTACTGGTATGTGAGAGTTACGCCGGGGCCTGTGGACTCAGGTACAATGTGAAGAAAAGTGAACTTTTAGTGTTTCAATCTCGTGGTCACAAAATCACTACAGTTCCACCCGTTTTCCTAGACGGAGTCGCTTTGCCGAGAGTTTCTCATTTCAAGTACCTAGGTCACTGGGTCTCGGAGGATCTCTCTGTTGATGAGGATATAGAGAGGGAGCGCCGGGCGTTGGCTGTCAGATGTAATATGTTGGCTCGCAGATTTGCACGTTGCACCAAAGCTGTTAAAGTTGTTTTATTTACGCTTTCTGCCAATCATTTTATACGTGCAGTCTGTGGGTCAACTACACGCAGAAGACAATCAACGCCTTGCGCGTTCAGTATATCAACGCATTCAGGATGCTGTTGGGCCTGCCAAGGTACTGCAGCGCATCAGGCATGTTTGCTGAAGCTCGAACGGATGGCTTTCATGCCATCTTAAGAAAGAGAGCCGCCTCGTTGCTAAGCCGTGTTCGTGGCAGCAGCAACGGCATCCTGAGCGTTGTGGCTAGCCGACCCGACTGCCCTATCTTGTGGCAATTGGTACGGCTGCATGTAAAGTAATTTTATTATTTTTAATTTGTGTAACCTTACTAACCCTAATTTTATTTTATTTTATTTTCTTGTACTAACACTCTATGGATTACGTTGTCCGAAATAAATGTTTTGATTGATTGATTGATTGATAAACCTGGTAGTTTAGCGTATCTGGTGGGTATACGGAGAAAGCTTGTCCTTCGGGAGACTGAGCCTCCTTATGAGGCCCATAGTAAGCAACCATGTCTCTGTTCCGTATGTCATCACTGGCAACACACACTGGTAAAAGAAGATATTGCGAAGCTTCTTTCGATCTTGGTATCTACCTACCTACCTATAAGAGCGTCGGTGGCGTAACGACTAGGGCCGCTGCCTCCTATCCGGGAAGGTCGTGGTTCAAATCCTGCCTCGTGCCAATATGTTTTCGAATTTCTTTTTCATTATGTATTGTATACTTACGTTTATCCGACGTTCTTTAGACGAAGAAAAACATCGTGAGGAAACCTGCGCACTAACGCAAAGAATTTTGTAGGTTGTGTGTGAAGTCACCATCCCGCACTGGGCTCGCATGGTCGACTAAGGACTGATCGTCCTAATTCAGGGTAGGCTCAAGCCCCTCGGTGGGGACATATATGAGCTGATATGATGATGACCTACCTATACCTACCTATGTAAGTACAATGTTAGTTTTGACTTGATAAATACCAGATACTGACTCATATTCACACTGAACATTCCGAAGGCTTTAACTTGCAGGGAGTTGTAGCTTCCGTCCGCGGAGTAGTCGCCTTTGACGAACACACGCGGCGTGCTCAGGTCCACCTCGAGGTAGAAGCGGTCGTCGTCGGCCCGGAGCCTGTGGACCGATCCAGGGGCAATTAACACGTGATCACTTGGCCCCAAACTCTGATGCTTTTGCTCTAGAGGATATTATAAAATAATAGATTATGTAAATGACAAAGATATATTATATTATGTTGATTCTATAACAAATACCATTCATTACCCGAGACTGTAATCTGAATCATGACAATACATTATGTAATAGACAATAAGTTTTTTTTTACTATTTGATTTAAAAGTGTGTGTAAGCACCACAGATCTACTAGATCTGTGGTAAGCACCTCTTTAAAATTAATTATTTTGATTTGATTTGATTTGATTAGGATTCCCTGTGCTATAGGAACCAGAAACTAATTGTATTTTATACATAAATAAATTTCAAATAACCTAAAAGCTTTAAGGTGCAAGCTTTTATTTGAAAAGAGTTTGTTTATGTTCAAGAGCCGAATGTTCAAACGAATATAAATACACGCGTTACAAATTCAAAAAAAGGCTGTATTTCCTACGATTCTATCCCTACTATCCCTACTAATATTATAAATATTGACATTTTCGATGACAATATAAACAAAATATACTATCATTGTAGAATATTCCTTAGTTTTAGATAACTATAAGTGTAACAACAATAGTGGTTTGGGTGTACTGTAAGCTCTTGTTGTATTTTAAATAAATAAATAAATAAATGCGAAAGTAACTCTGTCTGTCTGTTACGCTTTCCCGCAAAAACTACTGAACGGATTTGGCTGAAATTTGGTAGGTAGACAGATTAGGACCTGGATTAAGACATAGGCTACTTTTTACCACGCTCGCGAGCCGCTTGCGGCTCGCGCACTGCGCGCCCTCGAAAAGTCATAGAAACGTGGTCCACGCGGGTGAAGCCGCGGGAAACAGCTAGTTGAAAATAAATGACGATTCTGGGACCTTAATTATTACACCTCCAAACCTAATCATTAGATCAACTTCAAAATATCAAAAGGATCTATTGTCACCGGGAATACGGCTTCATTCCAAATTATTTCAGATCAATCGGACCACTGGAAGTCGCTCTAAAATCGATCGCAAGAATTGAACTAAACAAACATACCTACATACATACAAAAATTGCAAGTTAATTTAAAACTTTAAAAAATTGGTGTAGGACCCTTTAAATGGGGGTTTTACTCATCATACTAAATAACTTTCCCCAAGGAACCCATAGTCAAATCTCAAAAAAAATGGACTTCATACCAAAATGCACAAAATTAATCGATCAGCTGATCGATTTGTATGAATTTACGATTTTTTTTTTGCGATTTCACCAAAATCATAGAAAAAAAGTTGTTCAGTATGATGACTAGAAGCCCGAGTTAACGGGACCTACACCAATTTTATTACACCCATATATGTTTAAATAAATACATTTAATATAGGTCGTAAAGCGTCGGTGACTCAACCGGTAACGAGTCGGTCCTCCTAACCAGAGGTACCGGGTTCAAATCTGTACGGCCAATGTGCCAATGAGTTTTTCAAAACTTACGCCCATATACTTACCAATACCGATTGCTTAAACGGTGAAGGAAAACATCGTGAGGAAACCTGCACACACGCCTGCGAAGAAACTCGAAGGTTATGCGTGAATTCGACCGACCCACACTGGGCCCGCGTGGTCGACTAAGGCCTGATCGCCCTAATTCAGGGTAGGCTCGAGCCCCTTGGTGGGGACGGATAAGAGCTGATATGATGATATAATATAGGTATTGTACACACAAAAACAGAGCAAACAAACCTGTTCGACACACGAATGTTTACCCTGAGCGGGAATTGAACCCACGAACCTCTGCCCAGCAAACAGAAGCGCTGCCACTCAACCAGCGGGTCAGTCATATTAATTTGTAAGTCTATAATTAAAGTGAAGGTCATTGGAGAAAATCTCTAGGTCAAGGTCGAGATTTACCGTCAACTAGTGGAATAAATAAAACATATAAATTACTCAATTGTTAATTTTAGATCTTATCTATTAGCAAAGTATATGTATTAGTTCTAACATACAGTATGGACACTCCCTGCCGCTCTCTAGATTGCGACCTCACCCCCTCGTAACCCAGATTGATACAGATTGGTTACAGTCG
The DNA here is from genome assembly GCA_947284805.1 of Coleophora flavipennella. Lineage (NCBI taxonomy): Eukaryota > Metazoa > Arthropoda > Insecta > Lepidoptera > Coleophoridae > Coleophora > Coleophora flavipennella. Next base: position 2,507,874 of record OX369292.1, read on the forward strand.
AAAGTATAGGATTTCGCCGCCATTTTATTTGTTTCGTATTTGTTTTTTTGAAATGTCATTTCTGGCCCGTTGTATGAAGTGTTCAGGGTGTGCTATTAGGTCGGGGAAACAGTTTCTACGTATTTTGTATGCAAATTCAAACAGGGCGAACAAAACGAGCTGCATCTTGAACGTTAAGATTTCCATACTGGAAACGCTTGAACCAAGGTTGTGCTACTGATTGATACTGCGTTAGGTCCATAAACAGCACAAATTTTATTCACGGCCTGTGTTGCATTTTTACCTTTTTTTTACATAAAATTTCAAAATGTAGCGAATTTCTCGTTACTTTTACTCATTTTCATAGACAGAAAAAACAACTTTAAAACGGCGGGATTTTTTATTTTTATTTTTTACTAGCTTTTGCCCGCGGCTTCGCCCGCGTGGACATCGTTTTTGGGACTGACTTAGAGGGTGCGCGGAGCGCGAGCCGCAAGCGGCTCGCGAGCGTGAACTTGAATTTTCTCCAGATCCCTCGGGAACTATGTCAGGATATGCTTATTAGTAAATCGTGTCGTTTCCCACCCACTCAACCATCTCTGTGCAAAAAATCACACAATCGATTGTTCCGTTGCGATGTTAAAGAAATTAATCAAAAAAGAGTACATTTTCAGTTCCCTCGGGAATTGCATCGGGCTATGCTATTTTCCCGGCCTTTGTCCTTCCCCGTGACACAGGCTACCTGCATGCCAAATTTCAAGGCGTTAAAGCGTGAAAAGGTAACAAACAAACAAACAAACACATATTCATATTTATATTAGTTATAGTCCTTACTGGATTATAATCTCGAAAGTTCACTTATTTAATTTTATTATAACCAGCCAGGTACAAATAATACAAAAAAAGAGATTTGAATTTGATTAAAAATTTATAGTTACAACATACGCAGAAACTTATTCCGAGACCTATTAAGTTATATGTGGCGTGAAGCGTCGGTGGCGTAATGGCAAGGGCCGTTACCTCCTGTCCGAGAGGTCGTAGTTCGGATTCTGCCACGTACCAATGTGTTAACGAATTTCGATTTCATATGTAAGTTTATCCGACGCACTTACAGTGAAGGATAACATCCTGAGGAATCCTGCACACGCCTGCGTAGAAACTCGAAGGTTGTGTGTGAACTGTGAAGTCGACCAACCCGCTCTAGGCCCGTGTGGTCGAATAATTCAGGGTAGGTTCGAGCCCCTCGGTGGGGACGTATATGAGCTGATATAATGATTATGTTATCAATAAAAATAATTTATGTAATTAGTTGTGTTGTTGTCGCTCACCTTGCATTGCGGACTGTTGAATCTTTTAATCCCACAACTTGTAAATTTTTCATTACCATTTTGACGAATATCTGTAAGCAAATAAAAAAATTAAGTGCTTAGTACGAACCGCCCCATGGCGTAATGGTTAGTCCATTCGCTTCACACCAGGAGGTCGCGGGTGTCGTTTCCCTGTGGGGTAAACTTGTAAGACTCGGTTTTGTTGGTGGTACGGCGTTCTCTAAGCCTGTCTGGCTAGCTACCACCATCTTATCTAAGACTTTGTGTTTCGGCTTGAAGATAAGATAGCCAGTTCTCCAATGCGATGGGAAATATTGGTAAGCCCGCTTATCTTCGGCATCATCGTCACTTACCATCAGTTGAGATGATGCCAAGGGTTTACCAATTGAGAATAAAAAAAAATACAATAAAAAATAAAACGGGCCAAGAGTGTGTCGGGCCACGCCTAATGTAGGGTTCCGCAAGCATTAATAACGTCATAATTTGAAAACTGGGACTCTCAGCCCTGCGCCTATATGCATACATATATACCCATTATATACATAAGGTATATATAAATAAATATGCACAGGCCCAAGACCACGCTACCCACTAAGACTCCCCCTAAGCTTTGGCAGCTAAGCTATCTTAAAAGCTAATCGGAGCGACGCCCCCCCCCCCCCCCTTGGGGTGCGAAAAATCTCACGCTAAGGGGACAGCGCGGAGAGCTCCTGATGAAGAGTGGTTGTGTCATTCAAGAAGTGACACTATCGGTTCCTTCCAGAGCTGCCAGGAGGCAGTTCAGGTCGGCTGAAATTTTATCGGGAGGATCCGACAGTACGTGTCTTGGTCTACGGACCATATAACTAGATAGTTCGACAGGCGGGGGGAATAGTCCCCTGCCTCTCGATAATTAACGGATTGGGATGCGTCTCCGAGGACTTGAAGAAGTTCTCGGAGAGGCCTTTGATAAATTGATACGTTGATAATCTTCCATGAAACGCTAGGGGAGGGACACACTTTTTTAATAATTTTGACGGCTTATATCTTCCATCTTGCCTAATAAAATAATGAATTGTATTTAGAAAACTCTTTTTCATTTTAAAAACTTATTCAACGATACCCCATACAATGTTATACATAAAACATTTTTCATTTCCCTTTTACATGTGAAGTACTACTGAAAAATTAAATTAGATTTTTTAATATTTAAAATTCGGCCAAGTGCAAGTCGGACTCGCGCACGAAGGGTTCCGTACCATTATTTCAAAAAATTACGTTTGCTGTATGGGAGCCCCCCTTAAATATTAATTTTATTTTAATTTAATTATTTATTTTTAAAGTGAATAATATAACTCAATGTTCTATTAAGAATATTTCAAGCGTCCTACCTGTTGCTGTTATCAATATCGAGCAAAAATAAGCAAAGATAATCACGTTTGTTGTATGGGAGCCCCCCTTGAATATTTGTTTTATTTTAATTAATTTATTAATTTTTAAATTGAATCTACAGGGTCTTCGGCAGATGGTTGAAAATACGAAAATGGGGGATAGGTGGGGTCGCCTCCCACCTATTTTGAGAATTAAAAAAAATCTAGGACTTGTAATTTTTTTTACAGGATTTTTTTTCCTTTTTTTAGAAATTTTGCCATTTTTATACCTTGGAACACATGTAACTTTTTGTTTTTTAAAGCTAGCTCCAAAATCTTTTTTTAATAGACTTTTATAAGATTGTCGGCTCTAAAAAAATTATGTTTGTTTCAAGTTATTGCTAAAAACAAAAATGTGGGCCCCCGAACTTAAAAAAAAAGTTGAACAAAAATTTAAAACTCTACTTTGCGATGCATTTAAAAAAAAAATAATGGGGCTGGAAGGCTTCTGTTTTTTTTAAAACATCTCTAAAGCTTAGGCTTTTGAATGGTATGTAATTTGTTTCGGTATCTTTTTTGTAACCGGAGTTGTTAATTTTTTTTACTCAATTGGACCATGTTGACGAAATTCCACTAGTTACATGTTTTGTGAAATGTATCAAATGCAAAGTTGAAAATAATGTAAATACTTACTGTTGGGGCGGTTACAAAGAGCAGGTACGTTTTTTTACATTCTTGCACACACATAATGGCTATCTTTTGTCTCTTTTACTCGGTGTGAAACGCTTGCGTACGCAGGTAATAATGGTTGTGTTGTGTTTCACTCTAGCTCGCTCATATCGTATCTTTTCTCTCTTTCACCTTGCATCTCGAACGCACGCATGAATAAAAGAATCAAAAAAACTTAACAAAATCACAAACACCAGCAAAGTGATTATGTGTGTGCAAGAATGTAAAAAAACGTACCTGCTCTTTGTAACCGTCCCAACAGTAAGTATTTACATTATTTTCAACTTTGCATTTGATACATTTCACAAAACATGTAACTAGTGGAATTTCGTCAACATGGTCCAATTGAGTAAAAAAAATTAACAACTCCGGTTACAAAAAAGATACCGAAACAAATTACATACCATTCAAAAGCCTAAGCTTTAGAGATGTTTTAAAAAAAACAGAAGCCTTCCAGCCCCATTATTTTTTTTTAAATGCATCGCAAAGTTGAGTTTTAAATTTTTGTTCAACTTTTTTTTTAAGTTCGGGGGCCCACATTTTTGTTTTTAGCAATAACTTGAAACAAACATAATTTTTTTTAGAGCCGACAATCTTATAAAAGTCTATTAAAAAAAAGATTTTGGAGCTAGCTTTAAAAAACAAAAAGTTACATGTGTTCAAAGGTATAAAAATGGCAAAATTTCTAAAAAAAGGAAAAAAAATCCTGTAAATAAAATTACAAGTCCTAGATTTTTTTTAATTCTCAAAATAGGTAGGAGGCGACCCCACCTATCCCCCATTTTCGTATTTTCAACCATCTGCCGAAGACCCTGTATAACTTAATTTTCTATGAATATTACAAATATCTACCTGTTGCCGTTATTAATATCGAGCAAAAACGAGCAAAAAATTGTTGTATGGGAGCCCCCTTTAAATATTTGTTTTATTATAATATAATAATATATTTTTAAAGTGAATACATAACTATATATTCTGTGAATATTTCAAGCGTCTACCTGTTGCCATTATCAATATCGAGCAAAAAAAATCACGTTTGTTGTATGGGAGCCCCCTTAAACATTTATTTTATTGTAGTATTTTGTTGTTATAGTGGCAATAGAAATACATCATCTGTAAAAATTTCAAATGTCGAGCTATCACGGTTCATGAAATACAGCCTCGTGACAGACGAACGGACAGACAGCGAAGTCTCAGTAATAGGGTCCTGTTTTTACCCTTTGGGTACGGAACCTTAAAAATGGAGATCTTAAGGCCCTAAGATGGGTCAAATCACAATATTCAATTCAAATTACTGAAAGACTGCGCAAAGCTATCACTGGAAAAAATATATAAAATACTTAAAGTAATAAAAAACGATTTAATTGAATACAATTTTAAAACTAGTATCACTTTTAATGTAAAAAAATATACTGTAAACCCTGTTTTTTTGCATTAATTGCAAAATTTCTCGAAAACAAATTGTTTATGTTGAATGAAACTAACGCACAAAAATCGGTGACTTGTAACCATTAATTTTGATTGAACACATTTTTTAAACTTATTTGAAAGTGAAGAAAAGTAATAAAAACATGTAAAAATCGATAATTGGGCATTTGGTTTCAACGTAACAGCCGCGTTGAAGCCTGCGTTAATCTGAACTTAAAATGAATAGACTTTACGTTCGATATTATTTTATCGCGGATCGAGCTACTCGGATCGAGTCGTCCTAAAGTCTTAACTAAATTTGTGCCAAATTCCATGCATTTCGGTTCAAAAATGTAAAAGTTAGAGATTTCGACTGTCTATGGCGCACGTGCGGACGGACAGAACGTTCTACGAAACCCTAAAAAATAAGGCAAAGAACAATCGAATACATACAAGTCTAACTAGTTTACAAATAGGCCTGTCTTGTACCTGTTTTTATATAAGTAGAACCGAGGTCAAAAAGGTCTTAGTGATGTATAAACATATTTTATTTAGAATGAAGAACACCTACAGTATCTAGGTATACGGAAAATTCCCCCAAAATTACCACCTTACCTATTCATAAACAAAAACATGTTTGTCACTGTTCAAAAGTATGTATATATTTAGTAGTTAGGCATTTATTTAGTACTAGCTGTTTCCCGCGGCTTCACCCGCGTGGACAACGTTTCTATGACTTTTCGAGGGTGCGCATTGTCCTTCACCGTGACACAGGCTACCTGCATGCCATATTTCATCAAGATTGGTCAAGGTGTTGAAGTTTGAAAAGGTAGCAAATAAACACATTTTCTCATTTATATTACTAGATATTGCCAGCTCCTTCGCTCCCGTGAACGACTGTCTTCGAAGACGAATGACAGTCTTCGAGGGTGCGTAGTGCGCGAGCCGCACGCGACTCGCAAGCGTGGAAAAAAGTAGCCTGTGTTAATCCAGATCCTAATCTGTCTACCTACCAAATTTCAGCCAGATCCGTTCAGTAGGGCGTGAAAGAGTAACAAACATACATCCATACATCTACTAGAAAGCTGTAATCTGGCATGGATTATACATGTTAATCATAGCGACAGTGGTAAAATAAAATCTTTAAAAAAAATACACACGTAAAGATTTTTTTCGTCTATCCCATGGTATGGGGTGTTATTGGATAGGTCTTTCAAAAATATTGAGGGTGTGTCACAACAATTTTTTGAATGAAGGCTCCGTTTGCGACGTATTAACCGTTAAAGCGCTATTTCGGTTCTTACAGCTGATTTTTTTTAACAATAGGACCTATAATTAATTTGAAAGGAAAACTAGGTGTCACGACTAAGAGGCTTTCCTAGTTTAGGAGTAATGGTCAACCAACAAACGCACTCAAAATTTAATAAAAATCCGGTAAATTTCTCATGGAAACAGTGCGTAAATCAAAGACATTTATTCTACATGTATATATCGATTGCGTAAATCCATAGATTCGTGGCCATTACTTTTTTTTTCTTTTTTTATTGTTTGCTGAGAGTTCAATAAATATTATATAACTAGCTGCAAAACCCGGCGTTGCTCGGGTTAAAATACATCGCATGTTCAATGGTATAAAAAATATTTGAGGATGAATTTTTCAACGTAGATAATATAGATTTCTATCTTAGATATTGAAAGACTTAGTCGACCATTAAATATGCGGTGTATAGAAAGTATATTTAATTAATTAACTAATTGAAATAATTTTAAGTTAGAATAAAAAACACCTTAGTAAATGGAAAATTTATGTTTTATTCACACAATTATTTAGATATGATATTCTACATACTACATATATAATAAATACAATAACATATTACACGTCATATTATACATTTACATTTTGTTTAATTTTTTTTTATAATACTTGCTTAAAGACTACATTTATTGTTTTATTGTGAATTTATGTAATCACTGTTCACTCTTGGTTTCAATTGATCTTTTCGCGACTGTAAACACGGTTCAACTGACAAAAAGTCACTGATTTTCGGTTTATATACCGTTGGAAATCGAAATTTCTAGTATCAGAAAACTCCAGAACATTCCGATGTACTTAATTACGATCTGGATCTTCCGGATTAATTACAATAGTTGCACACATTTCGGATTTTTCTAGAAGCTTCTAGATTATTCCAGTCATTTCTAGAACTATCTAGAGCATTCCATATCGATTTTTACACTTGCACACAATTTTGAATCTTTCTAAATCTTTCCAAACATTTCTAGAACTTCCTAGACCATTCCATACCGATTTTAGCAGTCGCACACAATTTTGGAACTTTCTAGATCATTCCATACCGATTTTAGCAGTCACACACAATTTTGGAACTTTCTAGATCATTCCAGAAATTTTTAGAACTTTCTGGAACATTCCATACCGATTTTAGCAATCACACACAATTTTGGAACTTTCTAGATCATACCAGAAATTTTTAGAACTTTCTGGAACATTCCATACCGATTTTAGCAGTCACACACAATTTTGAAACTTTCTAGATCATTCCAGAAATTTTTAGAACTTTCTGGAACATATCATACCGATTTTAGCAGTCACACACAATTTTGAAACTTTCTAGATCATTCTAGAAATTTTTAGAACTTTCTGGAACATTCCATACCGATTTTAGCAGTCACACACAATTTTGGAACTTTCTAGATCATTCCAGAAATTTTTAGAACTTTCTGGTACATTCCATACCGATTTTAGCAGTAACACACAATTTTGGAACTTTCTAGACCATTCCAGAAATTTTTAGAACTTTCTGGAACATTCCATACCGATTTTAGCAGTCACACACAATTTTGGAACTTTCTAGATCATTCTAGAAATTTTTAGAACTTTCTGGAACATTCCATACCGATTTTAGCAGTCACACACAATTTTGGAACTTCCTAGATCATTCCAGAATTTTTTAGAACTTTCTGGAACATTCTATACCGATTTTAGCAGTCACACACAATTTAGGAACTTTCTAGATCATTCTAGAAATTTTTAGAACTTTCTGGAACATTCCATACCGATTTTAGCAGTCACACACAATTTTGGAACTTTCTAGATCATTCCAGAATTTTTTAGAACTTTCTGGAACATTCCATACCGATATTAGCAGTCACACACAATTTTGGAACTTTCTAGATCATTCTAGAAATTTTTAGAACTTTCTGGAACATTCTATACCGATTTTGGCAGTCACACACAATTTTGGAACTTTCTAGATCATTCCAGAAATTTTTAGAACTTTCTGGAACATTCCGTACCGATTTTAGCAGTCACACACAATTTTGGAACTTTCTAGATCATTCCAGAAATTTTTAGAACCTTCTCGAACATTCTAGATCGATTGTTACACTTGTACACATTCTGGAGTTTTCTAGATTATTCCAGAATTTCCAGAAATTCTTAGAACTTTCTAAAAGTTCCCATGACTTGGAAAACTTTCTAGATCATTCCAGAAATTTTTAGAACCTTCTCGAACATTCTAGATCGATTGTTACACTTGTACACATTCTGGAGTTTTCTAGATTATTCCAGAATTTCCAGAAATTCTTAGAACTTTCTAAAAGTTCCCATGACTTGGAAAAGGACAGATATATTTTTTCACATTTTCGCCACCCACAACCACCCACTTCCACCCACCGCGACCAAACTCCCTTACTCCGACCTGGAGACCAAGGGGTATTTACCACCCCAACGGGAAGTTGATTGGAGTTAGTGGTGATAGAGAAAACCCTGGCTTTACGTACTAACATAAGCATTTTATATATATATATAGATTACATATAAGTTTTATTAGATTACATTACTTCATAAAAAATAAATGCATTTTCATTTGTAACAGGACTTATGGCCGGACTAGATATACTATCTCATCTATCGGCTCATATACGTCCCCACCGAGGGGCTCGAGCCTACCCTGAATTAGGGCGATCGGGCCTTAGTCGACCACGCGGGCCCAGTATGGGTTGGTCGACTTCACACACAACCTTTGAGTTTCTCCGCAGGTGTGTGCAGGTTTCCTCACGATGTTTTTCTTCACCGTTAAAGCAATCGGTAAGTTTTGTACGTAAGTTTCGAAAAACTCATTGGTACATTGGCCGTCCGGATTTGAACCTGGCACCTCTGGTTTGGAGGAACGAGTCGTTACCGGTTGAGCCACCGACGCTTTAGATATACTAAGTTTGGTTTAAATCCGGCATGTAGTTTTTGTATTAAAGCGGAACTATTGTATGGAAACTCGAGCCTCCTGGGGAGCCTTAAAGTTTTGTAGGTGGGTTGTACCTGATTGTGCTTATACTTGACGCACAATTATATTTGGTGGTAGGGTTCCACAGCGGCACAGTATTACGATATGGCTTACAGTAGCGCAACGCCTTTGATGTCGCACGGTGCCGCCACGACGTATGTACTAGCAGTACTAGCCTGTAGCCAGCCTGGCAAACTCGCGGAGTGCCTCGCCATCCAATGCCCCGCAAGTACCCTTCCGTTGCTCTGCGTAAGTACATTCGTTGCACTACTGTAAGCCGCTATATTGTAAAACTGTAACAGCGGGCACCCCCAACTCCGGGATACCGGGGGCCAGTGTAACCAGCCCGGACTGGATCGCCTCCACCAAGCACTCGTTCACATCCAGCTAGTTCCGGTCGCATGTCTTCATAAGTATAGATAGGTTGTACCTGATTGTTCTTATACTCGATGCGCAGCTCCTTTTGGTGGTAGGGGTCCACAGCGGGCACCCCCAACTCCGGGATACGGGGGGCCAGTGTAACCAGCCCGGACTGGATCGCCTCCACCAAGCACTCGTTCACATCTAGCGAGTTCCGGTCGCATGTTTTCATAAGTATAGGTTGGTTGTACCTGATTGTTCTTATACTCGATGCGCAGCTCCTTTTGGTGGTAGGGGTCCACAGCGGGCACCCCGAACTCCGGGATACCGGGGGCCAGTGTAACCAGCCCGGACTGGATCGCCTTCACCAAGCACTCGTTTACATCCGGCGAGTTCCGGTTGCATGTTTTCAAGTATTTTTCTGAAAATATAACTGCCTTTTAAACCTTACACAGAGTTAATTACTGGTAAGTTTGGTGATTGAATGATTAGTTCATTTGAGTTCTTTTTATATGTCAAAAACATTTTTTGTTTTTTAAAAACGTTATCTATACAATGTAACAAAATTAGTGTAGGTCCCGTTAGCTGGGGCTTCTACTCATCGTACTGAACAACTTTTGTTCTACTTCTTTACTGAAAACGTAAAATTTTTTTTTACTCTTCATACAGATCGATCAGCTGAGCTGATTTTGTGCATTTTAGTATGGAGGGTCCAATTTTTTTTTAGAATCGACTATGGGTTCCTTGGAGAAAGTTGTTCAGTATGATGAGTAGACGCCCCAGTTAACGGGACCTACACCAATTTTGTTACATCCTGTATACTTATTAAAAGAATGGATGAAACCTAATGCAAGTACGTCCCGGCGATTTGCTTCATTCTTTTTTAAATGAAAGGTATTTACGCACAGATTTGTCATAAAGCATTGGAAATCACCCTCGCGAGTGGCTAGCGGCTCGCGCAACGTACACCCTCTAGGATGTAACACGAGTCCGTCCGACCGTTCTATCCAACCGATTTGCTTGTTTTTTTTAATGAAAGGTATTTTTTTTTGTCTATTTATTTTATTTATTGATCAGTAACAACCGGTGTCCCCCATAACAGTTATTGACATTACACATTCTGAACATAAAATAAATTCATTAAACTACTTACACACAAAAGAAATTATTATTATCTATCATAGTTTTTAGACAGAAAAAAGGACATCTTTCATACGTCACGCTCACAAAAACTCAAACAATCACGCATTATTTAATTCCAACTATCCGCAAACAAATCAGTTTCAGGGCAATGGTTATGAAATGCATTCAAAGCAGTAATCATCCGGCAGATTGGGGACTGCGCACGCGCTTGTGTGCGACTCAGCGGCCCAGCAAATAAATGTCGATTACGACTATTTCGCCGCCTTACGTAGTTGTCAGGGACGCACAGTCGACACAGCTGCTCGAGTAGATCGAGAGAGTCTACATCTCCTCTTAATATTTTAAGTGCACAGAATAGATAACTCTCTCATAGTTCTTCTGCATTCGAGTGAGTTCATGCCCACCATGCCCAGTAGGAACTTGGTTGGGTAGAGAAATGGATAATATCCATACTCCCTTTTATACAAGTAGCGGACGAAAGCTTTCTGCACCTTCTCAAGTAAGATCTCCATACACACAAACTGGTTTCCAATTTACTTCTAACCAAAGTGTTAAATAGAAGTTTCATAACCTGTGGTTCATGGAAGTCCTTCATGTTTCGAAGTATAAAACCTAGACGCCTATAGAAATTTTCAGCTAGAGAGGTGATGTGCGTATTAAACATTAGGTGAGTATCAAAAGTGACACCAAGGTCTTTTATAGATGTCAACCGAGATACAGTATCCATCACCTAGTTTATACTCTCTTTGAATTGATTTCGACCACCTACTGAACGTCACCACATGGTACTTGGAGTTGTTGAATTGCCATTAGCTCCGGTCCATTTGAAAACAGCATCTATGTCCTGCTGCAATTTATTTGTATCCTCAGGGCTGCGTATCCTCATAAACAGCTTCAGATCGTCCGCGTATAGTAAACATTTGGCATGGTTTACAACCTTGATCACGTCGTTGATCATGATTAGAAAACATAAAGGCCCAAGCGTGGATCCTTGACTAATACCAGACCGCGTGTAGTATGGTTCCGAACAGTAACACCCATACTTCACAAACTGCTGTTTATCCCTTTTTTTTTTTTTGCACAATTGGTAAACCCTTGACAACATCTCACCTGGTGGTAAGTGACGATGTTGCCGAAGATGGAAGCGGGCTTACCAAGATTCCCCAACGCAATGGGGAACTGGCTATCTTATCATTATGCCGGAACACACCAATGATATCAACATTGATATTTGGCGGCAAGACTTAGATAAGATGGTGGTAGCTAGCCAGGCGGGCTTAGAAAATGCCCTACCACCAACCAAACCGAGTCTTACAATTGACCCCACCGGGAATCGAACCCGCGACCTCCTGTGTAAAGCCAGTGAACTTTGCCTCTGAGCTACGGAGGCGGTTAAAATCTCGAAAGTATTCCGCAAAAAGCTGAAGAAGGGTAGGAGAAAAGCCGACTTGATTCAGTTTTGTCAGTAAGATGTCATTGTCTACCCTATCAAAAGCTTTACGAACATCAAAGTAAAGTACGTCAACTTGGTACCCCTCATCCTTACCTCGCGATACATAATCTAGTAAAAATGATTATGCACAGATTTGTTATCAAGCATTGGAAATCACCCTCGCGAGCGGCTAGCAGATCGCGCACCGTGCTCCGTCTAGAATGTAACACGAGTCCGTCCGGGCGTACTATACAACCGATTTTCTTGTTTTTTTTTAATGCAAGGTATTCATGCACAGATTTGTCATCAAGCATTGGAAATCACCTAACTTCCGTCCTGATTTATATTAAAAAAAAAACAAATGTAAGTAATACAACCAGTGACTTATATATTACTGGCGCGTTCTATCGAACCGATTTGCATTTTTTTAATGAAAGATATTTTATGCATAGATTTGTCATCAAGCATTGAAAATCACCTAACTTTCTCCCTTTTCAAATAAATAAAAAGAATGGAAAAAATTATGAAATCTATTTCTAGTCCGTCCGGCAAATCTATCAAACAGATTTGGAAATTTATTTGTGAAAGGTATTGATGCACAGATTTGTCCGAATTCGTGATAAGGGACCTCAGGCACAGATTACTAAATAGTTACTTGCCTCAGGGACCTCCCTGAGGTCCCTTATCACGAATTCTACTCAAAATATAACTCAAAACTAACGAAAAAGTTCAAAATGGCGGAAATTTTTTTCAACAATGGAATTTAGTATGTATGTCAAATTCGTAAAAAAAACCCAATAATACCTATAAAATGATCCATATCAGTATCTTCAAGGCGAGAGTGACTAGGCATTATTTGAGTTTGCGTGTACCATCTTCGACTACATCGTCAGTTGAGAATGAGATGTCGTCTAACTCACACAAATTATTAATTTTAAAAAATTATCGATAATTAATATATATTAATAACGATAAAGAAATAACGTACTTTTATACGATTTGAATAATGCTAAAGAGCAATTTTTATTCAGGCCGTAATATATATAAGTATGCTCTGTCAGCTGACTCGTTATTGGTTTTTCGAAGAGAATTAGTGAAAATACACTCTTGCTTCAAGAAATGGATATACTAGGGACCTCTGTCCTGGCTCGCGGTCCACAATAGAATGAATCTTAACTACTTATTTCGGAAAACATTCGAACGACTTACTAATTTGAACTTGAACTTAGGTTTTTAATACGATTCGCGCTGGCAAGTGAGTGCTAAAGGAGACGCGAGTGCGTAAACGTAGAGACATACGATCTCTACACAGTATACTATACTCTTTATTATACTGTGGTACTATGTAGGTACCCACTTTTTGTACTATACCTAATTGTACTACTTAATAATAAGTTTGTTTGAGTAAATAATAAAAATACTATTATTTTTAAAGTGAAACTTTTATTACATCGTCTTACAGTTTTCTGTTTGTTGCATGTCGCGTGACGGTCGCTTTCGTCTGACGGTATCATCGTTTCGTCCTCTGTACCGTAGCGAGAGCAGCCATGATCGTTTCGTCCTCTGTAAAGTTTCACTTTTACCGTGGTTTTTATATTATATATTTTAATTCACAATTGTTAAGCCCTTGGCATCATCTCACCTGATGGTACGTGACGATGATGCCGAAGATGGAAGCGGGCTTACCATGTTTCCCCAACGCAATGGGGATCAGGCTATCTTATCTTCAAGCCGGAACACATCAATGTTGTAAACACTGATGTTTGGCGTCAAGACTTATAGGCAAAGATTAAAGACTATTTAATTATAAAGCATTCGTTTTATTTAGAGACACGATAATCCATGCTATACAGCTATGAGACCTTCCTTTATATAGGTCTTTTGTATTTTTCATCATTACCTACGTGACTTCCTATTCTTTAGAAAAATGTATTCAAAACGTGACTCTTAACACGTCGGTATATCATACCTATTGCAGGTCGTGTCTGTCACTAAGTAAATACTTGACTGTGTAATTTGTAATTTATAATCGGTATTCCTATGGTCCCTCCCCGTTCCCGTTAACGGGGCCGGGGAAGGCCGTATAGATCACGGTAGACCGAAACCAAAGTACATACTCGTATATTTTTTAGTAAGTACTAACATACAATATGGACACTCCCTGCCGCTCTCTAGATTGCAACCTCACCCCCTCATCACCCAGATTGATACAGATTGGTTATAGTTTGGTTGTCGAACGTATAGGATTTCGCCGCCATTTTGTTTGTTCCGTCATTCATTTTTTAAGGGGTATATATATACCTAATGTTTTTAAACAGTCAGGTTTTTAGGTTACTTTAACCGCCTCCGTGGTGTAATGGTTAGTCCATTCGCTTCACACCAGGAGGTCGCGGTTTCGATTCTCGGTGGGGTCAACTTGTAAGACTCGGTTTGGTTCGATGGTAGGGCATTATCTAAGGCCACCTGGCTAAGTTCAACATCAGTATTAACAACATTGATGTGTTCCGGCTGGAAGATAAGATAGCTAGTTCCCCATTGCGTTGGGGAATCTTGGTAAGCCCGCTTCCATCTTAGGCATAATCGTAACTTACCATAAGGTGAGATGATGCCAAGGGCTTACCAATTGTTAATAAAAAATAATAATAAAAAAAAAACTTTAATTAAGCAACAGTTAGCAGATTGCATTGTGTTAATAATTTGCTTTTGAAAGTTTATCTTTTAATTTAAAATAGTTTTAAGATTACGATTTAATATTTCCATTCCTTATTTTTTATTTTAACTGTGGTCAACGTCGTTGGTTAAATAATAACTAACACATTATATACGTACTTTAACATTTTATTATTATGTAACAGTTTGTTTTGATCCTCAATAAAAAAAAGCTAAGCAAAAAAACTGACATACATGCATGCACTCGAAAAACCCTATCTCTATCCCCTCCTTGTGGGAGTCGACTAAAGACACGTTTCCTCTATCTATGGGAATCCTCTTATTTTTTTTACAATAGGGGATCGGACTGCTAGTCATTTGAGTTACTTTTTATGATCTGTCAAAAACGAAATTTTGTTCTAAAAAATGTTTGAAATACCCACAAGTGACGTCATAGATTTTTAGCATCATTGACGAACTTATTTTGAGTATTTAATCAATTAAAAATTGAAGACGTGATGGAAAAACAAAACAAGTAAGGTTTTTTGAAACTTCAAGAGGAGAGCAATTTAGGAAATCATATTTCAGAATTTATTTTTGATGCAGTCCGATCCCCTATTTGTTATTTTTAGAAAATCTGCTAGGGTCCCCGGAGGCTCGAGTTTCCATACAAACGTAGTTCCGCTTTAATACAAAAACTACATGCCGAGTGAATCCAAACTTTGCGAATATATTGAATAGACACATATCGATGTTTGTAATTAGTTTGAATCTAGTAAATTTAAACATAACTAAACGAAGGCATAAATTAGTTTTGTACGAAACTGCTCTTTTTTTTTAATCGTTTTATATTAGTACATCGAAAACTAATTGCGGTACAAAGATACATGTCTAAAAATCACCTAAGGCTGTGATATTACAGATTTTCGTTATTATTGACGTCAACTACTCCTAAACGATAGAAAACCCAAGGTTTAAATATGTTCCTTACAGACACAAGCTATTAAAAACACGATTGAGCAGTTTTGGCTCAATAGAAAAAATCCCAAAGATAGGTCTACTTCTACACCGTTCCTTTCAACTCTAGTTATGACTAATATTTTAAAGTATAAATTTTTAAAATTTACAACATTATATTTGTTATGATAATACAAAGTTAGTATGTTATTTTTTTTAATACTTTCATTGTAGTTTTTGATTGAAACGAAAAACCAGTGAAAAAGTGTGGTTATTTTCTTTAATGTTTACTTACACGTTAAGAAAAAGACAGAGACAACTGTTCCAATCAATACCTCGAATTAATATAGGGTTAGTGGTTAGTGCTTTTAATGATTAACTTTGACTACAGAATCCTAACAAACAATGTTATTTATAACAAGACTCACCGATGTCAGAAGAGTAACATAAATTAACAAACGTTATTAACACAATTAAACCTTTAATAAAAAGGATCATTTTTGCCACACAGGACCAAATCGACGCAGGAGTCGCGAACTGTTACGGGCGCGCGCGCGTAGTGAGGCAATCTATGCAGGCAGTGGCTTCGGTACCCAACCGCAGAAGGACTGAGATTGAGATTGCGCGAACGTATACTCTTCAATGTCAACTACTGGTTCCACTGGCTGAATTGAATACATAATACGTGGTTATTTAATTACATAATAACTAAATTAAACTGGTCTACTGAGAGCAAAGCCAGCAAGTACACAGGCCAGCACATCAAGATACACACTTTGGACTTTGTATCGTTCTTATGGCGAATTCGTATGGATCAGAATCGCACTACGAGTGTATAGCTTGATGTGCTGGCCTCTGTACATTACAATATAATTATATTATGTAGTAATAATTAAATAGGTAGAGACCTGCGGTATTTAATTGACGTCGAGCCAGTGGAAATACATAACATTTCTTACAACTACAGAAATTGGAATAATATAGGCACCTTAGATACAACTAGCGTAACGGCTAGGGCCGCCGCCTCCTGTCCGGGAGGTCGTGGTTCGAATCCTGCCACATGCCAATGTGATTTCGAATATAGATTTCATATGTACGTTTATCCGACGCTCTTACGGTGAAGGAAAACATTGTGAGGAAACATGCACACGCCTGCAAAGAAACTCGAAGGTTGTGTGTGAAGTCGACCAACCCGCACTAGGCCCGCGTGGTCGACTATGTCCCGATCGTCCTAATTCAGGGTAAGCTCGAGCCCCTCGGTAGGGACGTATATGAGCTGATAAGAAGAAGAAAAATTAAATAGTTAGAGTCCTGCGGTATTTAATTATTATTATTATTATTATTCATTTATTTTCAGGCAACTTAGTACTAAAGTACAGGCCCTAATTGACGTCGAGCCAGTGGAAACACTTATCATTTCTTCATCATCATCATATCAGCCGAAAATCGTCCACTGCTGGACAAAGGCCTCCCCCAAGGATTACTACGACGACCGGTCCCGCGCATTTCTTACAACCACAGAAATCGGAATAATATAGGCACCTTACATATCTACAACTATAAGTAAGAGAGGGAGTAAGTAGGAGAAGTAGAGGAAGGCCAAGGCGAAACTACCTAGAACGAATTAAGGAGAAGGTTGCTGTAGTGTCGTATCGGGAGGTAAAGATGATGGCAGAGGACAGAAAAAATTGAAGATTGCTCCACCGACAAGAGCTCTATCACTCACTCACTTATATCAGCCGAAAAACATCCACAGCTTGACAAAGGCCTCCCCCAAGGATTTCCACGACGACCGGTCCTGCGCTGCCCGCATCCATCGGCTTCCCGCGATCTTCACCAGGTCGTGGGTCCACCGCGTGGGAGTCCTACCCACGCTAAGTTTTTCTGTCGGTCGCCACTCGAGAACTTTGCTGCCTCAACGGCCCCAACGAGCTATGTGCCCTGTTCACTGCAACTTCAGTTTAGCAATTCTGTGAGCTATGTCGGTTATTTTGGTTCTCGGTTGATTACATTCAAATAAGAAGACATACAACTCGAGGGAAATAGAGAGAGCGGAAGATCTAGACGTGCCTACATGGACCAAATAATGGGGGGGAGGGGTGTCGTGTCGTACCAGGAGTTCAAAGAACTGGAACAGAAACGTGCAACGTGGCGAGCTGAGCTCTTAAATCTAAGAAGACATACAACTCATAGATAGGATTTCAGAATCAAGAGCTGAATTCACAACGTCGGTTTTCGCTGTAATTAACACTTCTCTTGTACTATTCTTTTCACTGTTTCTATTCTTGTCGTGTGCGGTGCATTCATTTTAGTATAGTTGTTGTCTGTGCAAAATGATTTACGAAAAAGCTAAAAAAATTTAAGGTACAAGCTTAAATTTGAAAATATTTTTGTTAATTTCGTATATAATCCTTTCATTTGATAAACATATCATGGGAATGCATTAAAAAATCGGACAAATGCGAGTCCGACTCGCCCACCGAAGGTTCCGTACAAATGGGTCACCCCAAAGAAGGCTCAAGGTCATCCAAAGGGCAATGGTACGTGCTATGTTCGGAGTTTCCCTGCGTGATCTAATCAGAAACGAAGAGATCCGCAGAAGAACCAAAGTAAACGACATAGCTCACAGAATCGCTGAACTAAAGTGGCAGTGGGCGTCGTAATAGAACAGATGGCCGTTGGGGCATTCCCCTCTCGTACATCTACCTGATACGCTAAAACTACCAGGTTTATGATATAGCGTCCCCACTTACCCACCAGTGGGGGCCGCTATTCCTGCCAACACCATAAGGTGAAGACAAGGACCAGTTACGGTAGGTCTTGCCGCCAAGACGCTTGTCCCGGTACTCTGCAAGGCGAGTGCCTCGTGGTAGAGAACCGCTACCTACTGTCCAGGTAGGTCCCGGAGCTGTAGGCGCGCTCACCTCCCGCGGCTTTCGCTGCTGGCGGTTCGATCCCCGCTCGGGACGCCAGAGAAGCTGGCTCCCACATATCCGGTGTGGTACCGGAGCTGTAGGCACGCTCACTTCCCGGCGCTTATCGCACCTGTCCTGACTTACTCCTACGCGGCTGGATCGGCCGGAGCAGTACTAGCTTAGCTCTACTTGTTGACCAGGCAAGTGCCGGAGATGCTTCCCTGCCAGTAGTTAAACCAGCAGTTCCACTTAATGGACAACTCGCGTGCCCCGCGTTGTTTGTTTGTTGTTGGCAGAGAACAGTAAAGTTCTCGAGTACCTGAAAACGTAGTGTGGGCAGTCCTCCCACTCGGTGGACTGATGACCTGGTGAAGGTCGCGGGAATCCGCTGGATGCGGGCAGCGCAGAAGCGGTCGTCGTGGAAATCCTTGGGGGAGGCCTATGTCCAGCTGTGGACATCCTTCGGCTGATATTATGTATGATGATTTCGTATAATCAATTATGCAAGGAACGGCGGTCCAAATTTTGAATTGAGGTAACCGTGTCATGTGGGGTATATCGTATGATAGGGCTTCATTGGCACAAGCCTAAACAGATTTTTAATTATTTTAAGTATATACAGGGTGACAGGTTGAACAACCGACACATTTAAGGAGGTGTAAAAGAAGCCGATACCCATTCCATTAAGCTTAAAAAACCACCACCTATTTATTATTATTATTTTTTATTTTTAAACGGTCCATCTCCTTTTTTAGCGTTTACTACGCTCGCTATGACGCGTACGCAACAGCTGACAACGATTCCAATAGAATATATTATATACTTTGCCGATAGGAAGATAACAGGCGCTCCGCACAGTATAAGCAAAATTACAGAAATTTCATATTTCAAAAAATGTGTAAATCACACGTCTTTCAAAATAATTTTCACTTTTGACGTGATAACGTCTTATAATTCGATGGAGCCGGCTGCACGCACGAAAATTTGCGTCGTTACCTCGCTCTGAGGCGTTCCGTGAGGCGTTCCGTTTATGAAACCATTCCATCAGTATTTTCTTATGACGTTGTCACGTTCAACTATCGTCAGTAAACCGACTTTACAGACAACCGTATTTTTTTTTTACCGAGAGGGAATGTTCATGGGTTACTAGTTTACCTCCTTAAATGCGTCGGTCGTTCAACTAGTCACCCTGTATATAGTTTTCAATTTATGGCGAAGAATTAAAAAAAAAAATTTCCCTTTTTTGTATGTTTAGGTAGCTAATAAATTTGGTTTATGTAAATAAAATAAAAAAAACACACCGGTAGCACTCCGGGAGTGCCGGCAGAAGTGAAAACTTAACAATTCACATATACGAGTACACAACAATGTGGTTACTACACAACCACGGAGCACAAACAAAGAGGAGCTGGCCTAAGCAACTGTGCACTGTGATTTTCGTCAGGTGCCCATGTATCGAGACTCGCATTATTGGTGTGTTTTCGCATTTTTAAGAAGAAAAGGATGAAGTGTTGTGTTTTATCGTGTCGAAGTTATTCAGACAGACGTTCTGATGCTATGAATGGTATCACATTTCATTTGTAAGTAATTTTATACGTAATTATTAAAATAGTTCTAGAAAATTCTCGGCTTTCAAGTATAAATTATACTTCTCGACACTAGGTGGCGTAACTTTTGTGAATAAAAAATACGAGTACGTAAAGTTCCGCATTGGTATATAGTTATAATCATACGTGGATACTGAAAATTAAAGTATACAATTAAACCTGAATACTTTTTAGTCGCCAAAACAGTACTTTAGTGATTTTTATAATTATATTGTAAACAGGCCGCCATCTATCGTCAACAAGAACAACTATTTTCAACGTACCAAATATCCAGGGCCGTAATTAGATTCAAATAATTTTACCGAATAACACACGGCTATGGTCAGTAATGAAATAACATTTTCATAGCAAATATTTTCAAGTAACAAAGATCTGAGTTGTATACATACTCGTACTATTCTCCGTGACTGTTCATGAATTGAAAGAACTTCGAATGTTAAATAATCATTTTATTCATATTAAGATAATTTACCACCTAGTTAATTTTATTTCTTTTTGTTTGTTTTAGATTTCCATCCGATGATAATTTAAAACAACAATGGATCACAAAAGTGAATAGACCGGATTGGACTCCGACAAAATATACAAAGATTTGTTCTTGCCATTTTAATGATGCAGACTTCATAGTGACAAAAAAGGCCATAAAAAATTAAAGATGGGCACTTTACCTAGTTTAAAACTGGATTTGTCGGTTGGTTTCGGTATTGTTTGTATAACCGAGTTTCAATTATTTTAGGAGAATAAGTATGTATTTCATTTTATTTTTTAAATTACAGCTTTGACCAATCACCGACTGTAAATCATATTATACTGCTGATTAAATCTTTATCAGAAAAATATATAGATATTCGTTTTAAGCATTTCGCAACCATTCAAAACGATAGGGCAACGAACCGACAACAACTAACTAAAACTGTTATTTTCGCAGGTAATTGAATTTTGTAAATAAAATTATGTTCGTAATAATAATTTGTCTATTATTTTGTGCTAGAAATTTTAAGTACGTCAGTACACATACAAAACAGTAAAAATGTTAACCCTCATTTTATTCATTTATTACACAAACTTTTTAAAGCTCATAGTTCTGAGTACGTCCCATTACTTTCTACACTTATTGACATCTAGTGTGAAATAGCTGAACTACGTAGTGACATCAATATGTCGATGTTAGGTCGCTAGGCGAGTAGTTTTGCTACTAACCGGCAGATGGAAAATTGAGAAAAGCGCCCTGTGCTGCCTAAGCCACAGTATATATATTAGTACTAACCTAAGCGGAGCAGCACACTCAGGCACGGTAGAAAGAGTGGGAGATACTTGTTCCTCTCCCTTCCCCTCGATCTTAAGCTTTTTCTATCAGCATCACGTGACCCTGACGCGAGTTTGGAAGTTTTTACCCATCCAACAAAAAGTGCTCAGCGCCGCTAAAGAAGTTTTCACTTCAAAAATAAAATAAGTTTATTATTTTTAACAAGGAGTACATTTTGAGATGGGGTCGGTGTCTCCTTGTCGCATAAACAGCCTGTGTCAGAAGGCACCGCTCTTCCTTAACATAATGAATGTTGTTCCCGTTAAAATTTATACTTATAGAAGATACAAAAATAGATATATATATTTGATATAGATAAACAATCATATTAGGACAATTTGAGTTATGCAAAGTAATATAAAATTACAAAACTATCTTTAGTAAGTGCCAATGCGTGTGTCTGTGTATGTGTGTGAGTTTGTGTGTGTGTGTGTGTGTGTGTGTGTGTGTATGTATGTGTGTGTGTGTGAGAGAGTGTGTGTGTGTATGTGTGTGTGTGTGTGTTTGTGTAGTGTGTGCGTGAATGAGTGCGTGTGTAATCAAGACATGGCGTGACATAGCCCTACGAGTTCATCTTGGGATCGGAAGCTACTATGTAACTCCCACTAAGTAACCAGCAGTTCTTCAATTTCATCATATGTTTTGGACTCGAGCCATATTGATACAGCTTTTTTACATTCAATGTTTTCTTATGATAAATTACCAGTTCTTTATTGAGTAAGTTGTATAGCTGAACAGAGCGTTTATCATATTGTCTGCTAGCAAAGGTGGAATTTGTCACTGTCACTTTAGCAGCGGGCGGCTTCCTTCTTCTACCGGTATTATCAGCAGTGCTAGGGTCATACGGCAAACTTTTATGTTTTCTAAGCACGACCCGGGTTATGTATAGTTTCCTAACTGACGCTAGTTTGGTTAGGTGATACAATCTTTCAGTGGGAAACATAACTTTATTAAGCCCACGTTGGGCATGCTCAACTTCAAGAAATTTTGTTTTTGCTGCACCACCCCATACTGAGATACAGTAAATAATGATGGACTGCACCAAAGCCAAATATATTTCCTTCAGAAGATCTCTCTCCGTCCCACCGATCTTTCTCGGTACAACGTGCCTTAAAGTTTTAAATATCCAGGTAAGTTTCCTGATTCTTTGTATGACATGTTCAAGGTGCGGGTACCAAGAAAGTCGCCGGTCCAGAAAGACACCTAAATATTTAGTTTGAGTAACCATGTGTATGTTTGGGCAACTACAAGGCATATTTGATGTTATTTTATCACAACTGTGCAACTGTACCCTAAATTCATTACTTGGTTGCGAGTTGTTGTAAATACTGAAACAAATATAATTTGTTTTGGTAGTGTTTAGAGTAAGAATGTTATTATGTAACCATTTACTTATTTGTTTCAACCCCTTCTCAACATCAGTCTTAAGAACATCCCAAGAGTTATGTAGTACATAACAGTAAGTTCGTCAGGCCGATTTATTGCAGGTGTGCGTTTGTTGCAAAGTGGCCCGTCAACGCTCCTGTTTCAGCCCTCCTTTAAAGGTACGGAACCCTCACAAGTAATCCGCCATTTTTTGGAGTCCGCCATATCGGATTTAGAATGACGTCACTTAGCTAAACATGTACTGTTCTCCAAATCTAAAGTGTATGCAAAATTTCATTTCAATCGAAAACATGGAAGTGATTTAATTCAGCTTCCAAGATTTGTCCCAAACCAACAGACTAACCTAACAGGGCAATCTAATATTATAAAGCTTAGGTAATAGCACACCCTGGACACTTCATACAACGGGCTACAAATGACATTTCAAAAAAGGAATGACGGAACGAACAAAATGGCGGCTAAATACGTTCGACAACCAAACTGTAAACAATCTGTATCAATCTGGGTAACAAGGGGGTGAGGTCGCAATCTAGAGAGCGGCAGGAAGTGTCCATACTGTACGTTAGTACTAATATATATACCATACCATAGTAGAGTAAGTTAACAATAGTAAGTCATACAACTCATACACACAAATATTAAGCTTTTAAGATGCCTCAATCCGAACAGGTTGATCACGTATCATATAATATCGAACGTAAGTCTATTCATTTTAAGTTCAAATCAATGCGGGCTTCAACGCGGCGGTACGTTGAAACCGAACGCCCAATTCTAGATTTTTATACTTATGTTTTTATTACTTTTCTATACTTTCAAATAAGTTTAAAAAAATGTGTTCAATGAAAGGTCTTAAAGTCACCGATATTTGTGTGTTGGTTTCATTCAACATTAACTATTTGTTTTCGAGAAATTTTGCAATTCATGCCAAAAACTAGGGTCTAAAGTATATTTTTTTACATCAAAATTGATAATATTTTTAAAGTTGTATTCAATTAATTGGTGTTTTATTACTTTTAGTATATTATATATACTTTTTCCATAGTAATAGCTTTACACAGTCTTTCAATAATTTGAATTGAATGTTGTCATTTGACCTATCTTAAGGCCTTAAGTAAAGCATGTATAGATACACAACAGAAATACAAGTGGACGCTCGAATTCGTAAAATCACTAAGGCACACTTAGTGATTTTTTCAACTAGCAACACCATCGATAGAGCATATTTTATCTATAATTTTTTCTTTAGAATTACATTTTTAAAAATCTCTAAACCAATTTTTTCAAGCTAGAAAAAAATAAGATGGAGCATTTTCAATTCTTAAAATCATAAGGTCCAATATATCCCTAAGTCCATAAAACAATAGGAGATCGGACTGCATCAGAAATAAATTCTGAAATATGATTTCCTAAATTGCTCTCCTCTTGAAGTTTCAACAAACCTTACTTGTTTTGTTTTTCAATCACTTTTTCAATTTTTAATTGAACAAATTCACAAAATAAGTTTGTCAATGACGCTAAAAATCTATGACGTCACTTGTGGGTATTTCAACATTTTTAGAACAAAATTTTGTTTTTGACAGATCATAAAAAGTAACTCAAATAACTAGCAGTCCGATAATAATTTATTCAATATATTATAACAACAACACACCATTCGTAACGCATTCAGTAAGGAATGATTGACTATTGAAGTTGGGCCAGACGACGAAACACCTGAAAACTTTTGTGTTTGTTTTTTATTCGTTTAGCTATAACCCGAGCAGATTTGAAGGTTTAACAAGCGTAACGTATCAAACGTAACGGCATCGGCATAGTTAGTTTGTTTGTAGAGTGTCTACTTTTTCTGTAAATAGCCCGCAAAAATTGAGCCCGTCCGTTCCATCTTTGCGGGCTATTTATAGAAAAAGTACACTCTACAAACAAGTTTTCAGGTGTTTCGTCGTCTGGCCCAACTTCAATAGTCAATCATTCATGCGTTACGAATGGCGTGAGTGTTAAAATAAGGACTTTTTTTTAAGTTACTGAAAAATTTTTAGCTTTTAGGCCTCTTGGAGCTACGGTACAGAGGACGAAACGATCATGCTCGTAGCATAAGACAATGTAGCAAGTACCCTTTGAGGCCCATTACTAACGCAGCAATAATCTGTATTTCCACTAGATGGCGCTTACCTTATGTACGGGCTATTGCATAGATACGTACATAATATATTAAAATAGGTATCAATGTAGCGCAGCCTTATAGTGCCGCCACGTTTAGCATACGTGTGCAAGTTGATTTTTTACCTGAATTAAATCAGTCTGAAATTAGCATCGACGCGGAACAGTTTCATTTACCATCCCTCGTCCTTCAGTACTCAAAATTATCAATATCAATCATATCAACTATTTACATTAAATGTAGACTTACACCCTACATTTATTTTTGGTCCTTCGAGAATTTTGATCACTCGCGCGGTCTGGTCAAAAACGGGACCTCAGTGCGTTTGTGTAAAGACACGTGGCATTGACAGTGTTCCCTGTGATCAGAGAACGTGACCATTATATCATTGGATTTTATATCATCGAGTGAGGAGTTAGTTGACGCGTATTTCCATTATCATCACACGGCAAGCTAGGTAGCTTGCTGGTACATCAACATCGTCAGCTCGCTGTCGGCCGGCAGGCTCACTGCGTGAGGCCAGCACCCTTATCAGCCGAACTTGCAGCACTACGCGCAATCTAGCAACTTCTGCATCATCATATCAAGTAAGATCGTTCCTTTGTTTTGCTACTATCATCATTTATCATTATCATGGAGGATCTACTTAAGCAGCAAAATGAAATCATAGAGTCCATCAAATCAATGAAAAGTAACTTTGGGAAGGATTCTGCGAGTAGAAAAACTTCAGAATATCTTAAAACGAAGCTCAATAATCTGGAAGACCTCTGGGTAAAATTTTATATCAATAATAAACAATTAACAGACAGTAATCAGCCAAAAACAGATACATACTTCACTGAAAATAAGTTTGAATTCACAAAAGAACTGTATGAAAATTTAAAGGCTTCTTTGTTGAACTATGGACAGCGGGAAAAGGGTGTCAATTCTAAAATTGACGAATTAATGTCCAAACAACAGACTAATTTTAGAGCTCTGACTCGTCTCATCAACAGCATTGATGTAGACAAAATTTTAGAAAAATGGGAAATCGAAGATGAACTACGAAACTTACAATCTCGCTGGAACATCATCGATAATCTACACCTTGAGATAGATGAAATTTTACAAGGGTCTGACTCAAAATACGAAGATGAATACTCTAAATTTGAAAAAAGCTATAAGAACATAAAACGGGTTTTAAATAACAAATTATCATCTACTGCCCATACGCAACAGTCAACTCCGCGGCTTGATATACCTGTATTTTATGGAAAATACTCGCAGTGGCCTTCATTTTATGATCTGTTCTGTGAAACTATTCATAACAGCACAGTTTTGACCCACGCTCAAAAAATGCAGCACCTAAAATCAAAAGTCAAGGGAGAAGCTGAGCGGCTCATTCAGCATCTCCACATATCGTCTGAAAATTATGAAACTGCATGGGAACTTTTGGTTCACAGATACGATAACAAACAACTTTTATTTAGCAATCAGATGGAAATTTTATTAAACCAACCCACTGTGCAGCGGCAATCGGTTTTTGAACTGAAGCGGTTACATGACACCTCCGTAGAGTGTATCCACGCAATACATAACCTCGGCATTGATACCAACACGTGGGATCCTTTACTTGTACATCTTTTAAGTAAAAAGTTAGATGCAGAAACGCTGAAGGATTACAAGGAAGCTAGAAAATCACCGCGTGAACTGCCCGAGTTATCAGAGTTCATATCATTTGTAGAGAGTAAATTCATTGCTCTAGAGCCCATGCATAAAAAGGAAAGAGAGCAACCCTCAGCTCCAAAACAAAATATTAACCCGAAACCTTTCCCTCCTAGAAATTTTCACCGTGAAAAATATAATAACCAACAGAATAGAACTTATCATACACGTGTAACTAAATGCCTTATATGTAATTATAATCATGACATATTTCAGTGTAGGAAATTTACCGGCATGTCACCCGATGCGAAGTTAAAGGAAATTACGAAACATAAAATATGTAAAAACTGTCTGTACAAGCACTTTGACAACCCGTGCGTTTCCACGAAACGTTGTAAAACTTGCAACGGAGAGCACAATTCGTTGCTACACGAGGCTTTCGCAACCAAATTGTCGAATGACACCAATTCTTCTTCTTCTCAGAGCGTACCTAACATGCAGCACCATGCGAACCATGTATCAGGCGAAAATGAAGAGGTTCTTTTGACTACCGTTTTATTGAATGTATTATCAGCTAACGGTACCTATATCACTCTACGCGCTCTGCTAGATCAAGGGTCTCAGATTTCCCTAATATCAGAAAGGGCTGCTCAGATTTTAGGCTTAAAACGTCAGCCGCATCACGCCTCCGTATTAGGCATAGGCGATGGAGCTAAACAGAGTAAAAGCTCAATCAATATCACATGTCATTCAATCTATGATGACTATCATTTTACTACACGAGCTTTAATCATATCAAAGGTATTAAACAATTTACCTAACCACTCTTTCACAAGACAATCATGGCCTCATCTCCAGCACGTAAACCTAGCGGATCCAGATTACAATGTATCAAGGCCTATCGATTTATTACTGGACGCTAGCGTTTACTCAGATATCATAATGAGTGGACTTATCAAGGGACCACCCCAGTCACCTATCGCACAACAGACGAAATTAGGGTGGATTCTGTGTGGCAGCGTAAAAACTTTTAACTGTCACGTTGTAATCAACAACTTATCAGATTTATCTAAATATTGGGAGATGGAAGAGATTACAACGCCATCTATCATGTCAAGTGGGGAGCAGTATTGCGAAGACATATATCAAAATACTACTAAGCGGTTGGAAAACGGAATGTATGAAGTAGTCATCCCCATGAAACCGGATTTTGAAAAAAATCTTGGAGCATCAAAACCAAAGGCACTAGCACAGTTCAGTCAGCTGGAGCGTAAGATGGCCAATAAGAATATTTTTGGTGACAGCTATAAAAAATTCATGGAAGAGTACCTAGAATTAGGCGACATGCAGCCCACATCAAAGAACGTTAATGAACCCACGTGCTACTTACCCCATCATGGTGTTCTCAGACTGGATTCCTCATCTACCAAACTGAGAGTGGTATTCAACGCGTCCTCCAAAACATCCACTGGGTACAGCCTTAATGACTTAATGGAGCAGGGCCCGAACCTTCAAGCAGATCTGCAAAATCTCATCATAAGCTGGCGACAGTATAAATATGTGATGACTGCTGACATAGAAAAAATGTTTCGCAGAATCCTAGTGTCAAAAGATTATCAACCACTACAATCAATCTTATGGAGATGCACCCCTGACGAGCCGCTCCGAACATACCATCTAACAACCGTCACATATGGTTTCAAGGCCGCCCCCTTTCTCGCAATGAGAACTTTGAAACAGTTGGCCAAAGATGAAGCTAAAAAATTCCCACTGGGTTCACTGGCCTTGAATGAGAATTTTTATATGGACGATTTTTTAGGAGGAGATAACTGCTTAGAAACAGCAAAAGAAATACAAAAACAATTAATTTCCATCCTAAGCGGGGCAGGCATGAACATACGTAAATGGTCCAGTAACACAGAGGAACTGGTCAAAGATTTATCACAAGAGCAGCTGAATAACCCCTTTGAATTCAGGTGTACCGAATCACGTAAGACTTTAGGGCTGAAATGGAACCCGACCTCTGACTCATTTACCTTCGGAAATAATCAGTTTGAATTATCAGAAAATAAACGTCGTACCAAAAGGGAACTCTTATCAGACATATCACGAATATTCGATCCCATAGGTTGGCTATCACCCCTAACTATCAAAGCAAAACTTTTATTTCAGAAAGCCTGGGCCACCAGTGTAAGTTGGGATGACGAATTGTCACAAGATATCATTCAAGAGTGGATGCAGCTCCGTAATGACCTCCAAAATATCAATCAGCTCTGTATATCACGCCATTTAGGTAATACGGAAAAACAATATCATTTGCATGGGTTTAGCGATGCCTCAGAGAAGGCATACGCTTGCGCAATATACTGTGTAACTATAGACGATAAGGGTCAATACACATGTAAGTTAGTGACAGCAAAAACTAAGTTGGCACCGCTGAGCAAAAAAGTTACACTACCTCGACTTGAGCTTTGTGGGGCCGTGTTATTATCATTACTCATGCAGAAGGTTACGAATGCTTTATCAAACAGTAACTGTATCATACATGCATGGACTGATTCCATGATTGTCCTCGGCTGGATTCACGGAGATCAGTCGCGTTGGAAGCAATTTGTTGCTAATAGAACGCAACAAATCAAAGATATCATACCTGCTGAGAAATGGCATCATGTGCGGTCTGAAGACAACCCAGCTGACAGTGCAACTAGGGGTTTGACCGTCACTCAGTTATTGGAGCATCGTCTGTGGTGGGAGGGCCCAAAATGGCTACCCACATTTGAAAACAAAATAATTTCGAAAATATATCAGGAACCCAACATTGAAACAAAAAGTATTAGTGGGACCACGGCCTTATGTCAAAATAAGTCGACATTAATATTGGAGTTATTAAATCAACACAGCTCTATCACGCGCGTAGCTAGAATAATAGCGTGGGTGTCACGTTTTATCAGACGAACCCGAGAAGGGCGCCGTGCATCTACTGGCAGTGTATTTATATTAACACCTACAGAAATAAATGAAGCTTATAACTTGATAATAAGAACTGTTCAATCGCATGAGTTTTTTGAAGATTTAGAAAATATCAAAACAAAAGGTCGCGTGCATAAAAGCAGCAAATTATGTAGTTTAAATCCCTTTGTAAACCAGCAGGACGGATTGTTAAGGGTAGGGGGAAGGTTGGAAAATTCAAACATCAGCTGGCAAGCTAAACACCCTATCATCTTATCCAGTCACAGTCGGCTCACCGATCTTATCATAAATCAGGCACACGTGACTACGTTACACGGTGGAGCTAGACTCACTTTATCATTTATCAGAAACAAGTTCTGGATACTGAGTGGATTGCGAACGGTAAAGCGAAACCTGAGACAATGTGTAAAGTGCCGTCGATTTAGTCAAAAAAACTATCAACCAATAATGGCTGATTTGCCCAAACCAAGAGTGGTTCCATCAAGACCCTTCACCCACACTGGAGTAGATTTTACGGGACAGTTTGAGCTTAAACTGAACAAGGGACGTGGAGTACGCACAACGAGAGGATACGTTGCAATTTTTGTGTGCTTATCAACCAAGGCTGTCCACCTGGAACTCGTATCGGATCTCAGTACTCCAGCATTTCTAGCAGCCTTTCACAGATTCTGCTCGAGACGCGGCATGCCCAGAGATATGTATAGCGATAACGGGACAAACTTCGTAGGCGCTAACAAAATATTGAAAAAGGAATATCAGGAGATCATTGGCTGCATCAACGAGGACTTCTTTAATAACATTGCCGAAATGAATATTCAATGGCATTTTAACGCACCGTCCTATCCAAGTGCCGGCGGTCTGTGGGAGGCGGCTGTGAAGAGTCTCAAATACCATCTTAAGAGAGTCATTGGTGATCAAAGACTGACTTACGAAGAATTTTTAACAGTGTTACACAGAGCGGAATTTTTTTTGAACTCGAGACCGCTTCATTCCTTAACCGAAAGTCCTGAAGATGACGCATTGACACCTGGTCATTTTCTTGTTGGTGGGCCCTTACTATCAAGACCAGATCCGGAGCCAGGATCTCTGTGTTTAAGCAAAAGATGGCAGCTTTTGCAACACATCACGAATCAATTTTGGAAGAGATGGTCATCTGAGTACCTGCAGCAACTTCAGGCGAGATCGAAGTGGAGGTCACCAGACCAAAATATCAAAATCAATGACATTGTGCTGGTGAAGGAAGATAATCTGCCCCCAGGAAAATGGGCAATGGGGCGGGTACAGGAAGTACATCCCGGAAAGGATGGTCAAGTCCGAATTGTATCATTAAAAACAAAAAATAATATTATCAAGAGGCCAGTTATCAAATTGGTTCCTCTATTATCAAATGAAGATCAAAAACAAAACAGAAAACAAGAAAGCGGACAAGCCATACCTGGATCAGATGACGTACAGTCAACACCCTTAAGCCACCGGCGCAGTGTAAGAAAGCCCAGCGTATTCAAAAACTTTTTTTTGACTCTCTGTATGGTCTTTTCCATGCTCATATCACCGAGTCTACAACAGCAACTACAAGGATACCAGGTTACAAAATTGACAAACGAAAAAGGGTTTTATTTTGACAAAATATCAAATCTGCAGTACGTCAGAGAGGAATGGAAACTTATCATGTATTATAATATGAGTACGTACTGGCAAGGACTAGACAATATACAGAAATACGTTGCACATATCAAGGAAGCCGGTCCATGGATAGAAAATACTCAATACGAGACCATCATTTTGCAACTGGAGCACGAGTTAGACGAAATTGAACATTATAATAAGCTTCTTAAGACTCCTTACGCTAGGAGACAGAAAAGAGGTTTAATTGATGGAGTAGGCTACATCGCTAATTCTCTATTTGGGGTTCTAGATGCAAGGTTTGCTGACCAATATCAAAAAGATATAGAAAAAATCAGCCAAAATGAAAATCACTTAAGAAGACTGATACAAAATCAAACTATTGTAATGGAGGCGGAGTACAATATCTTGAAGAGACACGAGAACATCATGAATAAGCATTTTTCATTTATAGAAGGGCATCTAAATAACTTGACAATAGAGATAGATCATGTTCGTGTGGATTTGAGTAACGGAATGTACGTCGTATCATCGACCCTTGCAGCACAAATCATTATATCAAACATAAAGCAGATTCAGCAAACTTTAATTAACACTGTAACCGACATCAATCATGGCCATATAAATACTTACCTTATATCACCGGAACAGCTGGAAAAGCAAATAAAAACGATATCAAGCCACTTACAAGGAGATCTTACCCTACCGCTAGACCTATCAAATATCATGCATCTCTACAAGCTATTAAGAGTTTCAGCGAGAATCACAGATAAATATCTTATCATAGAAATTAAAATACCTCTACTGAGCAGTGATATTTTTGAACTGAACAAGATTATCAGCATCCCACAAAGAAGGGAGCAAAGGTTTTATCACATTAAAACGACTTATCCATACATAGGATTTAATGTCAAAAAGGATTAAGTTTTATTCTTATCAGACTTAGATTTTACCTTGTGTCGCCACTTCCCAGAAAACAAACTACTATGTACCCTAGATAAGCCTGTATATACAATGAATATCAAACAATCACTATGTGACATCCAGCTAATAGACAGCAGTGTGAGTCCTTGCATATCAGAGATAACAACCTGCAAAGAAAGCTGGACTAAGTTGCACACAGATAACTCCTGGCTATTCTCCTGTTGCGAAGAATGCGGAGTGCGCATAATCTGTCCAGACGGCGTGTCGCCGCAAGTACTAAGAGACAGCGGGGTGATTCACCTTGGCCCTATGTGCACCATGAAAGGAAATGATTTTACAATATATTCCCACAATAATTTTTACAGCAAAGCGAATATCAATCCAAATCAAAGATTACAAATCCCAGAGGTCTCCATGCTAAATAAACTTATCAATACTTCAATTGCCATTAATATCACAGATCAGAAAAGCTATCAGAATGAGCACTTGCTTCAGATCGTGAAGACACAGATATCAAAACTTAGAGAAGAATCAGCAGCAGAATTAAACGTTCATGACATTCATCACTACTCTGTCGGGTACGTCATCGTTGCCATTCTGGTATTTATGGCAGTTATCATCGTTTACCGACGGATGAAGACGAGGTGCCTGTGGCTTCACCGACCTGGGGCCGAGCTTGCGGTCTACCAGCAGCAGCAGCAGGCTGGCGTCACGCCGCCGCCGCCGCCCACGCGCGCCCCCCTGGCGACGCTCGCGCCACTCGCGGCGCCCGCGCACGCAGAGCTGCGTGCGGCTTCGACTTGTGAAAGTGTAAGCGAAATGATAGTGAATGAGTCCTTGAGCAAATCAGTGGCTAGTGTTAACAAAGCAACTTCCCCTATGGTCATTCCGCGAAAACATGAAGTTGCTAATGAGTGAAATGTAAAAAAAAAAACCGTTAGTGTGGTGTGATTAAAATATGGACAGGACTATTAATATCACTAATTTTTATAAGTTATATTTTTGAAATGTTCTCATTATGTTTGCTATTTTTATCGTCTTATCGTAAGCTATTTTTATATTGTTTCCCTTTCTTTCTGGAGAGGCAGGATGTACGGGCTATTGCATAGATACGTACATAATATATTAAAATAGGTATCAATGTAGCGCAGCCTTATAGTGCCGCCACGTTTAGCATACGTGTGCAAGTTGATTTTTTACCTGAATTAAATCAGTCTAAAATTAGCATCGACGCGGAACAGTTTCATTTACCATCCCTCGTCCTTCAGTACTCAAAATTATCAATATCAATCATATCAACTATTTACATTAAATGTAGACTTACACCCTACACCTTATGTATCTTGAAGAGGTTCTTCAATTGATTATTTCGCAGTCACATACAAGCCTTTTTGATTTAAAAAAGAAACACAAAACCTCAGCAACCATTTTGGGATGATTTGTTACATTTAGGAACTATAATTATCTTTGGTTACATTTACCCTTGAAGTATTGAATCACCTATATCTTAAAATTGTTATAACGTCTGCCAACGTCCATACCACGTTGAATACACCGGTTCTCGTCCGATCACCGAAGTTAAGCAACGTCGGGCGCGGTCAGTACTTGGATGGGTGACCGCCTGGGAACACCGCGTGATTGTTGGCTTTTTGAACTTTTACTTCTGTGATGGATGGGGAAATGATGTAATCCGTATGAAGTTTATCTGTGAACTTTTGTTCTGTTTTTTGCGATTTCAGCAAACTTGTAGAACAAAGTTTGTTCATAAGTGGAGCCCCCTCAAAAATATGTAAGAACAAATATTTTGTATAAATAAATAATAATACTAAAAATTAAAAAAAAACACTCACTTTTTGAACTTTTACTTCTGTGATGGATGGGGAAATGATGTAATCCGTATGAAGTTTATCTGTGAACTTTTGTTCTGTTTTTTGCGATTTCAGCAAACTTGTAGAACAAAGTTTGTTCATAAGTGGAGCCCCCTTAAAAATATGTACAAATATTTTGTATAAATAAATAATAATACTAAAAATTAAAAAAAAAACACTCAACAAAACATGTAAAAAAAAGTTTAAAAAAACTTAAAACCGACCTCAAAATGAAATTCACTCAAAAGTATGAAATAATATTATTATACTTAAATACACAACATTAACCAACAATAACGAAATCAAAGGCGGGTACGAATTAAATTAGAGGCTTAAATTTTTTTTGAGGTCGGTGTCAGCAAACCATCGAATCTAAACCATTTAATACGTAAGTAACTGTGTGCTGGTACCGACCTCAAAAAAAATGTAAGCCCCTAATTTAATTCGTACCCGCCTTTGATTTCGTTAATGTTGTGTATTTAAGATAATAATATTATTTCATACTTTTCAGTGAATTTCATTTTGAAGTCGGTTTTTTAAACTTTTTTTTTCTTTATTTTTAGTGGTAATGCTATCTAATTCAAACACCTATACACACCAATATGAATTATCAAATCATAATACATGTTTTTGATTAACAGATACAGAGTCCTGTGGCACAGTATATATATTAGTCCTGTGGCTTCCATCTTCATCTCAGCAGCATGAAAGTTAAGGAGTTAAATCGTCCATCATCAGCTCATCTGAATATTTTTTTTTTATTAAAAGTTTGAGTGCGTTTGGCTGCACCTCACCTGATGGTAAGTGTCGATGCAGCCGAGGATGTAACACGCAAGCTCAAATAGTGCCTATTCACTCTCGTCTTGAAGATTCCTAAATTATACGAATCGGGGAATACAGACGCCGGAAGGGAATTCCACTCCTTGGCCGTTCGCATGATGAAGGAAGAAGCAAAACGCTTCGTGCGAAAAGGTGGAACATTGACGACAAAGGGGTGGAATCGCTCTCCGCGCCTGGTCGTCCGATGATGAAATGGAGAGGGGGGAATGAGGTCGTGAAGTTCCAGGGCACACTCTCCGAAATGAATCCTGTAGAACACTGATAGACAGGCGACTTTGCAGCGATACTCGAGGCTTTGGAGCCTGTTTAATACAAGTTCCACGTCGCTAATGAGTCTCCTAGCGCGTCGGTCGAAAGAATCCAAGGCATCTAGCTGGTAACGAGCCGATCCGTCGTGAGAGCAGTACTCCATACATGACCGAACTTGAGCTTGGTATATAATAATAGAAGCTGCTCTGTGGTGAAGTAAAGTCTCACCTTCGAGAGGATACCAAGCTTTTTGGCAGCCGTTTTTGCCTTAGATTCAATATATCTCCCGAAGTTCAGATCGGATGTTAAATCAACGCCAAGAAGCTCAAGATGGTCGGAGATCTGAATAGATTCATCTCGGAAAGTAGGAGTCAGGGTAAAAGGACTCCTTTTTGCAGTGAATAGACACGCCTGCGTTTTAGAGGCGTTAAACCTAACAAGATTGGCATCGCCCCGGTCAGAGACTGCCTTGAGTGTTAGGTTCACGCGCTCAATCATGGCCTCTCTCTCTGAGATAGTATATCCGGACCCCTAGCTCGAGCACTAGACAGGTATCTCTCCGCAACCGTGCTGTCGTCTGCATACCCAAGTATACCAGGTTTCAGCAGATCGTTTATGTGCAGCAAAAACAAAGTTGCGGAGAGAACTGAGCCCTGAGGTACCCCGGCATCAACAGCCAATAGGTCAGATGAGCAGCCATCGACGACCACTCGAATGAACCGTTCCCTCAGGAAGTCAGACATCCAGTTGCACAAACCAGTAGGTATTCCGTAGGAAGAAAGCTTACCAATAAGGCTAGCATGCCAGACCCTATCAAATGCCTTAGAGACATCGAGAGATACGGCAAGAGCTTCACCGTGCTTCTCTATGGCTTCACCCCATACATGCGTATAGCATACACTAGAAGATCTCCCGTTGACCGGTGCCGGCGAAAGCCATACTGCTGATCACTCAGGAGGTCATTGTCTTCTAGGTATGCTAAGAGGCGGGTGTTCAATACACGCTCCATAATCTTACAGAGTATGGAGGTGATTGCAATAGGTCGATAGTTGGATGGGTCAGCACGACTACCTTTGGCACGGGCTGCACGTTGGCAAGCTTCCAAGACTTAGGAACTATACTGGTTTCGAGAGAGAGGCGGTACAGGCGTGTCAACACAGGAGACCACTCAGGAGCACAGTTCTTTAGAACTATGGCTGGAATACCGTCTGGACCGCTGGCCTTATTCACATCTAGACTGCAAAGAGTTTTAAGAACCTCTTTTTGGCGAATACGAAAAGGGGACATTACAGTGCCGCATGGAGGTATCTGAGGTGGTGTATTATTTGCAGTATCGAAACGCGAATTTTCAGCAAACATACAGGCAAATAAATTTTCCTTGTCTGCAGCGGAGTGAGCCAGCGATCCGTCAGGTTTTACTAGTGGAGGCAAAGACGAGCGGCAGAAATTCGACTCGACCGACTTCGACGCCTTACTCCCAGATGGGTAGGAGGCAAGTTTTGATCCAATATGGCTTATGTGGTCAAAGCGTGCCCTGCGCAGTGTCTTTTTGTAGGACTTGGCAGCTTTATTAAAGGCTTTCTTCCTGGAACGAGTTTCCGGAGCTTTGCGAGCTCGAGCGTCAGCCCAGGCCTGATTAGCCGAATGCTTATGCTGAATAACCTGAAGGAATACAACTATCGGTCTATGCATACCTACGTATATATTTATCTATCTATAACATTAAAAAGAATTTTCCTGCAACTCCTAACCGTTATGGAGTTGTACTTTCTTACATCAGCTTATCAACATGAGAATATGACTAACAGAGACGCAAATATTTTAATAGCTTTAGAAAACATATGAATCACGTAATTAGTGCCTTTAAAATTCAAATTTTTCATTATTTTTGAAGGGTTGCCCTCGATTTCCCTGGGATCCCATCATCAGATCCTGACTTGGTGACAATAGGACCCCCTTTGGGAGTATACTCTTTCGAATGAAAAAAGGATTGAAAAAAAAAGGGAAGGGAGCGATTGTCCAGTGGATGTCTTTCGGCTGACGATGATGATGATGAAACGAATTTGTTATTTCAGACTAACGTGTAAGATTAAGAACAAACAAATTTTTGACTATTAAGGTTTATTTTATGAACAAGTCATACTAATATTATTCTCTTAACATACTTAAAGAATCTCTAAGGTTTTAAACTGAACAAATTTTGAAAAATGATGTTATGTATTTTAATAATCTCTTGGTAAGTAGCAGGTCATCAAAATATGCTTTAAAAAAACTAAACAACTTTGGAGTGAACAAGTTGTTCAGTTAAAACATTTTTGTAATTGTATTTTTTTAGTGATTTCCCTACCTGTAAACTATTGATGGATGATACTTAAAAGCTGTCGATTTTTGGCTAATCAATAGTTCCTTGTAATGAGTAATGTGGAGCAAAGTTT
Source organism: Coleophora flavipennella (assembly GCA_947284805.1). Classification (NCBI taxonomy): domain Eukaryota; kingdom Metazoa; phylum Arthropoda; class Insecta; order Lepidoptera; family Coleophoridae; genus Coleophora; species Coleophora flavipennella. Next base: position 2,545,436 of record OX369292.1, read on the forward strand.
GACAGCTGATATCTCAAGTCTCCCTGGGACACAGATCACCCCATTGGACCACTTCCATTTGTATAGCTAGGTACTCGTACTAAAGTGTCCTTTAATATAGGCTTCGTCCTCGCAGTAACCCGTTTTTTGCCACTTTCTTAATTTTTTCTTTCATAAGAACTTGACAATAATAAACACAACAAAAAAAGAATTAGCGAAAATGTTCCAACCGTTGACCAAGGAAAATAGAGATTCATTTTCATATACTAAGGCGAATCAATAAGTCCGTGAGTTTTTAAATTTCCCGTCGCTTTGCTGAAAGGTTAACCACTGCTCCTGTCAACAGGCATCTGTCAGTTGACTCCTATCAAAATTTGAACAAGCTGCGTCATTTAGTTTGTATTTTATAGGCATTGTTAACAGACAGCATTATTTTTTGCGGAAACAACCATCACTCAGACAAAGGCTACGCTTGATAAATATTATGGGAGCTCTGCACCATCAATTTCAATGGTATAAAAAAGTGGTTTACAGAATTTCGTTGTGGCCGTACAAGTAGATACGGAAGATGCCGAACATTCTGGACGCCCAGTTGAGGTCTCTAACATAGTAAAAATTTATGTCTCTAACCTCGAAACAATTGAAAAAAATTCACGATATGGTGTTGGCTGATCGGAGATTGAAAGTGCAAGAGATTGTACGAGCTATAGGCATCTCACATGGCTCAGTAATTTCAATTTTGAATGATCACTTTGGTATGAGAAAGACCGCAATATGGACGAGTTTTTGCACCGTTTCGTAAACGCGTTCATGCCTTTAGGCCCATTACCACAGATGAGATACTAGTTACTTCGCCATTACTAACGCAGCAGTATTCTGTGTTTCCACTAGATGGCGCTGTGCCTAAAGTGAATCACCTATGTTTTAAAATTGCTGAATTATTTGCCAACGTCCATACCACGTTGAATACACCGGTTCTCGTCCGATCACCGAAGTTAAGCAACGTCGGGCGCGGTCAGTACTTGGATGGGTGACCGCCTGGGAACACCGCGTGATGTTGGCTTTTTGAATTTTACTTCTGTGATGGGTTAAGAGAAGTAATCCGTATGAAGTTACCAAATGACCTATTTATGAACTTTTAATCTGTTTTTTGCGATTTTAGCAAATTTGTAGAACAATTTTTTTTCTTAAGTGGAACCCCCTCAAAAATATGTAAGTACAAATATTTTGTATAAAATATAATACTAAAAATTAAAAAAACACCCAACAAAACATGTAAAAAGTAAAAAAAATGTGTTTTGGCCTTATGAGCACTTATCTGTGCTAATGGCCTATATGTTTAAAAGAAGTCTAAGTTTAAGTTGTGAAATTAGTATGTAGTAGGTAATTTGTTGGTAATAAATAATAATCAATTGTAGTAAAGTAAATTATTATAAAACTTGTAGTAATTACTAATTAGTTGTAGTAAAATAAATCAGTTGTGCTGTTTTTATTTATTTACCATGTCTCACTTCCGCCACCTTCTGTTGTCACTGGCAACATACACTGGTCAAAGAACTTGGTCTTGAGACACTTTTGGACGTAAATATATTTTTCGAAGCTTCCCAAACGCTGCACAGTAAAGTTATCGTGTGGCGCCTAGGCTCCGGAAGCATAGGAAGACCTCCCACTCGGTGGACGGACTGATAGACTTATAAGCTAGTAAAGGTAGCTGGAAGCCGCTGGAATCCTTGGGGAGGGGAAGCGATTGTCAGGAGTGATGATGATGATGAAACGAATTTGTTATTTCAGACTAACGTGTAAGATTAAGAACAAACGAATTTTTGACTAAAAAGGTTTATTTTCTAAACAAGTTATAAGAACTAATATTATTCTCCTAACATACATTAAATTCTCTAAGGTTTTAAACTGAATAACTTTTGAAAAAAGGATTTACCGTAAGATGGGGCTTTTTGCAATTCGCGGGGTTAATTGGGATTTAACGATTATAAGTTTCCGATGTAAATATTTTTTTGTATGGTAATGATAGAAAAAAAAAACCTACACCTGGCAACACTAACATTTATTGTCAACAAAATCTGACATCTGTGGTTATGTTATCGATTCGTATAGAAGGTCAGTTTACTGTCGAAAAAATATTGTGAAAATTGGAGTTTATGTGATTATCCTACTTTTACTTGGAATTATTATGATATTGGGGTAAGTGAACTTATTATGTAATCATATGAAATAAGATTTCCTCGTGGGTTCGGACTGTTATTTGAAATATTTCTAGCTACAATTGAACGACTATTTTTGGATGCTTATTGTGATGAGGCTATTTGGAACACCCTTTGGGGTTATTTGGAACACTACCCTAGATAGCGATATTTGGAACACCTGTTTCAAATAGCCCCACTCATTCTTATTTGTTAAGGGTAAGTTAACACCTTGGTATATTTTGTAACAATAGTTTTTTTTTGTTACAGGGCAATATGCGTGTATACGTTCGAAAACTGAGGTCTATACGAAATGGTAAAACGTTCATTCCGTACAAAAGTTACACGGAAGAGGCTTTGCATTATGCAATAGAAGCTGTAAATAGCAAAAGACTGTCACTAAACGATGCTTCAAAATTATATAAAATTCCAAAAGCTACTCTATCTAGAAAACGTCGAAACTTGAATTCAACTCAAGAGAAAGCAGGTCATCCTACCCTGTTTTCAGTTAGTGAAGAAAAAGCTTTTGTAAATTTTATGAAAATTCTAAGCAATTGGGGGTTTCCATTTGATGTTATGGATCTGCGGATTCTCGCTCAAAAATACTTAAACAAAATTGGAAAGAAAGTTTATACCCTAAACGATAATATGCCGGGACCAGACTGGGCGAGAAATTTTTTAGAGAGACACAAAGACAAAATTTCCTTTCGCACAGCATCCAATATTTCGACAGACAGGGCTAAAGTATCCCCTGAAATTATGAACTTATTTTTTGATAATTGGACTCAGACAGTGGCAGGTGTGGACCCGTCTCGTATCATCAACTATGATGAGACAAATTTAACTGACGATCCCGGTAACAGAAAATACATTTACAAGAGGGGCATTAAATACCCGGAACGAGTCATAAATACATCTAAAACTGCTGTCTCGCTCATGTTCAGTGCTACAGCCAGTGGAATGCTATTACCCGTGTATGTGGTTTATAAAGCGGAGCATTTATGGGATACTTGGCTCGAAGGTGGTCCAAAGGATACATATTATAACCGATCTAAAAGTGGTTGGTTTGATAATATCTGTTTTCAAGACTGGTTTAACTCAGTAATTGTGCCTTATGCCAAAAAACAGAATGGGGAAAAGGTGGTTGTGGTAGGAGATAACCTATCGTCCCATTTCTCCGAAAATGTCCTCAAAACTTGTGAAAAGCTCAACATAGAGTTTACCTGCCTTCCAGCGAAATCAACACACATTTTACAGCCTCTAGATGTGGCTTTATATGGCCCCTTGAAGCACTACTGGAGAAAAGTTTTAACAGAATGGAAAGAACTTGAAGGCCGAAAACACAAAACATTAGTAAAGAGTTGTTTTCCTCGATTACTGAATAAACTACTAACCAGACTATCTGAAAATGACGCAGGGAGCAAAAATATCATCGCGGGTTTCAAAAAGTGTGGTCTCTACCCCGTTAATGCTGAAGAACCCTTGTCAAGATTGCCGCAAAGTTCCATTGTGCCCGAAGAAGTGAATTTAATTACAGCTGATGCAATCACCGAAATATTACAAGAGATGAGAGGAGTTTCAGCTCCCCAGTCCGAAACACGGCGAAAAAAACGATGTCAGGTACCACCAGGTAAAGGTATCAGAGCAGATGATATTCCGGCAGTATCCAATACAACAAAAGCGAAGAAGAAGAGTAAAAGCAATGTTAAGCGTAAACAAACCAAGAAAACCCGGTCGACTTCAAAGGATTCAACATCAGAAACCGTAAGCCTGGTTGATGACGACTATGATGTGCCACCCAATACCTTAACTGATATTGACGTTACAGGAATTGATACTCATGATATTTCAGCACCAGGTCCATCAGGTCTTAACAGGAAGAGACAAAGTAAAAATGAAAAATATAGTGCTAAAAATAAAAAGCGCAAAATTTCACCTATTAAAACTAAAAAAGGAAAAGGCGTCGGAAAAAAAAGTCGTACGTGTGAAAACGAGAACCTGGTCCTTAATACACAGAAGAAAACTAAATCATCGATAAAAAAAAAATACAGAAGATTATCTTCATGTTCTACCAGTGTTACTGATAATATCAGCTTATACAATGACTCCGATATTACAGATATACTTGAGGAATTCGATTTTGATCGCGATTTGGGATATGGAAACATAATATTTCCAGAAGAAGAAACAGTTGAAGTAATTGCTTCAAAAGTAAAACTGGGCGTACTTGCCGACAAGGAACTAGAGGACGTAAGTGCTAGATCAAAGGAAAGGGAGAAAAAGTCTGAGGAAAATGAGAAAAGCACGGAGATAAGTGTAAATGATAAACCGAGGGTATTTTCTGACAAGGAACTAGAAGAAGGCGCTAGCTCAGAGGAGAGAGCGAAGAAGCCAGAGGAAGATGGTGGAAATAAGGAAATAAGTTTAAATGATGAACCAGGCTTATTTTCCGACAAGGAACTGGAAGAAGATGCTAGGTTAGGGGAGAGAGCGAAGAAGCCAGAGGAAGATGGTGGAAATAAGGAAATAACTTTAAATGATGAACCAGGCTTATTTTCCGACAAGGAACTGGAAGAAGATGCTATGTTAGGGGAGAGAGCGAAGAAGCCAGAGGAAGACGATAGAAATGACTGTGTATATGTAAATAACGAACCAGATGTAGTTTTCGAAAAGGAATTAGCGAAGATACGTGCTAGATCAGAAGAGAGGGAGAATAAGTCAGGAGAAGATGAGAAAAATAAGGAAACGAGTATAAATGACAAAAATGGCGTATTTTCCGACAAGGAACCAGAAGTATTTGTTATTTCAGAGGAGAAAGCGAAGAAGCCAGAGGAAGATAATAGAAATAAAGAGATGAGTGTAAATGACGAACCGGGCATATTTTCCGACAAGGAACCAAAAGATGGTTGTAGTTCAGAGGAGACGCCAAAGAAGCCAGAGGACGCCGAGGAAAATTATGACATTAACGAGCATGTGTTAGTTAGATATTACAGGAAAAAATGGAAATATTATACTGGATTTATAGAAAGAATACAGTCAGGAAGTGATAAATCTTATCAAATAAGGTTTTACAAGACTTGTAAGAATCCGTTAAGGTTTGTCCTCATGAAAAGGCCAGATCGAGACGTTGTTCCTGTATTGTGTATTGTGAAGAAAATTCATCTGAGTCAAGGCCCCAATAACTCAAAAGAGTTCTTCCTAATGAATGAAGAGGACGAGATATATTTTGATTGATTTTTTATACTTTGACTGTTTCAAACACATATGAACCTCACAAATTCAAGTGCCATGTCTACTTATTTTTTATTAATTATAAACTTAGAGTCTATTTAATAGGATTTTAAGACTTTGAATTTATTTGATAAGAGTTTATGAAACTTTTACGAAATAATGATCTCTATATTTAGGTAGGTGTCTGGTTTAGTTACCTCATGTGTCATGTGCCTTACTTATTGAACGAAGTGCCAAAATGTTTACAACGTATATGAATCTCATTGATTCAAGTGTCATGCCTTCTTATTTTTTATTGATTAAAAGACTTGGAGTCTATTTAATAGGAGTTTATTAGATTTTAAGACTTAAAATTTATTTGATAAGAGTTAATGAAACTGATAGTTACCAATATTTGATATCTTTATTTGGGTAAGTACATAGGTAGCTCAGGTGTCATGTGCCTTACTTATTTAACCAAGTGTCATAATTTTTAAAATGTAAATGAATCTCATAAATTTAAGTGCCATGCCTACTTATTTTTTATTGATTATATATATCACTTGGAGTTTATTTAATAGGAGTTTAGCTACGTATTCGATTTTAAGACTTGGAGTTTTTTTGATAAGAGTTATGAGACTGATAAGAAATAATTATTGATCTCCTTAATTAGGTAGGTACTTGATATTGGTAGTTAGGTTAGGTTGGCACTTACCATCAGGTGAGGTGCAGCCAAACGTACTCAAATTTTTAATAAAAAAAAAAAAAAAAATAGGTACCTCAGGTGCCTTACTTATTGAAACAAGTGTCATAATGTTTGATTCTTTTTGCAGATTATTGATTAGTCCACTAAAATGTTACATATAATGTTTATTTCTATATCCTTGCTTAGTAATTATAATGGTTATTCTAAGTTTGGATGGGAATGGAACATATTTTAAAGCTTAATTCCATTATTTCAACATAATAAACATTAAACATTTAATCTTATGCATTTTTTTCTTTAAAATATAATGCAAAAGTTTTATGTATATGTCCGTAGTCTGTACTCATTTTTTTTTATAAATTAATCCTCTTAGTACAACTACAAAGAGAGTTAATATTTTTAAGTTTTCTGATTTCTATTCCAAATAAAAGCATTAACATTTTTTTTTGTTTTTTTTTTACCTTTAAATCAGTTTTTATTTTGTAAAAATGTTAAAAAACACTTGCCCTTAAGTCCATATATAATTCCAAATATCGCAAGTCTCGATCTAATAGGAACATCTTAGATAAACCATCTTATTTCAGCAAGAGCAACGTTCGTTTTCAAAAAGCCCCATCGTGGTTTTATTTGGAACACCAGCCTTAAAAATAAATAAATAAAAAGTTATAATACTTACGTAATCAAACACCCTAGCAAACCGTGGAGTAACATGTGGTTGATTCATTTTATACATTAAAATTGACTAATAGTCTACTGTTTTGGCTATGATCAAACTTTTATCCAAAAACTTGTACCAAATAGCCCCATCTTACGGTACTTATATTTTACCAACTTTTTTATATTCTCTTGGTAGCAGGTACTTGTTTCGGGTGTATAAAATTCTCAAAATATGGTTTTTAAAACTAAACAACTTTAGAGTGAACAAGTTGTTCAGTTAAAACCTTTTTGTTATTGTATTTTTTTAGTGATTTCCCCACCTGTAAACTTAATGGTATTTAAAAGCTGTCGATTTTTGGCTAATCAATAGTTCCTTGTAGTCTAGCCCTTAACTCACTCGCCTTGTTTTTTTAAACAACAGACTTTTCCTGCCCTATTCTAGATTTGAAAATGTAAATAATATGACTTTATCAGATAAGTTTATCTCAATATATAAAAATCAATGCCACTTTTCGTTGTAATTTTATAACTCAAGAACTGCTTGACCGATTTCGCTAATTCTTTTTTTGTCGAGTTCTTTATTGTCAGGAGAAGGTTCGAAGGAAGGAAGGGTAGGGTAGTTTAGCGTAGTGTAGGGTAGGGTAGGGTAGGGTAGTGTAGGGCAGTGTAGTGTAGTGTAAGGCGGAACGTAGTTCGCCGGGACAGCTAGTTTTTTTATAAACATACTCTTTGTACCTAAAACCTGTAATTTAGAACTTAAAACTAAACCCTACCTAATTTATTTAAATTAAAATAAACATTGTACTTACCTTTGTAATACAGCGCCATCTGTACCATTATATTGGGACCAATAAACTTACCTGTATATACCTAGGGGTGCACCTATGTACATCTAACTATATGTCTTCACTCTAAGTGTAACACTACTAGTCAGCAGTCAGTAGCCAGCCATCGCGCTGTGGTCACACAGGCCCACCGCAACGTACCTGGGTGTCTCACGTAATCCGTATTGTCATTTACCCCTCAAATCCCATAAACCCATCACGATCTAGTCCATTCCCTACACTCTTATCTAATAGTAATAAAAATTAATGGGATGGCAACACCCTATGTTCCTCTTTTACTTTTTAGGGTTCCGTACAACAAAAAAGGAACCCTTATAGGATCACTCGTGCGTCTGTCTGTTTGTCCATCCGTCTGTCACAGTCAATTTGCTCCGAATCTACTGAACCAAATCAGGTGAAATTTGGTAAGATGGTGTAATCCTATGACCCAAACACATATGTGTCAAGTGAATAATATATTTTTTTTAATTCATTAATTCGTATTCGGGGGAAAAATTAGAAAATTAAAAAAAAGTTTTGCAAACTACTGAGTCATTATATCAAATGAAAGAGCTCGTATTAAGGATCTCAAATATATTTTTGTTGATAATGTAAAATAAATAATTTTGATTTTATTTATGAAAGAAGACGAATATTGAGCCTTAAATTTTGAAAAAAATACAAATTATAGTTCATTGCTTGTAGATTACAGGAGAACCTATGAGAATTCTATCAATTGAAAAAAAGAGTGTGTGGTTTTATGAAACCATGGTAAAAGTGAAACTTTTTTTCACATTATAGATATTTATAGAGCACGAAATGATCATGGCCGCTCTCGTCTTGGAGCTACGGTACAGGGGACGAAACGATCATGTTTGCTCTGACGAAAAGTTTAAGACGATGTAATAATCTCTTTGCCGTCACGCAACACACGGACGAAAAAGCTTGAGACGATGTAATAAAAGTTTCCCTTTAATAAAGTGGTAAACTCTATAAGAGCGTCGATGGCGTAAAGAGCGTCGGTGGCGTAAAGAGCGTCGGTGGCGTAACGGCAAGGGCCGCTGCCTCCTGTCCGGGAGGTCGTGGTTCGATTCTGCCGCGTACCAATGTGTTTTCGAATTTCGATTTCATATGTACGTTTATCCGACGCTCTTACGGTGAAGGAAAACATCGTGAGGAAACCTGCATACACCTGCGAAGAAACTCGAAGGTTGTGTGTGAAGTCGACCAACCCGCACTGGGCCCGCGTGGTCGTCTAAGGCCCGATCGCCCTAATTCAGGGTAGGCTCGAGCCCCTCGGTGGGGACGTATATGAGCTGATGTGATGAAACTCTATATAATATTATACGTTCACTTTCGGAAAATAGTTCACTAAAACACCACTAGATAGCGCTGGTAGTATTTTTCTATTGCTCGCGTTTGTGTCTTTTGTTTGTCATGTGAATAGGTACCACTGTCATAGTTGTGTGGCGAGGTGTGGTGGTACTGAACCCTCACACTGCGAGTCCAACTCACACTTGGCCGATTTTATTTACATGACAGATGTTCATTGGCGGTATAACGAAAACGATTTTACAAATCTCTTGTTTAGTTTGTGAAAAAATTTGTCTCGTAGGTATGTTGGTTTATTTTTATTTATTGTTTTTACATTAAATAGTCTGTTTAAATCAGTTAATGCACGTAAATAATGTAGAATTAGCAATTATAGGAAGATAACAAAGCTTTAAATTGTGTTGTGTAAAAACACTGGTTACTTCTTTTAGATCTTAAAGTCATGTAATTCACTTATTGTACACACGTGATCCTTGAGCTACATACTACACTTTAAACCTGAACAAGGGAGTTATAATGGTCTATTTCACTATCATTATAATAACAGTAGGAGTATTATTATGGTGGTTATCAACGGTTCTATACAAGCGTCAAGCAGTTTAGCTGTGTAAGAGCGATGAAGTAGCGAAGAAAAAAGGATTAGGCTACATAGAAGGTCACATATGAACTCTTATTACAGTGCTTTTTACACGCTTTTATATTTGCTTCACTTGTAACTAACTATGTATGTAAGAAAATCTTGGAATCTTAATTCGATCCACTTCCCGGTCTTCGATTAGGATGAAATTTTGCACACGCTCTGAGTTCTGATGACAATACATGACTAGCTAAGAAACGTCATTACAAATCCAATATGGTGGCCTCCCCAAGATGGCGGACTGGCTGTTTGAAATCCTCCCCCATGATATGGGTACCAAATGATAGGGTTTGCTGTCAGTAATACGAAAAAATAGTCACGTGACTTAAATCCAATATGGCGGACGTCCAAGATGGCGGACAGGCTATTTGAAATGCACCCCCATGATATGGGTATCAAATGATAGGGTTTGCTGTCAGTAATACGAAAAAATAGTCACGTGACTTAAATCCAATATGGCGGACATCCAAGATAACTACTTAACGTGTTTACTAAAAGCGTGTTTTTTAGTTTTTTAAACTAATTGATGATTATTACGAGAGTATTTGTGAACCACCAAAAAGCTTATAGATGTAAAATGGAGTATGTGAAAGGTTTTACACTGCATAAGGCTAAAAGTCAGTCAGTATATACAGCTACCTCTGTAAGAGACCGTTCGTGAGTAGTTATTAGGTACGCTTATTTATATTGTGGTTTATAAAGGCACCCGTAGTCAGCCTTAAGTTGAGTATAAAAACTTGGGGAAACCTTTATTTAGCTATTATCCTTACTATATAATTATATAATATTATAAATGTGATTATGTGTTTGTTACCTTTTCACGCTTCAACGCCTTGACCATATCTTTTTAAAATTTGGCATGCAGGTAGCCTGTGTCACGGGGAAGGACATAGGCTACTTTTTATCCCGTGAAAATAGCATAATCTGATGCAGTTCCTGAGGGAACTGAAAAAATACTCGATTGTTGTGTTTTTTTGCACAGAGATGGATGAGTAGGTGGGAAACGACATAATTTACTAATCACCCTTAAAGACAGTCATTAAAACGAAGTCCACGCGAGTGAAGCCGCGGGAAAAAGCTAGTATGTATATTAATATTTTGTACGCTGTGTGGATAATGGTGTAGAGTTTGTTTTACTGGTAGACATTTTGCGTGCAGGCGTGTTAAAGGGAGTCCTGTGAAGAAATATGCAGCTTACAACGAAATAACGAAGTTATAACGTTTCACATCGACGCTTGCCATGGCCACCATAATATTTTTGTATAACCTATAATTTCCTACACATATCTTTGTATTTCATGATGTTTCAGAATTAAAAGCTATGTAATTCACCTACATTTTAGTTACAAAATTAACATATTGACTGATCTATTTTATAATAAATTTAACCTTAACAAATAAAACACCTTAATTATTTTGTGATTTTAGATAATTTCATAAGGTTTTGTTAAAAGCTTATTATTCTTGGGGCGCATGAAAATTTTCTTAGATAATATATATAACGTTCAAAGTAAACTTGCTTTCCCAATTATTCTTCATGACTTAACACCAAAATCGTATACTATAAAGTTACCCTGTTGATTATTGAAAAATGAATCTCTATTTCCCTTGGTCACGGCATCACGCGTGAACGGCTGGACCGATTTCGCTAATTCTTTTTTGTCGAGTTCGTTACTATCAGGAGAAGGTTCTTATGTAGGGTAGGGTAGGGTAGTGTAGTGTAGGGTAGTTTAGGGGTAGGGTAGGGATGGGAAGGGAAGGGTAGTGTAGTGTAGGGTAGTGTAGTGTAGGTAGGGTAGTGTAGTGTAGGGTAGTGTAGGGGTAGGGTAGGGTAGGGTAGGGAAGGGAAGGGTAGTGTAGTGTAGTGTAGTGTAGTGTAGTGTAGTGTAGGGTAGTGTAGGGTAGTGTAGGGTAGGGTAGGGACGGTAGGGTAGTATAGTGTAGTGTAAGGTGGAACGTAGTTCACCGGGACAGCTAAAGTTCACATGTGAACTTAAAGCTGAGTAATTTGTGCCCATTTAAGAGTTTAAGTGCCTGAATAGCTGGCTACTCAGCTGTTATACCGCATGCTTAATCAGCTTTAAGCGTACATGTATTCCAATAATCAGTTGCTATACGGGTTTTATGTGTTACTTGGCCAGTAAAATTATTTCTGTTTTATTGTAGGATGGCGCGTTTATCAGATGAATAATTTTCGAAAGACCTAAGAAATTTTAGGTAAGTATACAAGCTTTTATTTGAAAATTTTCAATTATTTCGTATTTGTCTCAGGAAACCCTTTTATTTGATACCCACATTGTAGTAGTGCATTAAAAATAACTAGTCCGCCATCTTGGATGCGCCGCCATGTTGGATTTAGAATGACGTTTTACAGTTAACCATGCACTGTCTTCCAAACTGAACGTGTATACAAAATTTCAGCTCAATCGGTTGAAGATATCTGCTTCAAAATTGAGTCGCAAGATTTCACCCGAACAAACATACATAAATTGCATGCAAGTTAATTAAAAGCTTGTTATATACCTATAATATCTAACTTACTGCAAGACTGGACGAAGTGTTTAGTTCAAATCTTGCGATAGCGACTTTGAGGGGTCCAATTGAGCTGAAATTTGAAATCAGATCCTTTTGGTATTTTGAAGTTAATCTGATGATGAACTTTGGAGGAGGAATCGAGGGCTCAGAATTTTCAATAGAATCTTTTGAAACACAGTCTTTTTTGAATTTGAAACAGTGTATTTTTATATTCATTTGAGCATTTGGCTTTTGTAACATAAAAACTCTTTTCAAATAAAAAGCTTGTAGCAAAAAGCTTTTAGTTTTTACGAAAATTATTACGGTTGACCCAGATTTGAGGTCTGTCGATGTTATAGCTTTACAAATAATAACCGATGGAGACTGCTAAGTAGACAATTAATTTGCCTCCGAGTCTGAGCTTGAATTAGACACCACGTCATCATAATCAGCTCATATTACGTCCCCACCGAGGGGCTAGAGCCTACTCTGAATTAGGGTGATCGGGCCTATTCGACCACGCGGGCCCAGTGCGGGTTGGTCGACTTCACACACAACCTTCGAGACACCACGTAAGACATTTCAGCTTCGTTCTTCGCAAAAATTGGTGCTAAAAATCATCAATTGGGATTTAAAAAATATATATTTTCAAAACCGACCACAGATAGGTACTACAAAGAGGAATTCATTTTTTTTTAATAATTTTAGTGTGTTTGACTATATCACACCTGCTGGCAAGTGACGATGTAGGCGAGGATGGTACGCACGAGCTCAAATAATGCCTATTCCCTATCGCTTTGAAGATCCCCAAATTGTAAGAGTCGGGAATCCACTCCATCGCTGTCCGTATAATAAACGAGGAAGCGTAACTATTTTTCATATTACAGTAATCTATCGTCTTATAGTTCTTAAAAGTTGTATCTGATTTAGTTCTTTATTCACTTTAGTTTGCAAATAATGGCAAATTAAAAAAAAAACACTCTAAAATCGCAAAATGTATTTCAGCTGAGTTACCGAATACCGTAAATCTAAATGAGACGTTCCGTTTCACGTCAAAAAATGCAAAGATTTTAAATCTGAACTTAATACCTACTTACTAACTTATTTTTTATTATTATAAAAGCTCATATACGTCCCCACCGAGGGGCTCGAGCCTACCCTGAATCAGGGCGATTAGGCCTTAGTCGACCACACGGGCCCAGTGCGGGTTGGTCGACTTCACACACAACCTTCGAGTTTCTTCGCAGGCGTGTGCAGGTTTCTTCACGATGTTTTCCTTCACCGTTAAAGCAATCGGTAAGTATATGTACGTAAATTTTTTTTTTTTAAACTCATTGGTACATTGGCCGTCCAGATTTGAACCCGGTACCTCTGGTTAGATGGACCGAGTCGTTACCGGTTGAGCCACCGACGCTTTTTACTAACTTATATATATGTCACCGATAAATAGCAAGAATCGTAAGTTGATCAATTTTCTAGTTAGTTGATTAACTGACGAAAAATAACAAACGTTAGTTGAAATGTATTATTTAACGCAGTGCATTTTAGCTAATTGGTCAACTTACAGTACCTGGCAGTAATTTAATAATTTACGATTGTGCCACAAGTAACATCATCCACTAACGGGCCAATCGTTGCTCAGTGTACTATTTAACGGTATACTATTACCCGTCACATAATACACTGTTCTCTGATTGGTCGAGGGCATTTTATAAGCATTTGGCTAGTGTTTATTCATAGAGTTAACAAACACTTAGATATGTTATTTTAATACCGATGATGAGATGTGAAAGATCATGTATATTTTTTTATATTTTATATTTATTCTTATTTAGCCATACAGTTTTATGACTTAGTATAATAAAAGGAAAAATAATTTAAATAACAAAAGATACTTGAGCTCAGATATTAATTATCACTTATTAACCTAATAAGTATTATAGTTAGTTTAATTAGTAAGTACAATCAGTCTGAATATCTATTATTTGTACTTATTCGTATTTCACTTATTTATTACTACATGTTAATGATTTATGGCATCTAGAGTTACACAAAACTTTGGCTTTTGGTGGCGGCCGGGTGGCGGGCGGGGAGCAGTGTAAAAGCAAGCACGTGAGTCGTTTAACCAATCAACGTACACCTCGCCTTCGTCGGATGATCTTACGACAAGGCGCCGTAAATTAATCAATTTACTAAAATACATACGTTAAATAATACATTTTAACTGCTGTTTATTATTTTCCGGGAGTTGATCAACTACCTTGAAAATTGATCAACTTACGAGTCTTGTTATTTTCCGGTGACACATATATATTTTAATAACACACACACTCAATCACATGCACACATAAATACTTCGCGCGCGTGCTTAATAATACGTAGCGCATATATTTTGTAAAGTATTGTTGTTTTAAATTATTTTAATTTTTTATACTGTATCTCTGTGTTGTTTATAAGTTATGGAAGCGCGGATTCTTCTGGCACAAGTATTCTTATACTTAAAAGAAGTCTCCTGCAACATGTATTATTTTTCACAATGAGATACCGCAATAAACTTTTTTCATATTTTTTTTTTTTTTTCATAATAATCGTTTTTTTTTGTTTGTTACCTTGTCACGCTTCAACACCTTGACCAATCTTGATAAAATTTGGCATACCTACAGGTAGATTGTGTCACGAGAAGGGAGGGACATAGGCTACATTTTATCACGTAAAAATAGCACAGTCCGATGCAGTTCCTGAGGAAACTGAAAAAAAAGTATATTTTTTTTGGTTCATTTCTTTAAAATTGCATTGTTGTGATTTTTTGCACAGATAAGGTTGAGGTGGTGGGAAATGACATATTCAAATAATCATAACAGCCCGATCTGGGACAGGGATCTAGGTAAAAGAATGTCCACGCTCGCAACACTCACCCACAAAGACAGTCATAATAAAAATATTAATTCACCTTGCACATCTGTGTTTGGGTCATAGGATCACACGATCCTACCAAATTTCACCTGATTTGGTCCAGTAGATTTGGAGCAAATTGGCTTGGACAGACGGACGGAAAGACAGACAGACGCACGAGTAATCCTATAAGGGTTCCGTTTTTTTTTGTACGGAACCCTAAAAACGATGTCCACGAGGGCGAAGCCGCGGGCAAAAGTTGGTATACTTATTATACTTATTCCGGTTGCTCCGGTTATGGCATTGTAAATAGCAATTTGGCAACTGATCAAATAATTTCACATTTACACAAAGTATAACCAGGTACAACGCCATTCTGACACAGGTACACACGCTTAAGGAAGGATATATTCAAAAAACGCCATTCTGACACAGGTACACACGCTTAAGGAAGGATATATTCAAAAAACGTCATTCTGACACAGGTACACACGCTTAAGGAAGGATATATTCAAAAAACGCCATTCTGACACAGGTACACACGCTTAAGGAAGGATATATTCAAAAAACGCCATTCTGACACAGGTACACACGCTTAAGGAAGGATATATTCAAAAAACGCCATTCTGACACAGGTACACACGCTTAAGGAAGGATATATTCACAAAACGCCATTCTGACACAGGTACACACGCTTAAGGAAGGATATATTCACAAAACGCCATTCTGACACAGGTACACACGCTTAAGGAAGGATATATTCAAAAAACGCCATTCTGACACAGGTACACACGCTTAAGGAAGGATATATTCACAAAACGCCATTCTGACACAGGTACACACGCTTAAGGAAGGATATATTCACAAAACGCCATTCTGACACAGGTACACACGCTTAAGGAAGGATATATTCAAAAAACGCCATTCTGACACAGGTACACACGCTTAAGGTAGGATATATTCAAAACAAAACAGTGACAGCCACAAAAGTGTACAGTACCATGCAGTGTAGCAAAAAAATTCGATTGTCAGCGAGAACTTAACGGGACCTTAGAAGATCTATGTCGGTAAGTCGAGCAATCGACGAACCTCAGCAACGACACACCCTGGACACTTCATACAACGGGCGAGAAATGACATTTCTATTATACGTGAAATCCTATTACGTTCGAGAACCAAACGGTATCCAATCTGCATTAATCTGGATGACGAGGGGGTGAGGTCACAATCTAGAGAGCGGCAAGGAGTGTCCATACTGTATGTTAGTACTAATGTCTAAAATATATATATATATATATATATATATATATATATATACTTTGGCGTCGGTGGCGTAACGGCAAGGGCCGCTGCCTCCTGTCCGGGAGGTCGTGGTTCGATCCTGCCACGTACCAATGTGTTTTCGAATTTCGATTTCATATGTACTTTTATCCGACGCTCTTACGTTGAAGGAAAAACATCGTGAGGAAACCTGCATACGCCCGCGAAGAAACTCGAAGGTTGGGTGTGAAGTTGACCAAGCCGCATTGGGCCCGCGTGGTGGACTAAGGGCCGATTGCCCTAATTCAGGGTAGGCTCGAGCCTCTCGGTGGGGACTTATATATGAGCTGATATGATGATGACAGGTATAAATATAATGCATGTTCCATTTTACAGACGGTCTACTAGGTCTACGGTCCAGCCAAATCCAGGCTACAGGGCGGCACGATAATTACATATCACGACCAGGTGCGAGTCGGAATCGTGCGAAGTAGGGTTCCGTTGTCATTTAAAAAAATAAATGTATATTTTAAAAAACAAAATTATATTTCTAATTTGTAATAGAACATTTTGTATGAAAAAAAAACTATGATATTTTTTAAAATCTAACTGCACATCTTTAGTTCTTTTTTATTTATTTTTATTTTATTCTTAAGACCTCATAATAAGAAGGCTCAAGGTCACCCAACAAAGGGCAATGGAGCGAGCTATGCTCAGAATTTCCCTAGGCGATCGAATCAGAAATGAGGAGATCCGCAGGAGAACCAAAGTAACCGACATAGCTCTCAGAATTGCTTAACTTAATTGGCAGTGGGCGGGGCACATAGCTCGTAGAACAGATGGCCGTTGGGGTAGTAAAGTTCTCGAGTGGCGACCGCGCACCGGAAAGCATAGTGTAGGAAGGCCTCCCACACGGCGGACTGACGACCTGGTGAAAATCGCGGGAAGCCACTGGATACGGGCAGCGCAGGACCGATCGTCGTGGAAATCCTTGGGGGAGACCTTTGCCCAGCAGTGGACGTTTTTCGGCTGATATGATGATGATGAACTGTAAATATCAGCAACAGGTTATCATTATCAAAACTGCTAAAAAACAATTTTCCAAAAATAACTTGTTGCTAATGTCTACAGTTATAAAATAACAATTAAACAATAGTCGTTGCCTCCCTATATGCGCAAAATACTCAATAATTTCGATTAAAGTCCATAAGAATGAGTAGATAAATTATTTATTTCTATTGGCGGCGCTAGCGTGCTAATCAAACCACCAGATATTTTTTATTTATTTTGTTTATTCACAATTGGTAAACCCTTGCAAACATCTCACCTGGTGGTAAGTGACGATGTTGCCGAAGATGGAAGCCGACTTACCAAGATTCCCCAACGCAATAGGGAAGCTATCTTATCTTCATGCCGGAACACACCAATGATATCAACATTGATATTTGGCGGCAAGACTAAGATAAGATGGTGCTAGCTAGCCAGACGGGCTTAGAAAATGCCCTACCACCAACCAAACCGAGTCTTACAATTGACCCCGCCGGCCGGGAATCGAACCCGCGACCTCCTGTGTAAAGCCAGTGAACTTTGCCTCTGAGCTTCTGAGGCGGTTATTGATTATTATGTTGTACTATTTAAAATTATTAAAACTTAATATTTCGCAATTGGTTCCCTTAATTGAAAAATGGTTTTCGCAAACCCGTAGTAGTTTCGAAAGACCTATTCAAAGATACCCCACACGATAGGGTACGTCACCGAAAAAAAATCACCACCTCCTTACATGTAGAAAAGGTACCCTACATTTTTTTTTCAAAATTTGTTTGTACCACTTTGTCGGCGTGATTAACATGTTAACGCATGCCAAATAATATCTTTCTAGTATTAATACTCTCTGAGCTAAGCTGCGGACACGGACAGACATGGCGAAACTATAAGGGTTCCTTATTGAATACAGATCCCTAAAAAATATCTTTGTATCTCAATCTGGCATGAGAGGTACTTGTTTTTTTTAAGTTCACCGACACTTGCCAGGTAATATGTTTGTGCTTTGTATGCCCACACTGGTAACCGACGATGTAGAATGCTTCTTAACGGTATCTACACATAAAAATCCGATTGTCTTCAAATGAGGTAGGTACACAAAGATATGTAAGATGTATGGTCTTTTCTCAGTTGTTCCCAAAACCAAAGTATATACAGGTGTAACAAAATTGGTGTAGGTCCCATTAAACTGGGGGTTCTACTCGTCATACTGAACAACTTTCTCCAAGGAACCTATAGACAATTCTCAAAAAAAAAATGGACCCTCCATACTAAAATGCACAAAATTGGTCGATTAGCTGATCGATTTGTATGAAGGAAAAAATGATTTTTTTTACGTTTTCAGCAAAGTCATAGAACAAAAGTTGTTCAGTATGATGAGTAGAAGCCCCAGTTAACGGGACCTACACCATTTTTGTTACACCTGTATATTGGTACTAACATACAGTATGGTCGACAGTAGACATGGTCGCTTACTATGGGCCTCATAAGAAGGCTCAAGGTCACCCAAAGGGCAATGGAGCGTGCTATGCTCGGAGTTTCTCTGCGTGATCGAATCAGAAACGAGGAGATCCGCAGGAGAACTAAAGTAACCGACATAGCTCACAGAATCGCTAAACTGAAGTGGCAGTGGGCAGGGCACATAGCTCGTAGAACAGATGGCCGATGGGGCAGTAAAGTTCTCGAGTGGCGACCGCGCACCGGAAAACGTAGCGTAGGCAGGCCTCCCACGCGGTGGACCGATGACCTGGTGAAGGTCGCGGGAAGCCGATGGATGCGGGCAGCGCAGGACCGGTCGTCGTGGAAATCCTTGGGGGAGGCCTTTGTCCAGCAGTGGACGATTTGTGGCTGATATGATGATACAGTATGGACACTCCCTGCCGCTCTCTAGATTGCGACCTCACCCCTTCGTCACCCGGATTGATACAGATTGGTTACAGTTTGGTTGCCGATTACGCCGACATTTTGTTTGTTCCATCATTCGTTTTTTGAAATGTCATTTCTGGCCCGTTGTATGAAGTGTCTAGGGTGTGGTATGTGGGACCATTCTGAATCAAAAAGTTATACCAAGGATTTTTTTTTATAAATTTTTTTTTAGTGCGTTTGACTATATCTCACCTGATGGTAAGTGACGATGTAGTCGAGGATGGTACACGCAAACTCAAATAATGCCTATTCACTCTCGCCTTGAACATCCCCAAATTGTAGGAGTCGGGAAAAACAGACGCAGGTTATAATAGGGCAAATGTAAATATATGTCACAATTAAATGTATTTATTGGTTAATTACTATAATTCCAATTCAAAGTATATTGATCTATCATCATCATCATATCAGCCGAAAGACGTCCACTGCTGGACAAAGGCCTACCCCAATTCCACGACGACCGGTCCTGTGCTGCCCGCATCCAGGATCGCTAAACTTGTAGAGATCCAAGTGCACTTTTGAGTATCTTAGAATCCATTATTTGGAATAGTTGGGCATGATGGATTCAGAGGGAGTAAAACTGGAGCCATCCAATGGATTCAAGTGGACGGAGCGGCAGTAATGGTTTTTTTTCCCCCGTGAGATGTTGTGTAGGGGGGGAGGTGAATGCATTTACGCATACCTGTGCAGCGGTAAAACTGCACCGGTTATGTGGGACTCACAATCGTCGAACCGCAATACCCACTAACACCCCCTGAAGAACTTTGGCAGCATGAGCCACCCTAAAAGTATATCGGAGCGACGCCCCCCCTAGGGAGGGGGGGGGGGGTGCGAAAAATACACGCTAAGCTAAAGGGACAGCGCGGAGAGCTCCTGATGGGAGTGGCCGCTTGGTTTATCACATTAGGTGTGCAAGTGGGGGGACAGTGTTATTCAAATAATAACACTAACAGGTAACAGTCTCCCTGAGCTGCCAGGAGGCAGTTCAGGTCGGCTGATATTTTATCGGGAGGATCAGTGAGGACATTTCTTGGTCTGCGGACCATACTACTAGTTAAAACGGGACGTGGGGACTAGTCCGCTGCCTCGCGAATCAGTGGGTTGGGATGCGAGAACTTCTTCAAGTCCTCGGAGAGGCCTTTGAGAAATTGTTGGGTGGTAGGTAAGCCTAAGTCCCTATGCAAGTCCGGGTTCCTGACGCACCATTGGGCGTCCAGAGCCCTACGGCAGAAAATGCTCTGGACTCTTTGGATCATTTCCATCTTATTTGGGTTCGCGTGTGCAAATACGGAGGCCGCGTATGTCATTACCGGTCGGACAGTAATGGTGTCGATTCGATGTTTTTATTTTATTTTATTCACAATTGGTTAGCCCTTGGCATCATCTCACCTGATGGTAATAAGTGACGATGATGCCGAAGGAAGATGGAAGCGGGCTTACCAAGATTCTCCAACACAATGGAGAACTGGCTGTCTTATCTTCAAGCCGAAACACATCAATTTTCGGCGGCATTAGATAAGATGGTGATAGCTAGTCGGGCGGGCTTAATGCCCTTCCACCAACCAAAGTTGCGATACATTGCCAAGGAGGCAAAGCATTGGTTTTCAGACACCACCCGTAATGACGTCCGATAAAGTACCTTCACAGAACGATCAAATAAAAAAGACTAAGGAAAAATGTAAGAGAAAAAAAAAAACATGTACCTTCCTACCTACCTTGTGGTGAATAGGGATGACGAATGCTAGTCATCTGAGTTACTTTTTATCATCTGTCAAAAACGACGTTTTGTTCTAAAAATGTTTGAAATATCTAGGCGTGACGTCATAGTTTAGCAGCGTCATTTAAGTACTCATTTTGTGATTTTGATGAAAAGAAAACGAGTAAGGTTTTCCGAAGTTTAAGTAGGGGGGCAATTTAGTGATCAATTTAACTTCGTACCGCCTTACATTACATTACACTGCGCTACCCTACCCTACCCTACACTACACTACACTACCCTACCCTACCCTACACTACCCTACCCTACATACACTACACTACACTACCCTACCCTACACTACCCTACACTACTCTACACTACACTACACTACCCTACCCTACACTACCCTACACTACCCTACACTACACTACCCTACTCTACCCTAGCTTATATGACACGTTCGTAGATTTACCATTTACCATACCCGCTTCCATCTTCGGCAACATCGTCACTTACCACCAGGTAAGATGTTGTCAAGGGGTTAACCAATTGTGCAAAAAAAAAAAAAAAAAAAAAAATCAAGAGTTCATAATTTATTCCTGATGTCGTCATCCCTATTGTATAATGATAAAAAAGTAAATAAAATGTGTTTGATATTGTTGTGTATCATATTTATAAATGAATACTTACAATAAGAATATTAGGTGTAAAGTAACGTAATGGAGTGTATTATAAAAAAACAAATTTAAAAAAATAAAATTAGGTAGTCTTTTCGCTTAACACCAGGAGGCCACGGGTTCGATTCCCAGCGGGGTTTAATTTTATAAGACTAGGTTTGATTCATTAAAGAACATTTTCTAAGACGGCTAGCTACCACCATCTTATCTAAGTCTTGCCGCCCAACATAAATGTTAATAGCATTGATGTGTTTCGGCTAGTTACTCATTGCATTGGGAGAGTGTTAGCAAAGTATATATATATTACTACTAACATACAGTATGGACACTCCCTGCCGCTTTCTAGATTCCGACCTCACCCCCTCGTCACCCAGATTGATACAGATTGGTTACAGTCGAACGTATAAGATTTCTGGCCCGTTGTTTGAAGTGTCCAGGGTGTGGTCTTAGTAAGCCCGCTTCCATAATACGTCGTCGGCATCAGGTGAGATGATGCCAACAAGGGCTTATCAATCTGTCAATTGTAGATTTAAATATATTTACAGGGTGTAACAAAATTGGTGAAGGTCCCGTTAACTGGCGGTTCTACTCATCATACTGAACAACTATCCCCAAGAAACCCATAGTCAATTCTCAAAAAAAAAACGAGACCTACAGTACTCGCATATGATGTGTAACATGTGACAAATTACTTAAGAAATTAATTAATTATCGGGTCGTACATTCACGGGCCGACCCTTCGAATAGTAGTATGTCATCTTTGCCTTTGCCATCACACTAGGCGGCATGGCTATGACAACCTTAGTTTTCGAGAATTAAAAAAGTTCGCATTTCCTGTTACACATTTCCGTCCCATTTCACGAAATCACTCCCACAAATTGCAGGAAAGCGAGAGCAAAGATGTTACACATCAAAAATTGGACCCTCCATACTATAATGCACAAAATTGGTCTATCAGCTGATCGATTTGTATAGAGTAAAAAAATATATTTACGTTTTCAGCTAAGTCGTAGAACAAAAGTTGTTCAGTATGACGAGTAGAAGCCCCAGTTAACGGGACCTACACCAATTTTGTTACACCCTGTATATATAAATTCCTTATGTTGGACCAGTGGCAGCGCCGCTGTCTGCTGGACTGAGCGTCGTAGGTTCGATCCCCAAACTTACATACATTAGTGAGACTAACAGGTTTGTATGCTGTGTGTCTGGGTGAAATTCGTAAGTATTTAAACCTTATATCAGTCTCTGGTTCTTATAGCACAGGCAATATATATATACGGGTTGACTTTTAATTAGTTCTTGATAACAAAATATATGCATGTACTCGTGATTACAAACAACTTTCCCAAAGAAACTATATGTCAAATCAAAAAATGTATAGAGGACCAAAATTTTTTTTTTCATATTTGACATAGATTTTTTTTGGGAAAGTTGTCTGTAATCACGAGTACATTCATATCCTTTGCTATCAAGAACTAATTAAAACTCACCCTATACCTACTTATATTAGTACTGACATACAGTATGGCCACTCCCTGCCGCTCTCTAGATTGCGACGTCACCCAGATTGATATAAATTAGTTATAGTTTGGTTCTCTGACGTATAAGATTTCGCCGTGATTATGTTTGTTCCGTCATTCGTTTTTTGAAATGTCATTTCGCGCCCGTTGTATGAAGTGTCCAGGGTGTGGTACAGGGAAATCTAGTTTGGAGCCAGATGAATATGTGTGATTAGATCATCAGTGGTAAATATTATAATTATAGGTATTATCACATCCACCCCAGTAACATGGGCGACTCCGATCAAAGAGCTAAAAGCCTGTGTTCGTTTATTGAGCTGATTTATCGTTACTGATATTTGTGAGTATGGGTATACCATGATACCCGATAAAGAGATTCCATCGAGTTCAATGATCTCAACAAAAAATAAAAAAGCGAGTAAAAAAGCGTCGGTGGCTCAACCGGTAACGACTTTGTCTAACCAGAGGTCCCGGGTTCTAATCCTGACGGCCAATGTACTAATATATCGTGAGGAAAGCTGCACATCTGATATCAGATGTGTATGAACACGTGTCCAAAAACGTCTGTAAATATTTATATAAAATTTATATAATATTTATATTTATATATTTATATTTTATTAAATACCTTAATCTAAATACCCTACACGTGACCGCGGGTGATGCTTAGTGGGCAACCGCCGTCTATCCCTTGGATAGCACGGTTAATTTTGCTATACAATACGTATCAGCTCATGTACGTCCCCACCGAGGGGCTCGAGCCTACCCTGAATGAGGCCATCGGGCCTTAGTCGACCACGCAGGCGAAGTAACTATTTAGTAATCTGTGACGCAGGCCCAGTGCGGGTTGGTCGACTTCACGCACAACCTTCGAGTTTCCTCGCAGGCGTGTGCAGGTTTCCTCACGACATTTTCCTTCACCGTAAGAGCGTCGGATAAACGTACATATGAAATCGAAATTTCTAAAACACATTGGTACGTGGCAGGATTCGAACTACGACCTCCCGGACAGGAGGTAGCGGCCCTTGCCATTACGCCACCTACGCTATGCGATAAAAAAGAAGAAAGAAGCAAAAAATACCGTTTCAACATGATTGTGAACATCGCAATGCATTATGCTACACATTAGCCGAAGTACTAATAAACAAAAATTTTGATTGTCCCCACTGACAGGATAAAAATGATCGCCATAATTTTTTCAAGCTTATTTTGTAACGGGTTGCAAATGTCAGCTCAGTACAAAAGGAGAAAAAAGCTCTGTTATGTTTAAAGCTAATGTGTAGCGGCATTAAAAGGCACGGATTGAAGAGGCCAAAGCATTTTGCGAAGCGACTCCTGGCGAGCCGCACATCCCCGCACTCGCGTCTCGTCCACCGCGTCACCACAGTTCTGGTTTAGTGAAACACAACATACAGGCAACATGTCAACACGGACTTTAATAACAATCATATGCCTAGCATTGTTAGCGGTGACCAGGAGCAGTGTTTCTGAAGATAATGGATTCTCTGCGAAGGATGGCGCCTTTTACACTGAAGATGCTGTTATCCTGAACGGTGAGTGAATTACCAATTGTGAATTTTAAAAAAAGTAGTGGTTTTATAAATAAATATCTTTCCGTCTTTTATATGTATTTTTATACTGTTATATTAAGTTTTTGTAAGACTTCCAATTAAATGGATAGAATCTCATTTATTTTAATCAGTGACAAATTTAAATTCAATGTTATAAATCCATTAGGAAGCGTCGGTGGCTTAACCGGTAACGACTCGGTCCTCCTAACCAGAGGTGCCGGGTCCAAATCCGGACGGCCAATGTACCAATGAGTTTTTCGAAACTTACGTACATAATATACTCACCGATTGCTTTACGGTGAAGGAAAACATCGTGAGGAAACCTGCACACACCTGCGAAAGAACTCGAAGGTTGTATGTGAAGTCGACAAACCCGCACTGGGCCTGCGTGGTCGACTAAGGCCCGATCGCCCAAGTTCAGGGTAGGCTCGAGCCCCTCGGTGGGGACGTATATGAGCTGTTATGAAAATCCATTAGGTATAGATAACAGAAACTTTGAAAAAGGATATTAAAAAATAACTATGAAATTATTTATTACAAAAAGGACAATAAAAATATTACAAAAAGGACAATAAAATCATTTGTCGTCGGAAGTAACTATTTAGTAATCTGTGTCGTCGGTGTCTTTTGTTCTTACAAACCACATAAATCGTAATAATACCTATATGGCAAACACTAAGGCTAGCAACTTTAATACAATTTACAATACAAAAGAAAAGAATTCAGATAATTGACAGTTACAAGTTCAGTCATACGTTATAATTAAGTACGAGTTATCTTAATCATATCTGCCGAAGGACGTCCACTGCTGGACATAGGCCTCCCCCAAGGATTTCCACGACGACCGGTTCTGCGCTGCCCGCATCCAGCGGCTAAAGAGAAATACGATAAAAAGAAACTTTCAGTTCCTGACAAACTGGTGCAAAACTTTTTGTTTATTTATTGCTAGCTTTTGCCCGCGGCTTCGCCCGCGTGGACATAGTTTTTATGCCTGTCTTTTAAGGGTGAGTGGTGCGCGAGCCGCAAGGACATGAGTTTTCTCCAGATCCCTCAGGAACTATATCGGGCTTTTCTCATTATCACTTCCCACCCCCTCAACCAATTATATACAAAAACTCACTTCAATCCGTTGCTTCGTTGCGACGCCGACCTCCGCAAGCATAGAAATGAGTTTTCCCTAGATCCCTCGGGAACTATTTCAAGATATACTAATTAGTAAATTATGTCATTTCCCACCTTATCAACCATCTCTGTGCAAAAAATCGCAACAATTCATAGTTCCGTTGCGATGTTAAAGAAATTAACCAAAAAAAGAGAATTTTTTTTAGTTTTCTCGGGAACTGCATCGGACTATGCTATTTTCACGGGATAAAAAATAGCCTATGTCCTAGCCAGCTAAGTCCTGACACGGGCTACCGGCATATCAAATTTTATCAAGATTGGTCGACGCCTTGAAGCGTAAAAAGGTAACAAACAAACAAACACATTTTTAACTTTTATAATATTAGTATGGATGGATAATTACTTCGGCAATGAGACAATGTCAAGGCAATACGTACGCGTTGCGTACGTTACAATACTATCGGCTGAACTCAAAACAATGCACGGCGCATGCGCCAGTAAGAGGTTTTGAGGCTAGAGAAAGTTAAAATTTGCAACCAAGATGTCCGGTCACGGTGAAATGTCAAATAAAAATAAATACCTACCTATCGGTGCACGTTTGTGTCGATCAGTATCATGTATTTTTACTAGTTGTTAGTCCGGTTCAAATCTTGTAATTGATTTAAAGCGACTTCCAGGCATTGAATAACTATTAATATGTAGTAATTCAAAGCTTCCAGGGGTCCGATTGTCCGGTAGGAAGCCGAAGCCGTCCTTTTGGTATTTTTAAGTTGATCCATTATTAACTATGAAGGTGGAATCGATTAAGATCTCAGGATCGTCTAAATTCAGTAACGTGCTCGCCTTTTGGAGTTTGTAAACATGAAACATGCATTATGGAGTCCCAATAATGGCCGACACGATAATGCACGACCCATGAATGGCCAGCCGATAATTCGTGTCATGGACTAGAATCATTAGTTCACTGCAATAAAACCTGTATCACATTAATATTATAAAGGCGAAAGTTTGTGAGTGTGTATGTTTGTTACTTCTTCACGCAATCACACTAATATTACAAAGGCGAAAGTTTGTGAGTGTGTGAGTGTGTATGTTTGTTACTTCTTCACGCAAAAACTACTGAACGAACGGATCGGGCTGAAATTTGGTAGGTAGACAGATTAGGACTTTGATTAACTGCGCACCCTCGAAAAGTCATAGAAACGTTGTCCACGCGGGTGAAGCCGCGGGAAACAAAACAACTAGTTTAAAATAACTTGAGGAATTAATTAAAACTCTACTGCATAAAATTCAACCCCTCTTTTTTGTTCAGTCGGGTAAAAATATATCCTATGTCACTTACGAGATTAAGACGAACCTAACGGCACCTCGTACTCCAAAGTCCATCAAGCGGTGTAGGCTACACAGCGTGCCAAATAATTAAATAACCTGTTTTTTTTTGAAGTCTGGTTAAAATATATCCTAGTCACTCACAGGATCAAGACGAATTTAACGACACTCGCACCCCAATCAGGCAACAGAGTGTGCCAAAGAAATATACACACATACATACAAACATTCGAAAAACATAACCCTCCTTCTGTCGCAGTCGGATTAAAAATTGAGTGTGATTATATTTAAATGCGTCGGTGGCTCAACCGGTAACGACTCGGTCCATCTAACCAGAGGTACCGGGTTCAAATCTGGACGGCCAATGTACCAATGAGTTTTTCAAAAACTTACGTACATACTTACCGATTGCTTTAACGGTGAAGGAAAACATCGTGAGGAAACCTGCACACGCCTGCGAAGAAACTCGAATGTTGTGTGTGAAGTCGACCAACCCGCACTGGGCCCGCGTGGTCGACTAAGGCCTAATCACCCTGATTCAGGGTAGGCTCGAGCCCCTCGGTGGGGACGTATATGAGCTGTTATAATAAATATTTAAATACCTACGTAAGTGGTTTTAGATTTTAAAGTATGCTTTTTTACATAGAACCACTTTTAGGCATTGGCCTGGTTTGGTGGTACTTGTTTAATTTGGGGGGCCAAGCGGAATGAGATGGGTGATTGTCGACAACCTGAGCACACCCCGGACACTTCATACAATGGGCCAGAAATGACATTTCAAAAAACGAATGACAGAACAAAAAAAAATTCGAGCGAGACCTACAGTACTCGCATATGATGTGTAACATGTGACAAAATACTTTATAAAAGGACGGCAAAGATACGGCAGACTAGGCTGTATGGTCATAGAGACCCTTGCCTTTTCCGCGCTTTTAAAGCCTGAAAAAAGGACGGCAAAGATACGGCAGACTAGGCTGTATGGTCATAGATACCTTTGCCTTTTCCGCGCTTTTAAAGCCTGAAAAAACGCGACTCCCTGGGAGACATTTCCGTCCCATGGGACACTTTTCCGTCCCATTTCACGAAATCACTCCCACAAATTGCAGGAAAGCGAGAGCAAAGATGTTACACATCAAAAAGGCGGCGACAACCAAACTGTAACCAATCTGTATCAATCTGGGTGACGAAAGGTGAGGTCGCAATCTAGAGAGCGGCAGGGAGTGTCCATACTGTATGTTAGTACTTATTAGTATACTTTGACCTGAGTCAACCTGCAGTCCCAATGCTTAGGCCATTATTCGGAAATACTCGCAGTGTCGATCGATTCAATGCAAATCCGCCCGCCCACACTCAGCCGGCCACATCAATCATAGCATTGTCCTCCGGACTCTTCGTCGGATTGACACTTTTTGCTGTCTTAGATGTAGACTGGAGATTGGGACGCTGTTTTGTGCTGACATTTCCTCGCTTTAGAATGTTGAACCCGGAATCCTGTCGACTAACTTACGCGTAAATAATATGTACATATCTTATTCATAAATAAAACCGGCCAAGTGCGAGTTGAACTCACGTGGAAAGGGTTCCGTACAATGCCAAAGTCAAATATAAATATCACATTTGAAATCCTAAGATGCGAGTTGTGTTTGGCTGCACCTCACACGCAACATAGGTAACACGCAAGCTCCAAAAGTGCCTATTAACTCTCGTCTTGAAGATTCCTAAATTTTACGAATCGGGGAATACAGACGCCGGAAGGAAATTCCCACCCCTTGGCCGTCCGCATGATGAACGAAGAAGCAAAACGCTTCGTGTGTAAAGGTGGAACATCATCATCATCATCATATCAGCCGAAAATCGTCCACTGCTGGACAAAGGCCTCCCCCAAGGATTTCCACGACGACCGGTCCTGCGCTGCCCGCATCCATAGGCTTCCTGCGATCTTCACCAGGTCGTCGGTCCACCGCGTGTGAGGCCTCCCTACGTTACGTTTTCCGGTGCGCGGTCGCAACTCGAGAACTTTACTGCCCCATCGGCCATCTGTTCTACGAGCTATGTGCCCTGCCCACTGCCACTTCAGTTTAGCTATTCTGTGAGCTATGTCGGTTACTTTAGTTCTCCTGCGGATCTCCTCGTTTCTGATTCGATCACGCAGAGAAACTCCGAGCATAGCACGCTCCATTGCCCTTTGGGTGACCTTGAGCCTTCTTATGAGGCCCATAGTAAGCGACCATGTCTCAGTTCCGTAAGTCATCACTGGCAACACACTGGTCAAAGACCTTAGTCTTGAGACACTGCGGTATTTGGGAGGTGAAGATATTTCGAAGCTTCCCGAACGCTGCCCAGCCAAGTTGCATTCGTCGATTGATCTCTTTCTTGAAGTTGGTCCTACCTAGCTGGGCTGGTTGTCCCAGGTATACATATTCGTCAACAACTTCCAGTGTAGAGTCTCCAACCTTTAGAGGGGTGGGTGCGACACGGACATTTAACATTATTTTCGTCTTGTCCATGTTCATTTTAGGACCCACTTGTTGAGAGACGTTACTGAAGCCATCGAGCATTGTGCTTCGGTCTTCCATAGTCTCAGCCATGACCACGATATCGTCAGCGAATCGGAGGTGGGCTATGTACTCGCCGTTGATATTGATGCCGAGTCCACCCCAGTCCAGAAGCTTAAAAATATCTTCCAGGGCGGCGGTGAACAGTTTCGGAGATATAACGTCTCCCTGTCTCAGCCCTCGCTGCAACTAGATAGGTTTCGAGTTCTGATCCTGGAGGCGAACCGACATGTTGGCGTTTTCATACAGACACTTCAACACCTCGATGTATCGATGGTCAATTTGGCACCGCTGGAAAAACTGTAGCACGGCCCAGGTTTCGACTGAATCAAAGGCTTTCTCATAGTCCACAAACGCCAAGCATAGTGGCTGATTGTATTCTTCGGTCTTCTGTATAATCTGCCGCAGCGTATGTACGTGGTCTATGGTACTAAAGCCTTTTCAGAAACCGGCTAGATCGGGAGGCTGGAAGTCGTCAAACCTGCGTACGAGACGATTCGTAATGACTCTCGAACAAGGAACATGGACGAAAAAGGGATGGAACCGCCCTCCGCACCTGGTCGTTCGATGATGAAATGAAGAGGGGGCATGAGGTCGTGAAGCTCCAGGACACACTTTCCGAAATGAATATTGTAGAACACCGATAGACTATTTTCTATGACTAGAACTTTATTCCGTAGGTGAACGTATTACATTGAGTTTACCACTTTTTTTTCAATTGATAGAATTCTTATAGGTTTTCCTGTAATCTACAAGCCATGAAGTATATTTTGTATTTTTTGCACAATTTTAGGCTCAGTAGTTTCGGAGAACAGGGGCCAATTTTCGTCTTTTTTCATGAACAAAATCAAAACTTTTTATTTTACAATTTGAACAAAAATATATTTAAAATCCTGATAACGAGCCCTTTCATTTGATATATGACACAATAAGGTTTCCAAAACTTTTTTTAAATTTCCTAATTTGTCCCCCGAAAATAACCCTTATTTTAAAAAAAATATGTTTAATTTGCACACCTGTGTTTGGGTCATTGGATTACACTATCCTACCAAATTTCACCTGATTTGGTCCAGTAGATTCGGAGCAAATGGGCTGTGACAGACGGACGGACACACAGACAGACGCACGAGTGATCCTATAAGGTTCCGATTTGTTTTTTTGTACGGAACCTAAAAACGATTACATACCTTCTATTTGAGTTTACTATCACGCGGTGTTTCCATAGGTAAGTATAATAATAAAGCTTAAATCATTATTTTTTAAATTAATGAAAGTTCCCTTATGTAAGTATGATAATAAAACTTAAATTTTATTTGAAAGTTCCCATAGGTAAATACAATAATAAAGCTTAAATTGCCTATTATTTTGAATACGAGATAAGATACTAGTTACTTGCTGTACTTAAAATCGACGAAAAAAACATTTGTGACTTAAATAACTATGTATGCAAATTCAATTAGGAATTAATATTAAAAACCCGACTGCATAAAAAATAACCCCACGTTTTGTCCGAGTCGAGTATAAATAAAATTATCCTATGTGGGATCGAGACGAATCTTGGTAAGCTCGCTTCCATCTTCGGCATCATCGTCACTTACCATCAGGTGAAATGATGCTAAGGGCTTACCAATTGTGAATTAAAAAAAAAAACTTACGACACCTCCCACTCCAAAATCCATCAAGTCGTTAGGCTACACAATAACAACTACAAATAAAATCCATCAAGTCGTTAGGCTACACAATAACAACTACAAATAAAATCCATCAAGTCGTTAGGCTACACAATAACAACTACAAATAAAATCCATCAAGTCGTTAGGCTACACAATAACAACTACAAATAAAAAAATAAACATACATACAAAACGTAACCGTCCTTCTGGCGCAGTCGGGTCATATCAGCTCATATACGTCCCCACCGAGGGGCTCGAACCTACCCTGAATTAGGGCGCAGTCGGGTAAAAAACAAAAAAATATAATTGGTAAATATACACAAACGTGCAAAAGGCGGATAAAATTTTGTTTATAATTTTATTTTGATATTATGAACTCCTGCCCCTAGCAATACATAATTTATAATAAAAAAATCGAAGCCCAAGTTGTAGGTCCAGTGTCCAGTGTAGTTTATGATTTTCCAGTCTAGATATAGTTCACTTGTAGGAGCTTGTACTACATAATTGAAAACGCTAAACACGTTAAAAAACCGACTTCCATCGCAACAAATTAGTACATTTTTGCATTATTATTTTTGGTTTTTGTTAATTTTTTACTAAAGTACTACACCGATTTTGATAAAATTTATATGGGACCACACGGGAAGCACTAGCTTTCAAATAAAAAAAGAATCATAAAAATCGGTTCACCCAGTCAAAAGTTCTGAGGTAACACACATAAAAAAAACCATACAGACGAATTGAGAACCTCCTCCTTTTTGGAAGTCGCTTGAAAAGCACACTTGTTGCACTCTATGTATTTTACAAATTATAAGTCCTGTATTTTTTTTTGGCTTGCAATAAAGTATATTTACTTACTTACTTAATCTATAGGTAGGAGTACAGTGATCATAGTTATTTTGTTTCAATACGGGACATCGCATCGGTTTATTTAGTAGGTTGGTTTATGGAAAAAAAACTCATTTTTGATGTTTTATATTACCTATTTATGAAAAGAATAAGTATTTATTACATATTAACAAAGATATAAAACGAAAATGCTCAGTTATGGAACCAGGCGCGGATTCAGGATTTTGTTCAGCAGAGGCCATTTCTTAATCAAATACACCAATTGTCCAGTAAGAAAATCGACCTACAACAAGGCGCAAGCGAAGCGAGCGTCTAAATGTTTAGTTTTAATTACATGACTTCACTTTACAATATAAAAAGGCAGCGTAGTGTGTGAATTTTTGATTCATGTTCATGATTAGCATCAGACAGGAGCGTGGGGAATCGTGTACAGGAAAAGCGCAAGCGAAGCGAGCGTGAAAATTTTTTCATTTTAATTACAGTACATGACTTTATTTTACAAGGAGAAGAGTTTAGGAAAACGGGACAATTCTGCGTCCCGATGCTTTTTTTGGGGACACCGGGACGGAGAACCGAAAAAGGGACGGTCCCGTTCAAAACGGGACGTATGGTCTTTTTGGTATAAGTGTTCTCCCTTATAGCGTGGCAAAATTGCACTTAGTATAACCCGCGGTCACGTGCAGGGCGTTTAGATTTACACCTACGGACGTGTGCAACGCGACCTTCATACACATCTGGAATCAGATGTGCGGGTTTCCCTGACGGTTTTTTTCTTCACCGTTAACAAAACTTCAGGGAGGACCGATATAGGTATATTTAAGTACCTATTAATGAATAATCTGGTTTACGTAGAATTAACGTTCACCGAAATTCCCAAAGGACCCGTCGTGGGTAACATACTTAAAACAAACAGATGCCTTAATTATGTCTTCACAAGCGGCTCGCGAGCGTGGACATGAATTTTCTCCAGATCCCTCGGGAACTTCGTAGGATATGCTTATTAGTAATTCATGTCATTTCCCACCCCCTCAACAATCTCTGTGCAAAAAATCACACAATCCAGTGTCCCGTTGCGATGTTAAAGAAATTAACCAAAAAAGAGTATATTTTCAGTTCCCTCAGGAACTGCATCGGGCTATGCTATTTTCACAGGATAAAAAGTAGCCTATGTCGTTCCTCGTGACACATGCTACCTGCATGCCAAATTTCATTAGGATTGGTCAAGGCGTTAAATCGTAAAAAGGTAACAAACATACATACAAACAATCACATATTCACATTTATAATATTAAGTAAGGATTATAGTTTTTAAAACTCAAATAAGTACGTACTCATCATCAGTAATCATCAGCTCATATTATGTCCCCACCGAGGGTCTCGAGCCTACCCTGAATTAAGGCGATGGGGATTTAGTCGACCACGCGGGTCCAGTGCGGGTTGGTCGACTTCGCACACAATGTTCGAGTTTCTTCGCAGGCGTGTGAAGGTTTCCTCACGATGTTTTCCTATACCGTAGGACCTTCGGATAAACGTACATATTAAGTCTAAATTCGAAAACACATTTGTACGTGGCAGGATTCGAACCACGACCTTTCGGACAGGAGGTAGCGTGCCTTGCCGTCACGCCACCGACGACTCTCTCACCGACCGACGTGTAGGTACGTTAGCACTAAAATACAAACATACAAAAATGCTTCTCACATCAGAAAACGACAACTAGATAAAACTCAGAAACATTTAAAAAACTTAGTGATAGAGAATACAAACATATTTCAACGTAGGAGAACCAGAGTAACCGTCGTAGCTCACAGAATCGCTAAACTTAAGTGGCAGTGGGCGGGGCACATAGCTCGTAGAACGGGCGAGTGGCGACCGCGCACCGGAGGCCTTAGCGTAGGCAGGCCGAGGCCTCCCACACGGTGGATCGACGACCTGGTGAAGGTCACAGGAAGCCGCTGGATGCGGGCCGCGCAAGACCGGTCGTCATGACAATCCTTGGGGAAGGCCTTTGTCCAGCAGTGGACGTCTTTCGGCTTACAAAGATCACAAAGGTTGAGCTTTCAGTTTAGCCGGTTATGTCCTTGTACTGCACACAAACTATCAAAATGTAGATACCTATTTATTGTAGGGCTGTAATAGAAGGTAGAGCCTGAGAAGGTTCCTGGTACCAAATCTTCTTCTTATGTACAGTTCATATTCATTAATTACTGACTAAGTTGTCAGTATTCTCACCAACATTCGTGTGCTATTTGATAAATTACTGACTAAGTTGTCAGTATTCTTACCAACATTCGTGTGCTATTTAATAAATTACTGACTAAGTTGTCAGTATTCGCACAAACACTTGTGTTATATTTAATAAATTACTGACTAAGTTGTCTGTATCCTCACCAACATTTGTGTGCTATTTAATAAATTACTGACAAGTTGTCAGTATCCGCACCAACATTCGTATGCTATTTGATAAATAACTGACTAAGTTGTCAGTATCCGCACAAACATTTGTGTGCTATTTAATAAATTACTGACTAAGTTGTCGGTATCCTCACCAACATTTGTGTGCTATTTAATAAATTACTGACTAAGTTGTCGGTATCCTCACCAACATTTGTGTGCTATTTAATAAATTACTGACTAAGTTGTCGGTATCCTCACCAACATTTGTGTGCTATTTAATAAATTACTGACTAAGTTGTCGGTATCCTCACCAACATTTGTGTGTTATTTAATAAATTACTGACTAAGTTGTCGGTATCCTCACCAACATTTGTGTGCTATTTAATAAATTACTGACTAAGTTGTCGGTATCCTCATCAACATTCGTGTGCTATTTGATAAATTACTGGCAAGTTGTCAGTATCCTCACCAACATTCGTGTGCTACTTAATAAATTACTGACTAAGTTGTCAGTATCCGCACCAACATTCGTGTGCTATTTTTCGTAGAGGAGTTCCGTACCAATCTATAAAATTTGAAGTGGTGATTTTTGTGAGTAACATGTCCCCACACCCAACCAATTAAATCGTTATTTCAGGAAATCTGAAAAATGTGGAAATAGTAAGACATGTAATGATTTTATAAGTAAAATTATCACAACCATGAAAGCTTCCTTAGTTGAGGATTAAATAATCGACCAACTAAAGATACCTCTATCTATGCATTTGGATTTGTGAAAAGTTTATAGATTTTCTATACAAAATGTTCTATACCAACTGCAAAAATAACTTGAAAAATAGTTTCTTACAGGGTTGGAACTTAATGGGCTTCTTAGTATAGAGCGTCTGTGGCATAACGGCTAGGGCCGTTACTTCCTGCCTGGGAGATCGTGGTTCAAATCCTGCCACGTACCAATTTATTTTTTAATTTCGGTTTCATATGTACGTTTATCCGACGCTCTTACGGTGAAGGAAAACATCGTGAGGAAACCTGCACACGCCTGCGAAGAAACTCGAAGGTTGTGTGTGAAGTCCACCAACCCGTACTGGGCCCGCGTGATGACTAAGCCCTAATCGCTAATTCAGTGTAGGCTCGAGCGCCTCGGGGGGACGTATATGAGGTAATAAATAAGATGACAGGATTGGAAAAAACTGTATTTTTAAATGTTATAAAACCAACTACTCAAAATGTTTTAAACAAGTGGTTTTTTTTAGTAGTAGTCATAATTTTCCAATCAATCAGGTCTAATATTATTTATTTCTAGACGGGACTTTACCGGCGGGGTATTATCTTTGACGTGTATAAATAGAATAGACTTTCTATCTAATATTTCCTTTCATTGTTAGTGGGTGGGTGAAAATGTAAGTCTTATTACTCCGTGCAAAATTATTAAGACTTACATTTTTCACCCACCCACTTACTCATACTTACCTCAATGTAACAATAGTCACGTTCTGTCGTACGACCGAAAAATTACAGTTTTTTTTTTTATCCGCCGTGTAAATTAAGTCATAAAATAGTACATTGTGATATAAGGGTGAAAAGTAGATTATTGTAAAAGAGTTTAGTTTGCAATAACCTACACACCCGTTGTATCACACGACGTTTTTCTAAACAGTTGTGGAAAACAGTAAAGAAGTATGTTTATTTTAACATAAATACGTACGTAAATAGAAAATGAAAATTTTCAGAAAATGGCGCGTTTTTGCAACTGGACAATTTTTTTTACAACAAAACTAGGCAATGGGCTCGTACGCGTATACAGCCTATTTTGAAAAATGTTGATGTGAAAATAATTTAATTAAAACTAGTAATTAAATATAATAAACAACCATTTAGAGAGTTTTGAGAGACGTACGGAGTCATTCATTATTCATCGTATAAAATCTATACGATTTTATTCTATGTATGAAAACTCCTTGCTATTAAACTTTTTAAATTGACTTGTAAATTTAAAACTAAACTGCAAAAGTAATGATCGAGCTCGTTAAAGAAAGTCATGACCGCGTAAAAGTAAGATGCCAGTGCAAAAGATTTCATTTTCGAATCATAATTATAGCCTCTGAAAGTAAACCATGTTTATCAACTGTATTGAAAAATATGCATGTTTTAATTGCAAGGCCAAATAAAGCTTCTTTATATTTCCTAATTTAAATAAACGACAATTATACAGGCTGTAACAAAATTGGTGTAGGTCCCGATAGCTGGGGCTTCTGCTCATCGTACTGAACAACTTTTGTTCTACGACTTTGCCGAAATCGCAAAAAAAATGTTAACTCTTCATACAAATCGATCAGCTAGCTGATGAGCGGCCGCGTAATATAGTATTGAAATTTCGAACTCGCTTGCAAATAAAAAGCTGTTTATTGAAAAAAAAACAAATGAACACTTTGGCGCGTAAAAAAAATATTAGGTACTAACTCAGTTTTAATTACCGCGAATTTTTTTGTCAAGGGTTTACCAATTGTGAATAATATATATATATATATATATTTTAGAAAAGTAATATACAGCCTTGGCCACAACTGGGCATTGATGGACTTACGTATGTGTGCCCATTTTAACACGCATATATTAGCTTCACCTGTATGTAGGTACTTATGTATTTTTGTAACCTACTTCTTTTTTGACATATTTAATTCAAACTTTGTACATTTATCAAGAATCAGGGACAATACAATAATTTTATAAGTTTATCTCATTATCCTGAACTAAATATAAAAAAAAATATAGTTTAAAAAACACGCTTTTAAAACACATCAAGCTAAAAAGTGAAAAATAATTCGTAATATAAGCTGAAAAACATAATAAACGAAAAATACTAGTATTATTGTGAAAAATGCGTGAGGTGTTTTGTGCCATGTTTCTCGTATAACCACCACTTTTTTCACAATAATACTAGCATTATTCGTTCATTATTGTTTTCAGCAAATTAAGAATTATTTTTCACTTTTTATTTTGTGCTTTAAAAGCGTGTTTTTTAGTTTTTTAAACTAAATTTATTCTTGAATATGTCACGGAGAATCGAGTTCCAATATATTCGGATTGCAAGTGCAATGCAACTCGTAACCGTTCAAGGCCAGTTATTTGCAGGAGCGCCTCAGGAGGCAAGCGTGATGCGCACTACGCGTCGCGTGTACAGGGTGTAACAAAATGGGTGTAGGTCCCGTTAGCTGGGGCTTTTACTCATCGTACGGAACAACTTTTGTTCTACAACTTTGACGAAATCGCAAAAAAATTTTTTACTCTTCATACAAATCGATCAGGATGATAGATCAATTTTGTACATTTTAGTATGATTTTAGTATAGGTACTAAAATCAATGATATATATTTTACTGGCGTAAGGACCTGGACAACGCGCGCGACTAATGCTCCCTGCGAATAGGGATCACGAATGCTAGTTATTTGATTTACTTTTTATCATCTGTCAAAAACGACATTTTGTTCTAAAAATGTTTGAAATACCTAGGCGTGACGTCATGGTTTTGCAGCGTCATTTATGTACTCATTTTGTGATTTTGGTGAAACAAAAATTATGGGATAATCGAAGACTTGATGGAAAACAAAACGAGTAAGATTTTCTGAAGTTTAAATAGGAGGGCAATTTAGTGATCAAGAGTTCATAATTTATTTCTTATAATATCCCTTCTTTATACCCCTTTCTTTATCAAGTTTACTGCTCTCCTTCTAATCTGTTTTATAACAACTCCTTGATTCTTTCCCAGGTGGGTGCGCAGCAGGGAGACCCGCTTGGGCCTCTAGCATTCAGTCTAGCTATCCACAAAGTAATTTCATCACTTAAATCTCCCCTAAATATCTGGTATTTGGATGACGGGACCATAGGGGGCACACCAGAGGTCGTTAAACAAGATTTAGATATTTTGCTTCCCCGTCTTGGAGGGCTGGGTCTGGAGGTTAATCCGTCCAAGTGTGAGTTTTTTGGCTGTGGGCCCACTTCCTTCACTTCCTTGCCTACTTTTAAGTCCTTGCTTCCTGGCCTCCAGGAGTTGTCAGAAACCTCATTTAAGCTCTTGGGGGCACCAATATTTCCAGAAGCCATCCCAGAAGCCATTGAAGCCAGAAGGAGGCTCCTCATCCTCGCCCAGGAGCGTCTTATCAAAATCTCTCCACATGTTGCCCTGGTTTTGCTGAGAATGTGTTTCGCGGTGCCAAAAATAATGTATCTGCTACGAACCGCTCCGACATGGCTGTGCCCAAATGAGGTGTCCAGGTTTGACAATACTCTGAGGGATACTGTCGAAAGTATCCTTAATGTATCCCTATCCCAATATCAGTGGGATCAAGCCTCTCTTCCCATCCGTTACGGAGGCCTGGGTCTGCGGTGTGTGAGAGATGTCAGCTTGCCGGCCTTCCTGGCGTCCGCGCATGGTGTCACTGGCCTCGTCTCTAGTATTTTGCCTTCCCATGGAGACAGGATTAGCATA
Source organism: Coleophora flavipennella (assembly GCA_947284805.1). NCBI lineage: Eukaryota > Metazoa > Arthropoda > Insecta > Lepidoptera > Coleophoridae > Coleophora > Coleophora flavipennella. The sequence continues at coordinate 2,584,490 of OX369292.1, forward strand.
CCATTTGCTGCCGATGCTTTGGAGAGGTGGACGGCTCTCTTCCCGACCGAGGCGGTGCCGGAGGCGCCGCAGGTGCAGCGGTCTTGGGATGATGTCAGTGCAAGAGCTGTTCTGGCGAGGCTCATGAGTGCCGCCACAGGGACAGATTTGGCTAGACTCCGGGCTGTGTCGAGAGTGGAATCGGGAGCGTGGTTACATGCGTTACCGGCCCCTTATCTGGGAACGCTCCTCGACAGTGACTCGATTCGAGTGGCGGTGGCTCTCCGCCTGGGCTGCGATGTTTGTGAACCACATAAATGCATCTGCGGGTCTATGGTGGAGGCGAACGGTCACCACGCGTTGAGTTGCTGTCGTTGTGCGGGAAGATTTCCGCGCCACCACGCTCTTAATGACATCGTTCGGAGGGCTTTAATATCCGCCAACGTCCCGTGCGCCTTGGAGCCCCCGGGTCTGTGCCGCACCGACGGCAAAAGGCCAGACGGCCTAACTCTGGTGCCATGGCAGAGGGGGAAGTGCCTGCTATGGGACGCCACGTGCGTCAGCACTTTTGCCGCCTCGCACCTCAGCCGTACGGCGCGGAGGGCCGGTGCGGCTGCAGAGGTCGCCGCGGCCAAAAAACGCGACAAGTACTCCGTCCTAGTGGACAAGTACGACTTTGTACCTCTCGCGTTTGAGACGACAGGGTGTTGGGGGACAGAGGCGATAGCCTTTGTTAGGGAGTTGGGGCGTTGTATCAAGGAGAGAGGATCGGAGGTGCGTGCGGGGTCGTACCTGGCGCAAAGGTTGTCCGTTGCGATCCAACGTGGCAACGCTGCAAGTGTGATGGGCACCTTTGCGCCAGGGATGACTCGGGGCGGACTCTTCGATTCCTAAGATTAGTTTGATGATTAGATGACGATGTATTTATACAGTAAATGAATTTTTAGATTAGATGACGATAAATTATAATATTATATTGATAAATTAATTGATAATTATATTATATTGAATATTGAGATTTGATTACGGTGAAGGAAACAAGCTACAAGCTGTAAAAAAGAATGGACCTATTTATTTCTGATGCTGTCGTCCGCCGTATTGGTGCAAAAATCAAAAGTTTCGCACACTCGCGACTCAGTCGTCTGCGGGAAATTGTACAGTGCGGTGGAAACATATTCCATATAAAAATGCTTGAAGAGGCTGTAAAAATCATGAAAGAAAGGCTAAAAAGAAACGTGGGATGTCGTATCATCGGCAAGTAACCTTACATTCTATTTTTTCTTGTAAACAAATGAAATAAACGCATTTTTAAAGCGACAATTCTACCAAGGTCCTTTAAGCGCGGCACTAACGTCAAATCTCGTTCACGCTAGTTCGTACGAGTTATGTAAGATGGCGCTACTTTTTGATTGTATGAAGAAAATCTGAGTAAAATATGAAGACGGGCGGATCCTTCTGTCCAAATCTGTGACTAAAATACGAAGTAACTATTTAGTAATCTGTGCTAAAATGCACAAAATTGGTCGATCAGCTGATCGATTTGTATGAAGAGTAAAAATTTTTACACCAATTTTGTTACACCCTTAACATGATATTGTAATCAGATAATAATATAATTACAATGCAGTATAATGGTATAAATAGATACTTTAATGATAATGGTCCAAGTTAGTAAAACAGCTACTCATCATATCAACCGAAAAACGTCCACTGCTGGACAAAGAAGCCCCCCCCCCCCAAGGATTTCCACGACGGCGGTCCTGCGCTGCCCGCATCAATCGGCTTCCCGCGATCTTCACCAGGTCGTCGGTAAGTCTGCCTACGGTACGTTTTCCGGTGCGCGGTCGCCAGTCGAGAACTTTACTACCCCAACGGCCATCTGTTCTACGAGCTATGTGCTCTGCCACTTCAGTTTAGCGATTCTGTGAGCTATGTCGGTTACTTTTGTTCTCCTGCGCTACTGCTCGATGAGAAAACCTACGACGTGGTCTCGAATTCCACATAGATACAGTTTGGCAAAAAAGAGTTTGAGGTGGTGAGAGATAGAACTAATTGATTTTTTAATGGCAACACTTGTTTTCTTTCAACGGATTTGTCATTGCTGCGTAGTGGTTGTCGTTTTTTTTTATAAATTTCATTGATTTTTGCAATTATTTTCGCTAAACTGAGAATGAATAAGACTACAATAAGTGTAAAAGAATTTTAGTATGGAGGGTCCAATTTTTTTTAATAATCGACTATGGATGTGTAGAACACCCAGTTAACGGGTCTTACACCAATTTTGTTACACCTTGTGTATTTGTATGAACCAAGGAACCCATGGTCAATTCCCAAAAAAAATTGGACCCTCCATACTAAAATGCACAAATTCGGTTGATCAGCTGATCGATTTGCATGAAGAGTAAAACATATTTTTTTACGTTTTCAGCAAAGTCGTAAAACAAAAGTTGTTCAGTATGATGAGTAGAAGCCCCAGTTAACGGGACCTACGCCAATTTTATTACATCCTGTATATTAGGAGATAATAGCAAAAATTATGAATATAAAACAGTGAACAAAACAGCGACGATGATGGGGCAATGACAGAAAGATGATGACAGTAGGAAAAATAAAAAAATGCAAAACATAACAAAAACAAACCAAATAGAATGACTTTATTACAAGACTCCTTCCTAAAAACATGTTTAATCAAATTCAATTGGAGGGTCAGGCATTAGAGCATTTAGTTGTATCATATTATCTCTCACCTATTATAGGAATCCCATCTCATTCATGTATAATCCAGTTCAGGAATGCCTCATTTCACACTGAACCTAACGGCTTTCCGAGGATCGTGACCTTCTATGTAGGTGACTCCTTTAACATATACGCAGATTAATTAGATTTAGTCGTGATTCAGGTTCGCAAAGATCAGATCTAACAGTACTCCACTTCACTTATTCAAGTACCGTAACAACATCAATAAAAATTAGCCGGTTAACTTTTATAAAACGCCCACCAATCAGGTCCGACGACCTCACATTCAGGTCAGGTTAATCACAATAATTTTGATGTATGTAAATGAGATCCCGTCAAAATATAAATGACAATCTTTTTACCAGACTGCGCCAGAAAGAGGGTTATGTTTTTCGAGTGTTTGTATGTATGTATATAAATAAACATTTATTTCTTTGGCACGCCTAAACGGCTTGATGAATTATGGAGTGCTGTGTCGTTAGATTCGTCTTGATCCCGTGAGTGACATAGGATACATTTTTACCCAATTGGCTAAAAAAGAGGGGTTACATTTTTATGCAGTCGTGTTTTTAACTTTATTTTTGAGATTTTGAGCTACAGGCTGTGAGATTGTAAAATAAACCAAAATTAAGAATACATACAAGATAATAAAAATACTACACTACGGTCAAATCAAATCCAAATTATTTAATTACATGTTCCCAAAAGAGATGTTAACTAATGAAGGCTAATTCATAGATTCATTTTATTACATAAGCAAATAACGATTTGTTTTTGATACTAAACATTAATTGAAAAAAAATATAATAATTTTGGAAAAAAAATTTTTATTAAAAATTTTAGTGCGTTTGGCTGCACCTCACCTGATGGTTAGTGTCGATGCAGCCGAGGATGTAACACGCAAGCTCAAATAGTGCTTATTCACTCTCATCTTGAAGATTATTATTAATTACTTGATTTTTACCCTATTTAATTTAATTTTCAGCGGCTGTGAAAAGAACAAGACGCGAAACAACCAATGGTACTCGCATTGGAAAACAACTTTGGATGTTACGACCGAAACAGGTATTTAACTTGTATTCACTATTCTTCTGTAATCCCAGACAATATTGTTCATATTCTTTATTTGTTAAAATAGGGTAAGTACATGACGTTATAGAAGAATGGCAAAACATGCCTATTTAGCCATAGTCTATAGCATTCAAATATCATCATCATCATATCAGCCGAAGGAAGTCCACTGCTGGACATAGGCCTCCCCCAAGGATCTCCACGACGACCGGTTCTGCGCTGCCCGCATCCAGCGGCTTCCCGCGACCTTCACGAGGTCATCGGTCCACCGAGTGGGAGGCCTGCCTACACTACGCTTTCCGGTGCGTGGTCGCCACTCGAGAACTTTACTGCCCCAACGGCCATCTGTTCTACGAGCAATGTGCCCCGCCCACTTAGTACGCAAATATAAAATCACACAATTATATTACCTAATCTATCATCAATAAATGTGTAGAGAGTTATTTTAAAAAAACAATTAAATTATTCAAACTCATATCTTAAAATCAAAACAATAATTATACAATAATAACAATAAAAATATCATCTCAAAAGTGTAAATTAGTCCATTCATATTTCAAATAATTAGAGAAATAATTATTATTCAATATCATGTTTTCATCATTATAGTATTAGTATTTTAGTAGTATTCCCTCATTCAGGAATTTAAATACCCTATGTTCGGGAATCTGAAAATATTTAATACAATATTTTTTTCGGAGTGTGCTCAAGTAATGCACGACCTAATTCCCCTAGCTCCATTCCACCTTTGGTCAACGAGACGCAGCGGAGGTTCCACCCCTTTGTTGTTGACATTCAGCCTATACGCACGTAGCGTTAAGCTTCCTCATTTATTATGCAGACAGCGATGGAGTGAGACTCCTTGCCTGCGTCTGTATTTCCCGACTCCTACAATTTGGGGATCTTCAAGGCGAGAGTGAATATGCATTATTTGAGTTTGCGTGTAGGTACCATCCTCGACTACATAATCACTTACCATCAGGTGAGATCAAACGCAGTCAAATTTTTAATAAATTTATGTCACTTGGTAGGTGGATGAGGGTGCATTCGGGCTGGACTGCGAGACGACTCTGGGCAAAAAGGGCACCTGTAAGAGTTTCAGGGACTGCTTCCCGTTGATCAAGGTGGCCGACTTCACCGGCTGGGACGGCTGGGTCATGGGCCACTACGACACTTGCAGCTACATCAGCGGGGATAATATGGAGGTAACCTGTCTGAAACACCTATCAATCATTATATTGGTTATATATAACTTAAAAGCTTTTGCCCGCGGCCTCGTCCGCGTGGACATCCTTTTTATGACTGTCTTTGAGGGCGAGTGGTGCGCGAGTTGCAAGCGGTTTGCGAGCGTAGACTTGAGTTTACTCCAGATCCTTAGCGAATTATGCCGAGCTATGTTAATTAGTAGTCTTTTTTTAGGGTTCCGAAACCAACAAGGAACCCTTATAGTTTCACCATGTCTGTCTGTCCGCCTGTCCGCGGCTTAGCTCAGAGACTATTAGTACTTGAAAGCTGTAATTTGGCATGAATAAATTATATTTTTTATTATTATGGACGTGAGTTTTCTCCAGATCGCTCAGAAACTATATCGGGTTATTCTGATTAGCAGTCTATGTCACTTCCCACCCCCTCAACTAATTCTATACAAAAATCACTTCAATCTGTAGCTCCGTCGTCGACGTGCGCGAGCGTGGAAATGTGTTCCCTTATCCCTCGGGGACTATGTTAAGATATGCTAATTAGTAACTTATGTCATTTCCCACCCCCTCAACCATCACTGTCCAAAAAGTAACAGACCATTGTTGTTAAAGGAACTAATAAAAAAAATAGTATTTTTCAGTTCCCTCAGAAACTGCATCGAACTATGCTATTTTCACGGGATATAAAGTAGCCTATGTCCTTCTCCGTGACACAGGCTACCTGCATGCCAAATTTCACAATGATTGGTCAAGGTTTTGAAGCTTTAAAAGGTAACAAACAAACACATTTTCACATCTAAAATATTAGGATTTGGTCAGAAATTTTGCAACGATATACTATGATATTTCAGGTATTCGGAGTATGCTGTACGGAACCAGTGGAAACGCCTCCACAGCAGGAGCCTGACGTGCAACGTTTTGGACTCAACCAACTCCCCCAACCCGTGCCCATCCAACTTCCACCTTTACAAACAGCTGGGTAACTTATTTTTACTTCCATCTTCGGCAACATCGTCACTTACCACCAGGTGAGATGTTGTCAAGGGTTTACCAATTGTGAATAAAGAAAAAAAAAAAAAAGTTTTATACTAGCTTTTTCCCGCGGCTTCGCCCGCGTGGACATCGTTTTTATGACTGTCTTTGAGGGTGAGTGGTGCGCTAGCCGCAAACGGCTCGCGAGCGTGGGAATGAGTTTTCTTCAGATCTCTATCCCAGATTGAGGTATTGTAATTAGCAATCAATGACACTGCTTAACCATGATTAGTAAATTATGTCGTTTCCCACCTACTTAACCATCTCTGTGCAAAAAATCACAACAATCGAGTATTTTTTTAGTTCCCTCAGGAACTGCATCAGATTATGCTATTTTCCCGGGATAAAAAGTAGCCTATGTCCTTCCCCGTGACACAAGCTACCTGCATGCCAAATTTTATAAAGATTGGTCAAGGCGTTAAAGTGTGAAAAGGTAACAAACAAACATATTTTCACATTTATAATATTCGTAAGGATAGTAAGGATTATTTAAACGCTACAAAATGCCACTTTAAATTTCCAAAATAACCATTTAACTTAAAGTTTCCCAGATCGCATCCTTTCCGCTCTTTCGCCCCAGTGGCCTTTCGGCGGGGGCATCAACCTCCGCCAAATACCTGCGCAGTGGCCACCTACGATCCCGCCGCTGCCGACTCACCCGCCGGACCACACCGCGCCTACGCACCCACCGTCACTCAGTAAGATAATCATGTACAAAAACTTGAAAAAAAAAACCCATCTCGATACTTAAGTTTGAGGTGACTCGCTTACAAATAGATTCACGATCAGTTGCAGGGATCGCAACTACGAAGCCGCCAGCTGCCGCAAAGCCACCTGCGACAACATGGGCCACTAGACCTCCTGCAACTAGCAGGCCTACAACTAAGCAAGTATGTAATATACCTCTACCAAAGTATATATATTAGTACTAAAATACAGTATGGACACTCCCTGCCGCTCTCTAGATTGCGACCTCACTCTCTCGTCTCCCAGATTGATATATACAGATTGGTTACAGTTTGGTTCTCGAACGTATAGGTTTCGCCGTAATTTTATTTGTGTCTTTTGTTTTTAGAAATGTCATTTCACGACCGTTGTATGCAGTGTCCGGGGTGGCCTCTACTTCGATTTATTAAATACTAGCTTTTGCCCGCGGCTTGGCCCGCGTGGACATCGTTTTTATGACTGTCTTTGAGGGTGAGTGGTGCGCGAGCCGCAAGCGGCTCACAAGCGTGGACATTAGTTTTCTCCAGATCCATATCCCAGATCGGGTTATTCTGATTAGCAGTCTATGTCATTTCCCACTCCCTCAACCATCTCTGTGCAAAAAATCACGATAATCCATTGTTCCGTTGCGATGTTACAGAAATGAACCAAAAAAAAACATTTATTTACTTCTCTCAGGAACTGCAACGGACTATGGTATTTTCACAGGATAAAAAGTAGCCCATCTCCTTCTCCGTGACACAGGCTACCTGCTTGCCAAATTAATTTCTCATGTTTCCTTCACCTAAAGGTTGTCTGGAAGAGATCGCTTGTTAGCGATAAGACCGCCTATCTCTAGTATCTTTTTTTTGTCTTATGTTGTGCAATAAAGTGTTTTCAATCAATCAACCAAGATTTGTCAAGGTGTTGAAGCGTAAAAAAGTAACTAACAAACACACTTTACATTTATAATATTAGTAAGGATCTCGTCCTTTTTACGGCCATAAAACTGGAATATTATATTTTTAGCCTATCTTCTTCTCCGTGACACAGGCTACCTGCATGCCAAATTAATTTCATCAAAATTTGTCAAGGTGTTGAAGCATAAAAAGGTAACAAACAAACAAACACATTTTCACATTTATAATATTAGTAAGGATCTCATCCTTTTTACGGCCAAAAAACTCGAATATTATATTTTTAGCCTATCTCCTACTCCGTGACACAGGCTACCTGCATGCCAAATTAATTTCATCAAGATTTGTCAAGGTGTTGAAGCATAAAAAGGTAACAAATAAACAAACACATTTCACATTTATAATATTAGTAAGGATTTCGTCCTTTTTACGGCCAAAGAACTGGAATATTATATTTTTAGCCTATCTCCTCCTCCGTGACACAGGCTTCCTGCATGCCAAATTAATTTCATCAAGATTTGTCAAGGTGTTAAAGCATAAAAAGGTAACAAATAAACAAACACATTTTCACATTTATAATATTAGTAAGGATTTCGTCCTTTTTACGGCCAAAGAACTGGAATATTATATTTTTAGCCTATCTCCTCCTCCGTGACACAGGCTACCTGCATGCCAAATTAATTTCATCAAGATTTGTCAAGGTGTTGAAGCATAAAAAGGTAACAAATAAACAAACACATTTTTACATTTATAATATTAGTAAGGATTTCGTCCTTTTTACGGCCAAAGAACTGGAATATTATATTTTTAGCCTATCTCCTCCTCCGTGACACAGGCTTCCTGCATGCCAAATTAATTTCATCAAGATTTGTCAAGGTGTTAAAGCATAAAAAGGTAACAAACAAACAAACACGTTTTTCACATTTATAATATTAGTAAGGATTTCGTCCTTTTTACGGCCAAAGAACTGGAATATTATATTTTTAGCCTATCTCCTCCTCCGTGACACAGGCTACCTGCATGCCAAATTAATTTCATCAAGATTTGTCAAGGTGTTGAAGCATAAAAAGGTAACAAACAAACAAACACGTTTTTCACATTTATAATATTAGTAAGGATCCCGTCCTTTTTGGTGGTCGACTAAGGCCCGATCGATTAGATTCAGGGTAGGCTCAAGCTTCTTGGTGGGGACGTATATGAGCTGATATGATGATCCCGTCCTTTTTACGGCCAAAAACTGGAATAATATATTTTGATTGCAGACATGGCCTCCAATGTACCCAGCTCACCCAAGCCCTTCTCAGCCTGCTGTTGACGGTTCCTGCGGTAAGAAGAATGGGCCACAGGTAACCTTTTTTTTAAATTCTTAATTGGTAAACCCTTGGCATCATCTCATCTGATGGTTAAGTGACGATGATGGAAACGGGCTTACCAAGATTCCCCAACGCAATGGGGATCTGGCTATCTTATTTTCAAGCCGGAACACATCAATGTTGTTCACACTGATGTTTGGCGGCAAGGCTTAGATAAGATAAATAAAAAATAAATAAATATTGTAGGAAAAATCACACATGGTCATCTGGATTCTGGCCCCAAAGTAGGATTCCCTGTGTTATGAGAACCAGAGACTGAGATATATATATATACGTTTAAATACATACTTAAATAGATATTTAACACCCAGACACAGAGCAAACAAATCTCCTCATCACACAAATGTTTGCCCTGGGTGGGGATCGAACCCACAACCCTCGGATCAGTAGTCAAGAGCACTAACCACTGAGTCACCGAGTCAGTCAAAGGATGGTGGTGTAGCTAGCCAGGCGGGCTTAGAAAATGCCCTACCACCAACCAAACCGAGTCTTACAAGTTAACCCCACCGGGAATCGAACCCGCGACCTCCTGGTGTGAAGCGAATGGAATAACCATTACGCCACGATATAGTTAAAGTTCTCAGGCAGAATGCGCTTCGGCGAAAAACAATTTTCTCAAACTTGCTTGGAACTTTTTTGAAATAAATCAAAATTACTGTACTGGCCAAATACATGCGAGCAGCGGCCGGCAAAATTGGTATGAAAATCCATATATGTCGTGTGAAAAGCAAGCATTGTGTTTCAGACATACGAGAGCACGTACCAAGACGAAGAGCGCATCGTGGGGGGTCAAAATGCGGAGCTGAACGAGTGGCCCTGGATCGTGGCGCTCTTCAACGGGGGTCGCCAGTTCTGCGGGGGGTCCCTCATCGACGACAGACATGTCCTGACGGCAGCTCACTGCGTAGCTCAGTAAATTGTTCTTCCATTATAAGCTAATTCATTCTTAAGAGGAAACGCGGGCGCCATTATTTCCATACAAACATAGTCCCCTGTTTCCTCCCTGGATAATGACAATAGAGTAAAAATGATTTTTCCATCTACCACGGCCATGCCCCTATGTTTTGTTTTTTCCCATATTATAGTTATAAATTATAATAGGAAGTAGGAGCCTTCAAAAACCTATATCTACCACGGCATGTCTCGTGTTTTGTTTTTTCTCATATTCTAATTATAATACAAAGTAGAAGCTTTCAAAAACTGAGAAAACTGCCCAATTGAAGCGTCATTTTCAGACACCCACCAAAAATAATACGCATGTTAACAATAAAATGAAAACATAAAGGCATAGGTGAAGCGTTTTTTTTTTATTATTTTTGAAAAAAAATATTATTGCTCAAGTTTTGGAGGAGGAAATAGGGGGCTACAAAATACTGTTTTGGTCAATTTACGGTGTGCGCTGAAGTTCTCCCTTTCTTGCTGCATACGGAGAGGTTTGGGGGAGAAAGACAGCAACATTTTATTCAAATTCTTTAGACCACGTTTTCTCTTAAACGATCTTCAAACGAGGAATGTAGATCTTTAATCATCAGCCGAAAGACGCACACTGCTGAACAAAGGCCTCCCCTAAGGATTTCCTCAACGACTGGTCCTGGGCTGCCCGCATCCAGCGGCTTTCCACGACCTTCATCGGTTCGTCGGTCTACTGAGTGGGAGACCTTCCTATACTGCATCTTCAGATCCACGTCCCCACTAGAGAACTTTACTGTTCCAATGGCCGTCCGTTCTATGAGCTATGTGCCCCGCCTACTGCCAGTTAAGTTCAGCGATTTCGTGAGCTATGTCGGTTTCTTTAGCTCTCCTACGGATTTCCTCATATCTAATTCGAATTCATACGAAAATTTCGAGAACAGCTCGTACCATTCCCCTTTAAGGTGAGGCATTTGTAAATCAGTTGTCTCTGTTTTTTCCTTTACGTGTAAAGAGTCAAAAAAATAACCACACTTTTGTACTTTTTGAATGTTTTTCATTGTTAATTTAAAAACTAAAATTTAGCAGATTCTCTGTAGTACCTACTTAAAAAGAAATATCTCCATAAAAAACTATGCGCAAATTTAGAAATTTTATGAATAAACAATTCGTTTTAGACTTTTATTAGACGTTTTAGACCTGTTTTTGGGATTTTTTTATAATCGAGTAAAGTACACACTATCGTGTAACATATTACCTAGCACATTCCTCAGACAATATCCTTAAGTATGTCCAATATTTTTTGCAAGACCGATATTTAGTAGTGATTACCCAAAAATTTTGATCTAGCAAAAGGGTTTCTCCGCTTCTCCACCGGTGCCTCGCCTTAAGTGACCTTTTTTTGAAGCATGGGCTTGATGAGACATGATCGCTTACTGTGGGTAAGCAATCATGTCTCATATCCATATTTCATCCATCACGGGCAATACACATCAACCATGAGACTTTGAGACACTGCGTTATTTGGAACGTGAAGACTCTGCAAAGCTTGGAAAAAAACAGAGCCCAGCCACAGATTACTAAATAGTTACTTCAGCTAAGTTGGGTACAACGCTTGATCTCTTTCTCGTAGTTGGACCTACCCTGGACCGTTTTTCCACCATTTTTTTTTTATTCACAATTGGTAAACCCTTGACAACATCTCACCTGATGGTAAGTGACGATGTTGCCGAAGTTGGAAGCGGGCTTACCAAGATTCCCCAACGCAATGGGGAACTGGCTATCTTATCTTCATGCCGAAATACACCAATGATATCAACATTGATATTTGGCGGCAAGACTTAGATAAGATGGTGGTAGCTAGCCAGGCGGGCTTAGAAAATGCCCTATACCACCAACCAAACCGAGTCTTACAATTGAGCCCGCCGGGAATCGAACCCGCGACGTCCTGTGTAAAGCCAGTGAACTTTGCCTCTGAGCTACGGAGGCAATACATATTTATCAACATCTGCAAGTGTAGAGGCTCAAACCTTCAGAATAGCGGGTGCGACACGGATCCAATGTAGATCATTATATAAATGACTAGTTGTTGCCCGCAGCTTCGCGCGCACAGTTCTCGTTTTTTGTCGATCCCGTCGGAATTTCCCATACTTTCTAAGTGGATGCTTATAATTGCTATCTTTATGCCAAACTTCAACCCGATCTGTCCTGTGGTTTGAGCTGTGCGTTGATAGATCACTCAGTCAGACAGTCAGTCACTCCTTCCTCTTATACATAAAGATAGGTACAAACTTTGTAAAAATTACGCAATATTTCACTTGTGGGTACTCACATAATAAACATTTATTCTATCCTATCCCATCCCGTTCCGTCCCGTTCTATTCTAAATAAAATGTAATTTAAATCAAAAGCACTAAGAAGTATTGATATCATCATCATATCAGCTCATATACGTCCCCGCCGAGGGGCTCAAGCCTACCCTGAATTAGGGCGATCGGGCCTTAGTCGACCACGCGGGCCCAGTGCGGGATGGTCGATTTCACACACCACCTAGTTTCCTCGCAGGCGTGTGCACTGTGCAGGTTTCCTCACGTTGTTTTCCTTCACCGTCAAAGCGTCGAATAAACATACATATGAAATCGAAATTCAAAAAACACATCAAAAACCACGACCTCTCCGATAGGAGGTAGCGGCGTGATATCAACTTTGAAGCAAATCACCCCCAAAATAACTTCCAACCCCTTTTTAACCCCGTTAGGGGATGAATTTCAATAAAAAATGAAACACGTCTTCCATCAATTCTGTTAAGAATGTTTATGTACAATTTGAAGAAGATTGGACCAAGGAATCACGTTGTCCCATACAAACGTTGCCTCCCTCTTTCACCCCCTTAGGGGTAGAATTTCGGAAAATTCTTTCTTATCGGATGCCTACGTCATCCAAAGAACACACCCTCCAAGTTTCAGGTTTCTACGATCAACGGTTTAGGCTGCGCGTTGATCCGCAGTCATTCAGGACAAAGATTTTATATGTATAGATTTATTTTAAACAAGACATTTATTGATTCCTTGACACCAAACACATACATACGTAATTTCAGCATGACATCCTGGGACGTAGCCCGCCTGACAGCGAGACTTGGCGACCACAACATTCGGACGAACTCGGAGACCATGCACGTGGAGAGGAAGATCAAACGAGTGGTCCGGCATCGCGGTTTCGACATGCGTACTCTGGTATGACTGCAGCGTATGCTATGGAATCTTACTCCTTTTGCTACTTGCGACCAACTCTTGGTCGAGACTTCTCACGCCAAGTAAATCAGGCATAAATCGTCAGCTTCATTAGATTTTTTTTAATCCTCAATAGGGATGACGACAGCATCAGATATAAATTATGAACTCTTGATCACTAAATTGCCCTCCTACTTAAACTTCGGAAAGCCTTACTCGTTTTGTTTTCCATCAAGTTTTCGATTTTTAACTCACCAAAATCACAAAATGAGTACATAATTGACGCTGCAAAACTATGACGTCACACCTAGGTATTTCGAACATTTTTAGAACAAAATGTCGTTTTTGACAGTTGATAAAAAGTAAATCAGGTGACTAGCATTCGTCATCCCTATGGTTAAGCCCTTGGCATCGTCTCACCTGACGGTAACTGACGATGATGCCAAAGATGGAAGCGGGCTTACCAAGATTCCCGAACGCAATGGGGAACTGGCTATCTTACCTTCAAACCGGAATACATCAATGCTGTTAACATTGATGTTTGGCGGCAAGACTTAGAAAAGGGTGGTAGCTAGCCAGGCGGACTTAGACAATGCCCTTCCACCAATCAAACAGAGTCCAAAGTTAGAATCTGCCGGGAATCGAACCCGCGACCTACTATTATTATTATTATTGTGTTGTGTTATGTATTTATTTAATTGTATACAGGGCGTAACAAAATTGGCGTAGGACCCGTCAACTAGGGGTACTTCTCGTCATACTGAACAACTTTCTCCAAGAACTACGGGGTCAATTCTAAAAAAAAAACTTTGGACCCTCCATACTAAAATGCACAAAATTGGTCGCTCAGCTGATCGATTTGTATGAAGAGTTAAAATTTTCATTTGCGATTTCAGCAAAGTCATAAAACAAAAGTTGTTCAATTTGATAAGTAGAAGGCCCAATTAATAGGACCTACACCAATTTTGTTACACTCTGTATATATCAGTCTCTGGTTCCCAGGGAGTCCTAGTTTGTGGCCAGATGACCATAAATATTATTAACAACCTGGTGAAGATCGCGGGAAGCCGATGAATGCGGGCAGCACAGGACCGGTCGTCGTGGAAATCCTTGGGGGAGGCCTTTGTCCAGCAGTGGACGATATTCGGCTGATATGATGATCTTATCAACATTACGCAATTGAGCAATCTTACTAACGTCTTTAATATGCCATAAGTAGTAGGCATGTCTAGGAAGACCCTAAAATACCAAACAAATTGAATAATGTAAGATGCTCCTGCGAGAAGGTATGTTCTCCGTGGGGAGTACAATTGATTTAAATGTAATTGCTATTTAAGCATCGGTGGCTCAACCGGTGACGACTCGGTCCTCCTAACCAGAGGTACCGGGTTCAAATCCAGACGGCCAATGTACTAATGAGTTTTTCAAAACTTACGTACATACTTACCGATTGCTTTAACGGTGAAGGAAAACATCGTGAGGAAACCTGCACACGCCTGCGAAGAAACTCAAAGGTTGTGTGTGTGAAGTTGACCTACTCGCACTGGACCCGCGTGGTCGACTAAGGCTCGATTGCCCTAATTCAGGGTAGGCTCGAGCCCCTCGGTGGGGACATATATGAGCTGATATGATGGTAGGCATATCTAGGAAGACCCTAAAGAAGGTAACTCCCATACAAATTGAATAATGTAAGACGCTCCCGCGAGAAGGTGTGTTCTCCGTGGGGGGTAGGTACAGTTTCTTTAAATTAAATTGGTATTTACAGTACAATGACATCGCCATCCTAACATTAGACCAGCCAGTGCAGTTCACGCAGAAAATTCGACCTGTGTGTCTTCCCAGCGGTGGGCGAGCGTACTCCGGCCTCGTGGCTACTGTCATCGGATGGGGAAGTTTGCGAGAAAGTAAGTATATAAAGTAGAAGAAAGTAAGATCGCCGGTGGCGTAACGGCTAGGGCCGCAGCCTCCTGTCCGGGAGGTCGTGGTTTGAATCCTGCCACGTACCAATGTGATTTCGAATTTCGATTTCATATGTACGTTTATCCGACGCTCTTACGGTGAAGGAAAACAACGTGAGGAAACCTGCACACACCTGCGGAGAAACTCGCAGGTTGTGTGGTGAAGTGGACCAACCCGCACTGGGCCCGCGTGGTCGATTAAGGCCCGATCGCCCTAATTCAGGGTAGGCTCGAGCCCCTCGGTGGGGACGTATATGAGCTGATATGATGAAGTATATAGGTTGTAACAGAGATTTGTTACCATAGATGGGTTATGCACTAACAAACAACATTTGAAAATCGAAGCCATTTACACACACAATGTTATAGGTAGTTCGCTTCTATTGCACTGAATGTTACTAAGAAAAGAGATGCCAATTGGCATCTTTTTTTTAGCTTCACTTTTTAGACGCATGTAACCTATCTACCTCCCCTTATATATAGCATATCTCTGGGTTGTAACAAAATTGGTGTACGTCCCGTTAACTGGGGCTTCTACTCATCGTACTAAACCACTTTTGTTCTACGACTTTGCTGAAATGGAAAAAAAAAATTACTCTTCATACAAATCGATCAGCTGATTGACCAATTTTGTGCATTTTAGTATGAAGGGTCCTTTTTAAGGTATTGTATAGCTTTTATCGCGGGCTTTGAAGGGACCGAATCAAGAAATTTCGTAACGAAAAACCTAACACCCCAAAAAAAATATATATATTGAGTTCTAAAAAAACTTACAGTGCCATCTATCTATCCATCATGATGATGGTGATGGTGGTGGTGATGGTGGTGGTGATGGTGGTCGCGATGGTGGTCGATGACGATGACGATTTAACTTTCTTAGTGTTAATTTATTACATAAACATCCCGCGCCCCAAGGACTGGTAAATACTGCATAAATAAAAAATAAATAAATTATTATAATTTCATAAGTTGATAAAAAATGCTATGCAATAGCTTTACCGCGGCAGTCCCCGAGTGCCACACGTCTTTTTTTTTTAGAGAATTGACTATGGGTTCCTTGGGGGAAGTTGTTCGGTATGATAAGAGGATCCTACACCCATTTTTTTACACCATGTAAATCTATACTAAATATTACAAAAGTGGTAGTTTATTTAACAGTGGATCCTCAGGATCAATATACGCTTGAAAAAAAGACGTACCGCGAACCTTCGACATCCACCCGGCTATTACGAGTCGTAATCGATTAGTAAGGCACTATAGCACAGATAAGATACAAAAGTTACTTACTATAGATTAGTAGATAGATAACCGATGGGGTAGAAAGGTTCTCCAGTGGCGACCAAGAACCGGAAGACGCAGTACTTATATTATTATGACGACCATCTACCTCCACCAGCAGGAGAAATGATGGTCTTGTAAAGTTTGGAGGAAGCGATTGGATGCATGGGTTGGCTTAAGGTCACTGAGGAAGGCCTACGACCAACAGTATGAATTTTTCCAGTTGAAATGATGCAGTATAGGACAGATATCAGCGGCAGATCGTAAGACTCTGGCAGATCGCGATCTACCCAGATATTCCAAGGCAGATCGTGAAAGCCCAGGCATATCACCGCGGGGCTCTGAAAAATACTCGGTTCGTACCAACCGGGGTCACAGATGAGATACTAGTTACTTCGTAACAGATATTGCACTTTCTTATAAAACGAAAATACCTACGCATTTATTCATCTACTCCTTCCCACTGTCAGACAATACACGGAAACAAGGGTACTAAGGCGCTCGACTTAGCGGTCATAACTGCGTACACGGGCGGCGCGCGAATTGCGGCGGCGATAGTAGTATAGTACGGCCACAAAACAGATAAGGTACGGCGTTCTAGTTCTAGCCTGTAGGCCGCGCCAATGTGTAAGTACTTAACTCGCCTGCTCGACCGAGTGACGGGGGCCTGCAGGGGTTCGTGTAGCATGTCTGGTACTACTGTAGCATGGCTCGGTCAACTTAGTTTTTTTCGGAGCCCCTTAATGATATGCCTGGGCCTTTCACGATCTGCCTGGGTAGATCGCAATCTGCCGGTTTCTTACGATCTGCTCCGACATAGATACAAACTGGATGGATCCATTTCGTTGTCACTTTAATCTCTATCCAAGTAACAATACCTGACACAATAATCATCATCGTCATCACCATCGTATCAGCCGAAAGACTTCGATGGACAAAGGCCTCCCCAAGGATTTCCACGACGACCGGTCTTGCGACGCTGCCCGCATCCAGCGGTGTATGAATTTATACGGTAATAAAATCACCGTATTGTAATGGTGAACAAGTTAATTAATATCCAGAGAATTTAATGTGTCCGTCACGTCACCCGACCTAGCTCCTATACTGCTAGACCGATTCGGATGAATTTTCCAGTTTGAGACTGAGGCTGGTGTTATATTCCTCTCTGAATTCATAATCTGAATTGGAAAAGCCCCGATGGAAAAAGTCATAAGGAATCGTCCATTAATCACGTGAGGCTCGAAGGAGGGGGAAGGGGTTCGGAAAAAGTCACGAAATATCACAAGGGGGAGAGGGGTTGTTGCGAGATATCACTAGCATTTATTTTTTCGCTTAACGCGCGATTTCTAAACCGGAAACGATTTCCCTTGCCGCCGCGACAACTGCCCGGCGCGGCTTGCCTTGAAAATTTCTAAGATACTTTGTACCAGAAAAAATCACGTGATTTTGAATCTGGGGGAGGGGCTAGCTAGTCTAAAACCTCACCACGTATCACGAAGGGGGGAGAGAGTTAAAAAGTTGCTAAGAAACATCACGTAGCATAATGAGCGGAATGGGCGTTGGTGGCGTAATAGCTAGTGCCGTCGCCTCCTGTCCGGGAGGTCGTACTTCGAACCTGCCACGTACCAATGTGTTTTTGAATTTCGATTTCATATATACGCTTATCCGACGCTCTTGCGGTGAAGGAAGACATCGTAAGGAAACCTGCACACGCTTGCGAAGAAAGTTGGAGGTTGTGCGTGAAGTCGACCAACCCGCACTGGGCCCGCGTGGTCGACTAAGGCCTGATCACCCTAATTCAGAGTAGGCTCGAGCCCCTCGGTGGGGACGTACATGAGCTGATATGATGACTTGTTTTACAGGCGGACCTCAACCACCTGTCCTGCAGAAAGTTTCAATTCCCATTTGGTCCAATTCCGAATGTCGTCTTAAATATGGTGCCGCCGCACCCGGAGGCATCGTGGAACACATGCTCTGTGCCGGCAAGGCCAGTATGGACTCATGCAGCGTAAGTACAATTCCAATTACGTTGTTGATCGTGGTCCACCTAATCAGTCCACCTGGGCGGACCACCGTACATTTTTTTTCCGTGATCCACCTTTCTGTCATCATCATCATCATATCATCTGAAAGACGTCCACTGCTGGACATAGGCCTCAAGGATTTCCACTACGACCGGTTCTGCACTGCCCGCATACACTGGCTTCCCGCGACCTTCACCAATTCATCGGTCCACCGTGTGGGAGGCCTGCCTACACTACGTTTTCCGGTGCGTGGTCGCCACCCGAGAACTTTACTGCCCCAATGGCCATCTGTTCTACTAGCAATGTGCCCCGCCCACTGCCATTTAAGTTTAGCAATTCTGAGAGCTATGTCGGTTACTTTGGTTCTCTTACGGATCACCTCGTTTCTGATTCGATCACGTAGAGATTCACCTTTCTGTAACTGTTATAAAAAATATGAAATAAGTATAGGTAATAGTATTATGTATAAGTATACCAGCAGTGGACGATTTTTGGCTGATATGATGATGATGATGATAGTTACAAAAAGTCTATTGTTATTTTAATGACAGATTTAACCTTTTAAATTAAAATTGATGTATTGTCGTGGTCAGATCGTAGAATTATTATGATTATTTTTCCTATAGGTGGATACATATTTAATTTCATTATTATTCTAACATAGGGTAGATACTTACTTTAATTCATATAACTGTATTTTGTCAGCAACGACATTAACTAGTGCACGGATAAACCTGTAAAGGTTTTTGATGTACTATTATCATAATTTTTTGTAACCTTCTTTTTATCAATTAAATTTTAAAAAATTGGCCAAATCATGAAATGCCCCAGCCGGATTTAAGTTGCACAAGTGAATAGAATAGAATAGAATAGAATGCTTTATTTGCTTTTAAATAAGGTAAGTATAAAAGATCTTACAATAGTTATAGAATCACTTATTTAGCTATTTAAATGTTATTAGCATGCAAATATTATTTATAAGTACAAAAATAATAAAATAAAATAAAGTAGGTCCAAGTAATTATTCAACATTTTCCAAATTCATAATTCAAATAAAATAATGATACTACAGATTAATACTACAGATTAACATTGCTTATGTTTTAGAAAATCCTCAACGGAATAAAACATGTTCTGAAGAAGCCAATCATGCAATGTTGCCTTAAACTTGTTAAAGGGCAATTCCCGAATCGATTGCGGTATTTTATTATATATTATGTGGCCCATCCAGTAACAATTTTTCTGAAACCGCGTTGTTTTGGGAATCTCATCCGTTACTAACCTGTCAGGATTCCTCTTATTTCGAACTGATACGTCACTAACTTTTTTGTAGAACACATGTTGATTTTGTTGAACTACTTTTGCCATTTCTTGTATATAAAGACAAGGTAGTGGCAGTATTTTTAGGTTTCTAAATAGGGGCCTACATGAAATATCTTGTGAAACACCGAATATGGCACGGACACACTTTTTTTGAGCAATAAAAACCTTTTTGACATTAGTACTGTTCCCCCATATTATGAGACCGTATCTGAGGACCGATTCTACGTAAGCAAAGTATGCTGTGACTGCAGTATGTCTTGTCGCTACCTTAGTCAGTTTATAAATAGCAAAACTGAAACTATTGACTTTTGCACATACTTTTTCAACCTGTTCTTTCCAGTCAAGCTTCTCGTCAATAATAGTACCTAGAAACTTAACGTTACTAGCGCTTCTAAGGGTTTGTCCATTACAAGCAACATTTAATGAATTAAAATTATAATTGTTAAAGTTAAGGTATGTCGATTTGTCTAAATTAATTTGCAAATTATTACTGTTTACCCATTTGTATATTGATTTGATGGCATTATTGATGTCAGATTCGTGAATATTAAATGTCAAATTTTTATTAGTTGTCACTATTACTGAAATATCGTCTGCAAAAAGCATTGTTCTATGTCTAGTCGTATCCGGTAAATCGTTTATATATATTAAGAATAAGAGAGGACCGAGTACACTCCCTTGTGGTACGCCATGTGTGATTAACCTAAACTCTGATTTGTAAGTCTGCGTTATATGCTTATTGTTGAGTTTACTTACTTCTACACACTGCTTTCTTTCTTTAAGGTATGTAGATATCCATCTGTTTGCTGGACCTCGAATACCAGATCTCTCTAGTTTTGTCAAAAGCAGTTCATGTGAGACAAAATCGAACGCCTTTGACAGGTCGAAAAAAACGGTAGTCGTATGAGATTTAGCATTGGTGCCATTGAGAATTTCCCTTATGAGATTAAAAGTTGCTAGGGCAGTTGATTTTTGTTTCTGAAAGCCATATTGGTAACGATTTATAATATTATATTTAGTGAAGAAACTCATTAACTTACTATGCAAAACTTTCTCAAAAATTTTCGAAAATATTGGTATAATTGTAATTGGGCGATAATTGCCCATTTCACTTTTTGAGCCTTTTTTATGTAAAGGTTTAACAACAGAGTATTTAAGCTTATCTGGGAATGTACCAGTTTCCATTGACAAGTTAATAAGATAAGCCATAACTTTGCATATTTCCTCTTTGCATTTCTTAACCACTTTTGTACAAATGCAGTCATAACCCTCAGAATTTGTTTTGTTAAGGGACATAATTATACTATTCACATACGTTTCGTCAATTGGAGCCAAATATATTGAATTATTTTGTCTATTATTACTTGTATTTTTAATGTCATCATTTGTTTCGTTAGTCAAATTGATGTAAAAATGGTTAAAAGCTTCGGCCACTTGTATTGGGTCCGTTACTGTTTTACCGTTACTGTTAACTTCATCTATATATTTGTCCACACTTATTGTACCAGATTCACTGTTTATGACATCCCAGGTTGCCTTTGCTAGATTTTTATTGTTTATTATGTAATTGTTGTTATTTCGTTTTTTAGCATTAAAAATACACTTTCTGAGGATTTTATTGTAGTGTAAATATGTGTTTCGATTTTGATCATTTTTTTGTGTATAATATTTATAACGGAGTATCTTTTTAGTATGACAGCTTTTCCTTAGACCCTTAGTTATCCAGTTTAAAAATGGCTTTCCTTTAGATTTGATTTTCATAACTGGAAAACAAAGTGTGTAAAACAGACTGAATAGGTCGAAGAAAAGATTGAATGCTTTATTCATGTCTGACTCTGAATATACCTCTGAAAAAGACAAACTACTTATACAGTTTTTAAACTTTTCGATATTATCATGACTGTAGCTACGTTTGAAAATGAATATACATTTAGGTATGACCTTCTTTGAGTGTACTTTGAACTTCAACACTTGAGCGGTATCGTGATCAGAAAGCCATAGAGGTAATACTGATCCTTTCGCTTCTGGTTGATTACTTAAAATTTGGTCAATACATGATGAACCTCTAGTAGGCTGCGTTATATGTTGATGTAGATTATAAGCACTTACTATTTCAGTAAAACGCGTAGTAGTGCTATTTTTTTCCAGCATATTTATATTTAAATCCCCAGCAATTATTATCATTTTCTTTGGGTATTTTACTAAACACTTATGAAGTAGGAGTTCTATTTTGTGAAAGAAGTACTCAAGGTGTCTTATTTTCTTTGAGGGTGTTCTGTAGATACATACGATTACAATATTACTATGGGGAATCAGTATCGAACAACTTTCGAAGTGAAAATCAGCAGATAATTCCTCGAAACAGTTTAGATGCTTGAATGGCATACCACTCCTGACCAAGATGCACGAACCACCCCTTTTTTTATCTCGACTGTAGCATGATGCCACTTCATACCCCTTAATGTTGATATATTTCTCTTCACCGGATTTAATGAATGTCTCGGTGAAGCGAGCGATAATAGGTTCGTTGTAGGTCTGGTGATGATACTGTCGATATGCAAAAGTCGCATGCCTTGTGTGGACCACGGGCATTGATTTTTTCCGCGGTCCACCTTAGTTGCAGGTGGATCACATTCCCCGTGGTCAACCCAGGTGGACTGAGTAGGTGGACCACGAGCAATAAGTACTCCAATTTTGTGTCGCGACTTAAACTAGTGATTTTAAGGTTTTCTCGTAATCTTATAAAATAAGCTAATCTTTTTGAAATAAAGTACTTAAGAGTCTAGGTTAGAATCGGCCCATTCATTTAAAAAACATATATTTTGTATATTTGAGATGTATTGGAAACACCATCAGGTGAGATGATGCCAAGGGCTTACCAGTTGTAAACAAAAAAAGTTTCGTTAATTTTAAAGGTTTCTCTGTTTTAGCAGTAAGTAGGATAAGTGAGATGCTAATAAATGTTTTTGTTTTTTTTATTTATTTTGTATATATGTATTTTGAGATCCGCCGGTGAACCAAAGTAACCGACATAGCTCACAGAATTGCTAAACTGATAGAAGTGGCAGTGGGCAGAGCACATAGCTCGTAGAACAGATGGCCGTTGGGGTAGTAAAATTCTCGAGTGGCGACCGCGCAGTCGATGGATGCGGGCAGCGCAGGACCGATCGTCGTCGTGGAAATCCTTGGGGAAGGCCTATGTCCAGCAGTGGACGTTTTTAAGATGAGATGATAATGATGATATGTATTTATTTATTTTGATGTACAATAAAGAGTTATTTGAGTTTGAGTTAAAGCTATTAATTCTATACGCGACGAATCAAGAAAAATCTACCATATAATGACAAACTGTTTTTGTTAAAACGAGCTAATATTTGAATGGTTGAACAGGGTGACAGCGGCGGCCCGCTGATGGTGAGCGAGGGTGGGCGGTGGACGCAAGTGGGCGTTGTCTCGTGGGGCATCGGCTGCGGCAAAGGCCAGTACCCTGGCGTCTACACACGCGTCACCGCCTTCCTGCCTTGGATACAGAAGAACTCCAAGTAGAAGCTTAAGTGAAAGAACGAGAGAGGCATCGGAGCAAGGGCGAAGGCAGAGAGGCAAAACAAACTGCCAGCAACGGCTAGTATAATTCAGCTCCCTCACCACACTCCCACTGTGAATAGAGCATAACACCACACCCCGGACACTGCATACATATGGTCGGGAAAAAACAAATGACGGAGCAATCAAAATCACGGCGAAATCCCATACGTTCGAGAACCAATCTGTATAAATATGGGTGACGAGGGGGTGAGGTCGCAACCTAGAGAGCGGCAGGGAGTGTCCATACTGTATGTTAGTACTAACATATACACTTTGCTAACACTGTAACATTTGCCTTACCTAGTTTGTGATATGTGCATTTTAATTTTTTAATCAATTATTTTGAGAAAGACAACCAAACCTTGCCTTTCTTAATGAATTGGTGCTTGTGTATTAATTTTATGTATATGACGTAAAATGTGTACTTTTTTTGTAAGTTGTACCTATTAATAAAAGCATTGACATAGACTTAACTGCTTTGTTTATTTATAAAAAACCACTTAATAAAAATACAGAATGTGCACAAACTATAATTAATGAGTTTTATCACAGTAAAGAAAAATTGTAGACAAACATTCAAAGAACCACAGAGAAACATTAATAATTCAGCTCTACAAATCAGTCTTCACAAAACAAGAGACTTTTAGTTCAATCACCCCTCTTTTCACTATACATATATGTAGATACTATTGACGTAAAGTTCGTTTGCTATATTAGCTGCAGCTTTGACGGCTGCCGATAAAGGGGCCGTCAAGGAGGCCGCCGCACGCGCGGCGGTCTGCGCGGTTGAAATGAGGACTGCCTCTTTGTCGGCAGCCGTCAAAGCTGCTACTAATTCAGCAAACTAACTGTAATAAATAAGATATTAAAAGAATTAAAAAAAAAATCTTTTATACAGGGATGAAAGTTCGTATTTTGACGTAAAGTTCGTTTGCTAAATTAGCTGCAGCTTTGACGACTGACGACAAAGAGGCCGTCAAAAAGGTAGCCCTCAGTTCAATCGCGGCGCCGCCGACACGATTGAAAAGAGGGCAGCCCCTTTGTCGGCAGCCGTCAAAGCTGCATCTAATTCAGCAAGCGAACTATAATAAATAAGATATTAAAAGGAACTACATAATCTTTTCTACAAGGATCAAAATGCATATTTTTTACTACAAAGACAATACATACATAATCTAATACTAGTATGTATGACACCATTGAATAAAAGTATTCGATAAACATCTTAATATTATTCAAAGAATACCTAAGTTACAATTATTTTAACTAATTAAGAGAGAATAGGACATTGACAATTTTTGTATAGAAGTTGGACCAAGATGGCCGGCTGTCCAAAACGAACTCATAATGTATTCTGTTCCTTGGGATAACATAAGTCCGTAAACCAAAGCTCTTTGAAATCCATCTAAAGAGTCATTAGAAAAGAAGCCAAGCACGAGTCGGACTCACGCAAAGTAGGCTTCAGAAAATAAATGTATATTTTAAAAAACAAAATTTTATTTGTAGTTGGTATTAGATTATTTTTTATGGAAAATCTTTGAACTTTTTACATATCTAACTGCACATCTTAAGTTGGTCGACTATTACTCCTAAACTAAGAAAGCCTACTTAGCTGTGATAGTTTTCTTTTTAAATTGATTATATGTACTACATTATTTTTCTCAGATGTCTTGAAATTAGGTGGTAGGGGGAGCGGGCAGGGGTGGGGGGAAACTTGACTCTTACAAAAATTAGCATTTTAAAGTTTCATATTTCGCAAACAAATCCTTTAATCGAAAAATGATTTTAGCAAACAGATTTTATTGTACCATTTTGTAGGCGTGATTAATATGTATACCAATATTCTAAAATGAGTTCAGAGTTGAAAGATTCTTTATAAAATTAGGCACTTACTATCAGAAGATATGCGCATTAAACTCTGCGAGACATAGATACACCCTGGACACTTCATACAACGGGCCAGAAATGACAATTAAAAAAAGGAATTACGGAACAAACAAAATGGCGGCGAAATCCTATACGTTCGACAACCAAACTGTAACCAATCTGTATCAATCTGGGTGACGCGGGGGTGAGGTCGCAATCTAGAGAGCGGCAGGGAGTGTCCATACTGTATGTTAGTACTAATATATATACTTCGGGCATTCAATTATTACTTAGCCTCGCCGCCCGATGGCGCTGTTGTTACAAAAGAATTTTACTATCGTGCAGTAAATACTTTTTGAAGTCTACTAAGAAGTTTTCAATCTTTTCCCTCCATTTGTTTTGTTTTGACAGCCTTTAGAAGCGAGCGTGTCGGTCGGTTTTACAAAAATGGAAAAAAAACAATATCGTTCAGTGATTAGATTCTTGTTTTTGGAAGGGAAAACGCGCAGCGAAATCAGATGCTGTGTACGGTGACTCATCTCCTTCGATGGCGACTGTCAAAAATTGGTTCAACGAGTTTGCTCGTGGCCGCACGTCGGTTGATGAGCCACGCCCAGGTGCACCGAAAACAGCTACTACGGAGGAAAACGTAAAAAATAACCACGATCTCGTGTTGGCAGAACGGCGATTGAAGATTCGCGAGATAGCTGAGACTGTAGGCATCGCAGAAGGGACAGTGCACCATATTCTGCACGAAGAACTGGGTATGAAAAAGTTATCGGCGCGATGGGTGCCGCGTTTGCTCACACCAGACAACAAGTGCAACCGTGAGACCACATCGGCGACATGTTTGGCGCTGTTTCAACGCAATCCGGCGGAGTTCTTGCGTCGTTTTGTGACTGTCGACGAAACATGGGTTCACTGGTACACACCAGAGACCAAGGAACAGTCGAAACAGTGGACTTTACCCGGCGAACGAGCTCCAAAGAAGGCGAAGACTGTTCAATCGGCCGGAAAGGTGATGGCCAGTGTTTATTGGGACTCACAAGGTGTGATCTACATCGATTACCTCGAGAAAGGTAAAACAATCACGGGGCTCTACTATTCCGACTTATTGGGCCGATTCGACGACGAATTGAAAAAAAACGGCCCCATTTGGAAAAGAAAAAAGTGCTGTTCCACCACGACAACGCGCCAGCTCACACCTCCGCCGTCGTCATGGCCAAATTGGTCGAATTGCGCTACGAATTGCTGCCCCATCCACCGTATTCTCCAGATTTGGCTCCCTGTGACTTCTTCTTGTTCCCAAATCTGAAAAAGTCACTCGCCGGCAAAAGATTTGGGTCGAATGATGAGGTCATCGCCGCCACAGAGACCTATTTTGAAGACCTCGGGAAATCGTATTTTTTGGACGGGTTAAAAAGTTGGAGCATCGTTGGGCCAAGTGTATTGAATTGAAAGGAGACTATGTCGAAAAATAAATCTCTACTTCCTTAAAATTTTCGTTTTTCTTTTGTAGGCTAAATATTTGTTGAATTGCCCTCGTACTTTGACATTGATCTTGTCAAAACTTAACTATGGAGATTTAGTTTACGGACCGCGTTTGCTTTCCAAGACACAAAGCATGATATAGAGAGTTCAAAACGCAGATAAGGAGTTATGTATACCCACGCCAAATAACAGCGTTCTAGTAATAGTAGTCTCTGAGCTAAGCCGCGGACAGACAGACAGACAAACATGGCGAAATTATAAGGGTTCCTTATTGACTACGGAACCCTAAAAAGGCCTTATTAAGATATAATATCGATATTTATTCAACAATTCTATCACGGAGACGACTTAATGGATCTCTTAGATATGTATTTGTATATTTTTGAGCGTAAACATCTCAGAATACAGTTTAATAAAAAATAATTAACACGTTGGTTCTGTTTAACTTGTTTTTATTTATTTTCTGTCGGACCGATTTTGCATTTTTAAATAGATATTAAAAAAATATGGATCGACTTGAGTACCTCCTCCGTTTTTTGACGGTTAAAGAAGCAAAAAAAATGACTGGAGGTACTTTTCACTTCTGGGCCGCATATTTGGTCCAAACTTTGTCATTGTCCTTTTCCGACTTTTAAATGGTGTTTTCTACATTGAAAAACAGTAAATAGAGATATACCTACTCACATCAAAGTCGTCCATTTTCAAAAAAGAAAATTCGACGACAACAAGCGGATATCACATAGCATGCAGCCGTCATACTTCGAAGTTGGACACTTGCAACTGCTGAAGAATGTTTCTTGCTGAAAACAAATAAGACAGATGAGCCAAATAGCAGTTTATGAAACTGTTGCTTAATGAGGGGTATTAAGAGGAAACGCGGTCTAAAGAATAGGTCATCATCATCATATCAGCCGAAGGACATCCACTGCTGGACATAGGCCTCCCCCAAGGATTTCCATGACGACCGGTTCTGCGCTGCCCGCATCTAGCGGCTTCCCGCGACCTTCACCAGGTCATCGGTCCACCGAGTGAGGCCTGCCTATGCTACGTTTTCCGGTGCGTAAGAATAGGTATTTGAATAAAATGTTGATGTCTCCCACCCCCAATCCTCCCTGTATACAGCAAGAAAGGGAGAACTGCAGCGCAGACCGATAAAATAGGCACTAAAATTGACAAAAACAGCATTTCGTAGTCCCCTATTCCTTCTCCAAAACTTGAGCAATAATATCATTTTTTTCAAAAATAATTTAAAAAAACGCTTTACCTATGCCTCTACAGGGTTATTGGTAATTAGACCGGATCCTCTTAAGAGGGTATAGGGGCGGTTATTTGGAATAATTTTGACCCCATATTGCATTATCCGAAACTCAACCGTTTTTGAGATATTTGCTTTTTAAGAGTTTTTTTGGAAAAATCAGATTTTCTCCTTCAAAAATTTATAAAAAAATAACTATTCATCCAGATTTCATTTTGTTTACATTTTTAGATAGAGTACATTTTAATTCTTAATATTCAATCATAAAATCATAATATTCTGTATTAATACAGAAAGTACAGGCCACTTCGTAAAAAACAAATCAGATTTTTTGTTAAACTGTCTACTTAAATGTGATTTTTCTCGAAGAAAACCCCTATTAATTGAGTCTGCATGTTATTTGAAAAACATCTACACATTTCTAGCTATCCAACGAGGTAAAAAACATTGCATTTAGTTACAAAATTTCAAAGAAAATGTGAAAACAATAGGCCCAGGTAGTGAATTCCGAGAATGTGGTTTTTGATCCGAGGTCAATAAGCGATACTACTTCAATGCTCCGTATGCTCTGTCTCGCTCTCGCTCACGTTGCTAGCAGATTTGTGTTGCTGTTAAGTCCAGTTTGCTCGTGCGATTCGTACTGTGTAGACGCTTTCCACTATCTTTGGACTTCGGTATCTTTACTTTGTGACTTGGCTTGTAAACGTTTTGTGACTGATTGCATTCCCGACGACTTGGCGTGTATTAAAGGACTTGATTGACGATCAAATTATGGCTGCAGATCCCCGCGTCCAACCTCGTCCTCGAGAGTTTTCAAATGAGGAATATGCGGACATAATGTTTTGCTATGGATATGCCAACGGTATCTCTACTCGTGCTCGTACGGAGTATCAGTCTCGATTTCCTAACCGCCGTTTACCCGATGAGAGTGTGTTTGACGGAGTGTATCGGCGACTACGAGAAACCGGTAGCGTTCAGAGAAGACAAATTGATGCTGGCAGACCTCGTGTTTATCGTGTGGAGGAAGAAGAAGACATTCTTCGTTACTTTGAAGAGGATCCAACCACCTCGACCAACATGGTAGCACGACGTCTTGGTATAACCCAATGGAAATTGAAAGAAATACCTTGATTCTAAAAACTTCCTTAAATTATTATTTCAACCTCACACCTTTAGTTTCTACTACCCAGTTTTGGTTTTGTCACATTTTCTCTGAAGCCATGCCACGAAATGCAGTGTTTTTTACCTCGTTGGATAGCTAGAAATGTGTAGATGTTTTTCAAATAACATGCAGACTCAATTAATAGGGGTTTTCTTCGAGAAAAATCACATTTAAGTAGACAGTTTAACAAAAAATCTGATTTGTTTTTTACGAAGTGGCCTGTACTTTCTGTATTAATACAGAATATTATGATTTTATGATTGAATATTAAGAATTAAAATGTACTCTATCTAAAAATGTAAACAAAATGAAATCTGGATGAATAGTTATTTTTTTATAAATTTTTGAAGGAGAAAATCTGATTTTTCCAAAAAAACTCTTAAAAAGCAAATATCTCAAAAACGGTTGAGTTTCGGATAATGCAATATGGGGTCAAAATTATTCCAAATAACCGCCCCTATACCCTCTTAAGAGGATCCGGTCTAATTACCAATAACCCTGTATATTTTAATTTTATTGTTAATATGCATATTATTTTTTTGATGGGTGCCTGGAAATGACGTTCAACGGTCAATTTTTGAAGACTCCTACTTCCTATTATAATTAGAATATGAGAAAAAACAAAACATACGAGTAGGGGGCATAGCCATGGTAGGTATAGGTTTTTTTGGGAAAAAAAATTATTTTTGCTCTATTGTCATTATCCAGGCAAGAAACAGAGGGCTATGTTTGTATGGAAAGAATGGCGCCCGCGTTTTTAATACCTAGTTATGTGCAGTTTCATACACTATAATCTCAAAGATTGGGATTGTATCTACTAAATAAAATATCAAAGTTAAAAGAGCAAGAAAATAAATTCCACGAAATTCAGTTCCTACAACACATCACCGCGCATGCGCTAAAGCGGGCGCTGTCACAGACAGGTCAAAACAATGACGAAGGAAAAATGCTCGATGGGTAAAAATTGCACTAAAAACTTTTTTGTAATGCTATAAAAATGGCGCGCCCCGAATACGCGTTCCATTAGAAGAAAATAATTGATGGAATCTCCTTGGTGATATCAACTTCTTGAATTTTTCCTGTATAGTAATGGTAATCATATCATCATATCAGCTCATATACGTCCCCACCGAGGGGCTCTAGCCTACCCTAAATTAGGGCGATCGGGCGTTAGTCGACCACGCGGGCCCAGTGCGGGTTGGTCGACAGTAGTATATTATTGCCGGTTCTAACTCACTTTTGTAGGTATTTTATTTGCGGTTGTAATTAGTGATGTGTCGTACAAAATGTATGGGGTAATGATTTTACCAACCGCAAAACAAGCGACGTTAACGTGGTCGAGGTTCCGAATCGTGGCCGCGTTGGTGATCGCTTAACCTGAATGATGAACGGCGGCGTGCGGTGAGTGGTGCGATGGTGTCGTCAAGGTCGTGGGGCGCGGCTCGGCTCGGCTCGTGTTACGGGGTCAGGGGCCCGAAGGGGGCGGGGCGTATGTACTGATTTGATTAGAATGGTTGTGGGTGGAGCAGTTATAGTGATTATACCTAAGATGGAGGCGATTTAATTAAGTAAGGTGTATTTTTTTTAGTTTTAAGTTGAAGTCTGAACAGTGAATACATATGTACTGTTAATAAGTAAAAAAAATATGAAGAAAGTAAAAGATTGTTCGTGTTATATTATTGGTGGTGGTGGTAATAATACTGTTTTGGATAACTATACTCCAGCGTATCCGATGTATGATTCCCATCAGATTCGTTTGCTGAGCTCAATTGACTGGCAAGGATCACGTAAAAGTGTTCGACTTTCAAGGGAGATTGCTGAAGCTGGTTTTTTCTACTGTGGCAATGGGGTGAACAGTAGGATGATGTGTTTCTCCTGTGGAATTGGAGTGGATCGTTGGGAGGAGATTGACGACCCTTGGATAGAACATGCAAGATTCGCCCCGTATTGTTTATATTTGAGAGCAGTTAGAGGTGATGATTTTATAAAGGAAATACAAATGAAATACTGTTGTAAGGGTGCTTGTTCTTCATATGATGAGGTGGATTAATAAAAAAAATATGGTTTTTTAAAATGTTTATTTTATTTACTATTCCTTAAATTAATACCTTAAATTAACATAATCATTATCATCATCATCATCATCATCACCACCGTGATGTCATCATGATGACATCACACAATGAAAAAAATATGTTCAGTGCTGGACATAGATCTCCTCCCAAGGATATCCATAAGGAACGCCGCCGCCACTGCTTCCTTCATCATATCAGTTGAAGGTTGTTGACCACTGCTGGACATAGGCCTCCCCCAAGGATTTCCACAACGACAACCGGTCCTGCGCTGCCCGCATCCAACGGCTCTCCATCACCGCTTCCTTATGTCATCTGGAGAAGAAAAAAACACAATCATAAATAACATTATAGGTGCACTTTGAATGAATGAAATGTGAACATAAACATACAAACATACCAAATCCATCATCATCCTGTTAATTAATGTCATCAGTTTAATTTTTCGCCGTTCTCTTTCTTCGCTCCCTTTCGGAGCCAGCATTACGTGACATGTTAAATCAAATATTTTATCATCTCTTTTGTTCATAGTATAATCGTCGAGAGTGCGAAATATTTCTGCGTACTGATTTTGTCTTAGACACACTAAAATTTTATTGTACTTAGCCAATATACCGTTTGTTTGGCTAAACTCAGATGTAGAAGTAGAGGGGTGGTTCATCTGTAAAAAAAACCACCAAATTTGTATTTTTTTTTATCATCTATTATAGACATGTGTGTGTGTGTGTGTGTGTGTGTGTGTGTGTGTGTGTGTGTGTGTTTAGGAGCTGAGATAAATAAAAAGATTTTTTTTGAGTTAGTATTTTCCCCATTTATATATATATATATAGTTATAGTAGGTACCTTCACAAGTTACATAGAATACATATTTTACATAAGTACTTAATTATAATATAAATCTACACCATTATCATCATCATCATCATCATCATCATCTAGTTAATACATTCAATATTAATTTTAATACATTAAAATTAAAATGATGTAGTAGTAATTCCATCATTTTTTTCATCCATCAGCTTAAAAATTTCCGCATATATTATTGGGTGGGCTTCACACACTATCCATTGGAGTATTTGTTTCGTGTGATGCAAACGACGCTCACTAATAAATCCATAATCCATTGGCTCCTCATCAAAAGTCCTCTTTAATATTTGGAAACAATAGGATTCCTTTAGTAAGATGTCCTGCTCGTGAAGTGCAAGGACAGAGTTCATTCGTTGTTTGGCAAATTTCAAAAAGGCCAGGGTTGCGTCATCATCATTACTCAACTCGTCAAACACACACCTCCACGATTTCCATCGGTATCTATTATTCTCATTCAACGGAACTGGATCAATGAGTAAAAATTCCTGAATTACACCATGTAGACTGTACCAAATATCTCCATAACCATCAATATATATACCAATATCTTCAAAGTTGTATGAATCCCGTGTAAAATAGGGAGATCCTCTATAATAACTCTTCTTTAACACCACAGGATTGGGAAGGAATCGCCATAGTAATATTGATAACATTTTTTTTTGTTTTCCACACACATAAAATATTATAACAATTTACATTGCGAGCGCAGGCTGGCAAATATACAACCTGAACAGATTCTATTTAAATACCCCAACACCTTACCACCACTCAAATAGACACATTCTAATCAGTAAGTACCTCCTAACCCGCTCCGGGCCCCTGACCCCGTAACACGAGCCGAGCCGAGCCGCGCCCCACGACCTTGACGACACCATCGCACCACTCACCGCACGCCGCCGTTCATCATTCAGGTTAAGCGATCACCAACGCGGCCACGATTCGGAACCTCGACCACGTTAACGTCGCTTGTTTTGCGGTTGGTAAAATCATTACCCCATACATTTTGTACGACACATCACTAATTACAACCGCAAATAAAATACCTACAAAAGTGAGTTAGAACCGGCAATAATATACTACTGTCGACTTCACACACACCCTTCGAGTTTCTTCGCAGGTGTGTGCAGGTTTCCTCACGATGTTTTCCTTCACCGTTAAAGCAATCGGTGAGTACCTATATGTACGTAAGTTTCGAAAAACTCATTGGTACATTGGCCGTCCAGATTTGAACCCGGCACCTCTGGTAAAGGGGCCGAGTCGTTACCGGTTGAGCCACCGACGCTTTTTTTTGAGTCACCGACGTAATGGTAAAAAAATATATTATTTTGTTAGAGAAATAGTGTTATAATTTATGTTTTTTTTAAGTTTATATTTCGCATTTTACGATGTGAGAGTAGATAATAGTTATTTATGATACAAGGGTGGTAAAAGGGTCAATATTTCTATAGTTATTTCCTTTCACACATATGTATCATACGACGTTATTCAATACAGTTGTGAGAAAACTGGTAAAATAAAAAAAACTACCGTGACAGAAAAAAAAATACATTGGTATACTACCTATCAAGGTTTCGGCAACCAAATTTCATTTTGCATTTTAAATGTCCGGGGAATAATCTCACTTGTTTTTTCTTATACATGCACACAAGTATATTTTTTATTACACATATATTAACTATCCATAATTTTATTAGTTTTCACAACTAAAACATCTCAGTTCAGTTTTACGAAAATGCGCCATATTTTAGCTAGTACACGTACGCGTGCGTAGGTTTTTTTTAAATATTATTATAAGCATTAAAATGTCCTTGGAAAAGACGACCTATTTCTTGGTGTAACCTATGTATTCAAATTTAATATCGTTTCTTCACAAAGATGTAACTCAAAGAGAATCTAACCAGTTAGCGTTATGTACTAACCTCGCGCAGGAACAACCTAACTCTTAAAATTTTCCTATCAAAAGTCTTAAAGAAGATTAGCTATTATATTTTTTATTTGCTAGAAATGTCTTGTACCTCCGAGCTAAAAATTGAAAAAAAAAGTGGCAAAGTAAAAGCAAGTGTGCGGTAAAATCAATTTTGCGCACACTTGACTGGCATATAAAGGACCACTTTTCGAGCAACTGTATTGAAAAATTAATTTTAGTACTGGAGGTATTTACTATTTAGTTAACCTCTACGCTAAGCGTTACATACAACTCTTAGTGAGTACTATAATAATAAATCAATGAAACTCACCTAACATAAGGAAGCCTAAAAAACACTACTACCCTGGGTACTACATTATTATATCAGCTCATATACGTCCCCACCGAGGGGCTCGAGCCTACCCTGAATCAGGGCGATTAGGCCTTAGTCGACCACGCGGGCCCAGTGCGGGTTGGTCGACTACACACACAACCTTCGAGTTTCTTCGCAGGCGTGTGCAGGTTTCCTCACGATGTTTTCCTTCACCGTTAAAGCAATCGGTAAGTACTACATTATTCCAGAATAAATCGAAATAAGGTACCTCCCATACAAACGCAGATGATTTGGAAATTTATCTATCTATTACCTCTATTATTCGCTACCAATTAAGAGAAATGTTAATTTTTGATTTGTGTATCCGACCACACCAAATATTGAATGCTTGTGAAGGTATAGGCACACCCTGGACACTGCATACAACGGACCAGAAATTACATTTCAAAAAAGGAATGACGGATTAATTTTTAGGGTCCCGTACATTAGCGAACGCAGCCAAACGGGTCCGCTTTACACCATCGGCACAGTATTACGATATGGCTTACAGTAGCGCAACGCCTTTGATGTCGCACGATGCCGCCACGGCTTATATACTAGCAGTACTAGCATGTAGCAAGTCTTGCGGAATTTGCCAGGCTGTGCCCCGCCGCCCGCTGCCCCGCAAGTACCCTTCCGTTGATCTGCGTAAGTATACTCGTTGCACTACTGTAAGCCGCCATATTGTAATACTGTGCTATCAGTGTGCACTCGCGTCTCGCACTAAGACCGCTTTTGTACCCTCAGTTTCTTATTTTGCTTGCTGTATCTTATTCCTAGTGGACAATAAAGAATTCCTAATTCAAAAGTGTAACTTAAGGTATTTGACCAGTGTGTGTTGCCAGTGATGACTTACTATGGGCCTCATACTAAGACTTATTAAGGTCACCCAAAGGGCGATGGAACTAGCTGTGATTGGAGTTTTTCTCTACATGATCGAATCAAAAACGAGAAGATCCATAGGAGAACCAAAGTAACCGACATAGCTCACAGGATCGCTAAACTTAAGTGGCAGTGGGCAGGGTAGTAAAGTTCTCGAGTGGCGACCGCACACAGGAAGACGTAGCGTAGGCAGGCCTCCCACACGGTGGACCGGTCGTCGTGGAAATCCTTAGGGGAGGGCTTTGTCTAGCAGTGGACGTCTTTCGGCTGATATGATGGATGATGCACCTCTTTTGAAAAAATCTGTATTTTTTGTAATTACTAATTTATTAATAATTTGATTTGCTTCTTGGTAATCTGACAAAATAAGATAGTTTTTTAGCTATTGCATAGCTTTTATAGCGGTCTTTGAGAACGGCGATCGAATCAAGAAATTCCGTAACAAAAATAAAACCTAACACCCCTCACTCCGCCTATCATGTAGCTCGGCCGAGCGTAACGTAACGTTACCGCGTTCTAAAAACTTACAGTGCCATCTATTAGCGATTTGAGGTATTAAAAGGCTTAGTCAATTTTACTGGTGTAACTTTCTTAGTGTTAATTTATTACATAAACATCCCGCGCCCCAAGGACTATATGGTACTGGTAAATACTGCATAAATAAAAAATAAATAAATAATTATAATTGCATAAGTTGATAAAAAATGCTTTGCAATAGCTTTACCGCGGCAGTCCCCGAGTGACACACGTTTTTTTTTAGTTGTCAAAAACCTTCCCTGGGTAAATACCTTGAAAGTAGCCGGTGTCGTGCAAGTCATCGGGTGTGGGTATGAAGGGAGGCTCGGCGCTGTGCTGGTTCTCCCAGTCCACGCGGCGGAACAGCGGCATGGCGCGCACGGCGGCGGCGGCGGGCCGCTGCGCCGGCTCCATCGTCAGCAGCGCCTCGATCGCGCTCACCGCATCGCTGGAGAGGGCCTCCTCCTCTTCCGGCCACTCTAAATCTGTAAACCGAGTCGATTGTGACTTACTTATCTATAGCAGGCCCCCGTCGCAACCGGAGCGCGAGTCGCTAGCCGCTCACGGGGCGATGGCAGTCCTCGACGGGTTTTCTTGAATTTTTTTGACATGAATACGTCTAATAAATCGATGGACGCCGGCTGCACGCACGAAAAAGGATGACTCAATGTCCCGTTACGCTCATTGTCCCGTTACGCATGATTCAATTTTATTCATAAACATATGCAATCATTTCATCAATGTTTTGTTATGACCTTGTCACATTAAACTTTGCAGACAACTATTTTTTTTTTATTTATCTTTCGTTTCTTTCCCTCTAGTCGGGGGACTTTAAAAAATCATTTAATTCTTTTTCAATTACGTTTTTTAAACGAAAAGTATCGTGTCGATGCACAGATTTTTCGTCAAGCATTGGAAATCACCCCCGTGAGCGGCTAGCGACTCGCGCTCCGGGCTCTCTCTAGAATGTAATGCGAATCCGTCTGGCCGTTCTATCGAATCGATTTGCTTTTTTTTTAATTAAAGGTATTGATGCACAGATTTATCAAGCAATTTATACCCAAAAGCGATTTTTAAAGCTTTCTTTCTTAATATCTCTGGGTCTAATTGAAGTACGCGGTTCTTTTCGGTCTAAGAACACTCGCTGGAACAAGCTCTTTTATTTGAGCTATTGCCCTCTTAAATTAGTTGGGTTGGAACATTCAAAGCGCACATTCTCGCACACCACCCAACGTCGATGGCGATCTGCTTGCGGGTTGCGGGTCGCCCGCCGCGCACTCTCGACGTCCATAGTTCAAAAAATTAATGCTGCGGAGCAGCACGGGTCCTCCTCGCTTATTTGAATTCAGATTGTCAAAAGTTCTTGTGTACACTTTTCTATATCTGTAAAATAAGTAGGTTGTGACTTACTTACCTAAAGCAAAGTATATATATATTAGCACTAACATACAGTATGGACACTCCCTGCCACTCTCTAGATTGCGACCTCACCCCCTCGTCAACCAGATTGATACAGATTGGTTACAGTTTGGTTGTCGAACGTATAGGATTTCGCCGCCATTTTGTTTGTCTGTCATTCCTTTTTTGAAATGTAATTTCTGGCCCGTTGTATGAAGTGTCCAGGGTGCGCCTAAAGGTAGAGGGAAGCGCGCGCAATAAAGATCTTATCCGTTGCTAACTTATTTGAATTAAGATTGTCAAAATTCATTGTGTTCATTTTTAACTCCACGCTAGAAAGAGATGAAAGCATCACTTCCAAACCCGTTCACTTCCTAAAAAAACATCACCGCCCATTCACATAGAGCGATGAGTGAGTAGGTGATGTGGAAACAATAACACATTCACCATGATAAGGTAGGAACAGTAAGTTTTTCAATTTAAACTGTCGCCCTCTAGCACTGCCCGTTTTTCAAACGAATTCCAAAAAGGAGGAGCTTCTCAATTCGACTGTATGTTTTTTTTATGTGTGTTACCTCAGAACTTTTGACTGGGTGAACCGATTTTTATGATTCTTTTTTTATTTGAAAGCTAGTGCTTCCCGTGTGGTCCCATATAAATTTTATCAAAATCGGTGTAGTACTTTATTAGAAAATTAACAAAAACCAAAAATAATAATGCAAAAATGTACTAAGTTGTTGCGATGGAAGTCGGCTTTTTAACGTGTTTAGCGTTTTCAATTATTAAGCTATTGTATAGCTTTTATCGCGGGCTTTGAGGGGACCGGATCAAGAAATTTCGTAACGAAAATAAAACCTGACACCCCAAAAAAATATATATATTGATGATGGTGATTGATGATGGCGATGGCGATTGATGATGATAATGAACTTTCTTAGTGTTAATTTATTACATAAACATCCCGCGCCCCAAGGACTATATGGTACAGGTAAATACTGCATAAATAAAAAATAAATAAATAATTATAATTGCATAAGTTGATAAAAAATGCTATGCAATAGCTTTACCGCGTTAGTACTAATATATATACTGTGCCGCGGCAGTCCCCGAGGGCCACACGTCTTTTTTTGTGAACGGAACATTTGCTTTCACGTTTTACTGATTTCTCCTATACTGGTGTATTTCAGCTCTTTGGCAATTGGCGTTCAGGACAGATTGGTGGTTGACACATTAAGGTCAACGTACGTACGCATTAGATGCAGCTAGGGTTGTCAACTTTAAAATAAGAATTTGCGGTAAATCATCATATTAAATGCAGGACAAGTGTTTAAAATGCGGGATCCAGCTACTTTTCTACAGAATACTAAAATAAAAGTTTTTTTTTAAACTAGTTGTAAAAGTAGTAAAATGTGTGTTCTATTTTAATTAGAATCGTAAATATTCATATCACATCAATATATTATACCAGCGCACATACAGGTATTTCGCATTCCTAGCCGGGCGAAATTATTTTTGCTGTTTTTTCTGCTGTTAAGTAGGTAGGACTTATTAAAATGTACAGACGACCTGTCCAGAGCTCTGCGCGGGACGCAGAAAGCTAAATAATGTTCATTCTGATATTGAGAGAGGCTTTTGTAGCGGATGTATTAGGTATTAAGTATAAGTAATTAAGTAAATATCTCTAAAGACAGACAGTTTTGATCTGGAGAAGATCGCATGACATTGATAGACCTAAAAGGCACAGGACCATTTATTTTAAAAACAATTCGGGTTGCTTTATCCAAACGGAGTGTCATGGGCTGATATGATGATAAAATAAAGGAGTATTCATGATTTAGAATAGGTTTTAATGGTCAACTAATTACATAAAAAAAATATAAAATCTAATTTGATGAGGAAGAATGCCAGGGTTCATCGTCACTGTCTCCGACCTCTTCCGTTTCAGATTCCGAATCTGAATCATCTTCAGATTCTGGAGAAGGTGGCAACAACATAGCTATCGCCTCTTTTGAAAAAGGATGCATCCTGCTCTTTGGCTTTGGCCTCAAACTTGTGAGCAGTGGATCTGAGGATAGTAGAAGGCGATTTATTACATCTGCATTGCAATCTGCTCTCGGAAACTTCCTCGCAAAATTATACCTATAATTTCTGAAATGTTTATTCCTAGCTTCAGCAGCCTCTTCCGACAGTAGTCCGATAGGCAATAATGCCTTTTCCATGACTGTAGCACCATGTATTAAAATTTTATGCATAGTCGGACTCATCGCATGCCAGCCATAGAGCGAAACGTAGAGTTTTGCTGTGTCCCAACAGTAATCAGTGGTGGATAGCACTTTAACTTTTCTTTCTGTATTAAGCTATAACAAGGGTAATATTTCTTATTGGAATTTCTGATAATCTCGTATTGTTTTCTTGAAAGATCTGCTTCAACAAACATTGATAGTGCTTTAAAGGGAGATAATTGTGTTTCACTATCTTGCAAACATTTTAAATAAGCTTGTTTATATTTTTTTGCTTGCTTCGGTGCCTTCATGACTTCTGACAGTAAACGGGACGCATTTCTATGGCCAGACATCTCTAGACTAGTTTTAGCTGCATGTACTAACACTCCTTTACTAACAGTTGACCGTAGTTCACTGGTTTTCTTTCGCTTGTTCCTGTCAGAGAGTTCATCAAAAGGTTTTGATGGGCGACCGGCACGCTTTTGTGGTAGCGAAACAATGGGTATCTCGAACTTTCCTTGAAGCCACGTAGCATTAGCAGTAATAAATTTATGAAGTATTATATTCGCCTTCAACCACCT
The DNA here is from genome assembly GCA_947284805.1 of Coleophora flavipennella. Lineage (NCBI taxonomy): Eukaryota > Metazoa > Arthropoda > Insecta > Lepidoptera > Coleophoridae > Coleophora > Coleophora flavipennella. Next base: position 2,624,403 of record OX369292.1, read on the forward strand.
TTTTTTTAAATCACTTTTGAAATGTGAAATTTTATGTTTCAAACCCTTTAATTGTTCTTCATTAAAGTTGTCCGACGATAAAAGGTAATTTTCCAAATAATCGACTTTATCGTCAAAGTTGTGCAACTCTTGTAGTTGCATTTTATTAAACAGGTATTCTCTAGTAACAACTTTGTAGTTAGAGCTCCCTGGTAACCCTAAAACAATAAAAAAGAAAATATTTCATATATTGCCTGAAAATAACGGTTAATAGTTTTTAGCTAACACCAACACTAACACGTAAGTTTTGTCGAAAGTAGCAAAAAGTAGCACTCAATTCGTGAAATACCTATCAGCTGACAGTTTTTGTCATGCGTTATAACAGAAATCGTTAGTCGGAAGCACTCGGAAGTATAACTTTATTCACTTTGAAATATACAATTCAGATAAAAACTGCCTAAAAAATCGAGACAGTTAAAAATTGATTTTTAACCTAACAAATACAAAAAAATATTTGTGAATCTTAATAAATAAAACTGTTCTTACCTGTTTTATGATCATCCATAGTTGTTTTGGTTAAATAACTCACAATAAAAAAGCACTAAGGTTTCAAACACGGTTCTTTTTTAATGTAGCCAGTAAATGACGCGAGCGCATGCGACAACGATCAAGTTCGGACTGGTTTGTGGCTGGCTGGCGCAGGCGCGCGAGCCCGGAAAGGGTCATATATTGTTCAGTAGCTACCTGCCTCGCAGACAAGTATTATTTTTTTATTTTCTGTTGGAATTTGTTTTTATCAATTTCGCCCGGCTAGGAATGCGAAATACCCGTCTGTGCAGCGGCCAGATTGCGGTGTCGACGGCGCAGTGTTTGTAGGGTCATAGTCGTACCATAGTACTAATATATATATACTAGCTGTCCCGGCGAACTTCGTTCCACCTTACACTACACTACACTACAGTACCCTACCCTACCCTATCCTACCCTACATTACCCTACACTATACTACCCTACCCTACCCTATCCTAACTACACTACAACTACACTACACTAAACTACCCTAAAACCATTTATTTTTTGACTGATGATGTTTTTATATTGATGAATATTATATTATAATACTTATTATCCTATTCCCGACGCAGACAAATGCAAAAACACAAAAATCATAAAAATTGGTCCAGCCGTTCTTGAGTTATAAATGGTGTAACTAACACGACTTTCTTTTATATATATATATATATATATATATATAGATATACTTTGGTCGTACGAAGAATGACTTTCGAAAACCGATATACAGGGTGTAAATGTGCATTCCCGCCATACTTACAGAAGTAGTAGTTTATAATACTACAAATTGTTTCAGCATATACAAAAAATCTGATATTTGAAGGACTACGAGTTATGGTATGAAACTCTTTTGGAGTTCATGTAAGAATAAACCAGTTTTATGTAAGATCGCAGTGGAACAAACCGTACGAGAACATAACTGACAGACGCGAGCGGTTTCGACTAAACAGTTCATTCCTTCTTTCAATGATTCATTCATGCGTATAGCTGACTACACAGTCAGCTGATTTCAGATTTCCCTTCCTACTTTAGGAGGACCTACAAAAATACTAAATTTCCGCATTTACACTTTTATTACTTTGAGATAGCTGTGTAAAGTACTTTATGTGCGTTTACAGTATTTTTGGCGTAGTTAAAAGTCTGAAATCAGCATTACACATTATTGTTATTTACAAAAAAATACACAAATTTACAAAAACTTACAGTTTCAAACGCTGCCAGAACTCTTTCACGCAACACATCAACACTATCAATTTCTTCCGTGTACACTAAACGTTTCACGTCGCCCCACAAGCATTATGTCCCGGGTCGGTCTCGGACTGTTCGGAAACATTTCCACGAACATTTCACAGGCTTGTCGCAAACGGCTTGTTTGCACGGCGGCGGCGCCAACGGCGATGCGTAAGCGTGGCGCAGAGGTCACTGAGCGAGAGTCGACTCGACTGTCATTCACGGCAGCGCGGCGGCAACTAAACTGATTGAACGCAGCCAAAGGGAAGACCGACTCGTTTGAACTATGCCGACACAGGCCGCCGCGCCGCGCTCCGCTGGTATTAGTGATGTACGCGGTCGATAAAATGTAGTGCTGCCAACGAAGTAAAAATATGAAATCATTAAAAATAATTAAAAAAAATAAATTATTTTTTTATTGATTCGTACTCAGCATCAGATGTATAGTTACCTCTGTAAATATGGCGGGAATGCAAATTTACACCCTGTATATTTATCGTCCCGCACACACCCTGATCGGAACATATTTTCTGGGGTTCTAGAAACGGGACGTGCGCGGGACGGTTGGTAACCCTAGATGCAGCCTCGCCACATACAGCTCGCGCCAAAACTGCTTCGGACGTACATAGAGGGCTCGATTTGACCATCACTTACTTTAACATATCAGCTCATATACGTCACCACCGAGGGGCTCGAGCCTACCCTGAATTAGGGCGATCGGGCCTTAGTCGACCACGCGGGCCCAGTGCTGGTTGGTCGACTTCACACACAACCTTCGAGTTTCTTCGCAGGCGTGTGCAGGTTTAACGTGCGTCGGATAAACGTACATATGAAATCTAAATTCGAAATCACATTGGTACGTGGCAGGATTCGAACCACGACCTCCCGGACAGGAGGCGGCGGCCCTAGCCGTTACGCCACCGAGCTCTGTTATCACTTACTTATGTGAAATCAATCATACTATATCTCATCTGCCAAGGGTTGTCTGGGAGAGATCGCTTTTAGCGATAAGACCGCCTATGTACACTTAAGTCTGATAAAACCATTTTGTGATTATTCCTTGTGTGCAATAAAGAATTTATACATACATACATACATACATACCGTAAAATATTACATTTCAGAAAAAAAATACTCACTTCTAGATAAAATATTCGCAAAGACGGCTTGAGGAGTCTCATCGTTGAAAGGTGGCACTCCTGTCATGAACTCGTACAGACACACCCCCAACGCCCACCAGTCAACTGGAGGTCCATGGCCCTTTCTGAAAACGAAATATAATAATTTTTCCACGGTCAGACTTATCCACTTCTCATACCTACTATATTAATAACTAACTGTTTCCCTACCTACTATATTAATAACTAGCTGTTTCACCCGCGTGTACAACGTTTCTATGACTTTTCGAGGGTGAGCAGTGCGCGAGCCGCAAGCGGCTCGCGAGCGTGACAAAAAGTAGCCTATGTGTTAATCAAGGTCCTAATCTGTCTACATACCAAATTTCAGCCAGATCTTTGACAATAGACAGCACGGGTGTTACAATGGCTAAATTGCGTGCAGTGGCATACAATACTTTTTCTACGACCATAAAATAAATAAAATACATTGAAATTTTTGAAGCCAAAGCCATAAGATGCGTGAAGAAATAACAAACATAAACACTAACAAAGTTTCGCCTTTTATTTCGCTTAGATTTTTTTAACCTAATGTTTATGAGTGTTATAAGTGGATTATGCATAAATAAAAACACTTACATATTTGCCATTTTTTGTTTAAATTTAAAAGTTACTAAAATGACCAGCAGTCATCATCAATAATATATTAAAACTAGCTGACCTGACAAACGTTGTTTTGCGATATGAAATATACTTTACGGCCTATTCCCATACCAAAAAATTACACATTAAAAAAAAACATGGAAATCGGTCGAGCCGTTTCGGAGGAGTAGCTTTGTCAGCAATTTACCCCGTCATAATAAATTCGCAAACCAGTTCACATTCAGTCATCAATCGCGCTAAGATAAGGTAAGGTAGATAAGCTAAAGATAAGGTAAATCTATCAATATTTTAAGATTTTACTGTTCATCAAAAATAATTGTATCATTTTTATCAATCATTTGTTACGGGCAAAAATCCACACAAAAATTTAATGAAATTTCTAAATTTTATTTTTATTGCCTAAAACACTCATATAAATTGGAGTTAAAAATCCTAACCACTCCGGTAGTGCGCCAGAAGTGAAAACTTTACAGTTTTATAAGTTTTGACCCTGCGAGTGTTCCTGGTAAGGTTACGGTGTCGGGAGTTCAATTGTTTTTTTCCCATCTCAAATTACAGTTTTATAAGTTTTAACCCTTCGAATGTTTCCGATAAGGTGTCGGTGTCGCGAGTTCAATGGTTTTTTTTTTCATCTCAAAACCTCGGTGACCCGAGGTCACTCCAGGAAGTCGTCGGCAACCTATGGGGGTTACTTGGCTTGTTGGCTTCTTGGAGGAGCTGGGCTGGCAGTGATGCCGGCCAATCACGCAAAATGGGCGCAGTGGTCGCCTGGTTGCGGAAATCAGCCCGCCCCTAACTTCAACTTCCCATCTCAAAAATGACGCAACGCCAGGCCCCTGTCAATCGGCGGAGAGCGCGAGATAAGTACCTACACAACGGCGCGGCGTACAGGCCGCGGTCGTCAGTCGGTTGTCAACTCGTGCAGAAAGCGGAGCGATTATCGAGCAAGCGAGTGCGCAAGTTGAAACATGTTCGTCGCGCGGTCTCACAACCCTGCCGGTTGATCAGTTGCGACAACACTAGACCGGCCAGCGCAAAAGAATCTCTCACGCGCATTGATTCGGTTCATTCTTGCGTAAAAGCGCGATTGTTATCGGTGTTAGGTATGTTGAAGTAAAACTGGAGGCACTAAGCGCGGTTGCGAACTAGACTGGTCTTTATTACCGCGTAGCGAGAGTTGCTATTTATTTAAAGCGTCATTGCGAGTAATTCATCTGTACTTGTACTATTATTATCATCTGTGCCAACGCGCCTAAAGAAGTTTTCACTTAAAAAAATTAATGCCGATTCTGGTCATATAACTTACTTGAGAAGCAATTCCGGCGCCAAATAATCAGGGGTACCCAATATTCGCGGATCAGAGATTTGGTTACCTCGTCTCACACTCTTCGGAGTCCTGTAGGGAGTCTGGACGGTCCCCAGAGGTGTTTTACATAGATCTGTTGGTGACTTATTTCCTTCACCCTGAAATGAACAAGAAAGCCATTTATTTTGGTTCTTTTTTTTACTCTTACTGAACTTGAACACAAATGCTTAGATAGATAGATAGATAATAGGGGATCGGACTGCTAGTCATTTGAGTTACTTTTTATGATCTGTCAAAAACGAAATTTTGTTCTAAAAATGTTTGAAATACCAACAAGTGATGTCATAGATTTTTAGCGTCATTGACGAACTTATTTTGTGAATATGATAAATTAAAAATTGAAGACGCGATGGAAAAACAAAACAAGTAAAGTTTTTTTGAAACTTCCAGAGGAGAGCAATTCAGTAAGTCATATTTCAGATTTTATTTTTGATGCAGTACGATCCCCTATTCATTTATTCGTTGACAGTTTACAAGGAATAAAGTTTTAAGGTAGATACTACTACGCTAATTTTAACTACATAAAAAACAAGATTAAAATAAAAGATGCAATAAAACAAAATTAAAAACTAAGTTAAAACACAAACAGGACGAACGAAGTACGGCCAATGAAGCGGCGCTGACTCAGCATAAATGTTGTGGATTGTGTTCCCATAGCTCCACAACGCTGATATTCTGTCAGTACCGGTGGTTACGTCGTGCGCATTTCATCACACCTTGAATCCTATACGAGTTACCTATATGTCTAAAACTAACGAAATAGGCAGTTACATACAGTATGTCGTTATACCTACATGTGCATTAAACATTTTAAATATCCATACTCAAATCCTAATGAAATTATCATCTTCTTTCTTTTGAACATGGCTATTTGATAAGAACTCGAGTAAACGACTGCTTCAACCTACCTTACTCAATCTCCTATTTGGAAATATTTCCAAACTAGCCGAAATATGTTTACTGAACATTATAGACTTCTTTGCTCCAGAAAGTGGTATTTCCTCCTTGGGGAGGTCGAAGCGCGTTTCTTTGAGCCTTTTTTTTGCTCCGGGTGACTTGGAGTCTGACACTGGTGTAGAAAATATCACCCCCACATTGAAATGGTGACTATCGTCTTGAGAAGCCCATCTACAATAAGAAAAACTATTAAAAGTAAAGCTCAAATAAGTAATTGAAATAGAATCTGTTGTCCTTAACCCACTTTTTACTTTAAAAAAAGGGGGCAAAATTTTGTATTTGAAACGTATATGCAACTTAAAATATAATAGCAATAAGAAAAAATCTGATGAATTTTTTTTTTGTTTGAAAAAATGTTTTAAAACTACAGTAGTAAAAAGAGGGTTAAAATCTAATCTAATACATAGCTGCCGCCAGCTGTGTTCCGGACGGATATAAGATACTTAGCCAGTAATTATTTTAATTATTTTGGCCTCCCACTCGGTGGACCGATGACCTAGTGAAGGTCGCGGGAAGCCGCTGGATGCGGGCAGCGCAGAACCGGTCGTCATGGAAATCCTTGGGGGAGGCCTATGTCCAGCAGTGGACGTCCGTCGGCTGATATGATGATGATGAATTATTTTATTAAAGACAAGGATCCATAATATTGGGAAAATCTGCATGGGCACTTACAATTAGGTGAGGTGCAGCCAAACCTAACCTATGCGGGCAGCGCAGAACCGGTCGTCGTGGAGATCCTTGGGGGAGGCCTATGTCTAGCATCGGAAGTCGTTCGGCTGATATGATGAGGTGCAGCCAAACGCACCCAATTTTTTTTTTTAATCTGATAAGCCCACTTACCATCAGCTAAGATAACTAATAAGCTTACTAATTAAGGCAACGCATTGGAAACTTTGGTCACAGGGATCTCGATTTTTCTCAGCAATTACAAAACATACTACAGTGATATTTTGTAACCTGATTCTTCATTTCAATGACTTTATTTTGTCAGTTGCAGAAACACGATTCGTTAACTTTTATACCAGAAAAAAAAACGGGTTGCACTCCGGGAGTGCCGGCAGAAGTGAAAACTTGAATATTAACGTTGTGCATTTTTGATATTTTGGAATGGTTAGGGAATATTTTTGCACGAATTGCTTTGATTATCAGTATAAAGTACTATCATTTATGTGGTAGAATACAATATTTATTTATTGCGCTATCGTACACAAACATGACAATTTATATTACATTAAAAAGTTTATATCTCAGAAAAATCAACAAAAATCAACTCCATCCGTCTTACGAATTTTCGATCAGGTCACGTGTCCTGACGCGAGTTTAACATTTTTTACCCATTACAAAACAAGTGCACAACGCCGCTAAAGAAGTTTTTACTTCAAAAATATATCAAAGAAACCTATTTTAAAACAGTGATTTGCATTCTACAGGCAAACCAGACCAATTTAAACCTCTAAATTTCTTAGTCGATTAATCTAAATACATACTTCAATATGCCAGTTGGATTTTAAAAAATTAATTGTAGTTTATAATTGAAAAGAAAAATCATTGAAAAAGTGCAAATGTGTGATTATTTTCTTTACTTTTTACACGTAAATAAAATAACAGAGACAACATGTTCCAATCAATGCCTCGGCTTAAGGATATTTAAAAAAATCTCAGAGTGATTTGACTTAAACCAACCCGCACTGGGCCCGCGTGGTCGAGACTAAGGCCCGATCGCCCTAATTTAGGGTAGGCTCGAGACCCTCGGCGAGGACGTATATGAGCTGATAAAAACAATAATAGATCAAAAAGGTTAATACAAGATATAGGAAATGTTTTTCTTTCATGTCTCACCTCTTTTTCAATACTCCTTTTATTGGATTTTTACGTCGATCTGGTGTCGGGTGGATGGCTATTCGTTTAGGAGTGTTCTGGCTGAGTTCTAGCGCCATTATCTCTTGCGTAAGCCCACTGCTGTTTGCCTTGGACTCGGCCAGGCTGGTCACTCCAGTAGGAGTGTCGCCATCTCCATCGACGATTCTCTTCCTTTTCTTTGCTCTGAAACTGTTGTATACTCATATAAATGAAAATTATATTTAATGGAAACCTTATTTTAGTTCAAGAGTGTATTCTTTAGAGGTAAAAATTTAAATAATCTCCTTTTATTCCACCGTCGGTCAACGAGACGCTGGGAGGGGTTGCACCCCTTTGTTTTTGATGTTCCACCTTTTCACACGAATCGTTACGCTTCCTCATTTATTATGCGTACAGCGCAGGAGTGGAACTAATTGCCTGCGTCCGTCAGTGTTTCCCGATTCCTATAGTTTGGGGATCTTCAAGGCAAGAGTGAATAGTCATTATTTGAGTTTGAGTGTACTATCTCCGACTGCATCATCACTTACCATCAGGTGAGTTGCAGTCAAAGGTACTCAAATTTTTATTTAAAAAAAATACAAGTATTCGAAGTCCTCGCCTCGATAGAAAATGGCATTGGATTGCCCACAAATTGCGACAAAAAGACTCTCGTGTCACGCAACATGCGTTACTCTCCTGCAGGAGAAAAGAAAAGAGGTCGGCCAAAGTCTACTTGAAGGAGGACCGCGGCACTAGCAGCCTCTTCTATCGGAAGGCAGGAGACTGTCACCGCTGATCGTAAACAGAAGCTATTTGAGGCCCTATTAATTCTCGAGGAGTTGGAGCAGGGGTGTTCAAACGGTCAATCACCATAGACAGGTCGATCCCGAGAGCAGTTGGAGTCGATCTAGGAAAAGCCTCTAGTCTACCTTTCCCTACTTTTTTTTATCCACTGTTGGGAAGCCCTTGACCTGATGGTAAGTGCAGATGATGCCGAAGATGGAAGCGGGCTTACCAAGATTCGCTAACGCAATGGGGAACTGGCTATGTTATGTACAAGCCGGAACATATCAATGATGTCAACATTAATGCTTGGTGGCAACACTTAGATTAGATGGTGGTAGCTAGCCAGGTAGGCTTAGAAAAATGCCCTTCCACCAGCTAAACCGACCCATACAAAGTTAAGACTCCGCCGGGAATCGAGCCCGCGACCTCCTGATGTGAAGCTAATGGTCGTTACCATTACGCCACGGAGGCGGTTAAAATAACAGGTATACAGTGCCATGTATTCCCAAGCAGCAAATGGACGTGCTATAATGGTCGAGAGCACGTTCTTGTTTTCGCTTTAAGTTCTATAAAAGTTCTTAAAACAGTCGAGTAAAAGTGCTGTAAACGTTTACTCGACGCGAAAAAGGCGCAAATTATTCAGACTAAAGTCCTATTAAAGTGGAATAAGCGCTGAGTAAGCAGCAAAAAGATGCTGTAAGATTTGAGTAAAAGTGGTAGAAAACACTAAGAGTGTTTTAAGAGCAACCAAAATGCGTATATAGGATATTTAGTTCAATAAACGCAATTGATTTGCTATTATACAGATAAAGTGTGCTATAATAGCAGCCGAATTGCTTTTATTCGCCTTTTTAGTTCTATAACAGCGAATAGAATGCTTTTACTCGACTAATAAGTGCTGTAAACGATCTTAGGGAGGCTTTTATACCACTAAGTTAATGAAAATATTCAACTCAACGAGTGCAAAGTGCTTGTGTGCTAATTATTTGTAAAACAAGTAAACTATATTTCAAAGGCAATATTACCATATTATTAATAATATTAAGTAATTATCAAGTTTTTGAGCAATCAGTGTGTTTATTTTTACTGTTCGTGTAGCTACTCCAAAACATCATGCGCAACAAGCTTTATTGATAAACCCAAAGGCATTTTTACATAAACATTCATGCGCTGCCTATTTTCTTAAATTTGACGACTAAGTTATAAAATTAAATATATTTTAAATAATTATCTTTAATGCTATGTCCATATTGATAATTTAGTTGCAGTTACAGCTAACTTATTCCATTAAAAGTCGAGTAAAAGTGCTGGTCACCACATTTATAGCACAAGGTGTCGCCATGATAATAGGATTTAGGGTTCGCTTGGTACGAGACCAAAAAACCAATTTAATTAATTATGATTATTTTTCTTTAAAGGAACATCTTATTTCATAAAACAATGCCAGACTTCTTGGATGTTGATACCTTTCTTAACAAAGATGATTTAAAACAACTTGACCAATTCAGATGGCCTTGGAAGGAAACGCATTTTATATTATCAGATAAATGTAACGGATGTGGCCTTAGGACTAACGATAACTCAAACCGAAGAAGGTTTCACTTTGTTTTACCTGACATTAAAATAAAACATTTACTAAATACCGGTTTCTTTTGGTGTCGAGGTTGTGCTTACTTTGCTGTTTATGATCATTTTACGAATGATGAGTGTTATTATTGTAACTAAATATTTTTACAACCCTAAGGTGAGTGTAGTACGAACTTTACTCAGGGCGTTCGCAATGTCACGCGTGATCATGGTGGCCAGCTCGGCTCATGTCATGCTGTTTTCGAAGAGGAATTCGGGCTTTGAGTAGAGTTCAAGTTACGCTGAAAACTGGACTTTCTTTTTGGCTATAGCAGTCGGGTTCTTTTTATAGGGGTTCTATTTTATTTAGATAGATAGACACAACTACAACACTACGAGATGTGTTAATAGATTATACCTCGTCTGGGAGCACTTTTATACTCGGGAAAGTCCCTAAAACTTATCTGCAGTTGCCCTTCTCGCTCGCATGCTCAAATTGTCGACGGGGAAGTCCCAAACCTCGAAATAAGAAAAACAATTTTGAACTTAAATTGTATGACTATAAAGTTGTTTCTTTGAGGAATCGTAAAAAATAAGTGGTCGGTTAATTTTGCTTAGTAATGCAGAGAATAGTAAACCGTAATAGTTTACAGTAAGGCTGGAATTGAAAAAATACAGCTCTTTTAGTAATGACATTTTGTTAATACTATGTCTTCACAAGTAGTTATCTACAAGCCAGTTTTATTCATTTCAGTTGTGAAGTGAGCCATCATGACGTGGGTTGCGAAATTCGTTTTGTTTATTTTGAATATTGTGATGTGCGTGTAATTTTTATAGCTAACAGAGTTAATTATTGTGTTACTTGAGTCTACGGAACCACTTAAAATACTCGGACTCGCGCTTGGAAATTCACTAGCGTTACTTGCAGAAATTAAGTTTTGCTGAATCAGTTTTGCAGAGCATTTCATCTGCTCCAACGTTTTTTTAACTTTTTTACGAAAATGGCCGCTTTTTTCAATTTCTTCCATTTGTTTTTATCCATTTTGATAGAAAAATACTCGCAAAAACGTCTTCAAGGTATCGATCAACAAAATGGACGGACTTGTGCTGTTACTGTTTCCCAGAACTCTACAATACTACTTTAAACTGAGTAAATATCGTATAAAAGCTCTTAATTACACTACAGCTCCTATACAAACGTTTTTAATTATATTATACGAGTTAGTCTATAAGCGTGCAGTAACAGCAGCAATGTTGCCATAAGCAATTCGATTGCGTTTATAGAGCTTTTATAGAAACATAAAAGAGAGCTGAGTAACGGCTGTATAAAAGCACCCAATTCAGCGAATCAGCTATTCTACAGCTATTATACGACTGTTATAGATCAAAAGATCGAATAACGAGTATTTTAGCCACTTTAATTCAGCATCTGCTAAAAGGTGGAGTAAAAGTGCTAAAACATAGTGCTGTAAACGTTTATTCGACGTCCTTAAAGCACACATTAGCAATATTGCCAAATAGTCGAGATAACCGCTATTATACGATAAATGGGTGTTTTAAGAACAGTTACTCGGCTCTTATACGATTAAAGGCTGAGTAAACAAATTCTTATTCGACTATTTTGCTGCTTGGGTTATTACTAATAAAAGTATATATCTATCCTCTTCTTGTTGTGTGGCACAATTAACCGTGCTATCCAAGGGATAGACAGTGGTTGCCTGGTGTTGCACTTAGCATCACCCGCGGCCACGTGTAGGTCATTTAGATTTACACCAACGGATGTGTGCAACGCGACCTTCATACACATCTGGAATTAGTTGTGCAGGTTTCCTACCGACGTTACCGGTTGTGCCACCGACGCTTCATTCATATCAGCTCATATACGTCCCCACCGAGGGGCTCGAGCCTACCCTGAATTAGGGCTATCAGGCCTTAGTCGACCACGCGGGCCCAGTGCGGGTTGGTCAGATTTTTTGGGTTGGTTGGTTGGAAGGACCGATTCGTTACTTACCGGTTGAGCCACCGACGCTTATATACCTATAATTCTCATGTATATTTTTATACAGTAAATATGTTCTTGTCCTAGTCTATATGGACATAAAAACTCTAAGCTCTTCATCGTTGAGGTCACCATAGGGGCAACCAAGTACATTTGGAATAACAGCAGGGTCAGGGCGGTAACAGGAGCGTTGACGGGCCACTTTGCCACAAACGCACACCTGCAAAAAATCGGCCTGACGAATGACCCGACCTTCAGGATAGAATCAATGGAACACTTACTGTGTCACTGTGATGTCCTGGCTAGCAAGCGTATGTACCTCCTAGGAGATGGCTACCCAAAAACGGAGGACTACAAGCACCTTCCAATCAGCAGAATTGCTGCATTAATGCAGCACATCTTCGAGTAGGTTTGGGGTGCAAAGGCATAATAGGGTTTGACACAAAAGATCCCACTGGGTCGAAGTGTCGCTGCGACTGCAGCTCCCACTTATAAAGATAAGATTGTTTTCTGCTTCAATATTTTGCTATAGAACGTCGCAACTATATAAGTATGATCCCTGATTAGAGGATCCAAGAAGTATATTACCTAGGTATCCTCTTCAAAGACTGCGCTCGGCACAGAGGTGATGTAGACTGGTCATGCTGTGAGTCAGTCAAAATCGCAGACTCTTCTATGGAGGAACCGTTGTTGCTGCTGGCATCAGCGGATTTGTTGCTCTTGGAAGCAGTGCTGTTTTTTGAGCTTTCGCATGTGTGGTACGAACTTAATGATTCTGAGCCCGAGTCTTGAGACTGGAAAATGGGTACAATATTTTATTTTAATTCAATACACTTACTTATGACTTATTGCTTAAGAGGACTGTGAACCCATGGCGAAAATTCGACTTTTCATACAAATGACCTCTTAAATTTTAACCGATTTGGACCAATTTTTGACAGGTTCTCAGTCAGAACAAAAGCTAGGCTTATACGTTTCGTTTTTTAAATAATTAATTATAATTTTTAAAAAATAGCCGAAATTAGTTTTGTATGAAAACACGTGAACGACTATAAAATTAAACATCATGTTTATTAACATTGATGTGTTCCGGCTGGAAGATATGATAGCCAGTTCTCCATTGCGTTGGGGAATCTTAGTAAGCCCGCTTCCATCTTCGGCATCATCGTCACTTACCATCAGGTGAGATGATTCCAAGGGCTTACCAATTGTTAATAAAAAAAAAACTTATTAACTTTATCCAAAAAACAAAAACATACAAACCTAGCTTTTATTCTGACTAACAACTTTTGGTCCAAATCGGTTGACATTTAAGAGGTGAAAATCGTTATCGCCGTTTGTATGAAAAGTCGCAGCTTCACAATCCTCTTAAACAAAAAATAAACAAACAAAAGGGCGGCCTTTTTGCTAATAAAATCAGAGACCAGAAAGGCCACAATGCCTGGCAATTGGCGAGGTGTGTACTCAGCGCGGCAAGCTCGTGGCAATCAGGTAGTTGCCGACTAGTCATTTGACTTACTTTTTATGAACTATCAAAGACGAGATTTTGTTCTAAAAAAGTTTGAAATATCGAACTGTGATGTCATAATTTAACATTTTCGTTGACATACTAATTATGTGTTTATGACAAATTGAAAGTGGGACTTGACGTGATTTTATAGATTATAGATATTGATGTTATTTTTCCCCTCAACGTTTCGACTAGGTATGCTTGGATAGTCGTGGTCTCTTTCAATTTGTCATAATGAATAATCGTGAAAGTTCAAAGTATTATATTTTTTGATAAATACAAAATAAATAAAACCGGCCAAGTGAAAGTCGGACTGGCGCAAAGAAGGGTTCCGTCTCAAAAAATAAATGTATATTTTAAAGAACAAAATTATATTTGCAGTTGGTAATAGAACATTTTGAATGGAAAATCTATGAACTTTTTATAAATCCAACTGCACACCTTAAGTTGGTCCACTATTACTCTTAAACTAAGAAAGCCTACATAGACCTGATAGTTTTCCTTTTAAATTGATTATATGTCCTACTATTTAATAATTTTTTTCAGATGGTTTAGCTGGTACACTTCACTCTTACAAAAATTTGAATTTTAAAGCTTAATATTTCTCAAACAGATCCCCGAGTCGAAACATGGTTTTAGCAAACCCTCAGTAGATTTGAAATACCCATCCAACGATACCCAACGCGATGGGGTACATCAACGGAAAAAAAATCACCCCCACTTTACATGCAGGAGAGTTAAACTAAAAAAAAGTTTTTTAAAGATTTTACTGTACCATTTTGTCTGCGTGATTAATATGTATAACCATGTTCTAAAATTAGTTCAGAGTTGATTTTATAGATTAAAGATTCTTTGTAAACTTACTATCAGAAACTATGTGCATCAAACTCTGCGAGACCTTGATCTTGTCACAACTTAACTATGGAGATTTAGTTTACGGACTGCGTTTGCTTTCCAAGACACAACGCATGATATAGAGAGTGCAGAACGAAGTTAAGGAGTTTGTAAACTCTTTATTGCATTTAAAACAAATACATTAAATAATAGAGTTATGCATACCAATGCAAATTAACAGCTTTCTAGTACTTATAGTCTTCGAGCTAAGCCGCGCACAGACGGACAGACAAACATGGCGAAACTATAAGGGTTCCTTGTTGACTTCGGAACCCTAAAAACCAACTGAGCAAGTTTTTCTGAAATGATAGAAGGATATGATGATTTCAGTTACGTACTGATATACTAGATGGCGCTAGATTCTTCAGGTTAAAAAAAAACAGGTTTTTTTGTATTGAGACTTTCACTTTTTCTAATTTTTAGTATTTGTTGTTATAGCGGCAACAGAAACACATTGTATGTGAAAATTGCAACTGCCTAGCTATCACGGTTCATGAAAAGCCTGGTGACAGACAGAGGACAGCAAAGTCTTAATAATGTATGTAAAAATGTATTTGCCATACTTACAACAACATCATCCAAAGTAATGCTATCAGCACTCATGAAGGGGTGAATACCAGATAACTTGGAATGGTCCGTTGTAGGTGAGCCAAAAGTTCCTGTGAGCAGAAATTCATTTACTTTCCAATGATTTGTAATACATTTTTAAGATTAGACAACACTAGATAATTTGGATAAGTCTGTCGTAGGCTTAATTATATGTAGGTGAGCAAAAAGCCCTTTTCATTTCACAAGATTGTATGCAGAGTAAGTAACTAGTATCTCATCTGTGGCAGAGTGCTTTTTTGTTTACAGATAAAGTAGCAAGCATATATGTAGTAGATTTTTTCTTACGAAACTAAGGCTCGCTGCAAACGGGCGACCGACTATAACCAAAGGTGGCTGTCGTGCGCCACCCGCCATAGCGAGCGAGTGGACACTACCGGTCACACGTGTGCGGCGAGTCACAATAAAATTTATGAAACAGCATGTGAACTGCTTGTTGCTGGGCCATCGGTGACTGTTGCCGGTGGCCCGTTTGCGCCGAGCTTAATCACTTTCCCCGAAAAACATATTGTTTTTTACTGTCCACAGTAATTGTTAATTAATCAGTTGATTTGCTAATTTAGTATGGAGTCTCTACAATTTTTTCCTCAGATTGTATTGTTTTTTGAGGTACATTATTCAGTTTAATAAGTAGCATAATATACTATTTGCCACTGTTCAGCAAATAAAAATTGAACATGTCAAATTATTTTTTTATGAATTTCTCACCTGGATCCGCATCTATGTTAAAGTGACTAGCACTCTCTGTTCCACCAGAACCAAAAGACAAGTGAGATGTAAGGGACAGGAGTTGGCCTGGGGTTCTCAAATTCAAACTTGGGGTGCGGTTCACAAAATCAGAAAATTCCAGATCTGAATAAAAAAATAATCATTAAAAGCTACGGTGTGCCAATGAAATTTTGTTAGTTGTGATGAATTAAACATTAATTCAATAAAAAAAAAATACCTCTATTGACATCAATTTGAGATAGACCAAAATCTGTAAGCTTCACATGTCCTGTTTTTGATATCAACATATTATCAGGTTTCAGGTCCCTGTGAACAATATGGTGCTTATGCAAGTATTCCAATGCCAGAATAATTTCTGCTGCGTAGAATGTTGCCATGGGTTCTTCCAGGAATCCATAAACACCCAACAAAGATTTTAAGTCTCCACCAACCATGTATTCCATGACCTGAGAAAAATAAATTACAATCAGTATTAATTTCATGAACCGTCAGTGAACCTCTAACAGCAAAAAGGTTCACGTAAGACCAAACATAAAAAGTAAAACCTAACCAAGCAAACTAATTTTAATTTTGTTTTTCTCTTCTTTTTATATTTAGTATAGTAACTTTGTAATATGGAATCTGACATTTTTTTATAAATAAAATTGTTTCTTTATGAGTTGACATGATATAATGTAACTTGAAATAAATGATTTGATTTGATAGTCGAAAAACTTTGACAGTATAGTAGTACTATTTACATAGTATTAGATAGGGTAATTGTGCAGGGGTGAGACGGGGGAGCATCAGTGGCATAACAGCTAGGGCGGCTACCTCCTGTCCGGGAGGTCATGATTATTATCCTGCCACACACTGTGTTTCTAAATTTTATGACTCAAAGTTGGTGTGTAAAGTTAACCAACATGCACTGGGCTTGCATGGTCAACTAAGGCCTGATCGCCCTAATTCAGGGCAGGCTCTAGCCCCTTGGTGGGGACATATGTGAGCTGATATGATAACATGGGGGAGGTTGAGCTTCAATTGCCCTAGTCACCATTTGGGGCAATTCATTAGAAGTGCCAGTACAGCACCAGGGGTGACCAATGACTATGTGATGTCAGCTTGACAAAAACATTAAATACATTGGATCGTATGGTTTGTTTGTTCCACTAAGGTAGAATTCTCCACTGGCCCACCTTCATCATCGCAGAGTAGCCTCACCACCCTCAAAGATGGTTATGGAACTGTGCCCTAGCAGGGTGGTTAACATATATGTGTCTTCCAATAAAACCTTCATATTTTTTTTGTCATAAAATTGAACAATTCAATTTCTTGACTACTAACGAGGTAGATAGAAGATGCTGACTGTAGTGAGTAAAACAGGTAAACACAAAATGGACTCCGGGACAGAGCCAGTGCGTTCCTCTCGGTGACGACCTGGGCGACCATATTCTTGTTTATCATGTCGGACTTTTTCATCACTTTGATGGCGTATACTTGGTCAGGATTGTTCTTCTTGTGGGCGAGAAACACTTTGCCGAAAGCGCCGCGGCTTATGGGTTTCACAATTGTAAAATCGTTGATATCTGGTGGCTGTAAACAATATTGTTACGATATCCTTAGGTGGTCAGGTTTAAGTTGTGTGATTAATAATTACGAAATTAATAAATTGCAAACATTGTGTTCTGTAGCTGCAATGCAATACCTTCTTTATTACATCCTCGTTTCTAGCGATTATTTTTTCTAATATTGTGTGGCTCACTGAATCTTCAAACTTTGAATTAAAATCCATCCAAATGAATTATACGGAAGAGTTTTACGAATTTATAAACTTTTCGAGTTCAACTCCAATCCATTTAGAAAATAAAATAACCGTTTAGAAAATAAAAGTTGGTTGTTGGAATATATTAACATCTCTGGGTACAAGCCCTTTTGAGACAGTTTTCTTTTTCGTCTTGCTAGTGTTAGTGCATTGCATTACAAATCTTCTCTGGAGTTCTTGACAGTATTTGCAGCAGCCTCATTCTGAAGTGGAATGCCCGCCCGGTCACAGTAGGGCGTCTATAAAACTGCACCCAGTGCAAGTCGGGTCTTCACGTCCTCAGGCGTCCGTCACTTGCTCAAGGCCACACGTTTTATGCCTACCGCTAAGCGTATCGGAGACGATACAACGGACAGTAGGTTGACGCACGCCCGCCTGAGTGCTCGCACGTCACATTTACCGCTCTGACTATCGAAATGCCGAAACCACGCAATTATTGTGCAGTGGATGGGTGTCACAGTCAAAAGACAAATGAAAATTTAACATTTTTTTCATTGCCGAGAGACGAACAAAGGTACCTAACTACCTAAGTTAATAGTACCTATTTTAAATCTTTTATTTTTTCGAATTCCCTTTTCTCATTCCTTTACAAATTATCATCATTTATTCCATAAACTTAGAACAATGGTGGGTAGGTACCTAGTATGTTAATCGTCGTAAATTAAGGATTTCAGGTATTATTTATGTGTTTTTTTATATAATTAACAGTTACCTACTTAATGTCAGAACATAGTAGCACAGTATATATATATATATATTAGTACTAACGTAATAGTAGGTACTGTGACAAAAATAATGGGAACTGGGGATAAAAACCCTTACGGAGTTTGCCACATATGATACGTAAGATTTAGAGGTTCGGGCCTAAACGGAGTTTTAAGGAAAAAAAGGTTATGGGGTAAATTAGAATATATGTATTTTCATGATTATTTTAAAAGTAAGGAACAATAAACAATATGAGTATAAAAAAAGGTGCGATTTCATTGGTTGACCGTGTAGACAATTAAAAAAACAATGACCTAATATATTTATGGAGAATTTACGGAAATAAAATTAAGGTTACAATTTATTTGTATATAAAATGGTTATTTTATAGTATGCCGGCAGGCAACGATCGTCGCCGTCCCTTTGGTACTTTAATAAGTTACTAAGTTTAAAATTTGAGTCTGATCTGAATTACCCAATCTTTTTAACAAAATATGTATCAGATACAAAACACTTTTAAAATTTGAAATAAAAAACTAATAGTTAGAAACTGGAAACAGGAAATCTTCCAGGTCGGCAGAAAGGTCACAGAGTCAGAGAGTCGCTCGGGATAAAAGACAAAACAAATTCACTTCCCTTATGGCGAGCAGCTGGGCGGGCAGTAGAAAGGACTGGCCGGTGATCAGCACTGCTCCAACCCAGGTTCAATCGTTTATCGGGCAAAACCTCGGGGACGCCAACCTCGCAGGGGCTGGATGAAACCCACAGAATAAAATTGTGGGCCTCAACAATAACTTATAACACAATTTGTACAAAAAAATTTAAATTCACCACATTTTCGACGGGACCACGATCAACCTTTTTTTCTCTTGTCAAAAAAATAACAACTATTTTCAAATTCAAATAGCATAGAGCAACGACATCAAAAAAGAATTTAATTATGAAACGCGACAAAAGAGATCGGCTCGAAACGATAGTTAGCGTTTCAAAATACCCACAAACTCACAAAAAAAAAGGCGAGAAGCCCAAAAAATTTTTGAAATTTGGACAACCCTATAGACGTTGGACAGCCCTGAAGAAGAAAAAAAATTAAAACTCTCTAATTAACTAGTTAACTACAAACGTTTACTTGAAGCTGGTAGAAATTAACATTTATACACGATTCGCGTACACATACAAACGCCAAAAACTCCATCTAAAAGTGAACAAACTTAATAACCCCAACAACACACTAGTGCTAAGGGATCGCTATGCACAGCCTAAAATAGTCAACTAATGCCGAAAGAGCATAACTAAACAACTAATTAAAACTAGATAGTATAAAGAGAGAACGAAGAAGGAAAAAAGGAGCACTCCGCACAATAGGCAAGTAGGGCTGTCAAGCTTAACACATCTCGAGGGAAAAAACCCCAGAACTAGTAAAACATTAAAGACCAGTAGGGTTGTCAAAAACTGAAAAAACTTGCGAAACATAGTCGGTTACGCCAGCGAAAATGTGGACAAAAACGGTAAAGGCGGATGCGTGAAAAATCCGACTCACGGATAAAATTAACACCGGAAGTCTGAAACGCGATACGCAAGAGTCTAAAGGGACAACTCTACCGAAAAATAGGCCATTTGAGGTAAGACAAGGGCAAGATTAATGAAAGAAGTTTGAAAAATGGAAAATTGTTATAAGACCTCAAGAAATCTAAACAATACTGCAGAATACAGAACGTTGTCACATAAAAGTGAACAGGGTACGCCAAAAATTTAAGGAGTACCTCGCAAAGCAACGCGTAAAAATATTCCAAACAGTTAACCTTAAAGATTTTTACCTTAAAACAACGTTAAATAATCGTGAACTAAAAGTAAGTCTGTCCCGACTTTCGATTGAAAGAAATCTAGAGTCTGGCCATTGACTACTTAAATTAAAAATTCTCTTGGAATCGTAAGGGAATACACAGGCAAAAACAACTCAACAACACGTAAGCAATTATCCGAAAGAGGTATAATGCCAATAAGCCGGGGAAAAAACGACCCGTGTGAAGAGAAGCAAAAAAATACCGTGCATACAAACAAAAAAAACCTTACGTTTCAAAGAAAACTGCACGATTAAATTAAGTAAGGGTCTTGAGGTATTAAAACTTGAACCATAATATCCGGAAAACGGATACACCCACGGACGACAAAAAAACGGGTTCGTTAGGGAAAGATTAAAGGCAGAAAAGAGGATAAAAACATTAGTTCGGGCGCCATAAATATTTGGCAAAAATAATGGGAACTGGGGATAAAAACCCTTACGGAGTTTGCCACATATGATACGTAAGATTTAGAGGTTCGGGCCTAAACGGAGTTTTAAGGAAAAAAAGGTTATGGGGTAAATTAGAATATATGTATTTTCATGATTATTTTAAAAGTAAGGAACAATAAACAATATGAGTATAAAAAAAGGTGCGATTTCATTGGTTGACCGTGTAGACAATTAAAAAAACAATGACCTAATATATTTATGGAGAATTTACGGAAATAAATTTAAGGTTACAATTTATTTGTATATAAAATGGTTATTTTATAGTATGCCGGCAGGCAACGATCGTCGCCGTCCCTTTGGTACTTTAATAAGTTACTAAGTTTAAAATTTGAGTCTGATCTGAATTACCCAATCTTTTTAACAAAATATGTATCAGATACAAAACACTTTTAAAATTTGAAATAAAAAACTAATAGTTAGAAACTGGAAACAGGAAATCTTCCAGGTCGGCAGAAAGGTCACAGAGTCAGAGAGTCGCTCGGGATAAAAGACAAAACAAATTCACTTCCCTTATGGCGAGCAGCTGGGCGGGCAGTAGAAAGGACTGGCCGGTGATCAGCACTGCTCCAACCCAGGTTCAATCGTTTATCGGGCAAAACCTCGGGGACGCCAACCTCGCAGGGGCTGGATGAAACCCACAGAATAAAATTGTGGGCCTCAACAATAACTTATAACACAATTTGTACAAAAAAATTTAAATTCACCACATTTTCGACGGGACCACGATCAACCTTTTTTTCTCTTGTCAAAAAAATAACAACTATTTTCAAATTCAAATAGCATAGAGCAACGACATCAAAAAAGAATTTAATTATGAAACGCGACAAAAAAGATCGGCTCGAAACGATAGTTAGCGTTTCAGTACCTAGCGTCGTCGTCGTGATTTAGGTAGGTATGTCATAGAATAGAAGTACTAATGCGCCGGCCACTCGGTTAAACTTAGCACACATTACTAAATAGTTATTTCGTAAACTATAGCTTGCATTCATAAGCCGTTTTTTGTTATGACTTGTAGATAGTAACTATTTTCGTTACGTTTTTACCTAGCTTTCACTTAAAATAACAATAATTTAAGCTCACAATGAGGCCCTCTTGGGGAATGTTTTTGTATCAAATCAAAATCAAATCAAAAACAATTTATTTCAAATAGGTGTTTACACACACTTTTAAATAGTCAAAACAAAAAAAAATACAGTATATTACAAATAATGTCATGATTCAGATTACAGTCTCAGGTAATGGTATTTGATATAGAATCAACATATATATCTTTGTCATTTACATAATCTATTATTTTATAATATCCTCTAGAGCACAAAACTTTTTTGACATGAGTCTTGAATTTATTCTCTGACAAACTAGTTACATTTTCTGAAATTTTATTGTAGAATCTTATACACTGCCCCACAAATGACTTCTTAACCTTACTCAGTCTCGAAAAGGCTATATCTATTTTATTTACATTTCTTAAATTCAAATTATGCCTGTCACTGTTTTTAGGAAATAAATGCAAATTCTTACGAACGTACATGATGTTTTCATATATAAATTGACTAGCAACAGTTAAAATATTGATTTCTTTAAACTTATTCTGTAACGACTCACGTGATCGCATCTGATAGATTGCGCGGATAGCTCTTTTCTGCAGGATGAAAATAGTTTCTATATCAGCCGCATGCCCCCACAGTAATATGCCATAAGACATTATACTATGGAAGTAACTAAAATACACTAGTCTCGCAGTATCTACAATTCTACATCCGTTAACTGTCTTATTTTTTTAACGGCATAAGCAGCCGAACTAAGCCTTCCCGCTAAAGTTTCAATGTGTGGTCCCCATTGAAGTGAAACATCCAAAGTTATACCAAGGAACACCGTGGTATTTACAAATTCTAATTTATTACTGTCTAATATTACACTATTATTGACCTTTTTTACATTTGGCAAACAAAATTTTATACATTTTGTTTTCTTAGCATTTAATAATAAGTTGTTCACAGTGAACCAGTTCAGTATCTTTGAAAGAGTGTTGTTTACTTCGTCAATTTCGTTTTCTTTCCTATTCACTTTAAAAATAAGAGATGTATCATCCGCAAACAACACAATATTTGACAGATGTTGCACCATAAAAGGCAAATCATTTACGTAAACAAGGAAAAGAAAAGGCCCTAATATGGAACCCTGGGGCACACCCATTTTCACTTTAGATCCAGATGAGTTCGTGCCATTCACTTGTACTTTTTGTGTTCTGTTGTCTAAATACGAATTTAAAAGACTGAGAGCCCCTTCCTCTACACCATTATGCTTTAATTTCATAAGTAATGTTTGGTGTTCAACACAATCAAAAGCCTTAGATAAATCACAAAACACTCCAATTGCATTGTGCGATTCCTCGAAGGCATCATATATGTTTCGAATGAGTGCTACTCCTGCATCGGTTGTTGATCGTCCTTTAGTGAAACCGAATTGTTGGTTATGCAGTAGTTTGTTTTCTGTAAAATATTGTAGCATTTGGTTAAGCATAATCTTTTCAAACACTTTACTAAGAACTGGCAGCACAGAAACTGGTCTGTAGTTGCCTGGATCAGTTTTTGAACCAGATTTATATAAAGGTATCACTTTACTAAGCTTCATGAGATCTGGAAAGACGCCACTATCAATGCTAATATTAAAAAGACAAGCTAAATATGGCGCTAAAGTATCAATTACATTACTGATCAAGCTTACCAATAATCCCCAGAGGTCTTCGGTTCTTTTCACTTTAAGAGATTTAAAAGCTTTTACAATAGATTGTGGTTCAATTACTCTGAAGGATAATTTTTGGTCACAATTATTAACATTATCCTTTAGCAGCCTTTGAGCATACATAGGTGATGAGTTTAGGGCTTCAGTAGTCTTAAGTGGAATAGTATGAATAGTAGGTATGAAATTCTCCGTCAACTCAAGTAAAAAGCCAACTTTGATTGATTTTTCTCCGGTTTGCTCCATTTTCCCTTTTGATTATTTGATAAAATTATTTACGAGGTTTCGAATATTTTCGACATTAAAATTTATTAATCGGGAATTTAGGGAAGGGAAAAAATGCATCTATCATTTTGTTAAACTCAAACATATTTGATCGACAAATATAAAATAATTGATTTTCTACAACATTCGTTTCATTATCAAAATGATCATAGGTAGGTACAACCCTAGCACATTCGCTCGATGACGCGTTCGCACGTGGGTCGCGCGGCAGGCAAAACAATCTCAACTCTTTGTATGCGTAGTTATGGCACATTTCTTCTCGCTGCAAACAGCTGATATTATTATTAAGATTTTGTAGGCTAATATAGCGTAGGTATTTTAGCTTTTGTATGGGAGTGATGTATCTGTTACGAAGTAACTATTTAGTAATCTGTGACGTCCTTCTTTATATTTTCTTGTTCTCGACATTGCTCACGTGCACCAGACGATTTCCTTCAAAACGCATCAATTTTTTAATCAAAACACTAGCAGATTTTTTTTAAAAAAACAATCAAATGAAACTACGAAACGAATGTGTTTACCACAAATCCTGCCAAAAAACTCTAGAAAATGAAATTTGTTGTTGTGAATTTTTCTTGGCCATGGAAACTAGTCCTTCAGCCGGATTCGTAAATAATTTTATCTTTCTTCATTTGTTTTTGGATTTGTAATGCTAGTGCCGGTGCATTACAAATCTTCTCTGAAGTTCTTGACAGCATTTGCAGCAGCTGCATTCTGAGGTGGAACACCCAGTTGCTGTTGGGCGTCTATAAAACTGCACCCAGAGCAAGTTGGGTTCTCACGTCCTCCTTCGTTTTATTTTCTTGTTCTCCACATTGCTCACGTGCACTAGACGATTTTCTCCAAAATGCACCACTTCTTGAACAAAATCCCAGCAGAAAACAATGAAAAAACAACAAAATAAAACTACGAATGCGTCCACCACAAATCCCGCCAAAAAACTCCCTAGAAAATGAAATAAATATCAGTGTTGCCAACAACTCAGGACCTTATATTTCCATTTTATGTTGGCTAATATGAGCTGAGGCAGCCTAAAATAGCCCAAACACCAAAAATTTGCTATTTATAAAAAAACAGAGTTTTTAATAATCTATTTATATTGTGTGGAAATGTACAGAGGAGGCCTATGTCAAAGGACAGCCTGACTTAGGTGTATGGCCTGACGAAGGTATAAACTGTCAGGTGTCAGCTATATTTTTAATTTTAGTTCCTCAAACTACTGTATGTAACATGAGTCAGAGAAATAAAGGCTCATATAATTACTATTCAATATATAAAATAAGCCGATGGATGCGGGCAGCGCAGGACCGGTCGTCGTGGAAATCCTTGGGGGAGGCCTTTGTCCAGCAGTGGACGATTTGTGGCTGATATGATGATGATGATATAAAATTTAAGCTACGCTGCACACTTGGCACGAGGCGAAGTGGCAGGAGCACCTCCAGCGGAAGCACAATCAGCTGGAGTTCAGTGCGACGGGGAGAGAAAGCGTCGAACTATCCGGGCATTATCGAGGACTGCTTTCTGCATTGCTGCAATTATTGGTCTGCCTCAGAGATCCAGCCGCCTTAGGTGACGTTCAAGGTCGGCTGGAATTAGCCCGTTCACGGATAGGACTACGGGGATGATTTCAGTGGATTCCACTTGCCACATATCAGTAACCTCGTGCGCCAGGTCCAGGTACTCGGTCCTTTTTTCGGCATCAGCCTGCACGAGGTTTTCGTCGTATGGGATATGATATCCACCAAAAACACCTTTGACTGCACCCGATCATTCAACACGATATCAGGCTTATTCGAAGGAATAGTCCTGCCCGTGATGATGGGTCGGTCCAAGTAGAGCTCGGCGCGGTCGTTCTCGAGAACCGGCTCCGGCGTGTACTTGTAATATGGCAACCGCCGAGATATGAGGCCATACTTTAGAGCGATCTATTGGTGTAGGATGACTGCTTGGTTGTGCCTGTGCAAATACTCAGTGTTGGCAAGCATGGAACAACCGGAGGCTATATGACGCAGGGTCTCCCCTGGTAGACGTCCAAGGTGCCGTCTTTTATTATAAACCTCGTATAGTTGTTCGTCTTGACCACCTGATCCTGTATTGCACAGACAAAACCCTCGTTATCCAAAGCACAGCCAGTGCACGAAGGCCTTCTGATCTACGAAGGATCCACAAAGGGCCTTGAAGAACCTACCGTGCAGCTCTTTGTCTTTCCAGGTAGCCTCTCGCTCAGTAGTGCTAAGTACAGCCGGCGTCTGCCAGTTCTCTTGGGCCATGGATAGAGGGGTTAGTCCTTTATCACAGGCTATGACAACTCTATGCAAGTCACTATCGACTTTCGTCAGGAAGTAACTTCGGAGGCTGCATATCTCGCGGTTGTGCATTTGTTTGGCACTTAGAAGGCCATGACCGCCACTCTTCCGTGGGATGTACAGCCTCATCACTGACGACCTCGGGTGATGCATTCTATGGAGTGTCATAGTAGTGCGGACTTTTGTATTTATACTATATGGTATATAGTAGGGCGTTCAATTCTCTCTGTGACCATCTGAGTATGCCGAAGGTGCACAAAAGAACAGGTATGACCCAGGCGTTGAATGCTCGTATCTTGTTAACGCCCGACAAATACCTCTCAAGAACTTTTGTCAGGCGCTCCCAGAACACGTCACAAACCGCCCGTTTCACCGCTGCCTCGTGAACACCAATACTCTGCAACATACCCAGATACCGGTATGTTTCAGTTTCAGAGAGGGTGCGGATGTTCATGGAGTCGATTTCAACTCTGTCTGAATGCACCACCCTACCCCTGTCCACATGAAGGATCGCGCACTTATCTACTCCAAGCTCCATGTTGATGGAACTGCTAAAATCGCAAGTGATTTTTAGCAGTTCCTCCAACCGTGTTGCATTTGGAGCAAAAAGTTTGAGATCGTACATGTAGAAAAGGTGTGTCATGCGTGATTCACCTTTCCGAAACTGAAATCCCGTCCCAGATTTCTCAAGCAAAACGCTGAGTCGATTCAGGGACAGGCAAAACCAAAGTGGACCCAGACAATCGCCCTGGAATATACCCCTCTTAATCCAAATCCGGTCCTCCGCATTCGGTAGCCGCTGGCCATGGAGACTAAGAATCATACTCCATTGCCCCATACACGATCCGAGGAATTTTCGAACTGTCTCATCTATCTTGTACAGTTCGAGGACCCTCTTTAACCATGAATAGGGGACCGAGTCGAAAGCCTTCTTATAATCAATCCAGGCAGCGGAGAAATTGCGTCGATTGCGGTTCAC
Organism: Coleophora flavipennella; assembly: GCA_947284805.1. Taxonomy (NCBI): domain Eukaryota; kingdom Metazoa; phylum Arthropoda; class Insecta; order Lepidoptera; family Coleophoridae; genus Coleophora; species Coleophora flavipennella. The sequence goes on from OX369292.1 coordinate 2,651,326, forward strand.
CCATTTGCCCACGACCGCATCAATCAGTAGTAGCTCCTTCGTACCGCGACTTCCGCCCCAACATCCATTCTGAGTAATCGCCATGATATCATTCGCCTTAATAAAGGCGTCAATTTTGGCCTTTAGAATGGATGTTAGTGTCTTGTAGGTGGTAGAAAGACACGTTATGGGGCGGTATTGACTAGGGTATTATTATTATTATTTTAAGGTAAGTTTTTTTTTCAGCTTTTTGCTGGATAAGCCTGTAATTACGGGCTTTGCCAAGTAATTGCAGGGTGTGAGTGATATTATATTAGCTATCGCTAATTTCGTTAAACTGCAGGAACTTTCTCGTATTAAGTAAATAAACAGTCATAATTTTAATATATGTTTTTCCTTTTTTTTTAGTTCCTTCAAGCTTAATATTTCCTTTGGCGAAAATCAGTCCCAAGTCCTTTGTTCCTTGTAAGTATCGCAGAACCCTTTTTGCTGCTTTGAAATGTTCAGATGTGTAGCAGTTATTAAATTGGCTCAAGTGACACATTACTGTAGGTACGGGTGACGCGCCGGAACCGTGTTTGTTGTGGACGCGACAGCCGACCCACGGTCGAGGCAACGGTTGCCGAGCCATGGGAAGTCTCTTATAATAGCAGAGCTCATATAAGTATTACTGCTTTATCCGGTACGGCGCCCGTGCCGGTGGTTGCATGGATGCATGTGAAAAGGCCCTAACTAACACACTTGGATCAGGCCGTGAAATCTTTTTTGTGGTAGGTAGGGCTAAAATCTCTTTCTTCTATGAAGATTACCCGATATATTATTTATTTAGAATAAAATAGTAAGTTGGACAGAAAATTTAAAAATAAATTTGATCACTAACATTTTTTATTTTTTGGATAATGTTATCAAAAACGAATATTTAAAATCCAAGTAGTAGTATATTCACTTACCTGCATTTTCTTATATAAATTAATATTTAACTTATTAATGATTTAACATGGGTATAACAAATAGTAGAGATACTAGACGTATTAGTTTCGACAATACATTTGCATTGACAACTCCAGCTCTAGTAGTGCAAACTGCTATCGAAGAAGAGGATAACGTTCTAAGCCTGGAGCCAATTACTTCAGTAAGTTAATGTAATAAAATTCAAAAAATATGTAAGTAGGATTTTCAAGCATTGCCTACGCACGCGCGATTCATTCTGCACCTACTGACTAAGTCAATAGTTAATTCATTAGTTCTATATTTCTGGACTAAAAACTATTGATCAAAGTAAATTTATACATTTAAATAAACAAAATTACCAACGGAGAACATACATTTTTGCAGCAACGTCAATTTTTTTTTATTTGAATGGGTGGTGATGGTAGGTACCTTTTTTGAGGTTTGCTGGACAATGCTACCTATATTAATATTATAGAGCCAGTAACTTTTCTCGAATGCGTTTCAACAAAATATCCTTAGCGCATTTTTGGCAAAAAAGAAAATTAAAACTTTTTCTTCAATGACTGGTAGTTTTCAGAGCCCAATTGGAATACCAATAATATAATATACCAAAAGCTAGTTAAAAATATTTTTTTTCAAAAATGGCTGAAAATTTGGGAAACATCCATAAAGCCATTTTTGAAAAAAAATATTTTTAACTAGCTTTTGCCCGGGGCTTTGCCCGTGTGGACATGGTTTTATGAATTTGAGGGTGAGTGGTGCGCGAGCTACAAGCGGCTCGCGAGCGTGGACGTGAGTTTTCTCTAGATTCCTCAGGTACTGTATCGGGCTATTCTGATTAGCAATCTATGTCACTTCCCACCCCCTCAAATAATTCTACACAAAAAAACCATAAATTCATTGCTCTGATGCGACACCGACGTGCGCGAGGATGGAAATAAGTTTTTCCCAGATCCCTCGGGAACTTTAATAGGATATACTAATTAGTAAATTATATCATTTACCACCCCTCAACTATTCCTGTGCTAGAAATCAAAACAATCCATTGTTCCGTTGCGATGCTAAATAAATTAACCAAAAAAGAGTATTTTTCAGTTACCTTAGGAACTGCATCCAACTATGCCATTTTACGGGATCAAAAATAGCATATGTCCTTCCCAGGGACACAAGCTACTTGCAAACCAAATGTAATCAAGATTGGTTGAGGTGTTGAAGCGTAAAAAGGTTACAAACAAACACATTTTCACATTTATAATATTAGTAAGGACTAGCTTTTGCCCGCGTCTTCGCCCGAATGAACATCGTTTTTATGACTGTCTTTGATCGAAGGTGAGTGGTTCGGGGAAGCGGCTCGGGAGCGTGGAAATGGGTTTTTCCAAATCCCTATGCCAGATCGGGTTATTCTGATTGGGAGTCTATGTCACTTTCTATCCCCTGAAACATTTCTATACAAAAAATCACTTTAATCCGTTGCTCCGTTGCGACGCCGACGACGTGCGCGAGTGTGGAAATGAGTTTTGCCCAGGTCCCTCGGAAACTTTGTCAGGATATGCTAATTAGTAAATTATGTCATTGCCCACCCCCTCAACCATCTCTGCATTAAAAATCAACAATATATTGATCCATTGTGATGTTAAGGAAATTTATCAAAAAAAATAAATTCGAGCGAGACCTACAGTACTCGCATATGATGTGTAACATGTGACAAAATACTTTAGGTTAGTTAGATTTGATGACGATATTGTACCTGGGTGGCGGATCTGACAGTAACGAAAAAAACCGACCAAGTGCGAGTCGGACTCTCGTAAAGTAGAATTCCGCGCTTTCGCGACTTCCTGTTACACATTTCCGTCCCATTTCACGAAATCACTCCCACAAATTGCAGGAAAGCGAGAGCAAAGATGTTACACATCAAAAAGTTCAATTAGAAAACATATCCTGGCATAGTTCCCGAGGGATATGGGGAAAGCTCATTTCCACGCTCGCGAACATCCGCGTTGCAACGGAGCAATGGATTGAAATGATTTTTTGTACAGTATTGGTTAAGGGGGTGGGAAGTGACATAGACTGCTAATCAAAATAGCCCGATATATTTCCTGAGGGATCTGTAGAAAACTTACGTCCGCGCTCGCTAGCCGCTTGCGGCTCGTGCACCACTCACCCTCAACGCAGTCATAAAAACAATGTGCGAAGACGAAGACGTGGGCAAAATCTAGTTTATAATATTAGTAAAGATTTTGTATGAGAGGTACCCCTAGGGTCCAGACACACAGACTGCATTTTGACTGCAAGCCAGGTGCAAATTCGCAATTTGGATGCAGTTCTCCTAGTTAGTTGCGCTTTAACTATATCTAAACTGCAAATTTGCAGCTGTAATACAGTTCGTGTATCTGGACACTTAGCCTATTCAACGCCAACGACGATGAATATTGTTTATTTATAAAATAGCTTCACCGCTAATGACAGATATTATATCAGTTCGGGAATACAGTGAAAAGAAGACCTACACAACAAATACATAGTAAATTAGAACCTCGTGTCACTTTTCGGACATGCTTGGCGTGTGATTGAACACACTTTGTCGTAAGGTTGAAATTGGCGTTACTTTGTCTGTCATACTTGACGTGTGTGAGGGACGGCTTTTATATTTGACTTGGCGTTGAAAATGTTAAAAGTACTACCATTAACAAAAAAAAAAAAAAAAGATCTAGTAAAGGTGGCAAATAATTTAAAAACAAGTATTTACAAAATTTTATCAAAACTTGCCTACATACACAGAGATTGTATACGTACACAAACTCACATAATATTTTTTTCTGGAAATCTTCTTTAGTGTCTATAAGTGATGTAGAGTTGTACAGATGGCATTTTTGTAAAAATCTATAAAACGGTTTTTTTGGAAGATTAAACATCCTTCTATTACTCTTGGTCCCTCTCAAGTAAAAACTTATACTCATTGCTTCAGGGAAAGGATGACGATCTTCTTGTTGCGGAACACAAATTAACGAATTCGCAAGACGAAGGAGAACTTGATTATTGGTCTCGCCGCATCGAAAATCTGAAAAAAGACCATAGGATTATTAATAAAATCATTGAGTCCGAGTATGAGAAAACAATTGAAAATACAAATAAACTTAGTCAAACACCCGATGTAACTCCTGAAAAAATCAAACAAATGCAGCCATGTTTTGATCTACGAGCTCAAGTATGTCTGTCCTCATTCAAATTCTATAACCTATCATTTATTTAGTTTATAGAAACGTTTAATGTTTCTACATGTTTCAGGTGTTGCGATGTTACCAAGAAAATCTTCGCCAACCACTGTCCTGTGCACCAATAGTACAAGCATTTAGCCAATGTGTTTCTTCGTGCGGGGTAGAACAGTGAACAGTAAATATTTGTAGTGTCGTTTAATTTGAACTGTTAAACTCATCAGTTAATATTAAATTACTTGGTTAAGTATGTTTGAAAAACGTTCCTATTCCGTACATTTTCTGTTTTCTTATTCTCTACATATAACATATTATAGAGTTTCTTTTATTAATACTCTTCTCCAAAGATTCCAAAACTACTAAATGAATTCGAATTCAAATTAAGTTTTCACTGTTGAAAACTGACGTTGGAAATACGAATATAAAAAACATTAGGTGGGTACCGTCAAATACTGCAACGTTCTCAACTACCAACTAAACTTAACTGCCTATTTTATTTCTTCGATTAAGTTACATAACTCGCGTTTGCTTAGGCTCAAAACAAACTGTAACGGCACGGCTTAGAAAAGCAGCGAAGAGCAGTTTGTTACAAAGCATTTCAAACTTTATGTCGATTGTAAAATGCATAACATCGCTTAAATGGTTGTCGAGGGTCATGCGGCGCCGCTCTCGGCCGCTCGCGGCACCTCAAGCTGTTTTCCAAGCAGTGGCGCGCGTCTGCTTGCGGCGCAGCGTTCGTGGCTGCTGGCAGAGTAATTCAATGGCTGGCTGCAGCCTCGCTTCCTCTGTTCGCCCGCAAAAGTGCATATAATATATTTTTATCAATATGTAAAAATACAATATACAGTAGAGGGTTAAGTTTTTCTTAAAGAGTCTGTAAATGGTCAAACGTGTTTGTAAAACTTTACGTTTTGTTGTACGTTTTCATCAAATGTCAGCGCATACACATCAACAAGTTTGTCTAGAAAGCGTCACTTTCATAGCAATTTTCGCAGTGAGGTGACGCTCCGATGAGTAACAAAGCATTTCTTCATTAATTTTCACAATGGGTATAAAAGCCGGCCAAGTGCGAGTCAGACTGGGCCGCATGGGGCGCCCTTGATTTTAAATTTAATTTTTATCATCGTTAACTTTTACAATTTAAAAATTAATGTCACGAGAAACCCTAACGAGTTTTTAAATTTCATAAAATTGTTACGTTCAGTCTATTTGGGATACTACAGCTAGAATAAAGGTTTATTGAGATTTTGTTTTTCTGTTTTATTTTACAGAAGGATCAGGCTATCAAAAGCAAATGCAAATCAAATATTTTTTTCAAAAAGGTCACAATTTTTTTAAAGAAGAATCCAATTTAGTTTTAATCTTGTTTTAATCTATTCAAATTTTAATAGCGTAACTTTGGCAGGTTATGCTGAAAAAAAAAATTACTACGCTACATGGCCTATTGTTTTGAAAAGTTGTGCATTTTGTGTGAATTCCAAAATGGTGTAATATTATCATTTTTACTATTACGAAAAAAGATATTGCTATTTGATTGCAAAAAGAGCCCATTTTGTAATATATTCTTAACTTTAAATTTCCATGTAAATTTGATCTATTTTTACTTTTCACTTGAGTAAAGGCTATTTAAAAGATTAAATAAATCAAGATACAATTTAGATTATCTTTTCAACCGACTTCCAAAAAGGAGGAGGTTCTTAATTTAACTGTATATTTGTTAGTCGATATCTTCGCCGATTATGAACCGATTTTCATAATTCATTTTTTATTGCTGATTATCAATTGAGGTCCCATATAAATATCAAAATTTGTGTAGTACTTTATTAGACAATTAACAAAAACCAAAAATAATAATGCAAATTTTGAAAACAATGGGCCATATTAGCGTAGTACATTTATTTATAGCATAACCTGCCAAAGTAATGCCAATAAAACTTGAATTTAAAACTACAATCGATACTTCTTTAAAATAAATGGTGACCCCTTTTGAAAAAAAATATTTGGTGTGCAATTGAGAGTCTGATCGTTCTGTAAAATGAATCAGAAAAACAAAATCTCAAAATACCTTTATTCTAGCTATAGTATCCCAAAAAAGGACTGAACTACAACTCGGTCACATTATCTCTGGACCTCGCTGGAATGTGAAGCCCCTCCCCGTTCCCCTTTCACCTCCCTGCGCTCGCCCCGTCGCGTCTCACTCGGTACGGTTAGTACTTTCGTTGCCGATACGTGTCGTGATATTTTCGTGCTATCACTGCTTTATTTTTGAAGATTTTGTTGTTACGTTTCATCGACGCCAGGTCCATAGATAATGTGACCGGTTTGTAACAATTTTATGAAATAAAAAATACCGCCATATCTCGGAAACCGGTTAGAGTTTCAAATGACATCAAATTTTAAATTATGAAAGTTCACGTTCTGTTCTACCTCCAGTTTCAATATTTACCTATACTTACTGGACACCTTGTATATATTATATTTGCATTTTTACGATAGAGCTAAATCAAAAATACCCATAAAAACACGTTTTTTGTACGAGGGCTTAGTTTTTCACTTTCTTAAATTTTTATTATTTTTCCTATTAGCGGCAACAGAAATACTGATTCTGTAAAAATTTCAATGGTCTACCTATTATGGTTCAGAAAATGCAGCCCGCTGACAGACAGCGGAGGCTTAGTAATAGGGTCATGTGGGTTACCCTTTGGTTGTACGGAACCTTAAAATACATTCATCCAACTCTGTTAGAATGAACGGGAGAGAAAACCTTATATTATTTTAGTCCAACAATAAGATCAGTCCACCTGCAGATAAAGTTATGTTATTTGTCAACCTCTGTCCATGCCTGCGCTGTGGCTGCGCGCTTGCCGCGTACTCAATTCTTATTGCTAATTTTATTGTAAATTGTAGGTAAATTGTTTTTGTAAAATGTAGGTAGTAATCATACTCATTAATACATACACAAACAAAGGCTGACCAAGTTTGACACCCCTATTTAAAACACCGTAAAAATTCCAGAAAAATGTTTTTCTCATTCAGTTTGGACTCCTTAACGCAAGTAAGACAAACACTTGGCCAGTTTTTATTACTTGTTGTTTTACTTCAGTCTTAGTACTGTAATCACACCAAGCTTTAACCTTGTGCATATTACCTTTTATACGATAGAGCTAAATCAAAAATACCTCTAAAACGCCTACAAAAAACATGTTTATTCACACTTATTTTTTCACTTTTTTTAATTTTTAGTTATTTTTTTGTAATAGCGGCAATAGAAATACACATTCTGTAAAAAAATCATCTCTCTACCTATTGCTGGTCATGAGATACAGCCCGCTGACAGACGGACAGTCAACGGAGGCTTAGAAATAGGGTCCCATTGGTCACTCTTTGGGTGTACGGAACACTAAAAAGAAAAAAGGAGACGTTGGATACGAGAATGGTTAAAACTAAGAGATAGTTTACTCCTGAAAATGTATCCTTACTAATATTATAAATGTGAAAATGTGTTTGTTTGTTAGTTTTTTTGTTACCTTTTCACGCTTCAACGCCTTGACCATGACCAATCTTAATGAAATTTGCTATGCAGGTAGCCTGTGTCACAAGGAAGGACATAGGCTACTTTTATTCCCGTGAAAATAGCACAGCCTGATGCAGTTCCTGAGGGAACTAAAAATATACTCTTTTTTGGTTAATTTCTTTATCATCGCAACATAACAATGGATTGTGTGGTTTTTTTGCACAGAGATGGTTGAGGGGGTGGGAAATGACATGAGTTACTAATAAGCATATGCTGACATAGGTCCCGAGGGATGTGGAGAAAAGCCATGTCCACGCTCGCGAGCCGCTTGCGGCTCGCGCACCACGCACCCTCTAAGAGTGTCATAAAAAGATGTACACGCGGGCGAAGCCGCGGGCAAAAGCTAGTACTAAATAAAGGTAAATCTCGAAGTAATAAATTATACTGCAATAAATGTTCCTCTTCACTCAAATCAGTCAATTTGCTCTATTTATATACATGAAATACAGCCCGCTAACAGACGGATAGACAGCGTTCGCACGAAAGAAAATGGCGAGTTTGTTTGACAAACATGACCGTACACTTTACATTGTACGCCTGTTAAAGTATATCATAGAGAGCTTACCATACACAATAAGATCTTATTTTAAGACCTATGATAAAATGCAATAAATTATTTCTGATTTTTGATTACACTCCAAACATATTTGACAAGCATGCTGTCAATCAAACTTCTCTAACAAACTGCCAAACACGAAAATTTGACAAACATGACCCCAGACTATTAAATAATTTGCCAAACACGTAAATGGTAACTGTCCCGTTTTATTTAGAAAAAAGTTTTTTTGGCGCGAATTTGTAGCGTTCAGTTTATCACTTTTTGTATTACTATCCGAAAAAATACATTTTAGGTTTTTGATGTATAATATTGATAGTGTATCAATCAGCAGAGTACTATTTATGTGTTTGTGAAGGATAACGAAATAAAAATGTGTATGCTGTGTTTCGAGTTCCCACAAAAAGTCCGCGAAAGCTTTAGCCATTTTGTGGGTGTATGTTAGGTTAGTTAGATTATAGCTCGTTTATAGATAGTTGATAGGGTTGACACAAGAAAAATTGAAGATGTTGTGAAGGAGCACTGATCTGGAAGACTGAAAAATTACTGAAGACCTCAGAGTAAGTATGTAGGTATAGAGCGCGTCTACCGCATCGGTCGCATAATAATACATCATAGGCAAGTGAGCTATAGTAAACTATATAGATGTATACGTGACAAACAGGGATGGGCTGCAGTGCACTATCGCCTTAGCGGATTATCGATAACCAAGGATATACAGCATAATAATATAGTAGGTAATTTTAAGAATTTATGTTTGTTTTATGGATTATATAAGGTCTAACAAAATTAGCTGAAACTATTTTAACTGGTGCTTCTACCCATGAAACTGAACAACTTTCCCCATGAAACCCATAGTCAAATCTCAAAAAAAAAAGTGAACTTCCCATACTAAATTGGCTGATCAGCCGATCGAGTTAGTATGGGAGAGCCAATTTTTTTTTGCTATTTGACTATGGGTTCCATGGGGAAAGTTGTTCAGTTGCATGGGTAGAAGCACCAGTTAAAATAGTTTCAGCTAATTTTGTTACTCCTTATATAATGTTTATTTCCTAATACAAACAAAAATAAAACATTTGTACCTACAAGTATATAGTCACACATATATTTAGTTACTGTTTGGGGTAGGTAAGTCAATTAACAATAAAACCAATTGCAGTATAATATACAGGGTGTAACATAAAGGTGCAATGATACTTTAAGGTGGGCTTGTACTGATTAATCTGAATATCTTTTTTTTCTACAACTTTGCTAACGTCACGATTTTTTAAAATTTTTTCAAACAAAACCAGCCAAGCTGACCAATTTGTATAAAAATAAAAATAAAACGCAATTACAGCAAATTTGTTCAGTTTGATGAGCTTAAACCCACCTTAAAGTGTCACCTTTATTAACATTCCCTGTATAGAGAAATGAAAAATCACTACATATTCACTTAACGTAAATTTTTATTACGCCACTTCAAAGATTCTTAGACTGTGATTGTACTATAGAATACAATTTTTATTCTTGTCGGGTATTCCTAACTAGAATTTAAATCGTATTTAAAAAGTTTTTATTCTTGTTAGGTATTACAAAGTAACAATTTAAATCGTATTAAAAAGATTTTATTCTTATTAGGCATTCCAAGGGAGCGAGCTATGCTCGAAATTTCACTATGCGATCGAATCGGAAATGAGGAGATCCGTAGAAGAACCAAAGTAACCGACATAGCTCACAGAATCGCTAAACTGAAGTGGCAGTGGACAGGGCACATGCTCGTAGAACAGATCGCCATTGGGGTAGTAATGTTCTCGAGTGGCCATCGCGCACCGGAAGACGTAGCGTAGGAAAGCCTTCCACTAGGTGGACCGACAACCTGGTGAAGGTCGCGGGAAACCACTAGATGGGGGCAGCGCAGGACCAGTCGTCATGGAAATCTTTGAGGGAGGCCTTTGTCCAGCAGTGGACGTATTTCGACTGATATGATGAGGTATTCCAAAGTAATAATTTAAAAACCTTCCTCGTGAACTAGTCCGCCCATTGGTGAAAACCGTATGCAAATCCGTTAGGTAGGTTGAATACCCACCCTACACTACCCTACCTAACAGCAACTTAGTATGACAATCATTTCAATTTATGACTTTCAGTTAAATGACTACGACAAACTCTATCATGTGTTAAAATAACAAACAGGGTGCAAGGTATAGATTTTCATAAACTGATACGGTGGTAACCGATGCAAGCCAGTTTTGAGGGTTAGAATAACATTTCGGAAATAATTTTATGTGCCGTTCATCTTAGAATAATATATCAAATAACGGCTTTATTTCTAAGATGAACGGCACATACAATTATTTCCTTTTTAATATTAAGTTTGGAGAAAGCTGGTCTTTTACAGCATATTTGGATATGACGTTTCGATTTTATAATAAACCTATTGGAAAATTATTTAAATAACAATATATAAATAAAACTCAATATTTGAATCAATATCTTCATCAAAAGTTATTTGTTCAAAGAGATTAAACTTTCATAATAAATATCGAAAGTATGTATACCTCAGAGTAATCATTGTAGGTATAGAGCGCGTCTACCGCATCGGTCGCTTAATAACACATCGTAGGCAAGTGAGCTATAGTAAACTGTATAGATGTATACGTGACTAATAGGGATGGGCTGCAGGGCACTATCGCCTTAGTGGATTATCGATAACCAAGGATAAACAGCAGCATAATATAGTACGTAACTTTAAGAATTTATGTTTGTTTTATGGAATATATAATGTTTATTTCCTAATACATACAAAAATAAAACATCTCTACATACAAGTATATACTCACACCCATTTGCGTAGGTACTGTTTGGGGTAGGTAAGACAATTAACAATAAAACCAATTTCAGTATAATATACAGGGTGTAACATAAAGGTGCAATGATACTTTAAGGTGGGCTTGTTTGTACTGATAAATCTGAATAACTTTTTTTTCTACAACTTTGCTAAAATCGCGATTTTTTAAAAGTTTTTTCAAACAAAACCGGCCAAGCTGACCAATTTGTAGATAAATCAAAAAAATTCGCGATTTCAGCAAATTTGTTCAGTTTGATGAGTTTAAACCCACCTTAAAGTGTCACTGCACCTTTATTAACATTCCCTGTATAGAGAAATGAAAAATCACTACATATTCACTTAACGTACATTTTTATTACGCCACTTCAAAGAATGAGGTTATCAATTCGACACGTTTGTGTGTAGTATTATTAGAACTGCAATATATTAGCAAAAAATCGATTAGTAGGGCTTTAAAACAAAATACAGATAAAAGATACAGATATATATTTGTATGTAAGTGTTAAAACTATTAATCTGATCTACGAATAAGTTATGTAACTGTGACGGCCCGACTTATTTATACGAGCTAACGGGTGTAAAAACTTACATACCTACAGTTTTAGCACAAAAAAATCATCTACCTATTTATTACAAACAAATATTCCATTTTATACTTAAAAATGAAAATTACGAAATAAATGAGCAATTAAAATTATAAATATATCCAAAGTAATAATTTAAAAACCTTCCTCGTGAACCAGTCCGCCCACTGGTGAAAACCGTATGAAAATCCGTTAGGTAGGTTGAATTTACCTACCCTACCCTACCTAACAGCAATTTAGTACGACAATCATTTCAATTTATGACTTTCAGTTAAATGACTACGACAAACTCTATCATGTGTTAAAATAACAAACAGGGTGCAAGGTATAGATTTTCATAAACTCATACGTTGGTACCGATGCTAGCCAGTTAAAGGGTTAGAATAAGTTTGGAAATAATTTTATGTGCCGTTCATCTTAGAATAATATATCAAATAACGGGTTTATTTCTGAGATGAACGGCTCATAAAATTATTTCCTTTTTAATATTCAGTTTGGAGAAATCTGTTCTTTTACAGCATATTTGGTTATCGCGTTTCGATTTTATAATAAACCTATTCGAAAATTATTTAAATAACAATATATAAATAAAACTCAATATTTGAATCAATATCTTCATTAAAAGTTATTTGTTGAAAGAGATTAAACTTTCATAATAAATATCGAAAGTATGTATACTATTCCCGAACGCGTCACATCACTAATTAGACATTAAGGCCGAGGCGGCGGTGCGGGGTAGTGCGCGCGGAACACCTAGCTCCCGCCCCACACGTCTCCTTCACCCCCGCAATGCGTGATTAATTTTTAGCTTAAAAGAATAAAAAATGACTAACCGGTGAAATGTGATACTCGATTTGTGTTTCGTGTGTTTTCGAGTATCGTTTTTACAGGATTTCACTGCACATTTGACCATTTTGATAGGTAAATTTCTCGAAAATACTGCTAGGGATATCCCACGCACGCACTCCGCTAGCAGTCGATTATGACAGATAGCGCTTGCGCGTGGAACGTCGCTTTGTTCCCATCCGTGCCTACTGTTCTCATTATAAAGGACGTGCTCTTTACCTAATATATACTCAAAGATGTATACTATTACCGAACGCGTCACATCACTAATTAGACATCAAGGCCGAGGCGGCGGTGCGGGGTAGTGCGCGCGGAACACCTAGCTCCCGTCCCACACGTCTCCTTCACCCCCGCAATGCGTGATTAATTTTTAGCTTAAAAGAATAAAAAAATGACTAACCGGTGAAATGTAATACTCGATTTATGTTTCGTGTGTTTTCGAGTATCGTTTTTACATGATTTCACTGCACATTTGACCATTTTGATAGGTAATTTACTCGAAAATACTGCTAGGAATATCCCATGCAAACATTCCGCTAGCAGTCGATTATGACCGATAGCGCTTGCGCGTGGAACGTCGCTTTGTTCCCACCCGTGCCTACTGTTCTCATTATAAAGGACGTGCTCTGTACCTACATACTTACTCTGAGCTGAAGACGTATTCTACAAATTAGTACTCCCGAAAAAAATTCTACTGAAGACAAGGCAAAGTCTTAGCCTGCCCTAAAACCGGTGAAAAAAAAAAGAAAAAAAAATGAGTTCAGTTTCTGCCAAAGAGCATATAATCACTAGATCTACTAAAACAATTAGTAGATCTGTGACTAAAACCACAGATCTACTACTAAAACCTACTTTGTTTGTTTCTGCTTGTGCTTTGTTTATTCTGATTTCTGATTGCAGATGTCTTGCTGCGTGTTTTTAGATATATTTATAACTAAAATATTCTTCGGGCCTCACCAAACAATACAAGTTTTACACTGAAAAAAGTTACCACTTGCATCTGTGTCGTGTACCCTTTTTTGGTTGGTCATTCATCCATCAGCATCACGTTGCGTTCGTTACACGGTGCCTGGTGGAACGTAACGTAATTCGAAATGTCCCTCTACGATGATCTCGACACCATCAAAACTCGCACAACTGAAAAGGTGGCTGGATGGTCTTCGGGTATAAAACTCTTACAGTCCCAGCTGCAACTGAAAAAAGCCGCAGTTACCCAACCTAAAAGAGAGGCGTTGCGACGTTCCACACAAGTCAGTATATTTACATCAACACCTTAATTTTCAGATAGGTACTCTATTTTTTAAGTACTGGTTATAACAGCTGATGTGCGCTGTCTGTTTTTTAAGACAGGAAAATTTATTTTTTAGTTAATACAATGATTTACTTATTATTAGATTGTCAATAACTCTTTGATATGTCAGCTATGGCCAACTTCGGCAGTGAAAAGGTCACTGCCGAAGTTGGCCATAGCTGACATTGAGTAAAAATGGACTTACACCAATTTCTGGATATCACATTCAGCACTTTTTGATGTCTAATGTAGTTATAAACTCAAGGGCTGGTGCTCCTTTGTGTCCTGGGGTCGCTCAAGGTGACTTAGTGTCCGTGAATGTGTTAAAATAAAAAACCTAACCACTCCAGGAGTTCCGACAGAAGTGAAAACCAATCACCTTAAAGTCTTGTAACTTGTGCACCAATTGTTATTTTTTTTCTTTCATAATCATATCGTATCGTTTTATAAAGGTAAGAAAAGTTTTATAAGTAACGGTAAGGTGTCTCAAGTTCAATGGATTTTTCCCCTCTCAAATACAGTTTTATACGTTTTGTCACTGGTGCCCAATGCGCTTAAAGAAGTGTTCACTTCAAAACTAAACTGTTTACAATTCACATAGGCACTAGTTAACTCCTGGCATCTCAAGTACTTACCAATTTGTATCAATTTTCAGGTGTTGACCCCTGTTATCGACCTTAAAAGCAAGCAAAGAGATGATGATGATCCAAACTCTAATAGCCCACAGTTGCAGCCAAAAACTTTAACTGCATCATTAAATGTCCTAGATTTCGATTGGAATGTCGCTAACGAATATGATCCTATGTGGCCGAACGATTATGAGAAGGTTGCTAAAGGTAAGCAAGCACTAAGAGCAGTGCCACATATTGAGATACTAGTTACTTCGTAAGAGTAACTAGTATCTCATCTGTGCTAAGGGTCCACACACGGACTGCATTCCAGCTGCAAATTTGCAGTTTGGATGCATTCAAAGCACAAATTACTACGAGAACTGCATCCAAACTGCAAATTTGCAGCTGGAATGCAGTCCGTGTGTCTGGTCCCTAAGCAATCAAGATTCTGAAAAACTAATATATCAATTTATACATATATTAATAAAAAATAAATAATTAATTATCTATCTATATAAATAAAAGAAAGTTGTGTTAGTTACACCATTATAACTCAAGAACATTTGGACCAATTTTTATGATTTTTGTGTTTTTGCATTTCTCTTCGTCCGGAATAAGATAATACTCGTAAAATAAGTATTAAAATATGATATTCATCAATAAACAAAATATATTATCATTCAAAAAATAATTGGTTTTAGGGTAGGGTAAGGTAAGGTAGGGTAGGGTAGTGTAGTGTAGTGTCATAGTAAAAATAAAGGTAGTGTAGTGTAGGGTAGGGTAGTGTAGTATAGTGTAAGGTGGAATGAAGTTTGCCGGGACAGCTATTATATATTATATAAAAGAAAGTCCTGTTAGTTACACCATTTATAACTCAAGAACGACTGGACCAATTTCGCTACTTCTTCTTTTGTTGAGTTCCTTATTGTCAGGAGAAGGTTATAGGGTAGGGTAGTGTAGTGTAGTGTAGGGTAGGGTAGTGTAGTGAAATGTAAGGAGGAACAAAGATCGCCAGGAGAGCTAGTATATAATAAATAATAATAAAAATACTATCTGAAATTTTAAAGTTGTCACACACAGGAAAGATACTATAAGATATCTGTATCTGACCAGTTAACTTACAATATCACTCTTCATAGAAAGCAACGGTGCAGATAATATATATTTGATCAGAGTCTATCGGCAGATACCGAGCGATATCGACAGATATCTGTACGATAAAATATACTAACAGACATTTATGTTAAGATAAATACAGCATTATTCAACGAGTACCTACGCGGCACGGGTGTGTTCGGGGGTGTAAGTATCACGCTTCTTTCGTAAAAGCAGCATGTAAGTCTGATTTTGCAGCTTTGTCCTCTGACAAACTGTCTAGTAAGTCCAATAGCATCATACGCGAGCTCATTTTCTTAATCACCCTGTACGAAACGTTTTAGGTGTAGGTCACTCGTAACAGAATGTTCGGTTTTAATATATTATCGTATCTGTCCCGTGTGTGATACCTTAAGATACTATAAGTTTTTATTTTAGGATACTTGCTGATAAAGTATTATAGTATCTGTCCCGTGTGTGACAAACTTAAGCTATTGAATGTTTACGTTTCATTATTCACAAAATAGTTTTCCATACAAACTTAAAATAACTACTTCTTAAAAATGGATTGACCAATTCTAAAGAAACTTTATACACTTAAGCAAGCCACGGAATTCTAGTTTGTGGATAGATTAATTTTTAAAACAAAAAAAATTGTTGTCACTAAATAATAGTGATTTAAGGTTTTCAATTTTCATAGTAATCTTAACATTTGCTAATCTTTTTTAAAATAAAGTTTACAAAATCTACGATTTCGTGATTTGCTTATGTGTATAAAGTTTTATTAGAATCGGCCCATCCATTTAAAAAAAGGAGTAATTTTAAGTTTGTGTGAGAAACGATTTAGTGAACACACTCTTAATGTAATTTTGATATGTTGTATGAGTTTTTAAAAGTTCTTTCAATAGGGACTGTTGATTCCAATGTAAATAAAACAAAATTGTGTATGAGATATCAAATACTTTTTTGTTTTATTTGAAACAATTTTTATCGCATTTATAATGGAATATGAAGTCAAAGTTAAAAAAAAAAGCGTCGGTGGCTCAACCGGTAACGACTCGGTCCATCTAACCAGTGGTACCGGGTTCAAATCTGGACGGCCAATGTACCAATGAGTTTTTCAAAAACTTACGTACATATACTTACCGATTGCTTTAACGGTGAAGGAAAACATCGTGAGGAAACCTGCACACGCCTGCGAAGAAACTCGAAGGTTGTGTGTGAAGTCGACCAACCCGCACTGGGCCCGCGTGGTCGACTAAGGCGTAATCGCCCTGATTCAGGGTAGGCTCGAGCCTCTCGGTGGGAACGTATATGAGCTGATATAATAATAAAATATGAAGTCGTTCAAATGTCCGCTGCGGCTATTCTTGGTGGCGCGTATCCTGGAGGTCTAGTTTTCAATGATTTGTTGCACAAATATAGCTGAATTTGCTGGAACGTATTGTCAATGGTCGTTAACTTTAATTTTCTGGGTCCTGGTTTGGATTTTATATGGGTAAAGACCCAAGTCCCGACGCAAGACTCGCCAAGTTAATGTTGCAGAAGTTGTAATTACCCGACTGCCTCATAAGGAGGGTTATGTTTTTCGAGTGTTTGTATGTATGTATGTAGATTTCTATGTTCCCTGCTACAGCCTGAACGGTTTGAAGAATATTTTTAATGTATCGTTAGATTGGTCGTGATCCCGTAAGTGACATAGGATACATTTTTACCCGACTGGATAAAAAGAGGGGTTAAGTTTTTACGCAGTTGAGTTTTTAATGAGTTCCTAAAGTTGTTTATACAGCGAGTAGTTATTTTTTAACTGATGCCGGCGCTAGTTAGCTTGGGGTAGCCACTTTCGGCGGTAATATTACAAGTTTTTGTTATTTTTGACATCAATTACTCCCAAACAATAGAAAACCCAAGGTAAAAAAAATACCCTTATTGTTGATATGTTCCTTAAAGTTAAAAGCTATTAGAAACACGATTGAGCAGTTTTGGATCGATAGAAAAAAATCTCAAAGATAGGTCTACACCGTTACTTTCAACTCTAGTTATGACTAATATTTTGAAGTATAAATAAAAAAAAAATACAACAATATTTGTTATGATAATACAAATTGAGTAATATAATTTTTTTATACATTCTATGTAGTTTTTGATTAAAACCAAAAACCATTGAAAAAGTGTGGTTCCTTTCTTTACTCTTCAGACTGCTGAACGATTCCCAACAAATTTGACAGATGTTGCTTTAGCAAAATGGCTGCTATAACTTTTCAAATTTTGAGAGTCCCTATTGAAATACCCTTTCATCATATCAGCCGAAGGACGTCCACTGCTGGCCAAAAGCCTCCCTCAAGGATTTCCACGGTGACCGGTTCTGCGCTGCCCGCATCCAGCGGCTTCCCGCGACAGGTCATCGGTCTACCGTAATACCGTTTACCTGAATTAAAATTACATTTTACACATGCTTTTAAGTTGATTACTTTAACAAATTATTTCCCATCTAATCTAATTCTTGAATTTTTCCCCCTTACACATAACCTGTACATTGTTTTGGTGGACATCAGATTCTTAATACATTATTTCTTTCCAGAAATTCAAGCAAAGAAATTACAAGATGGGGACAGAGGTGAAAAATCAGACAGAAAACGCAAATCTAGATTTGGTGATGACGATGAAGAGTTTATTCCAGAAAAGACCCTAGTCCCAATGGTAACATATATTTTATCAAGTAACCCGTAAAAGGCACATATGCTGTATGTTTGTAAGGTGTCTATGCTTTTCAAGTAACCCGTAAATAATAGGGATGACGACAGCATCAGAAATAAATTATGAACTCTTGATCACTAAATTGCCCTCCTACTTAAACTGCGAAAAAACGTTACTCGTTTTGTTTTCCATCAACTCTTCGATTTTTTTATCACCAATATCACAAAATGAGTACTTAAATGACGCTGCAAAACTATGACGTCACGCCTACGTATTTCATACATTCTTAGAACAAAATGTCGTTTTTGACAGATGATAAAAAGTAAATTAGATGACTAGCATTCGTCATCCCTATTATTAAAAGGCACATATGCTGTATGTTTGTAAGGTGTCTATGCTTTTCAAGTAACCCGTAAATAATTATTAAAAGGCACATATGCTGTATGTTTGTAAGGTGTCTATGCGTTTCAAGTAACCCGTAAATAATTATTAATAAAAGGCACATATGCTGTATGTTTGTAAGGTGTCTATGCGTTTCAAGTAACCCGTAAATAATTATTAATAAAAGGCACATATGCTGTATGTTTGTAAGGTGTCTATGCTTTTCAAGTAACCCGTAAATAATAATTATTATAAGGCACATATGCTGTATGTTTGTAAGGTGTCTATGCTTTTCAAGTAACCCGTAAATAATTTTTATTGTAAGGCACATATGCTGTATGTTTGTAAGGTGTCTATGCTTTTCAAGTAACCTGTAAATAATAATTATTATAAGGCACATATGCTGTATGTTTGTAAGGTGTCTATGCTTTTCAAGTAACCCGTAAATAATAATTATTATAAGGCACATATGCTGTATGTTTGTAAGGTGTCTATGCTTTTCAAGTAACCCGTAAATAATAATTATTATGAGGCACATATGCTGTATGTTTGTAAGGTGTCTATGCTTTTCACAAGTAACCCTAAAATCATTATTAAAAGGCAAATATGCTGTATGTTTGTAAGGTGTCTATGCCAGAAAAAACGGCATATTTAACCAATGTTTACAAAACTGTGCTTCAGTTAAGCAAGTTTTTTGTTACCTATTAATTGGTGCGCGGTGCGGACGAGGTTTTGATGTGTAAAATCACTTCTCTCGCTTTACTGCAATCTGTGGGATTGATTTCTTGAAAAGGGGCGGAATTCGATAGCCTAATCAGATTAATTCAAGTTGAGTCACACACGCTTGCGAAGAAACTCGCAGGTTGTGTGTGAAGTAGACCAACCCGCACTGGGCCCGCGTGGTCGACTAAGGCCCGATCGCCCTAATTCAGGGTAGGCTCGAGCCCCTCAGTGGGGACGTATATGATGATTACAGAGTCCTTCGATATTCTATGCCGCCGCCAAAGTTTGATCCGTAATTATCTTTCATTTCAGCAACCAGAAGAAGAGGAAGCGGAGGAGATAACAAAGCGAGCGGCGGGGGTGGCGATCGCGCCGCCGCCCTCGCTGACGGCCGATTCCGACTCGCCGCCGCCCGCGCCCGCTCTGCCCGCGTCCGCGCCAAACGCCGGCTTCTCCATCGGTGGCTATGGCGCCAGCTCGATCGCCGCTAAAATTATGGCTAAATATGGGTTCAAGGTAGGTCCCACGGATTGGAAATGTGCGCAGAGCAGGCGCGCCTCAAGTATGATTAGACAATCATACTTAACCGAAGCACGCGTTCATACTTTTCATTTGCGTGTGGTTGTGTGTAACGTACAGACTCTCGAAATGGTTCACACAATTGCAGCCCTGTGTTCTAAGTGTGTTTTGTTTATTAGTGCGCGCAATTCGTGTATGTATTATTATTGCTTGTGTAGTGGAGTTGATGGGTGGGAGACAGGCGGCGACGCTGGTTTTCAAACAAAAGTGTGACTATTGCCAATCCAACCTTATTTATCTTATCCTTGGTAGGTCCCATGTATTCTTGAGAATATTAAATGTTTAAAAGATCAGCATTTAACAGGGCTATTTTTGGTCAACTTCTCAGTGGCAATAACGTTCGAGTAGAAACCCATGGTCAACTCGAAACAGTTTTTCGGTTTTTCCGTACAAAGTTGTGCGGCGTCGGCGCACCCTCCAACTACGCCGATGCACGCACAAAAAAGAAGTTGGTTATGGTGGGAGAGGCGGGGTTATTTTTAAAATATCCACTACAACTGAATATATATTATCATCATCATATCAGCCACAAATCGTCCACTGCTGGACAAAGCCTCCCCCAAGGATTTCCACGACGACCGGTCCTGCGCTGCCCGCATCCATCGGCTTCCCGCGATCTTCACCAGGTCGTCGGTCCACCGCGTGGGATGCCTGCCTACGCTATTTCCGGTGCGCATATATATTATAACTAACGGTTATAAAAAAAATATTGAAATATATGGAAATAGTATTATCTATGATCATCAGGATGGAGAATGACAATTACAAAACAAACAAATAAAAAAAAAGTAAAAATGGATCAAAATATAATGTAAAAGTAGTTTGAAAATAAAAAAAAGTTTTTTATGGGTCTTCAGAAGGATTTTTTATTTAGCTCTATCGTAAAAACGGTAACATAAAAAACTGTGAAACTTGATTTGATTGTAGTACTAATACCGAAGTAAAACATCAACTAACAAAAATTGGCCAAGTGTGAGTTGTACATGTGCTAAGGAGTCCGAACCGAATGACAAAAAAAAAACATATTGTGTTTATTTTTTTTTTTATTTTATATTTTTGGGTACAATAAAGAGTATTTATCTTATCTTATCTTATTTTTGTCGCTTGCGTTGATGTCTTTTGTTTAAAATGTGAATAGGTATCATTGTTATAGCAAAGTATATATATATATTAGTAGCAACATATAGTATGGACACTCCCTACCGCTCTCTAGATTGCGACCTCACCTCCTCGCCACCTAGATTGATACAGATTGGTTACAGTTTGGTTGTCGAACGTACGTGATGTCGCCGCCATTTTGTTTGTCCCGTCATTCCTTTTTTAAATGTCTTTTTTGGCCCGTTGTATGAAGTGTCCAGGGTGTGGTCATAGTACTATGTAGGTGTGTGGAGAGGCGTGGTGGTACGGAACCCTCGGAGTGCTAGTCCGACTCGCACTTGGCCGGTTTTTCTTTTTAGAAACAGCAGTACTCCTGAAATATCTTTAAAATTATGTTACAGGAAGGTCAAGGATTGGGCAAGAAGGAGCAAGGCATGTCGGTGGCTCTACAAGTGGAGAAGACTTCAAAACGCGGAGGTCGTATCATACACGAGAAGGATGGAGGGGTCATGCCTCCACCTTCATTTTTGATGCCGGCTCCACCTGGCCCAGGTAAGCAAGCTGCTAAAAGCCTCTTAAGAATATCCCATACTTTAAGTAAGCAATTCTTTTTATATATAACTAGCTGTCCCGGCGAACTACGTTCCACCCACCTTACACTACACTATACTAACCTAGCCTACCCTACACTACACTACACTACCGTACCCTACTCTACCCTACACTACACTACACTACCCTACCCTACACTACCCTACATAAGAACCTTCTTCTGACAATAAAGAACTCGACAAAAAAAGAATTAGCGAAATCGGTCCAGCCGTTCACGCGTGATGCCGTGACCAAGGGAAATAGGGATTCATTTTTATATATATAGATATAAAATTAGTTTTTGGAAACTAATGATTTGGATGAAACTTTGTATTAAGGTACCTAATGTTTTACTTCTGACATATTCCTAATTTATTAACACAGTTTTTATAATGATTTCAGATTCACCAAACGCTTCAGGGGCAAAGCAAGAACCTTCCATCACAGAAATAATGAAATCACCCAGCAAAGTAGTTCTATTGAGAGTGAGTACCAAGATTATCATTTATTAAAGTGAAAACTTCTTTAGGCGCCTTGGGCATTTTTTGAGATTGGAAAAAAATATTGAACTCGCGACACTGTAACCTGTAACCTCAGAACTGTAACCGACACCGATAGGAACACTCGGAGGGTCAAAACTTATAAAACTTGTTTGAGATGGGAAAAAACCATTGAACTCGCGACACTGTAACCGACACCGCCAGAAACACACGGAGGGTCAAAACTTATAAAACTTTTTTGAGATGGGTAAAAAACCATTGAACTCGCGACACTGTAACCTCAGAACTGTTGTAGAAAGTTGTTCGCAGTAACGAATAAAACCTCTGGCTGGGTGAAAGGATGACAGCTAATAAAGGTCACCTATATATTTTTTTTACTGAAAACAATCAACATAGCCTATGGGCATTTAAATATGGGATGTCCAAAATTTTCATTTGCGGATTGACCATAGGTTCTGGGTGAAAGGATGACAGCTAATAAATTGGTTTACTTTTTTTTGTACTGAAAACACTGAGTATAGCTGATGGCTGATATAAGAATTTAAATATGGGATGTCCAAAATGTTTATTTGCGAATTGACCATAGTCTCCTTGGGGAAAGTTTTTCGCAATAACGAGTAAAACCTAATGACAGAGAATAATGTAGGTCACTATATTATTATTTATTATTGTTTTTTGTACTGAAGACAACCTCTCTCTCTCTTATCGTGTAGCACAATTAACCGTGCTATCCAAGGGATAGACGGCGGTTGCCTGGTGTTACACTTAGCATCACCCGCGGTCACGTGTAGGGAATTTAGATTTACACCTACGGACGTGTGCAACGCGACCTTCATACACATCTGGACTCAGATGTGCAGGTTTTCTCACGATGTTTTCATTCACCGTTAAAGCAATCGGTAAGTACATGTACGTAAGTTTCGAAAAACTCATTGGTACATTGGCTGTCCGGATTTGAACACGGGACCTTCTGGTTAGGAGGACCGAGTCGTTACAGGTTGAGCCACCGACTCTTAACCATACAGGTAGCTGATGACAAATTATTTAGGTTTAATGATTGATGTTGAATCCGGTATTTGACTACTAGTCATTTGAGTTACATACTTTTTATCAACTGTCAAAAACGACATTTTGTTCTGCAATTGTTCGTATTACAAACTTATGACGTCATTGTCATTGACGAACTAATTTAGTGATTTTGATAAATATAAAATTGAAATTAGAATAAAATGTTAAATGAATAAGTTTTTATGCTTTTGTAGGAGAAATCCTAATTAGTGAATTTTTTTTTTATTTGTTTTATACACTGTCAAATACCCTATTATTAAAAAAATAAATGGGAAAAAGATAGTCCTTATTCTGAGTGAGAAAATGACTCAATAATTAGGTTTTCATACGAAGTGTGTTAATTTCCAGAATATGGTGGGTCCAGGTGATGTGGACGAAGAACTTGAACCGGAAGTTAAGGATGAATGTAATACCAAGTATGGAGATGTAGTGAAGGTGATAATCTTCGAGATCCCCAACGCACCGTCAGAGGAGGCTGTTCGAATCTTTGTGGAGTTCAAGCGAATAGAGAGTGCTATTAAAGCAGTTGTAGATTTAAATGGCCGGTTTTTTGGTGGGCGGCAAGTGAAAGCTGGCTTCTACGATGTGGAAAAGTTCAACACCTTGCAGTTGAATGAGTAGACATATATATTATGTAATTAAGTTGATGGAGAACTTAAAAAAAATAGAACCCGTCTATGCAGCTGTTTGAAAGATAAACATAAAATAAACTGTTGCCAAGACCGTCTATATGCCAAAAGACATAGAGGATGCAACGAATGAAGATACGTTGAAGTACGAGAAAAATCACAAGACCCTCGAACTGCAGCCAATGCTGAAGAGTCACTTGGAGCCGATACTAGCAACACGGGATTAAATTGAAAAAGAAATCAAAAAGTTGCCACTAGCTATCCACAATCAAAAAAGGTAAATAAAATTGGTACAAATGGCCTCCTTGCATTTCATTTGCCTACCGTCCTACATCTAACAGTGGCAGTAACGTTCTGATGACGTCATAGGCTCAAACACTATGAAAATAATCATAATTTAAACATTTTAAATGCTCCCGACACCCATTTTTACCATCTTTATATTACCTATTCAATCATGAGACCATTCCTGTGGGCCCAAACATGATGATACCTCCGCCACACCCCGGAAATTTCATACAAAGGGCGCGAAATGACATTTGTAAAAACAAATGAAACCACGGCGAAATTCTATACGTTCGAGAACCAATCTGCATCAATCTGGGTGACGAGGGGGTGAGGTCGGAATCTAGAGAGCGGCAGGGAGTGTCCATACTGTATGTTAGCACTAATATATATATATACATATATATATATAGGGTTTGTTTGGCAGGTACCTTACTCAGATTTTTCCTGGAATAATGAAGTACCCAGTGTTATTAACAAAGTTTTATTAAAATAGTTAGCCATTTTTGAGAAAAAGTAACAAACAACCTGGAATTGTATGGGAGGTACCTTATTCCGTATTTTCTTGGAACAACGAACTACCGCGTACTGTAGGCCATAAGCAGTTATATAAGTAACATACCGAGTTTCATCAAAATCGTTACAGCCTTTTTTAACCCTAAACACTGGACACTAAAGATCGATAATTAATTCCAACCATATCGCAGTGGGTACACGGGTAAACAGGAATTACCCCTACACCCACCGGTGGGTGAAGCCAGTGGGTGCACGGGTAGCCGTCCAGATAAACATACGTCGACTCGACGACGATTTCGCGAATGATTAGGATTATGCATATACTAGCTAGGCTTATGAATGTCCCCTTCCAATAGGAATCTATCCGTAACGGATAGAAGCGAAATTCGCGCTGAACTGGGACTATCCGTTACGGATAGAAACTCTGGCGGCCGCCGTTGATCTCCTTTGATCTCTCCGCTACTGTTCTGATCTCTGTGAAACTATACCTTAATACTGCGGATGGACAATATTTCCAAAATAAAGATTTCTAAACTTTTTGGTGTCAGATTTCATACGTCAAGTTGTTTGCAAAAAAATACAAAATGAAAACTGGAATCTTGAATAAATTGATATAGGTTGATTTCATCAGCTAACTAGAACAGTAATTAGTTTTCATAGGTTTTATACAAAAATTCTGAGAAATCTTGGATAGCCGGCCGCAAAACGTCGACCGGACTGCCGTGCGTCCAAATTACACTCCCCGCTTGAGCCCCGGCGGCCGCCTTTCGTCTCCCTGCTGGAATGGAATTGTGTAATAGAGTATGTGTATGTGTTATAAGTAAATGAAAAACGTTTACAATTTATTTATATTTTTATTAGGAATAAATAAGAACAAAACAAGGTATTTCATAAATCTGTTTAATCTCATACATATTATTTTGTCTCGTTGTTTTCATAATTATCATTAATCTCGTTACGTATGTACTTACTGTACTATATATGTTACTAGCTGTCCCGGCGAACTACGTACCGCCTTACATTACATTACACTGCCCTACCCTACCCTACCCTACACTACACTACCCTACCCTACACTACCCTACCCTACATACACTACACTACACTACCCTACACTACACTACACTACCCTACACTACACTACCCTACCCTACACTACCCTAACCTACACTACCCTACCCTACACAAAATAGTAGACATTTATCAGTGTAAACAAAGATCAGCTGGGGTGACTCATAGTTGTGCTCATATTGTCGCCGTCGTTGCCTTACACCGGGCGATAGAAGTACTGAATCACATCGCCATCTTGCGTCTAGTTGTACTGGGATCCAATACCAATGAATAACGCAAATATCTATAGCGTTTCGAGTTACCGCCCCACCTGGCGTCGAGTAGTTGAACTGTGTGCTTGACTATGCACGCTAACCAAAAGTCGAAGCCAAGGTTATCGTTACCGGGTTCCAGCGGTTCCACTTAGAGGGCGCTGTTTTCATTTTTTCATTTTTTAGTGTTTTGTAGTCATTAATTTAAATAATTTATAAAAATGCCACCAAAGGGCCTAAATTGTGGAAGATGTAAAAAAATATGCAAACGAAACGATTACTTGGTGTGCAATATATGTAAAGAGATTTTATATATTGACGACTGCTCCAACGTATCAAGTCAGCATTATAACCTTATTGGAACTTGCAAAACGAACAAAATGGAGATGTATCAAATGCATCAAAAAGTCTAGCACACCATTGATCATGAAACATAATATGAAAGAGGCCCAGAAACATGAAAATGCTCCTAAGGTCCCGACAAACAAATTAATTGAACACGCGAGAACAAACAACAAATCTTCTGAAAACACAAATTCCGCGACAATTTTTACATCACCTGAAACAAAACCAGATGACACATTACATACTCTACAATTGTCATTAATACAATCAAAAAGTTCGCCTGATTTAAACAGGAATTACCCCTACACCCACCGGTGGGTGAAGCCAGTGGGTGCACGGGTCGCCGTCCATTTAAAGGACTATAACACTGAACGTAAAAAACAAGTAAAAGTAAATATTGAAACAAAAAATTCTTTCCAGTCATTATCATGCTCATTAGAGTCCGACAGCGAGGATGACAGCAGCACAGATTCTAACAATTTGAGAAGAAGCTGTCCAGAGCTAAGCACAATGATTATTAATAGTGAATTGGAAGAACTCAGAGAAAAAGTGTCCTTACTTGAAGTACAACTTGAATCTGCGGAGAATAAAATAGAGAACATGTTGTCTGAAAATTATCGATTAAAGGGAGAAATTAATAAGTACAAAAGTAAATTTGAACAGCTAACTAATTCATGTACAATTTCTAGTACTGGGAGAAAAAAGAAAAAACGCACAAAACATAACAAAACCATGCCGACTCAATGTTTGGAAAACGGCTCGTCGACGTCTTCACCCTTGGCAAGCTCAGCACGCACAGCGCCACCTACTGCAGCTAAAAAAATATCCACAGATAAGACGAACATTAGCAAATCCAACATAATATTAGATGTTACTGAAAATAAAATGCCATCTATGAGTAGAGGTGGAAACTTATTTAAACCTATCGACACTCAAAGGAACTCACCGATAACCACAAAGGTCGCGACATCGAACCAACAAACCGATCTAATTAGTTCCACTTCGCTCCTCACAGAGGGAGCTACTGATGAAATCCAAGAAAAAACAATTCACATATTGGGAGGCAATCAGTGCATTGGTTTAGCAACTGATCTGATGAATTCGCGCCAAGGTACCGCATATGAAGTGTACAAGATCTCATCATTTATAAAACCTGAGGCTCCTGCTGAAGAAATACTGAAGTTCTCTCATATTGGAAAAATAAATAACACGGATAAGTTTATAATATGCGTAGGGGAAAACGACATTAACCCAACAAAACTATTTGCTGAACTTAGCCATTTCCTGAAATCTCATTTAAAAAACACTGTCATTGTATTGAGCGTTCTTCAAAATATAAATCTATGTGAAAAAAAATTAAATCATGATTTGAGGCTACTTTGTAATAACTTTGAAAACTGTAAATATTTAGATATATGTGACTTATGCAGAAATGACAAAATGTATAAGAAAAAATTGTGTTTTAAAATAAATATGCTCATTGACTGTATGGATTACAATAGGAAGTACCTGAATTTCAAGACAATTTCACGTTCCCACCCCAAATCAAATCACAAAAAAGATGAAGGATGTAAAAAAACATTACGGCAGTACACAATTCCCTATCTATTCAGTCGTATGGAGAGAAGAAATAGTAATTCAGAAAAGACAAACTATTCTTCTTCTCCTACAAGTGTTTCAAAAAATTGCTTACAGCAAAAAAAGAATACTATTCTCGATTACTTTTCCGTTATAAATAAAAATAAATCATTGAAAAATCATAGCTCCCCCCCAGTGAAGACATTTTTTCGTCCCTAAAAAGAAAAAAAATAAACAGTTTAAAGTGATGCATCAAAACATCGATAGCTTACGATCAAAAAAAGAATTTCTTGAGATTAGTTTATCAGAATTAAAAGATAAAAATATAGAGTTTGATGTTATATGCCTTTCAGAAACTCACATTAAATTAGGTGATGAAAAGAATATCAAATTACACGGTTATGAAATGGCAACTGGTTACTGTAGGAAATCAAAATCGGGAGGAACTTGTATTTTTGTTAAAAAAGGGTTAAATTATAGGGAAATTTATTTTTTCAAAAAGTATGTTCAGAAGGTGTGTAAATGCTGCCCAAAAAAATTGTAACACAAGATACATGAATAATAGTAAAAATCTAAGCAAGGCTTCCTGGACTGTCATAAAAGAGGTGACTGAGAATAAATATTTATGTCAAAATATTAATGAAATCAAAATTGATCATAATATAATTAATAACCCTGTTGACATTGCCAATACATTCAATGAGAATTTTATTGACATTATTAGTAATCATAGTCATAGTAACAAATCTAACTTAAAAATGACATGTAATCATAATTTGACATCTTCTTTGTTTCTATTTCCTCTTTCCGTAGCTGAAGTAACAAATATTATTATGTCATTAAAAAATTCGAATGCCACAGGTCCAGATGAAATATGCACAAAAATAATTAAAACATGTAAAGATGATCTAGCACCTGTATTGACACATTTAATTAATTTGTCATTTGAGACCGGTACTTTCCCAGACCAGCTGAAGGTTTCTATTATAAAACCTCTCTTTAAAAAGGGGGAGCGAGCAATCATTGACAATTATCGACCGGTAGCACTAATTTCAGTTATCTCCAAGATAGTTGAGAAATGTATGCTTAAGAGACTAGTAGATTTTTGTAACAAATTTGGTATCATTAGACCAGAACAATATGGGTTCCAAAAAGGAAAAACTACTACGCTTGCCATATGTGATTTAGTAAACAATGTTTTAAAAAATATTGACAGTAAGGCGCTGACATCTGTTCTGTTTTTTGACATGTCAAAAGCATTTGATTATGTAGATCACAATATATTATTGTATAAGCTAGAAAAGTATGGCATAAGAGGCCCGACACTGGATTGGATTCGTTCATACTTACAAAATAGAAAACAATGTGTTGAAATCAGCAATCTAGATAGTGATAAAGTAATGACTACATACAGGTCAGTTTTCAAGTATAACAGGAAGGGTGTACCACAAGGTAGTGTACTTGGTCCACTACTTTTCCTACTTTATATTAATGATCTGCCTGAAGTGACTAAATATAAATGCATTCTCTTTGCTGATGACATTTCTGTTATTGTGACATCTAAAGTAAATGACATTGAAATATTTGAATATGAAATAAATGAAACTGTAAAAAATATTGTGAATTGGCTGTCAAATAATAATTTAATTATAAATTTGACTAAGACTAAATATGTAAATTTCTCTACAAGACATCGCAATCAAATTACTTTGGACATAAAATATGCAGAACAATCTTTGATAGAAGCTGAAGAGGTAAAGTTTCTAGGCTTGACTATCGATAAGTTTTTTAATTGGAATGCACAAGTTAATAATATTTGTGGTCGAATTAACAGTTTTGTATATGTTTTAGGCAAATTGACTAAGGTTTCGTCACTACAAACTACTTTGATGGCGTATCACGGGTGTGTATGCTCTATATTAAGATATGGTCTATTGTTGTGGGGGAACTGTTCATTGGCGAATAGGGTTTTCATTGCACAAAAAAAGTGTATTCGAGCAATGCGCAGTGCCCATCCTTTCGACTCATGCAAACCACTATTCTCTAAGTTAAAGATTTTAACTTTGCCTAGTATGTATATATACGAAGTTTGTGTTTTCGTGAAACAGAACAATAAATTGTTTAAAACTGCCAAAGATATTTACCCTCGTAACACGAGACACCCAGACAGACTGGTTCTAGATCATTGTCCACGAACAACCTTATACCAAAATAATTGCTTCAATATGTGCATCAAAATTTATAATAAAGTACCACATAATATAATTATTCTGCCCATAAATCTGTTTAAGAGGAGGCTATTTTTATAGCGTTAAGGAATTTCTTGACGGAAAATTTAACGACTAATTCTTTGACATGTGATATAATTCGGAAATGTAATTTAATAATTTATATGAATAATAAGATATACCTATTGACTTGCATATGTAGTGTAGCCAAGTAAAATTATAATTGTATTTAACTTATTTATGTTTGCATGCTATTTTAATAGTTGTACCAGGAGATTTTTTGTGCTTTGTTATCTTGCATTTTTGTATCTTTACCCTGTACAAAGCGAATAAATGAATTATTATGAATTACATACACAACACTACACTACCCTACCCTACACTACACTACCCTACCCTACACTACCCTACCCTACATACACTACACTACACTACCCTAACCTACACTACACTACACTACCCTACCCTAAAATAAAATAGATGTTGGCCGATTCTCAGACCTACTCAATATGCTCACAAAATTTCATGAGAATCGGTCTAGCCGTTTCGGAGGAGTACGGGAACGAACATTGTGACACGAGAATTTTATATATAAGATGTATGTATTACGTATATGTCATGTCAGTTCATAACACGTCATATACAGGCTCGAGCCTACCCTTAATTAGGGGCGATAGGGCCTTAGTCGACCACGCGGGCCCAGTACGGGTTGGTCAACTTCACACACAACCTTAGATTTTATTTTGCAGGTGTGTGCAGGTTTCCTCACGATGTTTTCCTTCACCGTAAGAGCGTCGGATAAACGTACATATGAAATCGAAATTCGAAAACACATTGGTACGTGGCAGGCTGGCAGGGTTAGAACCACGACCTCTCGGACAGGAGGTAGCCGGTCAGCTGACCTTGGGTACTGGGAGTACCCAAAAATTTTCCTCCGTTGTCTGACCTTGGGTACCTGGAGTACCCAAGCCATTATTTCTGTAAAAAGTGTATTTCTAATCTATGACATTCAACGTATAAAAATATTTTTGTCTCTTTCTTATGAACGTAGCAACGAGCTAAAGTAATAAAACAGTGTCCTACCATAGAAAATAATAGAGAAAAAAAAAGTTTAGTAAGCACTTCGTACGACGCGTACCGCAGTGCTCGCTAATATAAGTGTTTTTTTAGTGATTGTTGTGTTTCGTCCAGTGTTGTTTGTGGCAAGTTTTATCAAAAAGGTAAGTACAAGTGAAATTACATGTAAAGTGATAATCTGGGGTGCCAATCATAAGTTATTTCAACGAATTACAACACACCTTCTACACTTCTCTGGAAATGCCATTACGCCATGTTTAACATTGAACTAAAGCATAAAATCATATGAAACTTGGAATGAATAGAAAGCTACATTCAACACTATTACAAAATACATCACTTGAGGACTGTATTCAGAATATCCTACACATAAATAGCGGTTATATAAGTAACATACCGCCTCACGACATCGGGTTACATTTTTTGTCCGACTTCAGGTCAATCTACGTGCGAATTAATCGTGCGCCACGTCAACGGAGCGGGTAGCAGCCCTAACCGTTGCGCCACCGACGCTTTAAGAATGGATATTTATTTAATTATTTTTTTTCTCTATGAATTTGTGAATTGCCCCCTACTACCCTACCATGATTTCTCATGTTTCTTTCACCTAAAGGTTTTTTTTTTTTTATTAAAAATTTGAGTGCGTTTGACTGCAACTCACCTGATGGTAAGTGATGATGAAGTCAAGGATGGTACACGCAAACTCAAATAATGCCTATTCACTCTTGCCTTGAAGATCCCCAAATTATAGGAATCGGGAAACACTGACGCAGGCAAGGAGTTCCACTCCTGCGCTGTACGCATAATAAATGAAGAAGCGTAACGATTCGTGCGAAAAGGTGGAACATCAACAACAAAGGGGTGCAACCCCTCCCTGCGTCTCGTTGACCGACGGTGGAATGGAGCAGGGGGAATGAGGTCGTGAAGTTCTTGCGCGCACTCTCCGAAATGAATTCGATAGAATACCGATAGACAAGCGACTTTGCGGCGATGCTCAAGGCTTTGGAGCTTGTCATTGACTAGCTCATCGTCGCCAATGAGTCTCCGTGCGCGTCGGTCGATGGCGTCCAAGGTATCCAGCTGATAGCGGGCTGATCCATCCCATAAGTGTGAACAGTAATCCATACATGAGCGGACCTGTGCTTGATACAAGGTAAGCAGCTGTCCAGGTGTGAAGTACCGTCTCACCTTAGAGAGAATGCCCAGCTTCATTGCAGCAACTTTTGCCTTGGACTCAATGTAACGACCGAAGTTAAGATTGGGTGTTAAATCCACGCCGAGGAGTTCCAGGTGGTCAGATATCTGAATCGGTTCATTCCGGAGAGTTGGAGTCAAGGTGAATGGACTCCTTTTGGCGGAAAAAAGACACGCCTGTGTTTTAGAGGCATTAAACCTTACGAGGTTGGAATCACCCCATTCAGACACTGCCTGAAGTGATAGGTTTATGCGCTCTATCATGGCCTCTCTCAGAAACAGCGTATCAGCGCTGTTAGCTCGTGCACTGGACAGGTATCTTTCTACAACCGTGCTATCGTCGCAAGAGAGTTGTCTGCAAGAGATCGCTTACCCGTGGTGTTCTTCTCGTTGCCCCCGAAGGGGGCGACGGGGAGACGTCCCCGAGGCGTAGCCTCCTTGACGTGGCTGCTTCCGCCGTCCATTACGATGGATGGGTCCTTGGGGGGGGCGCAGGGCCCGTGGCAGCCTCTCGAGCCCCGGCTGGGGCGAGCAGCTGCTGGATTACTTCCAGGGCGTGCAGGAGGTCGCGTCTGGAAGGCATCACGGTGGTATTGGCAGCAGTGGGGACGGCGGAAGCAGGGGCAAGGTGCCTCTTCCTCCTCCGGCGGGTTCGTCGTCTCTTGGGCTTCGGTGCGGGTGCAGCGGCCGAGCCGCTCAGCACGGCGGGCGCTGCCGGTGTGGCGCGCTCCGCAGTGGCGGCGGGTGCTGCAGGGCGAGAGGTGGTGGTCCGGGCGACTGTGCCGGCCTTCCTGTTCCGGAGCTCCCTGCGGAACGCCGGGCACGAGACGTGATTTGCGGGGTGCGGGCCCGCGCAGTTGGCGCAGGTCGCTGGGTCCTCCCGCGGCCGTGGGCAGTCCTTTGCGGCGTGAGGGTCGCCGCAGCGGACGCAGGCTTGCGGGAGGTGGCAGCCGTGAGAGGAGTGCCTGAATCCTTGGCACCGGTGGCACTGCGCGGGCCCCCGCTTTCCACGCCAGGCCTCGATGGTGATGCCCGGCATGAAGAGGAGCTCCGTGATGGAGTAGATGGCCGTCAGGTTGGTGGTCCGCCGGATCTGCACGTAGAAGATACATCCGGGGCGTCCTGCACGCGCCCGGATGGCCTTGACGTGCTCCGCCTCGAAGCCGTGCTCGGCTAAGGCGTCGACGATCTCGGCGGGCTCGGTGGTGGAGGGGAGGCCACGGATGGCCACCTTGAGAGGCCTCTCGGCCGGCAGCGAGTAGGAGAACCATTGTATCCCCGGCAGTGAGGACAGGTACCGCTGCACCGTGCGGTACTCGTCACCGTCGTCGGGGACAAATCGGACCCCCTTGCCGTATGGGCGGGCGCTGGGAGCTCGCCCGAGCTCCTCGGCAAGTCTCTTGAAGTGGGTCGACCAGTTTGGGAGGGACTCCACTACCAGAGGCGGGTAGCGGGCCTTCTTGGGCTGGCCGACGGCAGCGGCGGGGGCGGCGGCGGCGGCGGAGGGCCCCGCGGCAGCGGGGGCTGGGGCGCGCGGGGGCGCGGGGGCGCGGGGGCGCGCGGGGGCGCGCGGGGGTGCGCGGGGGCGCGGTAGCAGGCGCGGGGGCGCGTGGGGTCGCGGCAGCGGGCGCGGGGGCGCGCGGCGGCGCGGCGGTGCGGCGGCGCTGAGCGGCGTAGCGGCAGCGCTGAGCGGCGCGGCGGCAGCGGTAGGTGGGGCCGAGAGGGGCGGCGTCTTGGCTCGGTCCGCATACGTGGGCCGGGCAGGGGGTGCGGCGGCGGTGGGGGGCGCTGCGCGCCTCGGGGCCGGTGCGGGCGGTTGCTGTCGCGGCTGCCGGCGCGGATCGCGTTGCGACCACGGCGGCAGGGGGTCTCCAAACTCGCCGCAGAGGCGCTTCGCCAGCTGCTCAGGCGAGTCCTCGGGGCTGCGGAGGCGTCGGGTGGGCTTCATCTGGAAGTCCGGCACCGTGTCCCTGACGACGGCGGCACAGACCTCCAGATCTGCAGGCATCTGTAGCAGCTCCGAGCTCGCTGCTTGGAGGCAAGCAGCGGCGAAGCTCTCCTCGGCGTATTGAGGCTCGGTGGGGGTCTCCAGGTGGCGTTCGCGCTCCATCAGGTGCGCCGCCATCGCTCTCAGCAGCTCCTCCGACCCGATCCGTGATTGACACAGGCGTGCGACAACCACGGTGTCGGCGTCCAGCGCCGACCTGGGCGAGAGGGGCTGCGGTGGGCGAGTACTTGCGCTCGTTGTGGGCGCGGGAAGAGATCGCTTATTAGCGATAAGACCGCCTATATGTACAACTTACTTCCTTAATTATTGTATTTTTTTTTCTCTTATGTTGTGCATTAAAGTGTTTTCAATCAATCAACCAAGGTACTTCTTACTTTACAAAATTTAGAAATCTCCGTCAGTCTTATTATTTACTTTTTTATGACGTCATGTTCTTTTTATCGTGGCCTTTAACAAGTAAAAAAATAAGTACATTTTTTTTCTCAAATAACACCTTTTTCTAAAGATAACCATACGTCACTTCGACGTACGGTAGGTATAAATATTAACGAAAGTATTGCACTTACTGGACCGATACAGGTGGATCCGGTCACTTAGGGCCACTTTCCTCGCACGGCCACATGCCTGGCATGCCCACATCCCTGAACGTCCATGTCGCTCAAACGACCATAACACTAGAACGATCCGGTCACTTACGGCCACTTCTTCTAATGGCCACTATCCAAATTCCTAGTTCGCCCACATCCTTGAACGACCACGCCTTTTTCTGCTACCCATGGGGGGGGGGGGGAGCCTCGCTTGGCGAGGCTCTTTGACTGTATAATTAATCAAACCTGACCGAACCAAATATCGTTCGCTTCGCTCGCTCATTTACAGTTTTTTTACTAAGTTTTATCTTAAAAAAAATGTACAATAAAAGAAGTGGTCGTTCAAGGAAATGTATGAAAAAAGAAGTGGACGAACAAGGAAATGTACAAAAAAAGAAGTGGTCGTTCAAGGATGTGGGCGAACTAGGAATTTGGATAGTGGCCATTAGAGGAAGTGGCCGTAAGTGACCGAATCGATACAGGTGTGTCCTGTAAGCTCCGACCGCCGAATCTTAGAAGCCTACTTAGTCTGTGCGCCGAATGAGCGAGTTGCAGTAGATCTGTGGCGAGTTGGCAGGAAGGAAGGAACGCCAACGGCCAGTGACGCGAAAAACAAACGAGTAATATCGATTTTTCAAAATCGATTACGTCGTTTCGACGTCGGATATTTATCTAGGGTTAATAAAAAAGTGGTGTGTTAGAGAAAATCGTAACGTAAAAAATGTGGAGAACAAGAAAACAAAATGAAGAAGGACGTGAAAACCCGACCTGCAATGGGTGCAGTTTTATAGTCGCCTAACTGCAACCGGGTGGTCTACCTCAGAATGAGGTTACTGCAAATGCTGTCAAGAACTCCAGAGAAGATTTGTAATGCACCGGCACTAGCATTGCAAATCCAAACAGAAATGATGATGATTTATTGAAAACTGTCTCAAAGGGGGTCGTACCCTGAGACGTTAATCTAAAAAACAATACGAGCCACACCAGCAGCAGGCGTAGCATGAGGTCTACCCACTAATTTCAAATGTAGACTTCGAAGCGCGACAAAACGGTTGTATCTCGACACTGAGCATAGCCCTCGCGAGATAAGAATGGTCTCGCTCTCATCTGTCATTTGTAGAGAGTGTGTAGAGATTTTTATCTCGTGCCGAGCATGAACGCACCGGAATAGGCTTATTTTGACGTTTGATTGAAGACATATATGTCGGCACCCCCTTGCTGTGTCGACAAACTTCTAGCGACTGTTTATAGATTTTTTGTGTTTTATTAGTGTTTTATCATCAAATAACAAATTAGATAAGTACTTACTTTTTCCGTTTATTTTCCTATGCTTTAGTCTCATAAATAGAGAGTGTGTAGAGTAAAAAGTCGCGGCGACATAGCAGTTTGATAGGCGAAAAATCTGTTTATGATTTTGTTTTGTTTTTCGCAAATTGCTTGGTTTGTATTTTCAAAAAGAGACCGAGATATGAAAATTTGCTTTTGTAATAATTTGACACAAAAACAACTGTTATCGTTTGTGAGGTGGGCAAACGTTGTGATTATATTATGCTCTTTGGAGGTGAGGGGAGTGTCTGGCTCCGTTGGTTTTCGTGCAAGTTTCTTAGACTTAAGCAAAGAAAAATAAAAGGAAAAAGTAAGTACATAATTTGTTATTTGATGATAAAACAATAATGAAACACAAAAAATCTATAAACAGTCGCTAGAAGTTTGTCGACACCTCAAGGGGGTGCCGACATATATGTCTTCAATCAAACGTCAAAATAAGCCTATTCAGGTGCGTTCATGCCTCGGCACGAGATAAAAATCTCTACACACTCTCTACAAATGACAGATGAGAGCGAGACAACCGTTTTATCGCGCTTCGAAGTCTACATTTGACATTAGTGGGTAGACAAAATGGACCTCATGCTACGCCTGCAGCGCATC
This sequence comes from Coleophora flavipennella, assembly GCA_947284805.1. Taxonomy (NCBI): domain Eukaryota; kingdom Metazoa; phylum Arthropoda; class Insecta; order Lepidoptera; family Coleophoridae; genus Coleophora; species Coleophora flavipennella. The sequence continues at coordinate 2,688,190 of OX369292.1, forward strand.
ACTACGTTTTGCCATACTGTTGTTCGTTTTCTGACATAGGAAACTAATGGACATGAACTATTTATCTATAGGAATAATCAGATAAACCAAGGAGTTTATAGGTAAAACTGGAGGCCACACTCTAAATACCTAATTGAAGCAAAGAAATATGCCCTTGAAATGTCTCTTTACCGCTCCGTCTCTTTTCAATTAGCGGGTGTGAGCAAGAGCTTCACCTATACACGTCTTGTTCATACCTCCTAATTAGAAAGAGACGGAGCGGTAACGAGAAACTTCAAGGTCATATTTCTTTGCTTCAAGTAGGTATTTAGAGTGTGGCCTCCAGATTTACCTATAAACTCCTTGCAGATAAACAAATATGGTGCATTTCGATAGCGAATTTCAAAAGATGTGTTTATTTCTTTCTAACTCACACATTTCATCGCAATAAAAAAGGATACCAATATTTTTATCCGATACAATATGGCAACTTTTTTTGTTATACTTCATAAGAACACTCTTTGCTGCCAAGTACTCCAAGTAGCCATCGGTAGGTACATCGGCTGTCAACCTCTCTGGTTTGTAGACGTTTTATGAGAAAAAACCGGCCAAGTGCGAGTGGGACTTGCTCACTGAGGGTTCCGTACTACCATATCTCTGGGTAAGGAACCTTAAAAATAATAAATCGAGAACTATACATCATAAAAATATAAAAATTTGTTTAAGCTTGTGCCAATGAAGCCCTTTTATACGATACCCCACATGACACAGATAACTGAATTCAAAATATTGACCGCCGTTCCTTGCATAATTGATTACGCACTTAAAAAAACTATATTATATGATTTATCTACTAATGTATAGTTATTCGATTTTTCCTCATACTTGTAGTATAATACGGTTTCACTAGCCAAATTTCATAATTCTAGGTCAACGGAAAATACCCTATAAATTTTGGATTCCTTGAAAGTGTCGAAATATACGTTATTTGCAGCGTAAACGGCCGCATCTTTTTTACCTAACTTGGATGTTTGATTTTTTCATGTGCTACATCCACCGCGCTAGACATGCCAATAATTTGAGATTGGCTCATAGCCGCTCATACACTAAAGTGGGAATAACATATAAAGATACTGCTGTTGGTGTCGCGTATGGTGCTATCTGGTTCACGTAGTTTGTAAATCCAAAATCTTCAGCATTAGTATCAACACAAAGTCGGGATAATGGGTCAGCAATATTTGACTTTCCGGGCCTGTATATAACTTTATAACGGAATGATTGCAATCTTAGCACCCACCTTTCAATCCTAGCATATGGTTTCGAGTTTGGACTTATCATCGCTAAATATTTCAAATTCCTTACCATAGAGATAAATCTGAAAATGTTCAACTGCCCAGACAATGGCTAAAGCCTCCTTCTCAGTTTGACAATATCTTTTTCACAGTCAGATAAACTTTTGTTCCCATAGGCAACTATTCGAGGATCATTTAAATCTACTTGAATCATGACAGCCCCTAATTCAACCGGACTGGCATCTGCGATCACTTGTGTTTTATCCGCTGGATCATAATAGCCCAGAGTCTCAATGTTGCTTAAACATTGTTTAAGCTTTTGGAAGGCACAATCTTGTTCTTTACACCAAAATTTTGAAATTGATGCTGCTTTACTTACTTTCATACGCAGCAACTGCCTCAATGGTTCCGTAAGAGTAGCTAGATTAGGGATCTATTTTCGACATAGTTAACAAGTCCCAAAAAACTTTGCAACTCCTCTACAGAGGTTGAAGCTCGGAAATTCATGATGGATTTTAAATACTTATCTAAAGGTCGGGCACCTTTTGCAGACAGTTCGTGGCCAAGGAATTGAAGGAATTGATTTTTTTTGTGTTTTGTAGACACACTTACCTTTATTCAAAATGATGTTATTGTCCTTTAGGGCTTTCAGTGTGTGCTGAAGTCAACGATCGTGTTCTTCCTCATCTGCTCCGAATATAATGAGGTCGTCTATGAAATTGAATGTACCTTCACATCTCAAGAGGATTCTTTCTAAGGTTTTCTGGAATATTTCAGGTGCACAAAAGATACCATCAAGTCTTTTGTATCGATACATACCTTTGCTAGTGATTAATGTAGTAATGTGCCGTGATTCTGGATGAATCTCAATCTGGTGGAACGCATATTTAATGTCAATACGGGAAAAGAATTTGGCTTTTCTAAATTTAGAGAGTAATTGATCCATTGTTGGCAATGGATGATTTTACGGACCATAGCTGCATTAGATCTTCTCCTATCGATACAAATAAGTAAATCCTCATTGTTTTTTAATAATGGTACGGTTTTCTAACTTCTTCGATGATATAGGCATTGATCAGCTCGTCAATTTTATGATTGACTTTATTTTCTAGTGGAATCGGAACTGTCCTGCAAGGTTGACATTGTGGTTTCACCTGTTCCTCAATTAGTATTTCTATAAGCACATTTTTTAATGTAGGGAACATATCGATATTGTTTACATGTAGCCCAATTCGTAGCAGTCCCAATAGAAGAGACGTGTCTTTTCCTAAAATATCCTATGTTCCGTCTTTGATGACATAAAAGTAGTAATTTCATTTTTGTTTGCAATGTTCACATTAGTTTTGAACAATCCTAGAACGACTAACGGTTGGTTGCTATCATAAGGAAGAAAAACTTTATCTGGTGATCGATTTTGTTCGAAAACTTTGATATTTGCTGTTTTAACACGCTCCCATGTTTTTCAGTCATCAAGTTGCATTTGCTACCAGAATCTATTAACAACTCTACTTCAACTTCTTCCAGTGAGCACTTTATCAAACAGTCATCGTCAACGTGGAAGATGTATTCTATTTTATCACCGACACAGTTTATTTTTTCAGTTTCAATTTTAGATTTTTTGGAAGGTCCAGCTTCATGTGTACTTTGAGGTTATGTTCTTTTAATTCTTGTACTTCGGGAGTGTTTCATAAAATGACCAGTTTTACTACATTTATGACATTTTACTTTGAGAGCTGGGCACTTAGAATCATTGTTCTTATGCTTAATACTTCCACATCTAGAGCAAAGTTGCTTGTCATTTCGCTCGCTTTGAAAAGTTTTTTGAGTTTTGTTCGCAGTGGAAGATATTTTATTAATTGTGTTTGATGGCTTTTTGGGATCAAACTCTTCCAGCTATCGATTGACACTTTCCAATGCATTCGCCTCTATAATTATATCTTGTAAAGTGAAACTGTCACCCGCCTTTAAATTTTCCGTCTAAGTTCGCCTGATGAGAATTTTTTTTCCTTTTTTTTGCCTGCTTTCTCAAATGAACTGAAAATAATGTAACTTATTTTAATCTAGCATTTATCACGAGGTAAATCAATGTATTTTATTACTTTCGTTCGTTATTAGAAACCTTTTAAAATTATTCAACAAAAAACATGCGTGATAACTGCAAGTTTAGTCTTTTTTTTTAAATAAAACGTTTTTACTTACAGTTTTTATCCTCATCGCCAGTTTGTAGCGAACAGAAAGACACTACTTCACTGATTACGTAATTGCAGTGAATCTGCACACGTATACACAGAAACACTGTTACACTGATTCCAGTAGACATCTGTTCGACGTGGCGGCTGACGTACGATTGAGAGGCTCTTCGTCGTGGTGTTCTTCTCGTTGCCCCCGAACACAGAAATCGGAATAATATAGGCACTAGAAATGAAACCGCGTCCTAATTTCTTCCGTGACCTGTGTCCTGCAAGGTCTAGAGGTGTGTAACTCAGCTCTGAACCGGTTCAAATATGCAGATCGAACCCACTGAGTTGCTGAGCTGCAGCTCAAACGCAAAATCATCAGGTCACGGCTCACAGATATAGGTACGACGTTCAATGGTTAATGTGAAGTGATGAGTGAGAGTGAGTCAAGCTCCATACAGTTCATTCTGAATCAAACATTCATTACTTACAGTTTCAATCATTCTTTTATTCGTAGTGTATTATATTCTCTTTGCATTATATATAGTTAATAAAACAGTGGAATAAGCGTGTCTGTCTGTACATTGAATATATTTACCAAAAATTGAGAGGAGGCGATAAAAAGAACAGTAACAGAAACAGATTCTTTTCTTTGTTTTGTTTGTTTACGCTACACTAATCTACGTAACTACTGAACGGATTTTCATGCGGTTTTATAGTTTTATATTTTATATTCGGTGGGTAACGAGTTTTTATTTATGTAGATTAAACTTAAATGTATAATATGTGAACATTTTTTTAAATAAAAAAAAGTAATAACTAATTCGTAAACAGTCGTAAATCAATAACACTACAACGCGAGTCGTGCGTGCGTGAGCGCGCGATAATTCTCAAATCAGTGATTTCAAATCACTAAAACAAACGAAAATCCTGCCCTTGACCTTTAGCCTCTCACCTACGTAGCTGTGTAAGGAAATTACTCTATCTCATTTCATAAGCCGCCACGCGCCCAGCAGAACGAAAGAGAAAGAATATTGCGAAAAAAACCGGTTTATACATCGCGGAGCTAGTAGTAGGTAAGTAGCTACTAGCTAGCGCGCGCCGCACAGGCGCGCAGATTCGTTCGTTTGAGCGGAACTGTAGGTATAGCTCACGGGAGTCATTGCATCGAAAAACGCCCAGTGATCTAGTGATTCAAATTGAGCTGATCTGCGAGCCGGTTCGCAGCTCCGGTTCAGGTACTTGAGCTGTGAGCTGATTTACAGCTCAAGCAATTATGCTGAGTTACCCATGTCTAGCAAGGTCATATCACGTCTCCCACCCGCGCGTCACTACTACATACGTATGTATTTAAACGTGAAGAAACGGACACTAAAGTAGGACCCACCGCACCATGATTGGTTCTCACACATTTGCAAACCCTATCCAGGAACTTACCACTACATCCTTAAAAACATTCATATACGCTAGCGATTGCAAAAAATTATAAGAAGTCGATAATATGGAAATACCGATATTGAAAAGCACATTTATTAAACGATTTAAAAATATGCTAAAATTTAATTAGTCAAAAAATATGTTTTTAGGGTTCCGTTTCAAAAGGATGCGAATGGGACCCCAATACTAAGCATACGCCATCCGTGCGATATCTGTCCGACCTTTCAAGAGCTGAATCTTTTAAACCGTAATAATTAGGTGGTTGAAATTTTTAAATAATATGTGTAATAATTATGAAGGATTTACTAAAAAGATAAAAAATCAAGGGGGGGGGGCTAATTAAAACTGAATGAAAAATAAAACAATTTGAAATAAAGGTATCATGAATGCAGGTATTCGTTAACATCTTTCAAAGGTTTCTTATCCAGATGCGTGATGGTGCGGAACCGACTCACACAATTTTTTTTATTACAGAAATGTATTTTGTACAGAAGAAATGCGATAACATTAAAAAACATTATGACGTTGATAAACAGTATTTTTCATATACCTTCGATGTACAGACAGCGATCAGTTACATTTTTATTACATATACATATAGATAGGTGCATAATAAATAACACTCTTTCTAATGGTCATACATAACATAGTTAAAACATTATTTAATATCAAAGTATGTGATAAATTTAAAAAACAAACCATCACTAATGATTGTTTGTTTTTAAATTTATCACAAACTTTTACGTATACTAAATAATAATGTCAAAATAAAATAATATAAAACAAATTAGTGATGAAACGATTACGATTTCGATTAATCGTAATCGACGATTATGGACATTTCACGATTAATCGTAATCGTCCAATTATCTAGCGATTATTCATTTTTTTTCATAAAAGAATTTAATAATGTAAAATACTTTGTGAATGCGCAGGATATCTATTGTTCATGTGTATGTGTATCCGAACGCTTCTTTGCCTGGCCTGATGTTTCGTTTCGGGATTTCCCCGAATTCATCGCGCGGTGCGCTTTGTTTAGAGTGAGTGTGAGTTATTGAAAGGAATGTAATAGTCTCACGAGGTAGTTTTTCATTACTTCACGTTTGTTTACTTCTATTAAAGTTAGTTGAGTGTAGTTTTAATAAATTGAGGTGTACCTAGTACAAGAAACGACAAAATGTCATCGAAACAAAAGCTAACCAGTGATATTTGGCATCGGAGAGGCTATTCTCCACCGCTGGGTTAATTCAAACTGAAAAACGGAACAGATTGATGCCCGAAAAGCTAGAAATGTTATGTTTTTTTGAACAAAAATTTAAAGTATATTAATTTTAATTACTGATACCTTTTTATAATAATAAATCTTATGTTCGTTTGTCCATAATACTTTGTTATATTAATACACACCAATAATCGTTATCGTAATCGTAATCGTCGATTATGAGGTGCAATAATCGTAATCGTGATCGTAATCGCTAAGTGATAATCGTTTCATCACTAAAACAAATAATGTCATTAGGACATAAAAAAGTAAGTGTGTGGTTTTGTGAAACCACGGTAAAAGTGAAACTTTACAGAGGACGAAACGATCATATCGTCAGACGAAAGCGACCGTCACGCGACATGCAACAAACATACGAAAAAACAGACACGGGAAGTTACTTATACAGTTATACATTAAAATTATGGAATTAAGGCCTTTGACGCATTTACGCTTGACTGCCCTGTTGCGACTTTACACTTATAGCTTGGGCAACGAATAATTTGTGGATGGAAAAGTCGAAAGCAGAAAGTTTGACTTAGAAACTTTGTTTGGACCAGTTAGGAGATAAACATACTAAAAGTCCTGACATCTCCGAGTGGAGCCCGAGGGGGGAGGGGGGCACAAAGGTCCCGTTTTTTGGTTTTTTGCTTACATCTCGAAAACGGTGCGTTGTACGAAATTTTGTTGTACCACATAATAAAAGCTGATAAAATTCTCTATAACTTTGGCTTTCACACTTTGTATCTATCTCCAATATTTGCCTAGCTATGAGCTTCGAAAAATGGTCGATTTTCATAAATTCCCAATAATATCTATCAATATGCCTTCGGGCTTATTTTTTTATTACGTTCGTGACCTATAGAGTATTGTGACTGTGCACCCGGTAACGTAGGGAAGCAGTCACAAAATATTTTGCACATACGCACGTTTTCAAGATGACAGACATGTGTTTTGTTTGTAATGAAGTGCTGGAAGAAGGTGGAGAAAATGTTTCGAAGGTCGGCGAAAAAGGCATAAATTCTCTGATTTCTGCCAGTAACCTCAGAAATGATCAAAAGAGCTCACAACTTAAAGATTTAAGTCGCTGTGGGTTCACACATCTTGTCGAAAAGAATACACGAGACCCGACAGCATTAAAGCTGATCTGAGGAAACGTGTTCCGTCCGCTGGGCCCTCCGCAACTCATACTTTGAGGTCATCAAAACCGAAATTTGACTTCAAAACTCGATGCCTTTTTTGTTCATGCGCATTTGAAGATGAAAATAAAAAACCTGTTGAAAAGCGACAGACAGTATACTCTGTCAGAAACGTAGCCTTCAAAGACTCATGCATTGAGGCTGGGCATGCAAGACGAGATGATTGGGGCGAAGAAGTAGTGGGTCGTTTAGCGTCAATAGTTGATCTGGTTGCAGTGGAAGCCTTATACCACGACGACGGTGGGGATGATGTAGCTGAAGTAGTAGCCTGCGTTCCATCATCTGATAACGATTCAACAGACGAGGAGAAAGAAGAGGCAAACGTTGAGGAACCACAACCAGGCCCGTCACGCCCAAAGAGGCGGCGAGTGATAAAGTGGTTCTTAATTATATTAATTGAAATATGTATAAATAAAAAAAGGTAAAAAAAATTAAAAAATGAATAAAAAAGTTAAAAAAGTTAAGTAAGCTGCGAAAAGTTATGAATCAATGTATGACAATTGACAGAAAACGCAAGAGTGTAAAGTAGAACAGATTTTTGAAAATCGACCATTTTTCGAAGCTCATAGCTAGGCAAATATTGGAGATAGATACAAAGTGTGAAAGCCAAAGTTATAGAGAATTTTATCAGCTTTTATTATGTAGTACAACAAAATTTCGTACAACGCACCGTTTTCGAGATGTAAGCAAAAAACCAAAAAACGGGACCTTTGTGCCCCCCTCCCCCCTCGGGCTCCACTCGGAGGGGTCAGGACTTTTAGTATGTTTATCTCCTAACTAGTCCAAACAAAGTTCCTTAGTTAAACTTTCTGCTTTCCACTTTTCCATCCACATCCCCCTTTTGAGCACTCATTGACCAGTCTATTACTAATTTTACCCTTATTTTTAGCTTTACATTTACTAACTTACTGCCCAGCCTTATATCACAAATTTATTAAAATGTTGGTAGGCAACCAATACATACACCCAAAATATAGCTAATTCTTACATTTATAAAAATATGAACATATTTTACACAACAAATACGAAACATTTTTGTCGTCACAAATAATAATTATCGAACCAAACCGAACATGTAGCTTACGATCGCCAGCAGCGGCCGCACTATGTAAGATTAACACTTCACCGATTTCGTAAATTTCAAATTACATTGCGCGCTTATTCAGTAATGGAACTATTCAGTTGGGGAACTAAAGCAGCAATGGTTTTACAAAACAACGAAAGCGCGACTAAACTGTGAATCTCATTAAAATAAAGTACTTCTGTGAGATTAACTATAATCTGAAATAAATGCTAAAGAAAATACTTACTTGTGAAATGTGACCCCCTTATTAGTATAATTAAAGTTTCTGGATGAATTTCCGCAGGTCGAAATGCAACAATTCACCATTTTTGGTCGATGTTACAGCTCCGACATCAAAAAAATCAAAATCAAAATCAAAAACAATTTATTTCAAATAGGTGTTTACACACACTTTTAAATAGTCAAAACAAAAAAAAAATACAATAAAAATAAAATTACAAATAATGTCATGATTCAGATTACAGTCTCAGGTAATGGTATTTGTTATAGAATCAACATATATATCTTTGTCATTTACATAATCTATTATTTTATAATATCCTCTAGAGCACAAAACTTTTTTGACATGAGTCTTGAATTTATTCTCTGACAAACTAGTTACATTTTCTGGAATTTCGAGAAATACTAAATCGCCGGAGCACAACTTGTGTGCTATTGAACACATGTGCGGCGACATGGTCACAGCACAGGTGCCACTCCCGTGCTCCAGAAGGGGGCGACGGGGAAACGTTCCCGAGACGAGGCTTCCTTAACGTGGTTGCTACCGCCGCCCATCACGATGAGCGGGTCCTTGGGTGGGTGCTTGGCCCTTGGCAGCCGCTCCAGCCCCGGCTGGGGCGAGCAACTGCTGGATTACTCCCAGAGCTTGCAGGAGGTCGCTCTGGGAGGGCACGGCGATATTGTTGGCGGCAGTGGGGGCGGCGGAAGCGGGGGCTAGGGGCCTTTTCCTCCTCCGGCGGGTTCTACGATTCTTCTGGCGGGAAGTGACTGCAGAGGCCGGGCCGCTTAACACGGCGAGCGCTTCCGGTGCGGCGCGCTCAGCAGTAGCGGCGAGCGCTGCAGGGCGAGAGGTGGCGGTAGTCCGGGCGACTGTTCCGGCCCTCTTGTTCCAGAGCTCCCTTCGGAACACCGAGCACGAGATGTGGTTGGCAGGTTGCGGGCCCGCGCAGTTGGCGTAGGTCACTAGGTCCTCCCGCGGCCGTGGGCAGCCTTCGGCGCCGTGGAAATTGCCGCAGCGGACGCAGGCCAGCGGGCGGTGGCAGTCGTGGGAGGAGTGCCGGGTGCCGGAATCCCTGGCACCGGTGGCACTGCGGGGGTCCTCGCTTGCCACACCAGGCCTCGATGATAATGCCCGGCATGAGAAGGACCTCCGCGATGGTGTAGAGGGCGTTGATGTTGGAGGTCCGCCGGATCTGCACGTAGAAGAGGCATTTGGGGCGTCCTGCGCGCGCCCGTATGGCCTTCACGTGCTCCACCTCGGAGCAGTCTTCGGCTAAGGCGGTGACGATCACGGCGAGCTCGGTGGTAGATGGGAGGCCTCTGATAGCCACCTTAAGGGGCCTCTCAGCCAGTAGCGAGTGAGAGAACCAGCTTATGTCCCTTAGTGAAGTCAGGTACCGCTACACCGTGCGGTACTCGTCGCCATCCTCGGGAGAGTAGCGGACCCCATTATCGTAAGGGTGGGCGTTGGAAGCTCGCCTGAGCTCCTCGGCAAGTTTCTTAAAGTGGGTCTCCAGAAGAAGAAGGGACTCCACTACTAAGGGAGGATAGCGGGCCTTCTAGAGCTGGCCGACGGCAGCAGCGGGGGCAGCGGCAGCTGGGGCCGCGGCAGGCAGCGCCTTGCGTACCACGTGGGCAGGCGCGGCGACGGGGGCCGGGGTGGGCGGCCTTTTTGCACGGTCCGCGTATGTGAGCCGGGCAGGGGGCACGGCAGGGGTGGGAGCGCAGAGCGTCTTAGGGCTGGTGCAGGCGGTGCAGTGGCGGTCGCGGCTGCAGACGCGGGTCGTGCTGCGACCACGGCGGCAGGGGTCTCCGAACTCGCCGCAGTGGCGTTTTACCAGCTGTTCGGGCGAGTCCTCCGAACCGGGGTTGCGGAGGCGTCTGATGGGCTTCAGCTGGAAGTCTTCAACCGTGTCTCTGACGACACCGGCGCAGACCTCCAGATCTGCGGGCATCTGCAGCAGCTCCGAACTCGCTGCTTGGAGGCAAGCAAGGACGAAGCTCTCCTCGGCGTATTGTTTCTCAGCGGGGGTCTCCAATAGATGGCGCTCGCACTCCATAAGGTGCACCTCCATCGCTCTCAGCAGCTCCTCCGACCCGATCCGTGATTGGCACAGGCGTGCAACAACCGCGGTGTCGGCGTCCAGCGCCGACTTGAGCAAGAGGGGCTGCGGTGGGCAAGTACTTGCGCTCGCTGTGGAGGCGAAGTCCTCCGCCGGGGCGGTGAGGGGTGAGGGGTGCCGTCATGCGACGGTGACGGCCGGGACACGTGCGGTGACCCCTAGTTGGAACCCGAGGCCATCATGCTGTGGTGGAGCCGGAGCTCGTTGGCACCTTCGCGGGATTTTGCGTGCGCGTGGGACCAAAAGAAGCGAGTAGAGCAGGGCCCGCACTACGTGTACGTACCCGGGGCTTGCCGCTGGTGGCACACCGGGCTTGCCCACGCGGTGATGGCATCATCTAGAAGGTAGGTGTTCCCCTCCGACACGAGACGCGTCGGGTGCTTCTTGCGTCAGAAACTACTCCGAGGTCGCGAAATGAGCGTAGGTCCGAGCACAGCTGTAGTGCGGGACGCAGCTACCACACAAACGAAAGACAGTCCCTGAGAGTTAGTACTAATATATATACTGTGCTGAGAGGCTCTGTAGACGAGACAGCGTATTTATAGGTTACGGCAGTAGGGCGAAAAGTGAAATGTCAGCGCCATGTGAAGTACTAATATTATAAACTTAACTATATAATAATATGTACATCAATTGGTAATTAGAGGTTTAATTCTAATATATTTTTGTATATACTACACCCTATGTTACGGAGACTTTGTGTCCCCAGTGTTACGGCCATTTCGTGTCCACTGTGTTACCAAGCCTAGGCTTGAACTTGTGTTCGCTTAGCAGCTAAGCACTAAACCCCTAGCGCTGCGTATTTCAGCCGATTTCACTTCCCCAACTGTGGGTCTAAGACATGAAAATAAATGGGCTCAGCATGCATCTTTGTTTAGGCCTGCGGGTGTGGAACGGCGGCGGCGTCGTGAACATTTAGTATGAACTATATCCCCGTCACTCGTAGTCTGCAATCCATAGGGCGGTCAAATCAGCCTTGGAACTGAGACGTATGCTGATGGTGTACTCGTAGAACACGGGCTATACTTAAATGGTGTACACGTAGAACCACGCAATATGGTTCGCAAACTCTGTATTGCAACTACGTGCGGCAATCTGATGGCGCTCCTCATTTTTTTTTCTTCTAAAGGACAAGCTTGTTGTTGGCCGTTGAGGCACAGATTACTAATTAGTTACTAGTTGAGGCCTTTACAACTTCACCGGGCAGGGGAGGCGAGTACGGAAGGCACTCAACCTAGAGGCAAATATTATAATATACTTTGCTAGAGGCACTCAACCTAGTGGCGCTCCTCACAGATCTGCGCTCCTTAAATACGCTATTGATCAAAGAGTACATACATTGTAATACAGGTGACAGAACGAACGTATTGGTGATTTAATGCTCTTTGATTTGATACGGAAAATAAATGAATGGCCCAGTTCAAGAAGTCCTTAAGTCCATTTTTAATGTATTGCGTATCCACAAAATTTAATACTTTTTTTGATATTAAAACGAATAATAAACCAGTTTGAACTATTGATAGTGCTCATAAGGCAAATTATAGGGGGTTCTTATAAGTAAATATCTGATTTTGAAATTCTAATAAAGTTCATAGAAGAAAAATATTGAAAATTTGATTGGACTTAAACGAAAATCTTATGGACTTAGGGATTTCTTTATGGGACTTAGGGTCTTTTGGTTGGACTTAGGGATTTTACTCCAAAAGTTTTAGGACTTAGAGAAATACATCCTAACATGACTTTAAAAAACACAGGTTTCCTTATAACTTCTGTTTTTGGGTATGGAGAAAGGACAAAACAATCATGTAAGTAAGCAAAGTATGTTTAATCATTGCAACAGTAAAAATTAAACGACTATTAGAAAAAAATTACACTTAAATCTAAACCTTCTATTAGTTACTATTCTAATTCTTCTGCTTCATCTTCTGCTGCATAATATAAACCTTCTCTTAGTTACTATTCTAATTCTTCTGCTTCATCTTCTGCTGCATAATATAAACCTTCTCTTAATTACTATTTTAATTCTTCTGCTGCATAATCTAAACCTTCTCTTAGTTACTATTCTAATTCTTCTGCTTCATCTTCTGCTGCATAATCTCCATATTCCTGCATCTCAATAATGTCTGAATAAAAATCTTTTAAATGATTCGGAACATATTAAGAATGGACTTAGGCATATTAAAGAAAAAAAACTTGGACTTAGGGTTTTCTTTGGACATAAGGATTTTTTGAACTCAAGTCACTGGACTTGGGCATAAACAAAGAATACAAAAAACACACTTAGGAACATCTTATAAATGACTTACATACAGAAAACCATAGACAATGACGTGCACAACCTAGCAGTGTTGCTAGTGCATAAAGTCCCTAAGTGGACATAGGGACTTCTTGAACTGGGCCATTCAAATGTTTCATTTCGATACGGTTTGATTTCGATTAGATAAAATTGAATTTTATAAATTATTTTATATTGCTGAAGCCAATCAGTTGAATTATCAATGTAGTGGAACGAATTTAGTGAAAGATTATGTACAAATTACGATTAGATTTATGATTAATGTACAAAATAGACCGTATTTTTTGTGCCTAATTTTGTCAACCTTTTTTACTAATTAACCATGGCTTTCTACTCGTGTAATCGGTACAGACTAATAGTATTAATATTGATTATTCTAATAATGTGGCAAATATTTCGATTATTGCCAAGTGAGCGTACAAATTTATCGGTGGTAATTATACTTACTAGAAGTCTTTGTTTTGTTCGTCTTTTTTGACCATTCATGATGACTGTATGAAATTTTCTTCTCAGCCTGGAATATTGGAGCTCGAAGACGACAAATTCAATAAGCATAAGGAGGACAAAGTGAAAGTGAGGGTATACTATGAGGCACTGTGTCCTGACTCCAAGCACTTCTTTATCAGACATCTGGCTCCAGTGACTGAAAAGTTGGCAGAATATCTAGACATTGCCTTAGTGCCGTATGGAAAAGCTACTGTGAGTGTAATAATTGATGGATTCTATAAAAAAAATAAACATTTTATTGGAGCATACTCTAACTAGCTTTAATGGATTTTTGATGGGACCTTGAAAAATAGTTTTTTATTGTTGTTTTATTATGTGGAAAGGCCTGTGGTCTGTTGTGCCTGCAGCCCTTAGAATAGCACCACCTCATCGCTTCTCAATGGTAAGAAACACACTGCGATCGTGAACCTGCCTGCCAAGCGTGGAGGAAATAAGATTTTCTCACTTACATTGAAAGTTTCATGTCTATCTAGTAAGTAATACCGGCCAAGTGTGAGTGGGACTCACACAAAGTAGGGCTCCCTAGTCTTTTGAAAAAATAAATGTATATTTTAAGAAACAAATTATATTTTATTTAGAAAATCTATAAACATTTTACAAATCCAACTGCACATCTTAAAGCCCTAACAAGGGTCAAATCACAATATTTAATTCAAATTATTGAAAGAATGTAAAGCTACTTACTGTGGAAAAAATAACATAACAATAACATAATAATATAACATTCTTGAAGTAATAAAAAATTGTTTAAATTGAATACAATTAAAAGAATATTACCACTTTAAATCTAATAAATATCCTGTAGGTCCTGTTTTAAGGCATTATTTGCAAAATTCCTTGAAAACATACAGTTTATACTAAATGTTTATACACAGAAATCGGCGACTTTAACACGTTCCATTTTAATTGACAATAAGAATTGCAACAAGAACTAGCACATAAGCTTAACAGTCAGACAATAATGGCATTCATTCATTCATACATTAAACAACATTTTTTTAAAACTTATAGGTTGTAAAAATTGAGAATCAGGAGTTAGGTCTCAACGTACCCGCCGCATTGAAGCCCGCATTAGTTTGAACTTATATTATTTCATTTCATTCATCATTCATGTTAAAATAATTATAGGATATATTATTTTAACATGGATCAACCTTTTCAGATTGAGTTATCTTAACGCTCGACTATTACTTCACTATTACTTCTTAATTAAGAAAGCCTACTCAGCCGTGATATTTTCCTTTTACATCCTAATATTAACAATTTTATTTTAAGCAGTATAGCGGGGGGGGGGGGGGAGAGGACACTCAAACAAAAATTTGCATGTTGAAGCTTGATATGTCACTTGAAAAATAGTTTTAGCTAACCTTTGGTAGTTTTGAAAGACCTATTCAACAATATCCCTCAATAGGGTTATGTCAATTGAAAAAAAATCACCCCCTCTTATAGGTAGAAGAGGAACCGAAAAAAAAAAAAAATTAAAAAATATTTTGTACCACTTTGTCGGCATGATTAATCATTGAGATCTGTATACCCAGGCTAAATTCCTGCTTTCTTATACTAATGTTCTCTGAGCTTAGCTGTGGACAGACAGATGGACAGACATGGCAAAATTATAAGGGTTCCTTGTTATGTTGACCATGGAAACCTAAAAAAAAGCATTTTTAAGGTTCCGAATATTGTAGGAATTCCATAATCACATGTTAAATTGTTTCCTTCCAGACGAAAGAGATTGATGGACACTACTTCTTTAGTTGTCAGCATGGTGAAGAAGAGTGCTATGCCAACAAAATCCATGCGTGTTCCATTGAAGCCCTAGGCAACATGACAACAGCAGTGCAGTTCACTGCATGCATGATAACAGACAACTTGGACCCGGACGGTGCTCTTACAAGGGTAAGCTGTATCAACAGAACTAGTGTTTTGACAAGCTAAATATTACCTTAGCCCTGACCACATATAAAGGAATGAGAGTCACGATTACACAGTCAAGAATGTCCTAACATAAAGTCACACTTTTCAACTGACTTCCAAAAAAAAAAGTACTCAATTTAACCCTTCTTTAGGGTTTTTTTAAATAAAAAAATTGAGTGCATTTGGCTGCATCTTACCTTATGGTAAGTGCTGATGCAGCCGAGGATGTAACACGCAAGCTCAAATAGTGCCTATTCACTCTCGTCTTGAAGATTCCTAAATTATATGAATCAGGGAATACAGACGCCAGCAGGGAATTCCACTCCTTGGCCGTTCACATAATGAACGAAGAAGCAAAACACTTCGTGCGTAAAGGTGGAACATTAACGACAAAGGGGTGGAATCTCCCTCTGCGCCTGGTCGTCCAATGATGAAATGGAGAGGGGGAATGATGTTGTGAAGCTCCAGGGCACACTCTCCGAAATCAATCCAGTAGAACACCGATAGACAGGCGACTTTGCGTTCCGTTCTCAAAGGGTAAAAACGGGACCCTATTGCTTCGCTCTACGTCCGTCTGTCTGTCTCTCCATCTGTCACCAGGTGGTATTTCATGAGCCGTGATAGCTAGACAGTTGAAATTTTCACAGATGATGTATTTCAGTTGCCACTATAACAACAAATACAAAAAATTAGAAAAAGTGATAAAATAAGGGGAATCTCCAAAAACGTGTTTTATTAGACATGAAGAAACTAGCGCCATCTAGTATGATGGTACGAAACCCTTTCTGCGCGGTTCTGTTTTGCACTTGGCTGTTTTTTTTTGTTGTTTGTTTTGGGATATCTTCGCAGATTATGAACCGATTTTCATGATTCTTTTTTATTTGATGGGATATGCTCCCAAGATAGTCCTATACAGGGTGAGTCTTAATAAATTGCACATATGAAAGAGGCCCAAAATAGACCCAATTTTGTCGAGAAAAATAATAATTTGTTTCATTAAAATTGTTACCTACATAGTCGTTTTGAAATAAAATAATGAAGAACTTAGGTTTATATGGGAATTACCTATCTTTTAAAAACTACTATTGGTAAGCCCTTGGCAACATCTCACCTGATGGTAAGTGACGATGATGCCGAAGATGGAAGCGGGCTTACCAAGATTCCCCAACACAATGGGGAACTGGCTATCTTATCTACAATCAGGAACACATCAATGCTGGTTACATTGATGTTTGGCGGCAAGACTTAGATATGATGGTGGTAGCTAACTAAGCGAGTTTAGAAAATGCCCTTCGACCAACCAAATCGAGTCTCATAAAGTTAGACTCCGCCGGGAATCGAACCCGTGATCTCTGAATGTGAAGTTAATGGGCACTTGACCATTACGCCACGGAGGCGGTTAAATCTGATTTTTCCTGAAATATGTATAGTTGTACATAGTAACAAAAAAATTTCAGTAAAAAGCCATTTTGAGAAAAAAAATGACGTGTGGCACTCGGGGACTGCCGCGGTAAAGCTATTGCATAGCACTTTTTTTTCAACTTATGCAATTATAATTATTTATTTATTTTTTATTTATGCAGTATTTACCAGTACCATATAGTCCTTAGGGCGCGGGATGTTTATGTAATAAATTAACACTAAGAAAGTTCATCATCATCATCCGGTATCATCAATCGCCATCATCAATCGACATCATCAATCGCCATCATCACTCGACATCATCAATCGCCATCATCAATCGCCATCATCAATCACCATCATCAATCGACATTGCCATCACCACCATCATCATCATCATCATCATGATGGATAGATAGATGGCACTGTAAGTTTTTAGAACTCAATATTTTTTTTGGGGTGTCAGGTTTTATTTTCGTTAGGAAATTTCTTGATTCGGTTCGGTCCCCTCAAAGCCCGCGATAAACGCTATACAATAGCTTAAAAATCAGGTTGTTTTGTACTATGCGGCAACCTTTGAAAAATACTGGAGATAAAAAAATAATATTACTTTATCTCAAGTCTGTTCAGTAGTTCATTTGCTAGAGCATCGGAAGGACGGACACATACAGCAGACACACATACTTTTTTTAAATAGTAGGTATTTTGACTCCATTAGTGTAAGACAATCAAACCTCATCAAAAGTTCAAATCAAATCAAAATTATTTATTTTAAATAGGTGTTAATTGTCTATTATAAATAACTAGCTGTTTCCCGCGGCTTCACCCGCGTGGACCACGTTTCTATGACTTTTCGAGGGTGCGCAGTGCGCGAGCCGCAAGCGGCTCGCGAGCGTGGTAAAAAGTAGCCTATGTCTTAATCCAGGTCCTAATCTGTCTACCTACCAAATTTCAGCCAAATCCGTTCAGTAGTTTTTTAGTAGGGATGTCATGATTTAGATTACGGTCTCAGCTAATGGTATTTGTAATAGAATCAACAATATCTTTGTCATTTACATAATCTCAAATTTGTATAATATCCTCTCACAAGCATTTTTGACATAAGTCTTGAATTTTTATTCTCTGACAAACTACTTACATTTTCTGGAATGTTATTGTAGAATCTTATACACTGCCCCACAAATGACTTTTTAACCTTACTCAGTCTCAAAAAGGCTATATCTATTTTATGTTCATTTCTTAAATATTTCTTCTTCGATTTTTTTTACCATAACAATACCTTCTGACTCTTTCGTCGCTCGACAGTAAAAAGACATTGGTAAAGAATGTGTTGGTATGTATGCAAAATTTTGCTACTGACAGTGTATATAGGTCATGTATTGAATGTGTGTTATTGAAAATTAGCATGCAAAATGTGTTTAATGGTTAGACATATTTTAAACTAGCTTTTTTCCGCGGCTTCACCCTCGTGTCCTTTTTATGACTGTCTTTGAGGGGTGAGTGGTGCGGCTCGCGAGCGTGGACATGAGTTTTCTTCATATCCCTCGGGAACTATATCGGGCTATTCCGATTAGCAGGCTATGTTAACTCCCACCCTATCAACTAATTCTGTTTAGAAAATCACTTTAATCCGTTGCTACGTTGCGACACCGACGTGCGCGAGCGTTGAAATGTGTTTTCCCCAGATCCCTCGGGAACTATGTCAGGATATGCTAATTAGTAAATTATGTCATTGCCCACCTCCTCGACCATCTCTGTGCAAAAAATTCAAAATTACGATGTTAACCAAATAACCAAAAAAGAGTATTTTTTCAGTTCCCTCAGGAACTGCGTCGAACTGTGCTATTTTAACGTGATAAAAAGTAGCCTATGTCCTGACACAGGCTACTTGCATGCCAAATTTCATCAAGATTGGTTGAGGTGTTAAAGCGTGAAAAGGTAACAAACAAACAAACACATTTTCACCTTATTATTTTTATTATTTAAGTAAGGATAATGACAGCACATTTTATTGTTTCAGTGTGCTGATGAAATGAAGGTGGATTCTAACCCAATAAGTGATTGTGCAACACACGAACATGGTTCGGACTTGTTAAAAAAGTATGGAGATGATACACACATTGTGGAACCTTCATTCATACCGACAGTGACACTGAATGGCTCTCGAGGCAACCAGCCAGCTATTCTAAAGAACTTTTTATTGGAGGTGTGCAGGATGATAGCCATGCCCTTGCCCCCGCCTTGCTTGTGACAAAATGAAGACTGAGAAACGAAGGACGTGGACCCTGTCTTGCAGCTATGGTAAAAATGGTTTAAGGGTGCCCAGGAGGGGTTCGAGTTTCCATAAATCATAGTACAAACACTACATGCCGGATTGAAGTTTTCGATGTACTAGCCTTGCTTGTCACAAAATGAATACTGAGAAACGAAGGTCGTGGACCCGTCTTGCAGCTATGGTAAAAATGTTTTAAGGGTCCCCAGGAGGCTCGAGTTTCCATAAAAACATAGTACAAAAACTACATGCCGGATTGAAGTTTTCGATGTACTAGCCTTGCTTGTCACAAAATGAAGACTGAGAAACGAAGGACGTGGACCCGTCTTGCAGCTATGGTAAAAATGGTTTAAGGGTCCCCAGGAGGCTCGAGTTTTCATAAAAACATAGTACAAAAACTACATGCCGGATTGAAGTTTTCGATGTACTAGCCTAGCTTGTCACAAAATGAAGACTGAGAAACGAAGGACGTGGACCCGTCTTGCAGCTATGGTAAAAATGTTTTAAGGGTCCCCAGGAGGCTCGAGTTTCCATAAAAACATAGTACAAAAACTTCATGCCGGATCGAAGTTTTCGATGTACTAATATAAAACGGAAAAAAAGAAGAGCACTTTCAAACTTTCAGTACAAAACTAATTTAAGCCTTCCTTTAGTTATGTTTAAATTTACTATGATGAAAACTAATTACAAACATCGATATGTGTCTACTCAATATATAAGGTGCTTCTAAAATATATACCACGGCTGCAATGGGAGTAAGAGTCATGCATATAGATTACAATAGTGCAAAAAATCCGTGCCCCGGAATCGTTAAATTGATTTGAGAAATTTAACTAATTTAAATACTAAATTGCTTCATTAAGCGACTTCCAAAAAGGAGGAGGTTCTCAATTCGTGTGTATGTTTTTTTTTATGTTTGTTACCTCATAACTTTGGACTGGATGAACCGATCTCTATGATTCTTTTTTTATTTGAAAGCTAGTGCTTCCCGTGTGGTCCCATATAAATTTTATCAAAATCGGTGTAGAACTTTATTTGAAAATTAACAAAAACCAAAAATAGTAATGCAAAAATGTACTAAGTTGTTGCGATGGAAGTCGGTTTTTTAACGTGTTTAGCGTTTTCAATTATTTTGCATAACACGTCCGTCAAGTAGGAACGCAGAAGCAGAATACACAAACTTACCAGTTATTAAAACGGCTGATTTCACGACTTCACGTAACGAGTAACTTGGGTTGTTTTCAAGTTCATCACCTTAATTAAAAGTTATTTACACAAAGTTTACACATTACACAGAAATTATTATTATGTATTCCACTATCTGGTACATAACTGTTGCACGAGTTGATTGACCTCGCGTTGCACACACACACATATGTACGCACGCTTGCGGTGTCTTTGCACTTTATTTAGCGTGTCTGTTTTTTTAACACTGCTCGTGCTCGCCGTCGGGTGTCGCTGGAAAAAGTCCGGCACTTCTTGTAACTCGGCAGAATATCCTGGTCCAGGTAGACCAGTACATACAAAAAAGCCAGCAAGTGCGCGAACTGACTGCGCAGAGTGCGCGCTAGCGCCGCGGTCGCGGCCGCGCGGGTCGGTTGAACTAGCCGCAACAACCACGTGACCTGTCTGTTTGTCATTCAACACAATACGGGATGGCTTAATACAAGTAAAACAATTTATTTTAATGAATTATTTTTTTTGTATGAAAAAATAAAGATCAATTTCCGGATATAAATGTATCGTTATCGTAATCACTATACATGATACTTTCTCCCATTGCAGCCGTGGCATATATTTTAGAAGCACCTTGGCTTTAATATAAAAACTAAATTCAAACTACAATCCGGAATGTAGTTTTTGTATTAAAGCCAAACTACGTTTGTATGGAAACTGGAGCCTCCTGGAGACTCTTAAGCCTTGGTTTAGTTATATTTAAATTTATTACGACGAAAACTAATTACAAGTATTGATATGTGTACTCAATATATTTACAAAGTTTGGATTCAGTCCGGCATGAAGTAAACTTAAGCCTTGGTTTAGTTATATTTAAATTTACTACGGCGAAAACTAATTACTAATATCGATATGTGTAATTGTGTACTCAATATATTTACAAAGTTTAGATTCAATCCGGCATGAAGTTTTTGTATTAAAGCGGAACTACGTTTGTATGGAAACTCGATCCTCCTGGGGACCCTTAACCCTAAATAATGAACTTATAAATACTAAAATAGGCTGACACTTGAGACTCATGTTATTTGTTATTGTTTTTATATTTATTAAACAGAAAAAGACATTGTATACAAGAAAGTATTTTATGAACATTTAGTCAACATCCTTACTTTGCAATTACTGCTCATTGATCGTTCTAGCTCTGTGTATTTTTATTGCCCGACTGCCTGAGAAGGAGCGTTATGTTTTTCGAGTGTATTGTATGTTTTGTTTTTTTTTCCTGAAAGGACAAGATTGTTGTTGGCAGTGGGGGACTTTACAACTTCACCGGGCAGGGGAGGCGAGTGCGGAGGGCACTCAACCTAATGATTTATATGTATGTGTGTTTGTAGATTTTAGGGATGCATCGATACGCCTTTTTGCCGATACGATACCGATACCGATACTCTTATAAAAATATCGGCGATACCGATACCGATACGCTTATTGAATTCAAAAAGGAAGGTAGAATAAATAAAACACAATTAATTAATAGTTTTAGTAATCAAAATTAACATTTATAAGATTTTTATTTAAAAAACAAAGAATTCTTAAGTTTTGCGGGCAAAGGCGATTTCGCAAGTCTGTTTGAATAAGACCTGCGGTGAAAAATAGTCTCTCAGATGCGACAGATGCCTCGTTTGCAACGAAATAGATGGGACAACACGCGCGTTTACATTACATTTTTAAAGCGCGAAATTTGAAAAGTATCGTTGAATCTGCCATAAAAATATCGCCGATACCGATATATCGGCAAACCCGAAGTATCGCCGATATATCGGTATCGGTATCGGTATCGGATGCATCCCTAGTAGATTTCTATGTTCCCTGCTACAGCCTGAATGGCTTGAAGTATTTTAACATATGAGGTATCGTTAGATTCGACTAGATCCCGTGAGTGACATACGATACATTTTGACCCGACTGGCCAAAAAGAGGGGTTAAGTTTTAACGCAGTAGGGTTTTTAATTTTTGATGAATTCCTAAAGTTATTGTCCAAGTTTTTTCTGTTTTAATATAAAGGAGGACTTTGAAGTTGCTACTTTCCATACAAACGGTGTTAGCGATTTCACCTCTTAAATATTAACCGATTTTGACCATTTTTTGATAGGTTTGTTTTTGTTTTTTTCATCATCAGCATCATATCAGTCGAAAAACGTCCACTACTGGACAAAGGGGATTTCCACAACGAACGGTCTTGCGCTGCCCGCATCCATCGGCTTCCCGCGCTCTTCACCAGGTCGTCGGTCCACCGCGTGGGAGGCCTTTCTACATTACGTTTTCTGGTGCGCGGTCGCCATCCGAGAACTTTACTGCCCCAACGGCCACCTGTTCTAAGAGCTATGTGCCCTGCCCACTGCCACTTCAATTTAGCGTTTCTGTGAGCTATGTCATCGGTTACTTTGGTTCTCCTGCGGATCTCCTCGTTTCTGATTTCTCGTTGTTATTTTAATACAAAAACTAATTGCGGCCATTTTTTCTTTATTTTAATCAATAATTGACAAAACGAAACAAATAAACCTACGTTTTGTTCTGACTGACAAACTATCAAAAATTGGTCAAAATCGGTGAACTTTTAAGAGGTGAAAATCTCTTTCGCCTTTTGTATGAAACTTCAAATTTTTGCCGTGGGTTAAAAGTCTTCTTAAAACATTTGCCGACCTCTGCTCTTAAAACTGCTCAGCTTTCTCCAAGGAACTCATTGTCAGATCGCAATAAAAAAATTGGACTCTTGATACAAATCATTCAGCTAGCTGTCCAATTTTGTATGGACTCAATTTTTTTTTAAAGAATACTATTGATAATGGGTTCCTTGGGGAAAGTTGTTATAATTTCCCAAGTAGAATTTTTTTTAAAAGCTTTGTTATTGGGTTCTCAAAATATCTGCCGATGCTGGAAGGAGTGCCCTTGTAACGTCAGCAGATATTTTGAGAACCCATGAACAAAGCCACAGTATTACAATATAGCGGCTTACAGTAGTGCAACGAATGTACTTACGCAGAGCAACGCGGGGCAGCGGGCGGCGGGGCATAGCCTGGCAAACTCCGAGTTTGCTAGGCAGGCTACAGGCTGGTATATCGGATACTAGCAGTGCTAGCCTGTAGCCAGCCTGGCAAACTCGGAGTTTACCAGGCTGTGCACCGCCGCCCGCTGCTCAGGCTGACTACAGGCTAGTATGGGCTAGTAGCTACGTCGGTGGCGCTTCGTGCGACATCAAAGGCGTTGCGCTACTGTAAGCCATATCGTAATACTGTGACAAAGCTTTTCAAAAGGTTCAATATTAATTTCCATGCACGCGCAGCGAAATATTTAGTTTATCTAATCAAAATGTAGCACAAAATCGTAAATTGTGCAACACACTCAGATAATGCCTTTTAAAAGAAAATAATGAATTTGATAAGCGCAATGCTCAGATCAAAAATAAAAGGTAGATGTAGTGTTAGCGCCTTTAAAACGGGGTATGAAAAACTCTGCTCCAATCACGACGACGGAGCAGAGTTTTGCTTACAGTCGCGCGTTGGCAGACTTACCGTCAACATGCCGAAATGTGCTGTGACATGTCTCAAATGCACCCGTCTCAATTACAGTGAATGATAGGACCTATCAAGTGTCGAAACATTATTCCAGGTTACCACTTAAGTTAAAGATGCATACGTATAAGCGTTACCCCACTTTTTGTTATGATTGTTGTATGAAACTCAATATTATTTTTAATCTGAGGTGCAATGTAATACAGGCAAAAAGCTGCTTTGACAACAACTATGTCTTTTTATAAGTAGCAAAGATATTTTTCAGCCCCCCATCTCGGAAATTGTATTTTTGCTCTTCGATATCTGAGTGCAAAAGTCGTTTTCCTTCGCTAGAGGAGAAAAGTAAATTGAATTTAGAACATTATATCTATTTACTTCTACCTCCATGGTGCCGAATTTATCATACAACCTTTTTTAATTTTTTAAAAGACTGAACCTTCTTGGTGTACTTTTTTTAAATTTGCTTTGCGCGCGCCATTTTCCTTTCACGTCATATTGTGAAAACCTTAGGTTAATAACAAGAAACATGAAAACAAGTGAAAAACCTAAAATGAGTGATTATAGTGACGAGGAAGTTTATTTGACGCCAACAGGATCGACTGAAACTGTAATGCGCAAATGTTTTTTTTTCATTTAGTAATTTCCTCGCTGAGGTGGAATGAAAAGTTACGTGTTATTTGTTATACACGAGTGCAAAGTTGCTTTTTCACGTCGTGCTCTTTTGATTCCCTGGCTAACGCTCAGGATTCAAATTTTTGAACCTCTCGCTGCGCTCGTGATTCAAATTTAGACTCCTTCGCTTGCTCGGTCATCAAAATTGAGCACGCGGTTAAAAAGCAACTTTGCACTCATGTATAACAAATAACTATTTCTTGTGCGAGATATTATTCATACAGTATTTTTTGGTTGTGTACAAAATAAGTGTTGATTGGTTGAAAAATGTACTGGTTGGGTTTTGTCGTGGTTATTCAGTAAGAGCCAAAGTATCATTTCTTATTAATGAAAGGAATAACTTAATTTTTACGTATTAATTATTTATTTCAGTGTCTTATTTTGTAATACACGTTTAAATTCAAACAAAAATCACTGCATGTACTTATTACCTTAAATGTCACAGCTCCTTCACTTTTTATTGTTTTTCAAGCCTCAAGAATAAAATAGAATGGCAGAGCTACGACCATTTTTTTTATTATCTTAACGTCTCACGGGTACAAAAGCCCTTCCGAGATAATCCTCATTTAATTAATCTTAATTTTTTTTGATTTGTAATGCTAGTGCCGGTGCATTACAAATATTCTCTGAAGTTCTCCACAGCATTTGCAGCAGCCTCATTCTGAGGTTGTTGAAGTTGCTGTAATAAAACTGCACCCAGTGCAAGTTGGGTTCTCACGTCCTGCTTCGTTTTATTTTCTTGTTCTCCACATTGCTCACGTGCACCAGACGATTTCCTCCAAAATGCACCACTTCTTGAAAAAAATCCTAGCAGAAAACAATGCAAAAACAACAAAATAAAACTACGAATGCGTTTACCACAAATCCCGCCAAAAACTTTCCGCTACGACCACATAAAACAAATGTTGACCTCCTGTCTGTGTTGCCAATCTGCAGCTTAAAAAATACTAAACGCAAGAATTTTCTGACTAATCACCTGTGTGTACCCTAACACTATATCCTACTAATATTATAAATGTGAACATTTGTATGTATAGATATATGTATGAATGTTTGTTACTTTTTTACGCAAAAACTATTGAACGTATCTGGCTGAAATTTGGTAGGTAGACAGATTAGGACCTGGATTAACATATAGGCTACGTACTTTTTTCCATGCACTGCGCACCCTCGATGAAAGTCATAGAAACTATGTTCACGCGAGTGAAACCGCTGGCAAAATTTGGTAACATTATATAAATTAAAAAGTGTGTATATCTGTCTGTTTGTTACTCTTTCACGCTAAAACTACTGAACTGATTTCTCTGAAATTTGGCATAGAGCTAAAGTAACGGGTGAAAAAGAACATGGATACATTTTATTTCGAAAAAATCATAGCTTCTTAAAAATCAAAAATATTCTTTCACGCTACAACTACTAAACAGATTTCGTATCCCGGAAAAATGCATAGTTCCCGAGTGATCACTGAAAACTAAAATCCACGCTCGCGAGCCGCTTCTTGCTCGCACACCACGCACTTTCGAGTACAGTCATAAAAATAAAACACATGCGGTCGAAGCCGCGTGCATAAGCTGGTAAATAATATTTGAGTGTATGTTTATTGTTTTTTGAAGCTTAGATTATATCTGAGGCGGAATGTAATACAGGCAAAAAGCTGTTTAGACGACAACTATGTCTCACATCAGCTCATATATACGTCCCCACCGAGGGGCTCGAGCCTACCCTGAATTAGGGCGATCGGGCCTTAGTCGACCAAGCGGGCCCACTGCGGGTTGGTCAACTTCACACACAACCTTCGAGTTTCGTCGCAGATGTGTGCAGGTTTCCTCACGATGTTTTTCCTTCACCGTTAGAGCGTCGGATAAACGTACATATGAGATCTAAATTCGAAAACATATTGGTACGTGGCAGGACTCGAACCACGACCTCCCGGATAGGAGGTAGCGGCTCTTGCCGTTGCGCCATCGACGCTCTATGTCTATTTATAGCTATTTAAAAGTAAAGTATAGATATTTTTCTTGTGTGAGATATTATGCATGCAGTATTTTTTGTTTTGTGCAAAATAAGTGTTGGTTGGTTGAACAATGTACTGGTTGGGTTGTGTCGTGGTGTGTGTAGGCAGGCCTCCCACGCGGTGGACCGACGACCTGGTGAAGATCGCGGGAAGCCGATGGATGCGGGCAGCGCAGGACCGGTGGTCGTGGAAATCCTTGGTGGAGGCCTTTGTCCAGCAGTGGACGATTTTCGGCTGATATGATGATGATGATAATATAATATTTTGACTATGGTTGTTACACATTACATAAACTATAATATGAGATTTATAAAGCTCCTATTAATTATACCTGTTGTTATATTGGTCAATTACGCCATACATATGGGTTTCAATGTACACGACACTAAAGCAAAAAAAAAAATATTCTGTGTGCAATAAATTGTGAAATCAATAATAAATATTTTTTTTAACAACACCCCTGTTCAAAAAACGATAATTGGCTTGAGAGGATAGCGGGTTAAAAATTCAAGTTTGTTCCTTAGGGACTTTGAGGTTTCTCTCTTCTGATTGGTCGGCGTTCGTGCTTGGAGTTTGAGCTTTTTTTTATTGGTCCGTTGAATGTCTACGTACGAGTTTTTATTTGTTTTTGTCATAGGTTATATTTATTTTGTTCTCGATTGGCGTATGTTGAGCTCCTCGCGAAGCTTAAGATTCTAACTATGAATCCCCCAAATTAACGCCCTCGAGGAACATAATATTACTTTGGCCACTTGTAACACAAATAACTATTTCAACCGAATTCCAAAAAGGAGGAGGTTCTCAATTCGGTTTGTTTTTTTATTAAAAAATTGGTTGCGTTGTATTTTTAGGGTTCCGTACCCAAAGGGTAAAAACGGGACCCTATTACAAAGACTCCGCTGTCCGTCCGTTCGTCTGTAACCAGGCTGTATTTCATGAACCGTTATAGCAAGACAGTTGAAATTTTCACAGATGATGTATTTATGTTGCCGTTGTCGCTATAACAACAAATACTAAAAATAAGAAATAGTGAAAGTCTTCATACAAAAAACGTGTTTTATTATACGTGAAGAAGCTAGCGCAGACTTGCAACTTGACAATACCTTTTCGATGAGGTAATAAAAATGGGAGTTTTCATAACTTCGAAATAGATATATTCGACTCGCACTTGGCCGGTTTTTAAAATATCGATACCTACGACGTGTTTTTCCGCACTAGTTGACCTACAAAAAGTGGGTCGAGAAGTCTGTCGTCTGCGGAGAGCCTAAAGAAACAGATAATTGGGTAGTAGGCGATCTTCAAGTGGGCACCGCTCGGCGGTTGCATTCGCAGTCAAAGACAAAAATCATCTCATGTCAGCCCATATACGTCCCCACCGAGGGGCTCGAGCCTACGCTGATTTAGGGCGATCGGGCCTTTGTCGACCACGCGAGTCCAGTGCGGGTTGGTCGACTTCACTCACAACCTACGAGCTTCTTCGCAAGCATGTGCAGGTTTCCTCACGATGTTTTCCTTCACCGTAAGAGCGTCGGATAAACGTACATATGAAATCTAAATTCGAAATCACATTGGTACGTGGCAGGATTTGAACATCGTCCTCCCGGACAGGAGGCAGCGTACCTAGCCGTTACGCCACCGACGCTCCCTAGCCGTTACGCCACCGACGCTCGTACCGTAGTATTTACGTTCCATTCATCATATCAGCCGAAGAACGTCCACTGCTGGACATAGGCCTCCCCCAAGAATCTCCACGACGACCGGTTCTGCGCTGCCCGCATCCAGCGGCTTCCCACGACCTTCACCAGGTCATCGGTCCACCGAGTGGGAGGCCTGCCTACACTACGCTTTCCGGTGCGTGGTCGCCACCCGAGAACTTTACTGCCCCAACGGCGATCTGTTCTACGAGCAATGTGCCCCACCCACTGCCACTTAAGTTTAGCAATTTTGAGAGCTAGTCGGTTACTTTGGTTTTCCTACGGATCTCCTCGTTTCTGATTCGATCACGTAGAGAAACTCCTATACGCTCCATTGCCCTTTGGGTGACCTTGAGCCTTCTTATGAGGCCCATAGTAAAGCGACCATGTCTCTTAGACCATTCCATTCCATTAGACCAAAGAAACGAATACGAAAGATTTTTATAATCTGTGGTTCTATCATTTCAGTCTTTATTTATTAAATTCATTCAAAGGAAACCTATTAAGCACATACTTACTTTAATTATCGTACTGCCTAACCGAGTGTGCGCAAAGCAAATAAAACAAGCGTGACTCAATTCAATTTAAAACGTCTGACAACACCAATTTGCCACGTCCAAATAGCTGGCTACCTTTGCCCCGAATGCCATTTCAAACACAACAATAAATCTTCACTGAAATCACGGTCTAATTTCGTAAAAGCCCCGTCTCGCTTTGCTAATTAATATGAATGGCATTTGCATCCGGCTTTTTCTCGCGCAGGCCATTTCCAACTATTATTTTGCAAAGATCCTCACAATTTATTCCTATTTTTATCCGACTGCACCTTGTTAAACCCCTCTTGGTTGGATTGAAATGAAAGAAAACATCTTTCATTTCAATTCGAAAATACATCTGAAACGTGAAGTTTTAGCAAATTGTTTTCTTTATAATTATTAACCCTTCGCATACAAGGTGCGGTCTTTTAGACCCCAACGGTTTTAAAATCTAATATTTGTTTTTTCTGACATCATTTAAGTTTAAACGGGGTTTTAAGACTGATTTGTCTATGGTTAGTTTTTCAGTTTGAATGCGCCTAACGAGCCTCATATTTCACTGCAAAATTAAAACAAACCATTGGCTTTTTATTGTCGTACGAACTGTCCTCTAATTTGATAAAAACGCATTTTAGAATGTCTTTTTTAAAGTATATTTACACAGGAGTCACTTATGTTCGGGTCATTTAGACCCCACCTCGTATGGCACGTAACTTTTTGTGATCTTGTATGCCAAGAGTTAAGGAGACTATTTAATCGGAGTCTTAATCTTGACATTCACTAAAATATAAAATAAGTAGATATAACCCACGTAGATAGAGAAACAATCTGTAAATGGCGGCCGGTGGTCATGTTATCTCGCTCACACATATGTGTGTCTATACTCACACAGTACGCTAGTACTCTTTATTGTACTGTGGCGGTACTGTGATCAACAAAAAAAAAAACAGTTAGTCTAGATCAGAATTCACGCTGTCTTGGTCCGCTCTGTTTTGATTGTTTAATTCTGTTACCGTCACGTCATTTTGTTATTGATTGTTTTTGTTGACTTTTTGTTAAGGTACCCGGGTTAAATATGTCACCTTAAGGTTTAGTGTCTATATTTTTATTGCTTTTAAGACTACAGGGCAAGCCACACTATTTAAGTCTAAAGAATACCTATCAAGCATCAAGCTTTCATATTATAGGGAAAAATCTTACATAAATATTTTACGTTTACAGATATTCCTAACTTTCAAAAAAGTAAATAATGGCCATGGTATATATGGTTGGACATACTTATCTACCCCGTCGGAAATATGGCCATTTTCTACTTTTTAAGTTGATAAAGCAAGATTCATATTATCCTGTGTCCAGTTACCCCAAATCCTCTTACACTTGTATTGCGCCATAGCTTTAAACAAAAAAAAGTGTGTGTGTGTCAGCTCCGACGCACGACTGAAGTTTACTACTTAAGTACGATTGTCTAAACAGGCACAAAACAGGGCTTGACTTTAGTTTTAAGTTTACTCTGCACAGTTTTTATAACTAATGATTCCAATTTCCGGCCTCTTTTCATAGCTGATGTGTCAGGTGTTTTAGCTCCCATGGTCGCAGCTACTAATGATCCACTTGGTGTTTGGCAGCGACTAACCTCGTATGCTTTAGATGCGGTTATACGAGCATATCTTAGGTCATACCATAAAGGGCTCTAACATTGGTTTCGTGTTGACTCTTCAATTAAATCAAGAGCATTTTTGTTAAGTTTCTCTTGTAATGTTTCTAGTAATTTGTTGACATCTTTCTTTATATCATCACTTAATTGAAGGAAATGATGAAATGAAAACTGTCGAACATCACTGTGTTTAAAGTCGTTCTGATATACTTTAAAAGTTCACAATTCATAATTTTCTTCTTTTTTGCTTCTTGAAGAAACCCGTGGAAAAGGTGTGCTGGTTTCATGATGTGGAGCTGTTTTTTTTTTCAAATTTGATATACAGTGACGTATTTCATAGTAGTCCCTACTCTCGAGAGGACGGGTTTTTTCCAGTAACATTCAACCTCGGTGCAGGAAGGTTCTTCACTGCGACGATGGGTCTAAAGCTGCACAGTTCAAGCACTGGCAACTGACGATTTCACCTTTAGTGTCGTCTATCACCATACTGAATTTGTATGAACTAGCCCTCACTTTGTTCTCGGGCAGATCTTGCAATTGAGTGTGCAAAATCTTGATCCACGACGTAGTTCCACGTACCCAATAGCATCGTCACCATAAGATTCTCAAGCAGCCCTGACAATGCAAACTAATTACTTACTATAAACAAAATTTATTCTTTATAACCTAAAAAACTACTACTGAAAGAAAGACTATTATTTCGCGTTCGCAGGATTAAGGTTACTTACTTAGGTAGTGTTATATTATTTTATAGTACTTACATTGCTGTTTTTACATTTCTCAGCCCTGCAGAATAAAAATCGGACATATTTTAAAAGAACATGATTGCGTCCACTTTGGCCAAGTTTCTGCTAACTGCTTTCACAAAATTGACACCCATGATGGAGTGGAATACCAAATTATATAAAAATCACAAATTTTAAAATCTTATCAGATCAAAAATTGTAAGACTGCAAAAATTACAGATCTGATTTGATTACTGTGTTGTGACTTCATCTTAGATTTCGTAGTGACTTATATTCTTTTTGTCAGATTCAGCCAATCCTGACTGTTTTGTATCACGTGACAGAGGTGCGCACAATAGGTTGCGCGTGAAAAACGTAACGCGATTACTAGATTTTACTCCTCATATTTTTTTCATACCGGGCGCCTTATAAGCAAATCGATTCTTAAGGAGTAAACTCCAAAAAATATGTTTGTGTATAAATAATTCATACTTTGAATATGGCCAGCCCTTGGCCATGCTCATACCGTGAATATGGCCATTCGTTGGCCATATTTTCAGTCTCACCGTTTTGTTTTCTTTATTCACACCGGATCACAAACACTTCAATAATTTGAGGAGCACACACATAAACATCAAAATACAAATGCCAAAAAACATACGAGTAGTCACCAAAAAGAAAAGAATGAAATCGAAAAATAACGAAAATACAGGACAAAACTTACATGTGATTTTTAAAAACAGCGGCGCTGTGTCTCACTCCGACGAAATTTGAGCGACTGGCGTGTGCGCGGGTGCGACGAAATTCAGTTGCGTTCAGTTTTGTGAATTGATTACGTTTAAAAAAAATAAAAATAAATGCGGCTGGTCATATTTGACCCGGGCACCTTACGTTTTATTATGTTTAGCCGTTGGTTTTCTCAATTTCTTGATTATAAATAAAATTATTGATTACACTTTACAATCTATTTTGCTGACTCTATCGGAAGTAGCCGCCGCTATTTACAGATTGTTTCTTTATCTACGCGGGTATACCTAATCTAAAACTGCGTACTTTACTTGCAATTTACTCAATTTTTTTTTAGGAATCAAGTCTTCTTTTCGAATCGATGGTTTGAATATTGACACTTGTTATTTTATATCTTATGGGCCCAATAGGTAGCCACGCCAGGAATAGGATAGATATGTGACATAGTATGAACCTCTATGAGTTTTAGTAACTAACTAGCTGTACCGGCGAACTTCGTACCTCCTCACACTATACGACCGCTACCGCTACCGCTACACTACCACTACACTACCACTACCCCTACCACTACCACTACACTACCCCTACCACTACCACTACACTACTACTGCCACTACCACTTCTACTAAACTACCACTACTATTACCTAAACCAATACACTACCACTACCACTATACTACCACTACTACCACTACACTACCACTACACTATCACTACACTACCACTACACTGCCACTACCACTTCACTTACACTTCAGTGTACTTCATCATATCAGCTCATATACTTTCCCACCGAGGGGCTTGAGCCTACCTTGAATAAGGGCGATTGGGCCTTAGTCGACCACGCGGGCCCAGTGCGGGTTGGTCGACTTCACACACATCCTTCAAGTTTCTTCGCAGGCGTGTGTAGGTTTCCTCATGATTTTTTCCTTCACCGCAAGAGTGTCGGATAAACGAACATATGAAATCTAAATACGAAAACACATTGGTTCGTGGTAGGACTCGAACCCAGACCTCCCAGCAGGCGTAGCATGAGGTCATAGACATATTATGTCGCGCGCGACGAGAGAAAATTATGTCTTTCTTTCTACGGGCTTTTGTCGCATGTGCGAGCATGCCGTAACAGGTAGAGAGTGTGTAGAAAAAAAAGTCGCGGTGACATAGCAGTTTGATAGGCGACAAATCTGTTTATGATTTTGTTTTGTTGTTTGCAAATTGCTTGATTTGTATTTCCAAAAAGAGACAAAGATATGAAAATTTGCTTGATTATGTAATAATTTGACACAAAAACAACTGTTTTTTTTTCTTCTTTCCGGCTTTCAAAAGCGCGGAAAAGGCAATGGTGACTAAGACCAGACAGCCAGGTCTGACGTATAAGCTTCCTTTAGTTTTTTGATTTGTAATGCTAGTGCCGGTGCATTACAAAATCTTCTCTGAAGTTCTTGACAGCATTTGCAGCAGCTACATTCTGAGGTGGAACACCCAGTTGCTGTAGGGCGTCTATAAAACTGCACCCAGAGCAAGTTGGGTTCTCACGTCCTCCTTCGTTTTATTTTCTTGTTCTCCACATTGCTCACGTGCACTAGACGATTTTCTCCAAAATGCACCACTTCTGCAGAAAACAATGAAAAAACAACAAAATAAAACTACGAATGCGTCTACCACAAATCCCGCCAAAAAACTCCCAAAAACAACTGTTATCGTTTGTGAGGTGGGCAAACGTTGTGATTGTATACTCTTTGGAGGTGAGGAGACTGTCTGGTTCCGTTGGTTTTCGTGCATGTTTCTGAGACTAAAGCAAAGGAAAATGTAAGTAACTAATGTATTTAATGATAAAACACTAATAAAAAACAAAAACTCTATAAACAGTCGCTAGAAGTTTGTCAACACCTCAAAGGGGTGCCGACATATATGTCTTCAATCAAACGTCAAAAAAGCCTATTCCGGTGCGTTCATGCTCGGCACGAGATAAAAATCTCTTACACACTCTCTACAAATGACAGATGAGAGCGAGACTAGTCTTATCTCGCGAGGGCCATGCTCAGTGTCGAGATACAACCGTTTTGTCGCGCTTCGAAGTCTACATTTGACATTAGTGGGTAGACAAAATGGACCTCATGCTACGCCTGCTGGATAGCATGTGTAGCTATATATTTTTTTTATAAGCTCAGTTGATAAGTTCTTGGCATCATCTCTCCTGATGGTAAGTGACGATGATGCCGAAGATGGAAGCGGGCTTACCAAGATTCCCCAACGCGATGGATATCTGGCTATCCTATCTTCAAGCCGGAACACTGATGTTTGGCGGCAAGACTTAGATAAGATGGTGCGGTAGCTAGCCAGACGGGCTATGAAAATGCCCTACTACCAACCAAGATTGCGCATGCGCTAGATTAATTATTATTGTTATTCATTTATTCTCAGGTAACTTTAGTACTAAAAGTACAGACCCATAGATATATAAAAAATATAAAAATAACGTAACATATATTATTACTATAAATATAATACATTATAGCTATGTTAGTGTCTAACTTAACCTATGTTAGTAGTACGACGTGAAGTGCACGTAGTGGCGCGACTCCAGCGGGAACACCTGCAGGCCGTAGCCGGACTTCTGGCTGACGTACTCCGTCACGTCCTTGGCCGTGTCCGAGTGGTGCAGCCGCGACACGTAGAGCGCGACGTTCGGTGTGGCGGCGCGCAGCACGGCGCCCTCTTCCGGTGCGGCCGTACCACATGAGCACAGTACAATAAACAGTAACATAAGTCTCACCGAATAACCGAGCCCCACCGTCTAGCTAAGTAGGAGCGCTCGGTGTACTTGTTAGGCCCCGCGGTCTACAACAGGCTGCCAGCCGATGTGCGCGATGCGCCTTCCATCGCCGTTTTGAAGGGAAGACTGAAGCAGTGGCTTCTTAATAAAATTTAAGTACTATAAATTTTTAGATTTTTCAAAAGAACAGTTAAGAATTTAGTTAACTGTGTAATTTTATCATATCGGTCGTCGACGGACTTCCACTGCTGGACATAGGTCTTTCCCAAGGATTTCCATGACGACCGGTTCTGCGCTGCCCGCATCCAGCGGCTTTCCGTGACCTTCACCAGGTCATGGGTCCACCGAGCGGGAGGCCTATCTACGCTACGTTTTCCGGTGCGCGGTCGCGGAACTTTACTGCTCCAACGGCCATCTTTTCTACGAGCTATGTGCCCCGCCCACTGCCAATTTAGTTTAGCAATTCTGAGAGCACATAGCACGCTCCATTGCCCTTTGGGTGACCTTTTGGGTGAATTGTGTAATTTATTTTTTATTATTTCTACTTTTTTTGGTAAATTAATTTAATATTAAAAAAAATTGATGTAACGACTATTGACTATATAAATATTTTATGCGTTGCTTTTGTATTATTCACTTTTGTTTGATGACATGTAACAAGTGTTTAATGAATAAATTTTCATTTTTTCAAAACGAGTCATACAAAGTTGACCTCGCCGAGAATCGATCTTGCGACCTCCTGGTGTGAAGTGAATGGACTGACCACTACGCCACGCAGGCGGTTAAAAATTGTCTACCTACCCACATCTTGTCTACGTATACTTCGGCTGTGGAGCGTACTGCACCTACCCTTGTACTCATTAAAACTTTCCTCGGGGGTGGTTGCACGTGTTTTTAATTTTTATCGAGAGCTCTCGTCGTTAGCGGCCGGCGCGCCGCCGTCTGCGCTCAGGGATGCCATCTATGTAAACGGAGATGCCTGTCTAGAATGCACAAAATGCCAGATTTTTCATAAAAATGTCTGTTTTTTTATTCACAATTGGTAAGCCCTTGGCATCATCTCACCTGATGGTAAGTGACGATGATGCCGAAGATGGAATCAGGCTTACCAAGAACTGGCTATCTTATCTTCAAGCCGGAACACATCAATGCTGTTAACTCTGTTGTTTGGCGGCAAGACTTAGATAAGATGGTGGTAGCTAGCCAGGCGGGCGGGCTTAGAAAATGCCCTACCACCAACCAAGTCGAGCCTTACAAGTTGACCCCGCCGAGGATCGAACCCGCGACCTCTTGATGTGAAGCGAATGGACTAACCATTACGCCACGGGGGCGGTAAGAACAGTACAAAAGTCAGTCACAGTTAGAAGTCTACAGTAATAAAACTTTACAGGTCTAAAAACAAATAATGTACAACAGATAGTTTTTAGTCTATGCTAGGTAATTAGTTTAACTCGTTTTTTTCGCACGCAGCGCAGCGCGATTGTTAGTCAGTTTCATCGTCTTGTGTGATTGGAGCACGTATGATAGCTTTTAGATATCACTGAGACCCGCGAAATTTAAAAAATGCCTGTCTCAGCCTAGCGCCGGCCGCACGCATGTCTAAACCACAAAATGCCTGTCTCAGCCTAGCGCCGGCCGCACGCATGTGTAAACCACAAAATGCCTGTCTCAGCCTAGCGCCGGCCGCACACATGTCTAAACCACAAAATGCCTGTCTCAGCCTAGCGCCGGCCTCACTCATGTTTTAACCACAAAATGCCTGTCTCAGCCTAGCGCCGGCCGCACGCATGTCTAAACCACAAAATGCCTGTCTCAGCCTAGCGCCGGCCGCACGCATGTCTAAACCACAAAATGCCTGTCAAATGCGGCAAACGCCTGTCAGATGGTAACCCTACCTGCGCTGCGGTTTGCTGCTTTGATTGCGCTAATGATGTCTCGCTTCCTCTTCTCCGCTCTCTATCGCACTCATCTACTGTCTCTCCTATCTTCAAATTTAATTACTGCTTGAAACATGGTGCTTGTGTAACTTTTTCCGCATAAAGTTTCTTGTTTAGCTAAGATATTCCTACTGTAGACATTTTTTTAAAACCTTTCCCCAATTTAAGGAACTTAAAGAGGGACAACCAGAGTTCTTTTATATAAAATTTTATATCTTTCTAGCTGTTCCCCGCGGCTTCACCCGCGTGGTCAACGTTTCTATGACTTTTCAAGGATGCGCAGTGCGCGAGCCGCAAGCGGCTCGCGTGCGTGTAAAAAAGTAGCCTATGTGGTAATCCAGGTCCTAATCTGTCTACCTACCAAACCCTTCAAACACTAACCAGCGATTAAACAAACAAACTTTACTTTGTAGTTCGAAAAATGTTTTCCCCTACAGCAATGTAAGTCATGGTTAATTTTCCAACTGCAAATGTTAGTTGGTACTACCAAAACAATATTTTTTGTGTGATGTAACAGCAGATCTACTGTTTTCGGATTTTTCTCTATAATTGTGCTGTGAGACTTTGCTTTTTACCAAATTTCATGATTCTAAGTCAATGGGAAATACCTTAAAGGTTTTGACTTACCCGTGAATATCAAATTACAAATGGATGTAAAAATTTCAGCCAGATCCGTTCAGTAGTTTTTGCGTGAAAGAGTAACAAACAAACATTCTTACAAACTTTCGCGTTTATAATATTATTAGGATGTTTCCACGAAAAACTTTTGATTTTGAGCCGAGGTCTATGATGATATTGTCTTGCCGCCAAACATCAGTGTTATCAACATTAAAGTGTTCCGGCTTGAAGATAAGACAGCCAGTTCTCCATTGTGTTGGGGAATCTTGGTAAGCCCGCTCCCATCTTCGGCATCTTTGTCACTTACCATCAGGTGAGACGATGCCAAGGGCTCAATAATTGTGAATAAAAATAAAACCAGATGTTTGGCGGCAACACTTAGATAAGATGGTGGTAGCTAGCCAGGCGGGCTATGAACATGCCCTGCCACCAACCAAACCGATTCTTATAAAGTTGACCTCGCCAGGAATCGAACCCGCAACCTCCTGATGTGAAGCGAATGGACGAGCCATTACGCCAAGCAGGCGGCTAAAAACTCTTTTTAATGATGCTGTATTTATCTTAAGATAAATATAGCGAGCTCGCGCGGTATCGCTTGGTATCTGAAATAGAAGGCGATGAAATATATATTATCTGCCCCGTGTGTTTACACTCATTAAATTCTATGAAGAGCGATATTGTAAGATATCTGTCACGTTAAATATATCTTATAGTATAGCGCCCGTGTGTGACGACCTTACTGATGCTGTCATATGCATGAGCTCCTGTTCCTATTCGCTGTTTCGCTAAGCCAGTAGTCAGCTAGAGGTGAATTCCAATTCCGTTTCCAATAGCCGACTCGATATGAAATGTAGCATTTTATGGATGCGGAGCATGCAACGCCCGCGGATTCGCAAGGGGGGCAGGACAGGGTCATGACAAAAACCAAATTACGCACAGTGTCAACTTTATTCGCGTTATTCGACGAGGTAAGAGATAAGATAAGATAAGATAAACACTCTTTATTGTACACACTAGTTAAAAACATATAAAAAAAATATAAAAACTTAATAAACTTAACTCAAAAAATATAAAAACAAAAAACAAACACAATATAAAAAAGAAACTTTATATAGGAACTATAGCGGTACACTTTGGGCGGTATTATCGCTCAAAGCGATTTCTTTCAAACAACCCGGTGTTTGGAGACAAAAGCATAAAAAAAGGTAGGCACAAGTATCCAACTAAAACAATAATTAGAGCTCAACAAGTTAAAACTGAATGATATACATTTGTAAAGTTACAATACTTATAAATAAGACGATACTGTATTATAAAAAATAATTATCATATGTACTTATCAATAAAACATATATAGATATTTATTACAATATATATACGAAATATAAACAAAATAATATATTACACATACATACATATTACCAAAGTAGTAGTTACTACTGTGTGTTACAAAAAGTCTATCAGAGCTCGAGAAAAAGTGCTTTAACTAGTTTAAGATCTTCTTTAAATCTAATAACAATAGGCTAGTTGACAATATTTGGAAATTATTTTAAAACTATAGCTAAGCATCTATTTCACCCCAAAAATATATTATATTAAGAAAAATAGGTGTTTTACATTAGTATTTTGAGTTTTTAGAAATGAACTTGAAATTTACCGCGAAAAAGGCCAAGACTGTCATGGCGTCTTGAATGACGTCACACCTCGCGAAACAGCCGTGTTTGTATATGTCAGTCAATTGTGTTTTCTAATAAAACTATGTGTCAATCAGTAAATCATGCTGTAGACTGCTTCGATTACGACAGTAAATATCTTAATTATAAAGAGCTCAAAAAGCTTATAGTGCGCAACACATCACCCCAAAATCTAACTTTGACTGGACGGACCTCTAATTATCTGAAGGGAACGATTCCATATTATGTATTGTGTGTGCTGGGTGAAATCCTAAATAAACGCTTATCTATCTATCTATCTATCTATATTATTTCGCTCGTATGCAAAAAGTTGTAAATAGCCCTAAACACCAAGTTGATCCGCAGGGCTCTACAGAACAGTCATGTAAGCCACAAAAAGGCACTATTAAGTACTATTTCCCTGTTGTTAGAAATGAGTTTTTTCGGAACGACGTGATAAACCAATATCACAATCGTTAAACTTCAAAATTCTCCATCAAAACATTGCCAGCGTTTTATCAAAGCAAGAAATATTAGAACTAACAATCGACGAACTAAAAGAGTGTGATAATGAACCTGATGTAATATGTTTATCTGAGACTTTCCTAAAGTCTGGATATGATCATTTTCTAAAAATCAATAACTATGAAATCGTAGCCAGTTTTTGTAGAGAAAAACAAAGAGGTGGTACATGCATATTAATAAAGAAAGGTTTACCTTGTAAAGATTTAAATCTATTAAAAAAACATTCCAAAGAGAAGACTTTCGAAGCTTGTGGCATAGAAATCCCCTCTCAAAAACTGCTAGTTATCTGTCTCTACCGAACGCCTAATTCCGACCCTAATGTATTTCTAAGTAAACTTGACGGTGTCTTATATGAAATTGATAAAAAATACAAATCTAACTGGAATCTTGTCTTGGCTGGGGATCTCAACATAAATACTTTAAAACGTAGTACAATCTCAAACCACTTTTATGATATGGCGCAGGCCTATAATTTAACTATTCACATTAATGTCCCTACGAGAAAAACATCGTGTATAGACCACATTCTGAGTAATATCAAAGGTG
This sequence comes from Coleophora flavipennella, assembly GCA_947284805.1. Lineage (NCBI taxonomy): Eukaryota > Metazoa > Arthropoda > Insecta > Lepidoptera > Coleophoridae > Coleophora > Coleophora flavipennella. The sequence continues at coordinate 2,728,213 of OX369292.1, forward strand.
CAGTAGCAAATGTATTGCCCCTTTACCTCTCTGACCATGATACTGCACAGTTATTGAGTTTTCCTATAAAGCAGAAAACGAATCAACATGTACTACAATACATATATAAAAAGGATTACAGCTCTGAAAATATTAAGAAGTTCAAAGACTGCCTAAGAAACTTGTCCTGGCTAGAAATATTTAGTGAAACTGATTCAAATTTAGCTTTCAAGAGTTTCCATGAGATCTTTTGCCTATTTTATAAACTATGTTTCCCTATAGTTCGAATTAAAATAGGCAATTTGCATAAAAAGAAGGGAAACTGGAAAAGCAAAGGATTAAAAGTGAGCTGTAAGATCAAAAGAATATTAAGATATAAATTCTACAAAAATAAAACATCTTCAAATAAAAATAAGTATATAATATACTCTAAAATATTAAGAAAATGCATCTTTAAATCAAAAAAGATTTCTAACATTAAGTACATAAGTCACAGCAACAACAAATGTAAAGCTGCATGGACAGTTATAAAAAATGAGATAACTAAATCAAAAGAAAATGACAATATTAATAGAATTAAATTCAAAAACCAAATTTTGACAAATCCCTTAGACATAGCTGAGGCCTTTAACAGCCACTTTATTTATTCTACAAATGATAAGACTAGTGACAATAAAAGATTACAAAAAACAAACAAAACATTACCCAATTCGATGTTTCTCAAGCCGATGACAGAGAATGAAATAAGAGTAGAGGTTCTTTCACTAAAAAACACCAACTCTGTAGGTTACGACGAGATCAACACTAGAGTAACGAAGACGTGTATTGATGAAATTGTTCCTGTCTTGACTTATTTAATCAATTCCTCGTTCTCAACTGGAACATTTCCTGAACTCTTGAAAATTTCAATAGTGAAGCCACTGTTTAAAAAAGGCAGTAAAGAAGAAGTCAAAAATTATCGCCCAATTACGTTAATCCCAATTTTTTCAAAGATATATGAAAAGTGCATGCTTAAGAGACTTCTTGAATTTTGTGAAAAATATAAGATTATTAATGATGAACAATTTGGATTTCGGAAAGGAAAATCGACTACACTAGCTCTTTTCTCTCTACTTCAAATTATTCTGACTAATGTTAACAAAAATTTTATGACTACAGGGCTATTCCTTGATCTTTCTAAGGCATTTGACAGCATTCAGCATGACATACTACTTTCCAAATTAGAAGCGCTTGGTATTAGAGGTCCTACGCTTGAATGGATATCGTCATACCTAGTTAACAGACAACAATGTGTAGTTATTAAAAAATCAGACAGCAAAAACAACATAGTATCCTACTCCTCTAAATATAAGACAAATAAATATGGCGTTCCTCAGGGAAGTGTGTTGGGACCAATCTTATTTATACTATACGTAAATAGTATTACTGACATAACTAATCATAAATGCATTTTATATGCTGATGATATTTCCATTATAGTAACTTCTGACAAAAAGAGTACTTCAATCAAGGAACATGAAAACGACATTAATAATACATTAGAAAAAATAATAGACTGGCTTGACATTAATAATTTGAAAATTAACTTGAATAAAACTAATTATATACAATTTAATAAGTCTCTTAATAATAAATATAATTACAATTTAGACATTCAGTATGAAAATTATACAATCAACGAGGTTAATAAACATACATTTCTAGGAATAACTATAGATCAGAATATAAACTGGAAACCACAAATAGATAATGTATGCTGTAAAATAAATAGATTTGTGTATGCTCTCAAACATGTCAAAAATTGCACTAACATGAAAACGGCTTTATTAACATACCGTGCATACGTAGAGTCAGTTTTACGTTATGGTCTTATAGCTTGGGGAAATAGTACTGACATGAATCGAGCCTTTATTGCTCAAAAAAAATGTATTCGCGCTATGTATGGAATCCCACCCTTCGTATCTTGTAGATCACTCTTCAATAGACTTGGTGTTTTGCCGCTACCCTTGCTCTACATTTATGAAATTTGTATATTTGTACGGACAAATAGCGGACTATTTAAAAGAGCATGTGATGGAAGTATCAGATCCCGCAGGGACCCAGAAAAGCTAGTGTTTCAAGAAATTCCCAGGTCATTTGTATATGATAAAAGTTGCCTGACGATGTGTATTCGCATGTATAACAAAATACCACATGAAATTAAGGATCTAAACAATAAACAATTCAATATCAAATTACATAAGTGGCTGAATGACACAGACTGTTATAATATTAAAGACTTTTTAAATTTGTAGATTACTTTAGTTTAAGATTGACATTATTTTGTATGTTTGTGACTAAGATTAAAATATTTTGCATGCTATTTTAAATACTAGCTAAACATGAGTTCTTTATACATACTTTAAGATCTTTATATACCATGTTTAAGGCAAATAAATTATTATGAATTATGAAATAAATAATGAATTCCTCGTATTATAAATACTGTATAGTGCCCCAATGTAAAAGTACAACGATAAAACGCCAAACAAATTATTCATATACGTTCCAAACAATAAACAAATACGAAGAAAGTGGTTAAAAATGGCAAGGAGGCAAGATGCTCTTACTTTATCAATTGATTCCACAATTTATTTCTGTGAAGATCATTTTGATGTAAGTATTGAACACAACGTGATGTATCTATTTATAAAATAGGTTTTTGCACCATAACAAATCTACAATACGTAGATTGGGGACTGGGTACTAACATAGGGACTGGTAACTGCTAATTAAATAAGACTTTGTTTGTTCTTCACATAATACTTACATAGAAGTTTTAACATTGCGAAACTCCGATGAACAAAAGTCGGTGTTCATTGCAAAAAAAATTCCAAGCCGGTGTCAATTTTGGGCAAATTACTGCTGTTTGCTTTGTTAAATCCTGATTCCATGGCAAATTATACCTGTCTTTCAAGATGAAACTAAAAACGAACTGTATTAATTTAACAATAATTGCTGAAAACTCGAAATAACCTGTTCACTTTATACGAAAATAACAGATACAACATAGCGTTTCGCGCTCATTTCGCGAGGCGTGACGTCACGTTTTCATGCGCTTCTCTGATTGGCGTTTAATGTCACGTGATTAAACGCCTCATTTCGTCGATTTTATTTTCCAAAAATATTATTAATCTTTTATTATTTTAATAAAAAAGTTGTTTTTTTGCTTACTAATTATGATGGTTAATCATTAGAAACTCAAAGCCATCCGATTTATTCTTAGTGGAAACAAGCCTATTGTTCAAACTTTAGATACCAATTACTTAGTAACAGTTCCAGTTCTCCCTTGCTTTGGGGAATCTTGGTAAGCCCGCTTCCATCTTCCGCTTAATCGTCACTTACCATCAGGTGAGATAATGTCAAGGGCTTACCAATTGTGGATAAAAAAACCTACTTTTAAATAATTTTGGCACATAACTGGCCTAATATGATTAAAAATTGATGTTTTGGTTACTATCTCTAATTTACCCCTAGAAGTGAGTGCTCAGTGCAGGTCCCTCGCACCCCCCAGTTAAGGCGCTAAATGGACGCATGTCCCGGTCTACTGAAGCACAGAGGTAGCCTATGGTCACACCCCGGGCCAATGACTTATATATTACTGGCGTAAGGACCCGGCCAACGCGCGCGACTAATGGGCCCAGCGAATTGGTGCGAAAATCGAAAGTTTCGCACACTCGCGACTCAGTCGTCTGCGGGACATTGTTCAGTGCGGTGGGAAAATATTCCATATAAAAATGCCTTATTGTGTTGTAAGAGGCCGTAAATATCATAAAAGAAAGGCTAAAAAGAAACATGGGATGTCGTATCATCGATAAGTAACCTTACATTGTATTTTTTCTTGTAAACAAATTAAAAAACGAATTTTTAAACCGACAATTCTATCAAGGTTCTTTTAACTCGGCACGTCAGTCAACTCTCGCCCACGCTAGTTCGTACGAGTTATGTCAGATGGCGCTACTTTTTGCATGTATGTAGATAATCTGACTAAAATATGGAGACGGGCGGATCCTTCTGTTCAAATCTGTGCCCCGGGCACATAATGCAACGGGCGAGAAATGACGTTTCTAAAAACAAATGACGGAGCAAACAAAATCACGGCGAAATCCTTTACGTTCGAGAACCAAACTTAAACCAATCTGTATCAACCTGGGTGACGCGGGGGTGAGGTCGCAATCTAGAGAGCGGCAGGGAGTGTCCATACTGTATGTTAGTACTAATATATATACTTTGACCAAACTATAACTAATCTGTATCAACCTAGGTGACGAGGGGGTGAGGTCGCAATCTAAAGAGTGGCTGAGAGAGTCCATACTGTATGTTAGTACTAATATATATACTTTGACCAAACTATAACCAATCTGTGTCAACCTAGGTGACGAGGGGGTGAGGTCGCAATCTAGAGAGTGGCAGAGAGTGTCCATACTGTATATTAGTACTAATATATATACTTTGACCAAACTATAACCAATCTGTGTCAACCTGGGAAACGAGGGGGTGAGGTCGCAATCTAGAGAGTGGCAGAGAGAGTCCATACTGTATGTTAGTACTAATATATATACTTTGACCAAACTATAACCAATCTGTGTCAACCTAGGTGACGAGGGGATGAGGTCGCAATCTAGAGAGTGGCAGAGAGTGTCCATACTGTATGTTAGTACTAATATATATACTTTAACCAAACTATAACCAATCTGTGTCAACCTAGGTGACGAGGGGATGAGGTCGCAATCTAGAGAGTGGCAGAGAGTGTCCATACTGTATGTTAGTACTAATATATATACTTTGACCAAACTATAACTAATCTGTATCAACCTAGGTGACGAGGGGGTGAGGTCGCAATCTAGAGTGTGGCAGGGAGTGTCCATACTGTATGTTAGTACTAATATATTATACTTTGACCAAACTGTAACCAATATGTGTCAACCTGGGAAACGAGGGGGTGAGGTCGCAATCTAGAGAGCGGCAGGGAGTGTCCATACTGTATGTTAGTACTAATATATATACTTTGACCAAATTATAACCAATCTGTGTCAACCTGAGAAACGAGGGGGTGAGGTCGCAATCTAGAGAGCGGCAGGGAGTGTCCATACTGTATGTTAGTACTAATATATATAATTTGACCAAACTATAACCAATCTGTGTCAACCTAGGTGACGAGGGGGTGAGGTCGCAATCTAGAGAGTGGCAGAGACTGTCCATACTGTATGTTAGTACTAATATATATACTTTGACCAAACTATAACCAATCTGTGTCAACCTGGGAAACGAGGGGGTGAGGTCGCAATCTAGAGAGTGGCAGAGAGAGTCCATACTGTATGTTAGTACTAATATATATACTTTGACCAAACTATAACCAATCTGTGTCAACCTAGGTGACGAGGGGATGAGGTCGCAATCTAGAGAGTGGCAGAGAGTGTCCATCCATACTGTATGTTAGTACTAATATATATACTTTGACCAAACTATAACTAATCTGTATCAACCTAGGTGACGAGGGGGTGAGGTCGCAATCTAGAGAGTGGCAGGGAGTGTCCATACTGTATGTTAGTACTAATATATTATACTTTGACCAAACTGTAACCAATATGTGTCAACCTGGGAAACGAGGGGGTGAGGTCGCAATCTAGAGAGCGGCAGGGAGTGTCCATTCTGTATGTTAGTACTAATATATTATACTTTGACCAAATTATGACCAATCTGTGTCAACCTGAGAAACGAGGGGGTGAGGTCGCAATCTAGAGAGCGGCAGGGAGTGTCCATACTGTATGTTAGTACTAATATATATACTTTGACCAAACTATAACCAATCTTTGTCAACCTGGGAAACGAGGGGGTGAGGTCGCAATCTAGAGAGCGGCAGGGAGTGTCCATACTGTATGTTAGTATCTACTAATATGTATACTTTTCTCTGGTGCACGGATGCGGCCCGCGGCAGCGGCGGGCGCGCATAACGCAGCAAATCCGCTTAGCCACGGTCATCGCCGCCGCCCGCGCTGCCAGCTCTGTGCAAACAAATCTAATGGATTTTTCATGTCGATTGAACACTGTAGGAAGACTAGGTCTAAGTATGCATGAAAAATAATCGGCTTGAGTTTTTTTTAGTTAGTGTAGTTAGGATTTTTCAGTACCTATCATAATACGTTTTCAATGGGTATTTACCTAATAGTATTTACATAATCTAGGCATAGATTCCGTGTATTATGTATCATCACATCAGCTCATACCACAGATTTGTACAGACGGATCCGCCTGTCTTCATATTTTACTTAGATTTTCTTCATACATGCAAAAAGTAGCGCTATCTGACATAACTCCTACGAACTAGCGTGGGCGAGAGTTGACGTCAGTGCCACGCTAAAAGGACCTTGGTCGAATTGTCGCTTTAAAAATGCGTTTATTTAATTTGTTTACAGGAAAAAATAAAACTTAAGGTTAGATAACTATGATACGATATCCCATGTTTCTTTTTAGCCTTTCTTTTATGATTTTTATAGCCTCTAACAACACAAAGAGGCATTTTTATATGGAATATATTTGCACCGCACTCTGCAATTTCCCGCAGACGATTGAGTCGCGAGTGTGCGAAACTTTTTGTTTACTGTTAGCTGAAAGTCATTACACCACCGTTCTATCCTGAAGAGGGCCTTTTGCAGTTGTACTGAAACAGTAGTGGGTGATCCGCCTACTATTGACACAACCAGATCATCTGCATAGCCCTGTGTCTCCAGGTTAGCTACGTTTAGCTCATAAATAAGACAGTCGACAACTAGAGACCATTCTAAAGGAGATAGAACCCCTCCTTGGGGACATCCCCGGGTAATTCTTACTTCCAGAGTGTTACCAAGAACGTCGTTTTCACTGTCCTACTTGTTAACATTGACATAACCTACTCAATAGTGGTTGAATCAATGTTCCGCATTTTCATACATTTTAGGATGCTGTCGGCAGATGTGTTATCGAAAGCACCCTCTATGTCCAGAAAGGCGCAGAGGGCTATCTGTTTTTGATCCAGTGATCTCTAGTCTATCGGTAAGCTCCATCAGGGCCGTTTCCGTAGACTTGCCCTTTTGATATGCATGCTGTTTCACATGTAGGTAAGGGACGCTCCAATAGGTATGTCTCCCTCATGTGGACGTTGATCACCTTCTCCATGGTTTTTAGTAGGAAAGAGGTGAGACTAATGGGTCGGTAGGATTTAGGTTGTGACTTGTCTCGGTCTCCAGCCTTGGGCATGTACGCTACCTTGATCGAAGTCCACTTTGGGGGTACATGGCCCCAGGCAAAACTGGCTCTGAATATTTTCATCACCACCGGAAGGATGATTTCAATGCCCTGTTGCAATGGCTGGGAAAATGTCATCCTCCCCACCGGTCTTGTAGGGCTGAAAGCTGTTGATAGCCCATTTGACTCAGTCGGGTCTGAAGACAACCGAAGCCATCCTCCAGTCCTCAATCTTTGGTCTCGTTTTACTGACCGTGTAGACCGAAGGGTGCCTCGCGTTGGCCACGTCTGACCCTGGGAAATGCACTGCCGGGTGGCGCAAAAGTCACGACGGGATTTCAAAATAATAATATGACATAAATAGCTCGTGATATTTGTAGTTATTTAATTTTGGAAAATTATTACATACTAGCTTTTACCTGCGGCTTCGCCCGCGTTTACATAGTTTTTATGACGGTTTTAGAAAGTGCGCGGTGCGCGAGCCGCAAGCGGCTCACGAGTGTGGACATTAATTTTCTCCAGATCCCTCGGGAACTATGCCAGGATATGCTTATTAGTAAGTCATGTCATTTCCCACCCCCTCAACCATCTCTGTGCAAAAAATCACACAATCTATTGTTCCGTTACGATGTTAAAGAAATTAACAAAAAAAGAGTATATTTTCAGTTCCCTCAGGAACTGCATCGGGCTTTGCTATTTTCACGGGATATTAAGTAGCCTTTGTCCTTCCTCGTGAAACAGGCTACCTGCATGCCAAATTTCATTAAGATTTGTCAAGGCGTTGAAGCGTGAAAAGGTAACAAACAAACACATTTTCACATTAACAAAATTATTAAAATAAGAATTACCTTTTGGAGATTCATCATGGATAATAGCACCATTGCCCGAGGAACCAATCTCATAGAATTTCATATTGAGCATCTTCGGTCGATAATTCAGTTTTAATCTTGGGGTTTTTTTTTAAATTAACTGGCTCGCTCGTTCCTCAGGTAACAGCGCCAGCTGCTGTAATCTTAGAGGTTATTTAAAAAAGAAGATGTCTTTTAAAAAAAAACCGGTAAAGTGTGAGTCAGAACCGTGCACAAAGGTTTCCGTACCATCATACAAGATGGCGCTAGTTTCTTCAAGTTTAAAAAAAACACGTTTTTTGTACGGAGACTTTCTCTTTTTCTTTTTTTTAATATTTGTTGTTATAACGACAACAGAAATACAACATCTGTGAAAATTTCAACTGTCTAGCTGTCACGGTTAATGAAATACAGCCTGGTGACAGACGGACAGACAGACATACAGACGGACGGACAGCAGAGTCTTAGTAATAGGGTCCCGTTTTTACCCTTTAGGTACGAAACCCTAAATACCGGCCAAGTGCGAGTTGGACTCGTGCAAAAAAAGGGTTTCCGTAGTTTTTTCAAAAAATAAATGTACATATAAAAAATATATAGGCAGAAAAAAAAATGTTGGTCCTCGATACATAATAAGTTATCAAAGCGGCAAAAATGTATGAAGGACCAAAATTTTTTTTACTTGTTTGACATTTAGTTTCTTTTGGAAAGTTGTTTGTAATCACGAGTACATTCATATCCTTTACTATCAAGAACTAATTATAAGTCACCCTATATATCTTAATATATATAAATCTCGTGTCACAATGTTTGTCCTTAATGGACTCCTAAACCACTTAACCGATTATAATAAAATTCGCACACCATGTGCAGTTCGATCCAACTTGAGAGATAGGATAGGGTAGGGTAGTGTAGGGTAGGGTAGGGTAGTGCAGTGTAGGGTAGTGTAGAGTAGTGTAGGGTAGGGTAGTGTAGTGTAGTGTATGTTGGGTAGGGTAGGGTAGTGTAGGGTAGGATAGTGTAGTGTAGTGTAGGGTAGGGCAGGGCAGTGTAATGTAATGTAAGGCGGTACGAAGTTCGCCGGGACAGCTAGTATTTATATATATATATATATTTGCAGTTGATAATAGAACATATCGTATGGAAAATCTATGAACTTTTACAAATCCAACTGTACACCTTAAGTTGGTCGACTATTACTCTTAAACTAAAAAAGTCTAATTAGCCTTGAGAGTTTTCCTTTTAAATTGATTATATGTCCTACTATTCACATTTTTTTCAGACATCCTGAAATAACTTTTTAACTGGCAGGGGCCGGGACACACTTGAATCTAACAAAAATGATCACTTTAAAACTTAATATTTATTAAACTGATCCCAGGATCGAGATTTGTTGTTTGTAAACCATCACTAATTTTAATAGACGTATTCAACGATACCCCACACGATAGGGTACGTTGACGAACCCCCACACAACACAACCCTTAAAACCCTGGACAATCGAGCAGCTAAAGGTGACCATTAGAGTTGAAATACGTAAGGTGGACAACTCCTAATGTTCTGAGAAAACTAATGAAAAGTGCTCCAGAATAAATAGAGTTTAAAAAAACTAAAAAAAACGCGCTTAAATTCATCAGACTAAAAATTAAAAAATAATTCTTAATATAAGTTGAAAATAATAATTAACAAAAAAACTAGTATTATTGTGAAAAGCGTGGGGCGCTCTGTGCCATATTTTTCGTCTATCGAGCAACCCACACTTTTTCGCAATAATACTATTTATTTTTTGTTAATTATTATTTTCAACTTATATTAGGAATTATTTTTTACTTTTTAGTCTGATGTACTTTAAAAGCGTGTTTTTTAAACTCTATTTATTTTTAATTTTTTAGTTCAAACTTATGAAATTATTATATTGTCGCTGATTCTTGATAAGTCTACAAAGTTTGAATTAAATCTGTCGTTTAAAGTGGGTCAAAATTGAGTCCAAAGGAGTCGGTTACATACAAACTTACACACAAACATACAGGTGAAGCTAATAAAAGCGTGATAAAAAGAGAAGTCTTTTTGAGGCTGTTAGTGGCAGTCATTTACGTGACGAATATCCAAAACCTAATTCGAAACAGCTCCATGAGTTTTATTTTATTGTCTGTCTAGATTTTGCCAGCGGCTTCGCTCGCTTGAACATAGTTTCTATGACTGTCTTCGAGGGTGCGCAGTGCGCGAGCCGCAAGCGGCTCGCAAGCGTGGAAATAAGTAGCCTATGTGTTAATCCAGGTCCTAAGCTGTCTACCTACCATATTTCAGCCAGATATGTTCAGTAGCTAGTTAGTTTTCGCGTGAACATAGTTTTTATGTCTTTCGTGCTGTCGAGCGTGGGAACTGAGTCAACTCTAGATCCCTTGGGAACAATGTTGGGCTATGCTAATTAGTAGTCAATTAGATAATCAGTATTAATTAGCACGTCAATCCTTCGTTTCATTGTGACGTGACATAAATTAACAAAGAAGAGAGAATTAATAGCTATCCCACTGGGACCACTTAAGAAATCGGGATAAAAAGTAGCCTGGACCTAACCTATATGTGTGCCAAGTTTCATCCCGATCCGTCCAGTGGTTAAAGCGTGAAAGAGTAACAAACATCCATCCATACATACAAACTTTTACATTTATAATATTAGAAGGATAATATAAGCACAACCCGGACACTTCATACAACGGGCGAGAAATGTCATTTCTAAAAACAAATGACGAAGCAAACTAAATCACGGCGAAATTCTATACGTTCAAGAACCAAACTTAAACCAATCTGTATCAACCTGGGAGACGAGGGGGTGAACTCGGACTTTAAAAAGCTGCAGGGAGTGTCCATACTGTATGTTAGTACTAATATATATAAGGTCTAACAAAATTAGCTGAAACTATTTTAACTGGTGCTTCTACCCATGAAACTGAACAACTTTCCCCATGAAACCCATAGTCAAATCTCAAAAAAAAGAACTTCCCATACTAAGTTGGCTGATCAGCTGATCGAGTTAGTATGGCAGAGCCAATTTTTTTTTGCGATTTGACTATGGGTTCACAGGGGAAAGTTGTTCAGTTTCATGGGTGGAAGCACCAGTTAAAATAGTTTCAGCTAATTTTGTAACACCTTATATACTTTGATATAAGTAAGATGAGCAATGAAAAATTATAACCAGTTGCAACCCCTTTGTGACTTATGCGCCACCTTGTATATGCTTTTAATTAGACTCATTGAAGGATATTTCGTAGTTAGAGTGTAAAGCTTTTCCTGTCTACGTTGTGGTGCTGTCTCGTTGTAAAAGAACGTTTTTAGGGTTCCATCAACTGTCTGTTCGTCTTTCATGCATGAAACTTACGGTTGCAACCCCCATTGTGACTTATGCACCACCCTGTATGTATATGCTTTTAATTAGACTCATTGAAAGATATTTCGCAGTTAGAGTGTAAAGCTATTCCTGCCTATGTTGTGTTGCTGTCTCGTTGTGAAAAAACGTTTTTAGCGTTCCGTCAACTGTCTGTCCGTCTGTCATGAAACTTACAGTTGCAACCCCTTTGTGACTTATCCGCCGCCATGTACTTATATGCTTTTAATTAGACTCATTGTAGGATATTTCGTAGTTAGAGTGTAAAGTCTTTCCTGCCTACGTTGTGTTGCTGTCTCGTTGTATAAGAACGTTTTTAGGGTTCCGTCAACTCTCTGTCCGTGTGTCATGCATGAACCTTACGGTTGCAACCCCCATTGTGACTTATGCACCACCCTGTATGTATATGCTTTTAATTAGACTCATTGAAGGATATTTCGTAGTTAGAGTGTAAAGATTTTCCTGCCTATGTTGTGTGCTGTCTCGTTGTAAAAGAACGTTTTTAGGGTTGCGTCAACTGTCTGTCCGTCTGTCATGAAACTTACAGTTGCAACCCCTTTGTGAGTCATCCGCTACGATGTATATGCTTTTAATTAGACTCATTGAAAGATATTTCGTAGTTAGAGTGTAAAGCCTTTCCTGCCTACGTTGTGAAAAAAACGTTTTTAGGGTTGCGTCAACTGTCTGTCCGTCTGTCATGAACCTTACGGTTGCAACCCCTTTGTGACTTATGCGCCACCCTGTATATGCTTTTAATTAGACTCATTGAAGGATATTTCGTAGTTAGAGTGTAAAGCTTTTCCTGCCTATGTTGTGTGCTGTCTCGTTGTAAAAGAACGTTTTTAGGGTTGCGTCAACTGTCTGTCCGTCTGTCATGAAACTTACAGTTGCAACCCCTTTGTGAGTCATCCGCCACGATGTATATGCTTTTAATTAGACTCATTGAAAGATATTTCGTAGTTAGAGTGTAAAGCTTTTCCTGCCTACGTTGTGTTGCTGTCTCGTTGTAAAAGAACGTTTTCAGGGTTCCGTCAACTGTCTGTCCGTCTATCATGACCTTACGGTTGCAACCCCTTTGTGACTTATGCGCCACCCTGTATATGCTTTTAATTAGACTCATTGAAGGATATTTCGTAGTTAGAGTGTAAAGCTTTTCCTGCCTACGTTGTGTTGCTGTCTCGTTGTAAAAGAACGTTTTCAGGGTTCCGTCAACTGTCTGTCCGTCTATCATGACCTTACGGTTGCAACCCCTTTGTGACTTATGCGTCAACCTGTATATGCTTTTAATTAGACTCATTGAAGGATATTTCGTAGTTAGAGTGTAAATCCATTCCTGTCTACTTTGTGTTGCTGTCTCGTTGTAAAAGAACGTTTTCAGGGTTCCGTCAACTGTCTGTCCGCCTGTCATGAACCGTAATAGATAGACAGTTGAAATTTTCTCCGGAATATGTATTTCTGTTGCCGCTATAACAATAAATACTAAAAACAAAGAAAACCGTCCAAGTGCGAGTCAGAACCGCACACATAGGGTTTCGTACCATTATACTAGATGTCGCTGGTTTCTTCAGTTCCGTACTATCATACTAGATGACGCTACTTTCTTCACGTTTCGTCTGTGAAAATTTCAACTGTCTAGCTATTACGCTTCCTGAAATACAGCCTGGTGACAGACGGACAGACGGATGGAAAGCGAATTCTTCGTAATAGGGCACCGTTTTTACCCTTTGGGTACGAAAACCAAACGACAAAAAATAGAAAAAGTTAAAAAATAAACCATAGAAAAAAACGTGTTTTATTATTGGTCTTTAGAAGTATTTTTATTTAGCTCTATTGTAAAACCAGTAATACATACAAGCACACCCTGGACACCTCATACAAACAAAATGGCGGCGAAATCCCATACGTTCGATAACCAAACTGTATCAATCTGGGTGACGAGGGGGTGAGGTCGCAATCTTGAGAGCGGCAGGGAGTGTCCACACTGTATGTTAGTACTAATATATATATATACTTTGGTACAAGCATGAAACTTGATGTGATTTTAGTACTACGACTAAGGTAAAACAACGAAATACTAGTGTGAGTCGCACTCGCGCTAAGGAATCCGAACTGAATGCCAAAAAAGCAATTTTTGTAGCTCGCGTTAATGTCTTTTGTTTGTAATGTGAATAGGGATCATTGTCATTATTATACTATGTAGTTGTGAGGTACGGAACTCTCGGAGTGCTATTTTGACTCGCACTTGGCCGGTTTTTTAATTGCTCTTCTTATAGTAGCTTAGTTCAACGTACGCTCAGCGTGATTTAACGAGCTGTCTTCAAACCATTAATAATAATTAAGAGTGATATCGCTAAGGCTACCGGCCCACTTGCCGCGTCGTAAATTATGACATTAATTTTATAATTATTGTTGTTGGAGCACAATAGGGGGCGGTCCCACAAAAACATGTAAGCCCCCGCATTGTTCATGAAGGAAACAATGAAGGATCGCGGCAGCTCGTCGGGAAATGACTTAGGGAAAACTGTCGCACCGTTCTGGCACACCCTGGACACTTCATACAACGGGCCAGAAATGACATTTCAAAAACGGAATTGCGAAACAAACAAAATGTCTGCGAAATCCTATACGTTCGACAATCAAACTGTAACCAATCTGTATCAATCTGGGTGACGAGGGGGTGAGGTCGCAATCTAGAGAGCGGCAGGGGGTGTCCATACTGTATGTTAGTATATATACTTTGCTTCTGACGTTTGGTATTCGACAGTCCTGCCGTGGCGGTGGGATAATAACTTTGTGGCAAATCCCTTTTGCAGACAAGATTACTTTCGGTAGCTTTGAGATTTTAACATTGAAAATGTTTTTTTCGCTTGTAGCGGCACCTTTTTAACGAAAGTGTGACATGGCGATTCCACTTAAAGTAGGTTAATAGTTTAAATGTTGAAATGTGCGTATTGGCAAGGAACCTAATGTAAAAATATATATTAAATATATGTATGTATTTTTTATATATTGAATACACATAAATTTTAAATTGAAAAAAGTTTGCTAATGTGGTTTTTTCTCGACTTTATCTTAAAAGTAATAAATATAATTGAAAAATTAAAAATAAAATAAAATTTTAAATGCAATAAAAATGAAATGGTGTAATAAATAAGAGTTGACAGTGAGTACATTATATGTAGACATTGGATTATTTTTTTACTCTGTGATTATGAGTACATATTATACAGGTGTTGAAAATAGTAATGGCAACATTAATTTTTAGGTTAATAATATGTTTTTAGCTGGCAATGACCCAATGTGTAACAAAATTGGTGTAGGTCCCGTTAACTGGGGCTTCTACTCATCATACTGAACAATTTTTGATCTACGTCTTTGCTGTAATCGCAAAAAAAACTCTTCATACAAATCGATCAGCTGATCGACCAATTTTGTGAATTCTAGTACGGAGGGCCCAAATTTTTTTTTAGAATTAACTAAGGGTTCCTTGGGGAAAGTTGTTCAGTATAATGAGTAGAACCCCTTGTTAACGGGTCCTACACCAATTTTGTTACACCCTGTATAGTGCGCGCGGACTTTCAGCATTAATGCATGCGGACTCGTTTTATTTATGTAGAAAATGTCTGTTTTTAATTAGTTTTGAAATAAAAAAAAAATATAGGTAAGTACATAAGAAGATATAAAAAAATGCCTAAATTCATTTTCAACGTGCGTACGCGAAGGTCACGTAATGCATGAGAGCTGTGATTTAAAAAAAAATGAGATTGCAGACATTTGCAGAGAGAGATGTATAATGTGGGGTTTAAGTGATTGTATGTACCTAATGAAATTGCCTCTCAATGAATAATAATAAGGTATAGGTACCTATGTTTTTTTTAAATTCACAATTGGTAAGCCGAAGATGTAATTTAAAGGTTAGTCCATTCGCTTCACACTAGGAGGTTGCGGGTTCGATCCCCGGCGGGGACAACTTTGTAAGGTATTTTAATAGCACGCCTGGATAGCTACCACCATCTTATATCAGTCTTGCCGCCAAACATCAGTGATAACATCGTTGATGTGTTCTGGCTTGAAGATAAGATAGCAAGTTCCCCATTGCGTTGGGGAATCTTGATAAGTCCACTTCCATCTTCGGCATCATCGTCACTTACCATCAGGCAAGATGATGGCAAAGGCTCATCAATAGTGGATTAAAAAAAAACATTTATAACATTAACACGCTAAAAAACCCGACTTGAATCGCAACAACCAAGCACAATTTTGCTACATTTTTATAATTTTTGTGAATTCTCTAAAAACTATTTACCGATTTAAATACAATTTATATGGGACCACTTATGACCTATCCAAGACATAATTATCAAAATCGGATCACAGTCCACGAAAAAATTGCCTAACATACATACAAACCAAACATAGTCGAATTGAGAACCTTCTATGTCAGATCTTCATCATATCAGCTCATATACGTCCCCACCGAGGGGCTCGAGTCTACCTTGAATATGAGGGGTGATCGGGCCTTAGATCTTATCTTAACCTAATTAGCATCGTGGCACGTACGTGAAATAGCTGTTAACTAGCACCGCCAAGCTAGCTAACTGCTTATTCGATCGCGCCGAAAGTTGCCGCCCCGTGATTACAGGTTGTGGAGTGCATGCGCAGACCCACAGATGAGATACTAGTTACTTCGTGCAGACCGCAGCGCTAATGCGTTAATTGTACGCCTCCGATAACCTGTCACTTTACACAGGACAGCGGCTCCCAAACTTTATGTGGATTGTCACCCTGACATTTGTGAATGAATTTGATTGAATTATGTGACACAAGTGTCAATAGCACAGTATTACGATATGGCTTACAGTAGCGCAACGCCTTTGATGTCGCACGATGCCGCCACGGTGCAGCGTAGGAACTAGCAGTATAATAGCCTGTAGCCAGCCTCGTGGAGTTTGTCAGGCTGTGCACCGCCGCCCGCTGCCCCGCAAGTACCCTTCCGTTGCTCTGCGTAAGTACATTCGTTGCGCTACTGTACGCCTGTAGCCAGCCTTGCGGAGTTTGTCAGGCTGTGCCCCACGGCCCGCTGCCCTGCAAGTAACCCTTCCGTTGCTCTGCGTAAGTACATTCGTTGCGCTACTGTAAGCCGCTATATTGTAATACTGTGTGAATAGTCTATTTTGGTTGTTTACTATTTCTCCGCTGACCGCTATCTGTACTAATAAAATAAAAGATTGCGTTTGGTCGCCTCGGTTAATTTATGTGAATAATTGTTTAGTATATCTTTCGATTCAAATTAGTTTAAATTTAATTAGGCACCTATTTGTCCATTCTGTTCAGCCTTTTTTCTGTTTAAGGCCTTAAGATGGGTCAAATGACAATATTCAATTCAAATTATTGAAAGATTGTGTAAAGCCATCACCATTGAAAAAATATATAATTTACTTAAACTAATAAAAAGACGATTTCATTAAATACAATTTTAAAAATATTACCACTTTTGATGTAAAAAAAGTATACCCTAGACCCTGTTTTTGGCATTAATTGCAGAATTTCTCGAAAAAAAATAGTTAATGTTAAATGAAACCAACACACAAAAATCGGTGACTTAAAGACCTTTCATTTTAATTGAACACATTTTTTTTTAAATTATTTGAAAGTGATGGAAAGTAATAAAACATGTAAAAATCGAGAATTAGGCGTTCGGTTTCAACTTATCAGCCGCGTGGAAGCTCGCATTGATTTGAACTTAAAACGAATAGACTTACGTTCGATATTATTTAAACAAATTTAAACGTGCTCGGATTGAGTGCTCTTAGGGCCTTAAAGATATTATAACGTATTTGTTAAGAAATGGCCAAACATGTAAAAAAAGCAATCAAGTGTTTTTTAGGGTTCCGCACCCAAAGGGTTAAAACGGGACCCTAGTGCTAAGACTCCGCTGTCCGTCCGTCTGTAGGGACCTACCTGGACAGTAGGTAGTGGTTCTCTTCCACGAGGCACTCGCCTTGCAGAGTACCAGGACAAGCGTCTTGGCGGCAAGACTTACCGCAACTGGTCCTTGTCTTCGTCTTATGGTGTTGGCAGGAATAGCGGCCCTCACTGTATACCTTTAGGGTCGGTCAGTGGGGAAACTATATCATAAACTTGGTAGTTTTAGCGTATCTGGTACATACACGAGAGGGAATGTCCGTCCGTCTGTCGCGAGGCTATATTTCTTGAACCGTAATAGCTAGACAGTTGAAATTTTCACAGATGATGTATTTCTGTGGCAGCTATAACAACAAATACTAAAAATTAGAAAAAGTGAAAGTCTCCATAAAAAAACACGTGTTTTTTTTTGAAACCTGAAGAAACTAGCGCCGTCTAGTATGATGGTACGGAACCCTTTGTGCGCGGTTCTGACTCGCACTTTACAGGTTTTTTTTTAAATAAACCAGTTTGTAGGTGAGTGGTATTTAAGTCTCAAATGAACTATAGCCTGGCAAAGAAGAGTTTGGAGAAAATGAGGGCGCTTCTTTCACACTTTGTAGTCTTATTCATACTAAAGTAGTCAGTTTAGCGAAATGAGATTCATAAAAAACGTCTTGGCGGCAAGACTTACCGCAACTGGTCGTTGCCTTCGCCTTAAGGGGTTGGCAGGAATAGCGGCCCTCACTGTATACCTTTAGGATCGGTCAGTGGGGACACTATATCATAAACTTGGTAGTTTTAGCGTATCTGGTACATATATAAAATTAGAAAAAGTGAAAGTCTCCATAAAAAAACACGTGTTTTTTTTGAAACCTGAAGAAACTCGCGCCATCTAGTATGATGGTACAGTAGTAGGATGGCAACGATAAATCCGTAGACAGTAAACTAGTGTTGCCATTAAAAATTAGGTCACCACCTCAAACTCTTTTTTGCCAGGCTGTACACACAGTGATTAGGTCAGTTAAATGCTTATAGAAACATGCTCGATGTCCAAATGTAAGTGATTAAGATAAAAGGTTTTTTTTAATGTGGGTAAAGTAACTCGCAGATTGTGTGTGAAGTTGACCAACCCGCACTGGGCCCGCGTGGTCGACTAAGGCCCGATCGCCCTAATTCAAGGTAGGCTCGAGCCCCTCGGTGGAGACGTATATGATGATATGATGATGATGTAGGTAAAATAGGTTTTAGGTGTTTGTGTTTGGCCTTAGAAGTCTATTATCATTGCTGTAGGTAAGAAAGCTATTCTATTTTATATTTATAAAATATATAATTATATACAGGTTGTAACGAAATCGGTGTAGGACCCGTTAACTGGGGGTTCTACTCATCATACTGAACAACTTTCCCCAAGGAACCCATAGTCAATTCTCAAAAAAAAAAATGGACCCTCCATACTAAAATTCCACAAATTGGTCGATCAGCTGATCCGTATAAAAATTGCGATTTCAGCAAATTCGTAGAACAAAAGTTGTTCAGTTTGATGAGTAGAAGCCCCAGTTAAGGGCACCAACACTAATTTTGTTAAATCCCCTGTAAAAACATATTATTTATTCGGTATCACTGTAAATGATTCACTTTTAAACATTACTGCATGTAATGTATCATCATCATCATATCAGCCGAAAATCGTCCACTGCTGGACAAAGGCCTCCCCCAAGGATTTCCACGACGACCAGTCCTGCGCTGCCCGCATCCATCGGCTTCCCGCGATCTTCACCATGTCGTAATGTATATTCTTAGGTTTTATTTAAGTTTAAACATACTAGAAATTTATTTCTTATCTACTACATCTGCAGTTTGAGAACCACTGTAGTTGTCTACCTGTAGGTACTAGGTGCTAAATTACCGATGCCATTGAGTTCGATGAAGTTGCAAAGTGCATATTAAAGGGCTGGCAGCCACTTGATCGTTCAGTGGCGCGCGCGCAGCGCCATGTCGGCGACGAGCGCGGTGTTCTTCCTCGCATTCGCTCTGGTCTTTGCTCAAGAGAAACAGAAACCGGTGAGGAATATTTTTGAAGATTTTTCAGATCTACAGGTTTTAGTAGAAAGGAACCTATCAAAGGGCTGGTAGTCGCTTTTTTCAAGATAGGTGCCGCCTCCTGTCCGGGAGGTCGTGGTTCGAATCCTGCCACGTACCAATGTGTTTTCGAATTTAGATTTCATATGTACGTTTATCCGACGTTCTTACGGTGAAGGAAAACATCGCGAGGAAACCTGCACACGTCTGCGGAGAAACTCGCAGTTTATGTGTGAAGACGACCAACCCTCACTGGGCCCGCGTGGTCGACTAAGGCCCGATCGCCCTAATTCAGGGTAGGCTCGAACCCCTCGGTGGGGATGTATATGAGCTGATAATATACGTACAAATTACACTCTTTTTGATAGTCACAAAATAGTAATTACTTAATGTCATTCGTGAAAAACAATGAATTAAACAATCATTAGTTAGTAATGTCAACATCCAATCCTTGATAAAAAACAAATAATGTCATTAGAACATAAAAAACAATATGACACGAGAAGTAATACATTAAAATCATTGATTGTCATAAATGCCTTTGACAAGAGCAGGCCAGTTCACACGGACAGCACCCGGTCACGAGTATAACGCGAGAGTCAGTCATCGCTTCCATCTACAATATTAGAGGCTTCTTCGTTCTTTCGCGTCGAGTGTTGCTGCTTATCTTTTTTGACTATATAGCCAATGATAATGCTGGTTGGGTTATTGGTATCGGTCTGAGAAGAATTATATTATGTTATTGCTTACCTGTAAGAACGTACCTAATATAGACATAACTCAAAACTTAAGCTAAAATAACTCTTTATTGTACATCGCGAGGAAACCTGCACACGCCTGCGAAGAAACTCGAAGGTTGTGTGTGAAGTCGACCAACCCGCACTGGGTCCGCGTGGTCAACATAGGCCCGATCGCCCTAATTCAGAGTAGACTCGAGCCCCTCAGTGGGGACGTATATGTGCTGATATGATGATGTACATCAAATAAACAAATAGATGTACAAAACAAAAGTAATAACTAAGAGACGTATAATTTTGGCCGTCTTATCGCTAAGAGCGATTTCTACTTGAAGTAGTTATATCTTGTTTATCTATCAATGTTTAAGTCACATCATCCTCACAAAACTGATGTTTTTTTTAATTCACAATCGGTAAGCCCTCGGCATCATCTCACTTGTAGGTAAGTGAAGATGATGCCGTAGATGGGAGCGGACTTACCAAGATTCCTCGACGCAATGGAGAACTTAATATATTATCTTCAAACCGGAACACATCAACGTTGTTAACACTGATGTTGGCGGCAAGACTTAGATAAGATGGTTGTAGCTAGCCAGGCGGGCTATGAAAATGCCCTACCACCAACCAAACCGAATCTTACAAGTTGACCTCACCGGGAATCGAACTCGCGACCTCCTGGTGTGAAGCAAATGGACTAACCATTACTCCACGCAGGTGGTTCCCTATTCCATTGCAAAAATGTTTTCGTAAAACTCGTTCGAAACTTGTCTATACGCATTGTCACGGCAATTTTCTACCCTAGTCCAACGAAGTTGTAGCCAGGTTGTAGCTTCTATAAAAGTTCTTGTTGCAGCATATCCAAAAGTATTCCGATAGGCTAAAGTTGATTTCTGTTTGAGTCGATTTCTAAGAAAAGTAGGAAATAATTTCATTACTCATAGGTAGAGCGGGGCGCTGCGTACCGGAACACGTAGCGTGGGCAGGCCTCTTACTCGGTGAACCGACGACCTGGTGAAGTTCGCGGGAAGCCGCTGGATGCTGGCAGTGTAGGGCCGGTTGTTGTAGAGATCCTTGGGGAGACTCCTTTGACTAACAGTTTTTCGGTTGATATGATGAGATTGATGAATGCTCAAACGTTAAATTTACGAATTAACGAGACGCAGGGAGATGTTCCACCCCTTTGTTGTTGATATTCAGCCTAAATGCACGAAGCGTTACGCTTCCTCATTTAATAAGCGGACAGCGATGGAGTGGAACTCCTTGTCTGCGTCTGTGTTTCCCGACTCCTACAAATTGGGGATCTTCAAGGCGAGGATGAATAGACATTATTCGGGTTTACGTGTACCATCCTCGACTATATCGTCACTTACAAATTCAACGCACGTAAAAAGAGCTCCAGTGGTCAAGTGGTGGGAATGTGTTTGCGCAGGCGGGAAACAAATGACAACTGGCGAACCAATCACGCGACAGCAAACAAGAGAGACGCGTGTTTCCCCCGTTGCGCCTCACCCCTTACCACCAATTTGGCCCGCAATTCATTCACTGCGCAGGTAGGTCGCTCGGAGCTCTTTTTACGTGCGTTGAATTGTACCATCAAGTGAGATATAGTCAAACCGCCTCCGTGGCGTAATGGTTAGTTCATTCACTTTACACTAGGAGGTCGCGGGTTCGTTTCCCGGCGGGGTCAACTTTGTAAGACTCAGTTTGGTTGGTGATATAGGATATGGGGATATAGGTGATATGGGGATAAGATAGTCAGATCCCCATTACGTTGGGAAATCTTGGTAAGCCCGCTTCCATCTTCGGCATCATCGTCACTTACCATCAAGTGAGATGACGCCAAGGGCTTATCAATAGGGGATCGGACTGCATCAAAAATCAAATCTGAAATATTATTTCCTAAATTGCTCTACTCGTGAAGTTTCCAAAAACCTTACTTGTTTTGTTTTTCCATCACGTCTTCAATTTTTATCACGCTTTTATTACTTTCACCTGTATGTTTGTATGTATGTTTGTATGTAACCGACTCCTTTAGACTCGATTTTGACCCACTTTAAACGGACAGATTTAATTCAGAGTAGACTCGAGCCCCTCAGTGGGGACGTTTATGTGCTGATATGATGATGTACATCAAATAAACAAATAGATGTACAAAACAAAAGTAATAACTAAGAGACGTACAATTTTGGCCGTCTTATCGTTGAGAGTGATTTCTACAAGTAACAAGTAGTTATATCTTGTTTATCTATCAATGTTTAAGTCACATCATCCTCACAAAACTGAAGTTTTTTTTTACTCACAATTGTTTTTTTTTTAATTACAAGTTGACCTCACCGGGAATCGAACTCGCGACCTCCTGGTGTGAAGCAAATGGACTAACCATTACTCCACGCAGGTGGTTCCCTATTCCATTGCAAAAATGTTTTCGTAAAACTCGTTCGAAACTTGTCTATACGCATTGTCACGGCAATTTTCTACCCTAGTCCAACGAAGTTGTAGCCAGGTTGTAGCTTCTATAAAAGTTCTTGTTGCAGCATATCCAAAAGTATTCCGATAGGCTAAAGTTGATTTCTGTTTGAGTCGATATCTAAGAAAAGCAGGAAATAATTTCATTACTCATAGGTAGAGCGGGGCGCTGCGTACCGGAACACGTAGCGTGGGCAGGCCTCTTACTCGGTGAACCGACGACCTGGTGAAGGTCGCGGGAAGCCGCTGAATGCTGGCAGTGCAGGACCGGTCGTTGTAGATATAGAGATCCTTGGGGAGACTCCTTTGACTAGCAGTTTTTCGGTTGATATGATGAGATTGATGAATGCTCAAATGTTAAATTTACGAATTAACGAGACGCAGGGAGAGGTTCCACCCCTTTGTTGTTGATATTCAGCCTAAATGCACGAAGCGTTACGCTTCCTCATTTAATAAGCGGACAGCGATGGAGTGGAACTCCTTGCCTGCGTCTGTGTTTCCCGACTCCTACAAATTGGGGATCTTCAAGGCGAGGGTGAATAGACATTATTTGGGTTTACGTGTACCATCCTCGACTATATCGTCACTTACCATCAAGTGAGATATAGTCAAACCGCCACCGTGGCGTAATGGTTAGTTCATTCACTTTACACTAGGAGGTCGCGGGTTCGTTTCCCGGCGGGGTCAACTTTGTAAGACTCAGTTTGGTTGGTGATATAGGATATGGGGATATAGGTGATATGGGGATAAGATAGTCAGATCCCCATTACGTTGGGAAATCTTGGTAAGCCCGCTTCCATCTTCGGCATCATCGTCACTTACCATCAGGTGAGATGACGTCAAGGGCTTATTAAATAGGGGATCGGACTGCATCAAAAATAAAATCTGAAATGTGATTTCCTAAATTGCTCTCCTCTTAAAGTTTCAAAAAACCTTACTTGTTTTGTTTTTCCATCACGTCTTCAATTTTTATCACGCTTTTATTACTTTCACCTGAATGTTTGTATGTATGTTTGTATGTAACCGACTCCTTTGGACTCGATTTTGACCCACTTTAAACGGACAGATTTAATTCAAACAATGTAGGCTTATCAAGAATCAGCGACAATATAATAATTTCATAAGTTTGAACTAAAGTGTGGGTTGCTCGATAGACGAAAAATATGGCACAGAGCGCCCCACGCTTTTTCACAATAAGACTGTAATTTATTAATTATTATTTTCAACCTATATTAAGAATTATTTTTTACTTTTATTCTGATGTACTTTAAAAGCGTGTTTTTTAGTTTTTTTAAACTCTATTTATTAATTGAACAAATTCACAAAATAAGTTCGTCAGTGACACTTGAAATCTATGACGTCACTTGTGGCACACTCTGGGCACTTCATACAACGGGTCAGAAATGACATTTAAAAAAAAATGACGGAGCAAAAAAAACGGCGGCGAAATCCTATACGTTCGACAACCAAACTGTAACCAATCTGTATCAATCTTGGTGACGAGGGGGTGAGGTCGGAATCTAGAGAGCGGCAGGGAGTGTCCAAACTGTATGTTAGTACTAATATATATTACTTTGTTTGTGGGTATTTCAAACATTTTTAGAACAAAATTTCGTTTTTGACAGATCATAAAAAGTAACTCAAAGGACTAGCAGTCCGATCCCCTATTGGATTTAAAAAAAACCGCACACAAATAATAAAAAAAACAACTTATATTGTCGCCGTGGCTTTCCAGGAGGCGACGTGTTAAAGGTGAGAAAGACAGATGGTAGTCAGTCTTCCGTCGGTGTCTCAAACGCCGCGCCACGGTATTTCTCAACGTCTCCGTCTGGGAATACATAATGTGACGTGCTAGGTGGGTGGTTGTCTAGCTTTCCCGTTATTTTCAGTGGCACACGAGAATACGTGTTATTCAATTTTGAGTGTAGCGAAATAAATTTAGTGGTAAAAAATAGCTGCTAGTGGATAGCCTGATAATGGTAAATTCTAATCGCGTGGTTTGTATCTCAAGAGTAGGAGACACAATATTAGTACAAATTAATAGACTTAGGCAAAATAAATAATGGCGACATTCAATTAAATGAATAAGACAACTGGCCAAGTCGTTGAATATAACGTTCAACGACTTTGCTGAACGTCATTTAGCCAAGTCGTTGAATAGGATATTCCAAATATACTCCGGATAAAAATCCGATGATTTCCTCTTCAGCGAAACATTCTGCTACCCATGGAGGGAGGGGGGGATTTATTATAAATCAAACCTGACCGAACCTAAAAACGCTCGCTTCGCTCGCTAATTTACAGTTTTTTACTCTGTAGTTTTTTTTTAATCCACAATTGATAACACGCTACACTTGGCTGCGACATATACACATACAATCCTAAAATTACACAGACAACTATTTAATCACTAACCCATACTATTTAATCTTAAAATAAAAAGATTTGAAAGTTCTCTTTCGTTTTTTTATGGCTACGTTTTGTAGTCAAGCTTTTCATTTTAGAGCGAAAACCGAAAAATTCATGTTGCGTCCATTTGCATACTGTGAAAGGTTAAAGTTTAAAGACGTTTAAAAGTTAATTTTCGTAAAGTCGTGTACAGTAAGAAAGCCATAATGGAACCATGCGGTGCGCCTGCGCCTCAAGGCTGTATATTGTAACATACAAGGCAGATATTGGGCAGTTTCAAGATTCAAGATATTTATTCGAAATAGGTGTGAATTCGAAATAGGTGTAAATTCGAAATAGGTGTAAATTCGAAACAGGTGTAAATTCGAAGCAGGTGTAAATTCGAAATAGGTGCAAATTCGAAATAGGTGTAAATTCGAAATAGGTGTAAATTCGAAATAGGTGTAAATTCGAAATAGGTGTAAATCGAAATAGGTGTAAATTCGAAATAGGTGTAAATTACACTCTTTCTGATAGTCATAAAATAGTGATTACATAATTTCAATTGTTAAAAATCAATAAGTAAAAAATCGTTAGTAATAACGGCAAAAATCACGAAATATCACAAGGTTTTTCGTGAAACGCGTGATTTCTAAACCGAAAAGTGGCGTGTAGTTAGCCCTTGACTCGCCGTTGCGTTGCCAGGCAAACAAAGAAGAGCAACAGATCATGATCTTGAGAAAATGAACTTTCAGAAGGCTGGAGAAGTCCTCGCAGAAGTATGCAATGAAGTATGTTATCGACGGCCATGACGTTGTAACAAAGTATGGCAAGTCCGATGACAGTGCTGAAAGCTTTATTCCAGACCTAACTTCTCCGCAGTGGTATAGCGAGCATGTGCGAGAGAGCCAGTATTTGCTTCCAGTATACATGAGTAAAATCGCACTTATTATTATTTTATCATTTATTTTTCTTATCTAATACAACCATACAATTAAAATATCTTAATATCATCACCAGGTGGTGAAGTGTGATGACCGCGCTTGCTGTGGACATGTGCGGAGTACTCTTCGATAATAGATCGATCGTTACGGAACGTTTCGTTATACCTTCTTACCTGATTTTGCAGTCGTCCATTGGCCTATGTATTCCAAAGCCTCAAGAGCATGATGGCAAGACGTTTGCTAAATTTCTTCTGCGTCGGTCTCTTGGAATTACCCCAACGCATGAGGGCTTTAATAAATTGCTTTATGACCTGTATTGCACCATCCTGCAAGGATCGTCAGATTGAATCCAAACTTTGTAAATATATTGAGTAGACACATATCGATGTTTGTAATTAGTTTTCATCGTAGTAAATTTTAACGTAACTAAACGAAGGCTTAAATTAGTTTTGTACTGAAAGTTTCAAACTGCTCTTATTTTTTTCTGTTTTATATTAGTACATCGAATACTAATTACAAACATCGATATGTGTCTCCTCAATATATTTGTAAAGTTAAGATTTAATCTGGAATTGTAGTTTTTGTATTAAAGCAAAACTACGTGTGTATGGAAACTCGAACCTCCTGGCGGCCCTTAAGGAACATGTAAATTCTTATTACAAGCAACTTAATCCGAGCAATAATAGTCTAGAGATGCACAATGTTCGTCTTTCACGGATCCCACGCGACGATCGAGCGGTAGATCGAGAGAGATTCTCTGCGTAGTGCGCGAAAATGATGACGCTGAGTGGCTTGATGAAACCGACTTTGATCTTCAACAAAGCACAATGCCAACAACTGACTTGCAAGATGCATAACCAGTTGTTAGTGCTTAAGAAAGTCTTACTAATCCGTGGTACGAGGACAACGTACATTAAATATGTTAATTTACTAGTACAATATACGTTATTAGCATGATTACAAATGCTAAAAAACCATCACGTGATTAATGGACGGCCCCTAAGCGCAACAGAAAAGTGATTCTAATTTGCAATGACACCGAGTAATTTGAAGTCTTGCAGATTACATCTCCTATACCTTACGCTTCCCATTTTGATCAAGCCAAAATTAAACATAGTGAATATAGTATATATAATAGTAAATCAATATTTTCCAAAAACTATATGTAAGGTGTAACAAAGTTAGCTGAAACTACTTTAACTGGTGCTTCTACCCATGAAACTGAACAACTTTCCCCATGGAACCAATAGTCAAATTGCAAAAAAAAATTTGGCTCCCCCATACTTACTCGGTCAGCTGATCGGCCAACTTAGTATGGGAAGTTCAAAAATGTTTTTTGAGATTTGACTATGGGTTTTGATGGGGAAAATTGTTTAGTTTCATGGGTAGAAGCACCAGTTAAAATAGTTTCAGTTAATTTTGTTAGACCTTATATTTCCTCCTTGTTAGTTTCCGATCCTTATGGATATTGAAACTTTGATGATAAATTACTAAAGATTAAGAGTGTAAGAATATTAAAATGATTCCATCATATCAGCTCATACACGTCCCCACCGATATGGCTCGAGCCTACCCTGAATTAGGGCCATCGGGCCTTAGTCGACCAAGCGGGCCTAGTGCGGGTTGGTCGACTTCACACATAACCTGCGAGTTTCCCCGCAGGCGTGTGCAGGTTTCCTCACGATGTTTTCCTTCACCGTAAGAGCGTCGGTTAAACGTACATATCAAATCTAAATACGAAATCACATTGGTACGTGGCAGGATTCGAACCACGACCTCCCGGACGGGCGGCGGCCCTAGCCGTTACGCCACCGGCGCTACAATTAATTATCCATTTAAAAAATGTAAATAAAGTCGTGTGCAGTAAGAAAGCCATTAATAGGACTATGCGGTGCGCCTACGCCTCTATATTAATATTTAAGTTCGTGATTCAAGTTAATGCACAAGGTCGGTCCCCAGAGGGCTTAGTAATTTTCTTTGAGAATGTTTACTTATTCTTAATATTAAAACGTCTGGACCTACGTTTTACAAAGGTTATATATGGTCAAGAGAGAGCTCTGTGCTGTCAAAATAAGGATTTCACTTTTGCGCCACGGGAGCCATATAAGAGAATTGAATAGATGTTTAACTATTCTAGAAATTGATTTAATAATTATTTTTGTTGTAGTCAATGTTTATTAAACGTGTTTTTAAAGATAAATATCTACGACTCTCCATGATTTTATTTATTTTGACCCTATACGAGTACATACCGTACTTGTAGACTTCTTAGAAAAAACCCGATTGTAAGTACAGAGGCCAGCACATCAAGCTAGACACTCGTAGTGCGATTCTGATCCATACGCGTACGGCATAAGAACGATACAAAGTCCAAAGTGTCTAGCTCGATGTGCCGGCCTCTGTACATAATATCACATAATTATTTATTTGTAACCAGGAATTCAGCGATGAAATCAGGGAGATAATCGACCACATCCACGCCGAGTGCGTCACCAAGACGGGAGTCGCGGAGGGTGAGGACTTGAGGAGTGGCAGCGTGACCAGATTTTATTTGACGAATCTACGCTTATGGAAGTTAAAACTTACTAATTTCTACTAAAATAGAACTGAAAAATACTGGAAATCTATCCCGTTTTTGCTGTTGTTTTTAAGCAAGAAGCGTATATGTTTTCTTGGTTATAACAATAAAATGAAAAAAAAAAACGCCAAAAATTTGAAAAAACAATATACTTATTAATTTTCAAATCTAAGAAAATCTTTTGAAAGCGTGGAAAAATTATGGTTGCCCGTCCTTACATTGTCAAAAAGCTGTTTTGAGTCCATTAATTTGTTCATACTTCTGTCAGGAACAAATCTGCTACATCCTCCTTCAATCTGTCGTAGCCCCTCTTTTCCATGCATTATTGCAGCAACATTATTATTATTAAATCGGTTCCGGTCTCGAGTTTTGATTCTGTTTATATTCTGTTGTAAAAAATTTGAATTGTACCAAAATGTACCAAATATTTTTTACCTACTAGATATTGTTGCCCGTACCTCGAAATCTACCAAAAAAGTAAAAATCTACTAAATCTGGTCACGCTGGGAGTGCAAAAAGAAAACTTTGTTTTGGTTTTCTTTGTTTTTTTTTTGCCATTTTTAGGTCAGGCTAATGCTCATTCGCCATACCGCCTTGTCTTCAGTAAAATCGGTAGTACTAATTTATAGTGTTTACGTCTTCAGTAATTTTTCAGTCTTCAAGATGACTGTTTTTTGTGTCAACCCTGTTTTACTGTCTATAAACTAACCGCTTCAGCAAAATCTCAGCACTTTCGCTGTAGCTTTCGCGGACTTCTTGAAACCCGAAACACAGCATACACACTTTTATTTTATTATCCAACATATTAATCACATATATGGTATTTTTCTGATTAAAACACTACCAATATTAAACATCAAAAAACACTAAATAAAATTTTACGGTTAATAAAAGAAAAATGACAAACTGAACGCTACAAATTCCAGCCAAGAAATCCTGTTACCTTTGTTCGCACTCATATGGATACTTCATATGGCTAAGCTTCACGCCACGATTGTATGACTTTTGGATGTGACAAGGAATAAATAAGGTGTAACAAAATTAGCTGAAACTATTTTAACTGGTGCTTCTACCCATGAAACTGAACAACTTTCCCCATGAAACCGTCAAATCTCAAAAAAAAAATTTGGACTTCCCATACCTAGTTGGCTAATCAGCTGATCGAGTTAGTATGAGAGAGCCAAACAATGTTCACCCTAATTCAGGGTAGGCTCGAGCCCCTCGGTGGGGACGTATATGAGCTTCTATGATGAACTTGCAATGTTTGTATGTAAGTATTTAGTCTGTTTGTTTCAAATTGTTTGTGTCAAATCTTGCAAACGATTTTAGGGCGGCTTCCGAAAATCCGATTGAGCTGAAATTTGGTATATAAAGCCGTATTCCCCGTAGTGACAAAAGATTATTTTGGTATTTTGAAGTTGATCTGGTGATAAACTTTGTATGTGGAATCACGGTCCCAAGATCGTCTTTTAATTTCAATAGAACCGCAGCCTTTTTGAATTTGGAAACTTCTTCTTCTTCTTCGCTGGCTCAGCGACCCGAATGGATCTTGGCCTCCGAAATTAAAGTGCGCCACTCTATCCTATTTTGTGCCAAGTTTGACCATTTGAAACAAATGATTTTATTTATTTAATTTTAAAATAACGATAAATATTTTATAGCTTGGGTACTTACTACTGGCAAGTTTTTATTTTACCTACTAACTTTTGCCCGCGGCTTCGACCGTGTGGACATCGTTTTTATGACTATCTTAGAGGGTGCGCGGTGCCCTCGGGAACTATGTCAGGATATCCTTATTAGTAAATCATGTCATTTCCCACCCCCTTAACCATCTCTGTGCAAATAATCACACAATCCATTGTTCCGTTGGATGTTAAAGAAGTTAACCAAAAAAGAGTATATTTTCAGTTCCCTCAGGAACTGCATCGAGCTATGCTCTTTTCACGGGATAAAAAGTAGCCTATGTCCTTCCTCGTGACATAGGCTACCTGCATGCAAAATTTCATTAAGATTAGTCAAGGCGTTGAAACGTGAAAAGGCAACAAACAAACAAACACATTTTCACATTTATAATATTAAGTAAGGATTCCTAGTGTGGGTTTGCTGTCACATCTGTATTTTCACTAGCATTGAACGAGAAAACATCTCATGTTTTGTGTACATCTACAATAAAGAGTCTTCATTCTTATCTGCCCCCAGAGGACATACAGAATTGCGAAAAAGGCATATTTAAGGAGGACATGAAATTGAAGTGCTATATGTATTGTCTGTTGGAGGAGGCGAGCCTTGTAAGTAATCTATCATTTTATTGTTTATCTTTTACTAGCTTTTTCCCGCGGCTCCGCCCGCGTGGACATCGTTTTTATGACTGTTTTTAAGGGTGATTAGTAAATTATGTCGTTTCCCACCTACTCAACCATCTCTGTGCCAAAAATCACAACAATCGAGTATTTTTTTAGTTCCCTTAGGAACTGCATCAGCTTATGCTATTTTCCCGGGATAAAAAGTAGCCTAAGTGACACGGGCTACCTGCATGCCAAATTTTACAAAGATTAGTCAAGGTGTTGAAGCGTGAAAAGGTAACAAACAAACAAACAAACAAACAAACACATTTTCACATTTGTAATATTAAGTAAGGATTGTGTGCCCCATTTCAAATGCCGAGTTTTTTTTATTCACAATTGGTATGCCCTTGGCAGCGTCTCACCTGATGGTAAGTGACGATAATGCCGAAGATGGCAGTGGGTTTACCAATCGAACCCGCGCCCTCCTGGCGTGAAGCGAATGGACTAACCATTACGCCACGTAGGCGGTTAGTTAAGAGCCCGCTGGAGTTCATAAATCCCTTACAAACCCATCCCATTTGATTCATTTGTTAAGCAAACAACCGATTTTGAAATAATTTTATATCGATTTTCGGATGACGTATATCT
Source organism: Coleophora flavipennella (assembly GCA_947284805.1). Taxonomy (NCBI): domain Eukaryota; kingdom Metazoa; phylum Arthropoda; class Insecta; order Lepidoptera; family Coleophoridae; genus Coleophora; species Coleophora flavipennella. Next base: position 2,759,717 of record OX369292.1, read on the forward strand.
GTGTCCACTAGTTACCTCATAAACTTGTTTTCTGCCTTGAAAAGTCAATATAAAATTATTTCAAAATCGGTTGTTTGGTTAACAAATGAATCAAAGACTACGTTTGTATGGGATTTATGAACTCCAGCTGGCTCTTAATTTGTTTTTGTTTGTAATTTTTTTCCATGTAGTGGATGGTGACAAAGCGTAGTAGTACCCTCCCATATCTGTCTTTTGCAATATGAAAATGTGGTTGTCTTGAACTGATTTAACCCTTCACATACAAGGTGACAAAAAATTACGTGCCATACAAGGTGGGGTCTAAATTTTGATTTTGATTTATTAAGAAAACCAACAGCTACTTAATTACACAGCGTTAAAAAGGAAAGGTAACAGATCATGAGCAATTTACAGGTTTCCCTAAATTACTTTTACATATTGTGCAGACTAGATCTCGAGATCTAGAGAGCATAGTCTGGTTCAACGTTGTTAGAACAATCATTACCTTAAAAAAGAAAATATTTACAATTGAAGAACAGAAGACAAAAAAAAACAAAAACAAAAAAGGGCAAACCAGGACTGTGTGTGTGTGTGTGTATGTGTATGTGATTGAGTGAGTTAAGAAGATAAGTTCGTAATGAGTTCAGAGAGAATTCTGTTTTTGAATGATGTTCTACTGTGACTAAATATGTCAACATTGTTAAAATGACGATCGTGGGTATTACAAATGCGGGATATAACTGAGTTTTTCGCATAAGTAGTTAGTACGGCTAAGTGTTGTACAGAAGAGCCTTGTGTGTCTCGTTCTTCGTGTAGGTGTAGATAATTTAATTTCACTTAGTAAATTAGCACAATGACTTTGCAATCTGTATTTTGCAACATAAAAATGTGGTTGTCTTGAACTGATTTAACCCTTCGCATACAAGGTGACAAAAAGTTACGTGCCATACAAGCTAAATGATCCGAATATAAGTGACTCTTGTGTAAACATACTTTAAAAAATACATTGAAATCAATTTAGAGGATAGAACGACAATGAAAAGCCAATTTTCACTTGCAATCAGTGGTTTGTTTTAATTTTGCAGTAAAATATGAGGCTCATGAGGCTCATTCAAACTGAAACACTGAGCATAGACAAATCAGTCTTAAACTTAAATGATGTTAGAAAAACAGAAAATAGTATTAAGTTTTAAAATAGTAACTAGTGTTGGGAACTTCCAGGTATATTTTTTCATTTTTAAAACAATCTTTACAAAACAAATATGCGTCTCACTGACTCTAAACACGTCTATCACAGTCAAGCGCCCGCGCAGCACTGAATTAACCCAACAGGTCGACGTGGCAACGCCGCAAACCCAGTTACTCAAAATAACAGTCCTCGCCGTTACGTAATTAAAAAAAAAAGATTTTAAAACCATTGGGGTCTAAAAAACCCCACCTTGTATGCGAAGGGTTAAACTTAAATATCTTTTGAAAATACAGTTTTGTGCAAAGACCTCCTCCCATGCTAATTGTAAATAAAAAACAAACAACTTTGTTAACATGTAAAGTTACAAATCTGCGCCATTATACATACATACATATCTACGTATCCAGGTGTTTACCAAAGGGCAATGGAGCGAGCTATGCTCTGAATTTCCGAACGCGATCGAATCAGAAATAAGAAGATCCACAGGAGAACCAAACTAATCTACATATATGATGATGCCAAGGGCTTACCGATTATCGTAGAACAGACGGCCGTTGGGGCAGTCAAGTTCTCGAGTGGTGACCGCGCACCAGACGACGTAGCGTAGGCAAGACTTCCACGCGGTGGACCGACGACCTAGTGAGGATCGCGGGAAGCCGCTAGATGCGGGCAGCGCAGGACCGGTCGTCGTGGAAATCCTTGGGGGAGGCTCTTGTCCATCAGTGGACTTCTTTCGGCTGATATGATGGTGAAGTTTTCAGTATCACTTGGCCAACAATACTGTAAGATAGATAGATACATAGATAAACCTTTTATTCATCGACCAGGCACAAAAAAACAATAAGTAATAGGATGGTAATAATATAAAAAATGAAGGTTACACCAGACTAATGGCTGGTTTACACGGTGCAAGCTACTAGCGTTGACAGTAGACAGCTACTGCCACTTTGTACTCGCTGATAGTAACTCGTCTCGCCTGACCTGGTCACACGAGTACGAGCTGCTGGCGTGACAGTAGAAAGCTACTGCAGCAAGCTGCTGCTTGTAGCGTGGTGGGGGAAGGCGAGTGGCGAGTAAAATAAAAAATATTGTAGTAACTCGGATGAGAGCTACTGACCAATTCGCTAATGTCAGTAACTCGCATGATGCGGTCACACGGTGTACATAACTGCAGTGCAGTAACTCGCTTCGCCAGCTCGCACGCTAGCTCGTACCGTGTAAACCAGCCCCATAACTTATAGCTACTTACTAATCATCATTACAGCTCATATACGTCCCCACCGAGGGGCTCGAGCCTACCCCGAATCAGGGCGATTAGGCCTTAGTCGACCACGCGGGCCCAGTGCGGGTTGGTCGACTTCACACACAACCTTCGAGTTTCTTCGCAGGCGTGTGTAGGTTTCCTCACGATGTTTTCCTTCACCGTTAAAGCAATCGGTAAGTATGTACGTAAGTTTTTGAAAAACTCATTGGTACATTGGCCGTCCAGATTTGAACCCGGTACCTCTGGTTAGATGGACCGAGTCGTTACCGGTTGAGCCACCGACGCTTTAGCTACTTACTAATAAATTCAATAAATTTGCAGTTAGTGCCAGGCCAGTGAAAAGGTCCTGGCTCAGCATATGTTATAGGTGAATGCCCATAACGCTGATATTCTGCCAGGGCCCTCACCAGTCTGCGTACCATAATGTATCTATTTTGGTGTGGTTACAGGCGGATGAAGATGGCGTAGTAGACTATGACATGATGGTCAGTCTGATCCCAGAACAGTATTCCGACAGAGTCAGCAAGATGCTGTTTGCATGTAAACATCTTGGTAGGTGGATCACTATCACATCAGCTCATATACGTCCCCACCGAGGGGCTCAAGCCTACCCTGAATTAAGGCGATCGGGCCTTAGTCGACCACGCGGGCCCAGTGCGGGTTGGTCGAAGTCACACACAACCTTCGAGTTTCTTCGCAGGCGTGTGCAGGTTTCCTCACGATGTTTTCCTTTACCGTAAAAGCGTCGGATAAAGGTACATATGAAATCGAAATTCAAAAACACATTGGTACGTGGCAGGATCGAACCACGACCTCCCGGACAGGAGGTAGCAGCCCTTGCCATTATTACGCCGCCGACGCTCATCATGGTAGGTGGATTTTTATCCATTATAATTATTTTTAATTATATTTTCTAAATACCAGTCTGAAAAGTATATGCAAACCTATTTTTATTTATTACAAATATTTAAAATTAGACATATCATGTAGCTCGCGTTGATGTCTTTCGTAAGACTGTGTCGTTAGGTGTATAATAATACTTTAATACTGTAACTATTTTTCCATTTTTTGCCGAATAAACTTCATTTCATTTTATATAAATAAACCAGGAGGCTCGAGTTTCCATACAAACGTAGTTCCGCTTTAATACAAAAACTACATGCCGGATTGAATCCAAACTTTATAAATACATTGAGTACACATATCGATGTTTGTGATTAGTTTTCGATGTGCTAATATAAAATTTAAAAATAAATAAGAGCAGTTTCAAACTTTCAGTACAAAACTAATCGTTTGAATTTACTACGGTGAAAACCAATTACAAACATCGATATTATTGTATACTCAATATATTTGCAAAGTTTGGATTCAATCCGGCATGTAGTTTTTGTATTAAAGTGGAACTATGTTTGTATGGAAACTCGAGCCTCCTGGGGTTATATTATAAACTCTCAGAAACATTAAGTAAATTGCCAAAAATTAATTAATTTATTTACATTTATAGTACACTGAAAACAATTTCGTATAGATAATGCATAAGGACAGTATATATAGTGTACAGTTGGTGGTCTTATTGCTAAAAGCAATCTCTTCCAGACAACCTTTAGTTACAGGAAAGCACGAAATACTTAATTTTACAATAAGGGCAGAAAAATAAGCAATTTAATTAACTGACTAATTATTAGTAATAAATGCTAATATAATCATTCTATACATATTTAGTAACTATTATATAAATATAAATATATATATATAACAAGTAAATGTATACTAATACATATTTAAATTTCATAGATAAACTACAACATATATATTCGTTATACATTTCATAGATAATTACAATTAAAAATTAAATTACTTTTCTCTTTTGCAGATACGATGGACAAGCACAAATGTCAGAGAGCTTTCGATGTCCATAAATGTTCATATGCAACGGATCCCGATGTAAGTAAGCGTTTTTACTAGATTCTACAGTCAAGGTCAATTATATAGATACGTTTAAAGCATCGAAAATATGTATCCACGACCTTATATCGTACACAGAGTGTAAAAAGACCACTCCCGAAAACTTAAACTAGAGCTTCTACACATCATACTGAACAACTTTCTCCAAGGAACTCATAATGAATTCTCGAAAAAAAAATTGGGCTTCCCATACAAAATTGCCGGATTAGCTGGTTGACTTGTATGAAAAGTCGAATTTTTTTTTCGAGAATTCAGTATGGGTTCCCTGGAGAAAGTTGTTCAGTATGATGAGTAGAAGCCCCAGTTTAAGTTTCCGGAAGTGGTCTTTTTACTTTTGTGTATAATTCGTCATTATACATATGGACAGGCAAATTTCAGGCAAATTATTTAACGACGAGGGCAGTTGACAGTTAAATAAATCAATCAAACCTGACCGAACCTATTATTACAAATTGCCTGACGTACAGCCTGACCGTTTACATTCGGAAGAATTATACAATTTGCGTGACCGTGTGTAAAATGACTAATCATACAATTTGCCTGCCACATATACACATAAGGTCATGGATAAATATTTTTGATGTTTTGAACGTGTGTATATTTTTGAACTTGACTTTACAGTCTATTGTGTCTTTTATTTCGTTCGTAAATCCAGTCTGAAGGGTTTATGTTAAGAGTTTGCCCTTAAAAAGGTGGAGGGGATTTTTTTTCGTATTGTCTAATTAAGACTCTCATGAAAACCCTATGTTTTTGACCTCGAGGGGGAGCGTTAGCCGCCATCTTGGATTATAGGTGCCAAATGTTGGTATTAGGGTTCCGTACCTCAAAAGTTAAAAACGGAACCAGGATCACTCATGTGTCTGTCTGTCCGTCCATCTATCACAGCCAATTTGCTCGGAAACTATTGGACCGATTGAGTTGAAACTTGGTACTCATACGTAAATCAGTGACCCAAAGACGGACATGTAACGTAAATAAATCAATTACAAAAATATCTAAATATGTTGTGTGACATAATATCAAATGAAAGGGCTTGTTGAGTGAATATCAAATATATTTTATTTATAATTTTAAAATAAATATTTTTGAAGTTATTTAAGAAAATAGACGAAAATAGACTATTTCCCTTTGCTACTTTTTGACCCCTCCCCCCTCTCCTCCTCACAACCTCACGTGTATTTTGTTTATTTAACCTAATTTTAAGATTAATAGTATTGTATATAGCGGGGGGATCAAGCGCGGTCAAAGCCACGCGCGCCAAAATTTCATAAAATAGACTTGCTATTTTTAAATATTTAACAAGTGAAGATATGCTTTTAATGAAACCGCGAAACAACCCAACGTCATCTGTCGTGATTTTTTCGTTTCCCCCCTATCGAACCTCACGAGATTTGTCGGGTAACGGCTGGCTGGTTCAAACTCACTGTGCTCTTTAGATTGCCATTGAATGAATCACCTATCCGTCACTCACTCAGTGTTAAAAAAACGGCCAAGTGCGAGTCGGGCTCGCGTACCGAGGGTTCCGTAACACCCTCATATTTATGTTGACAGACAGATAGACCACGAAGTCCCCGTCCATCACGTCCATTTTTGGGTCACAAACTTACATTATGTGTACCAAATTTCAACTCAGTCGGTCCAGTAGTTTCCGAGAAATTTGGCTTTGACAGACGGACGGACAGACAGACACAAGAGTGATCCTATAATCCCTACTTAATATTATAAATGCGAAAGTAACTCTGTCTGTCTGTTACGCTTTCCCGCAAAAACTACTGAACGGATTTAGCTGAAATTTGCTAGGTAGACAGATTAGGACCTGGATTAAAACACAGTCTACTTTATACCACGCTCGCGAGCCGCTTGCGGCTCGCGCACTGCGCACCCTCGAAAAGTCATAGAAACGTGGTCCACGCGGGTGAAGCCGCGGGAAACAGCTAGTAGAAAATAAAGAAAGAAAGCGCAGGACCGGTCGTCGTGGAAATCCTTGATATAATATGATAATGATGATGATGAAAGAAAGAAAGAAGAAAGAAAGAAAGAAGAAAGAAATGAAGTTTATTCGGCAAAAAATAAATGGAAAAATAATGACAGTATTAGGTACATAATATAAATAAAATAAAGCTAACTAACTATAATAGTTCCGTTTTTACTTTTTGAGACACGGAAACCTAAAAAAAATTAGATTTTGTATTCTCTATGTTTCCCATGGACACTGTTTTACCATAGAGACAACTGTTAAGGGGTTATTTAAAAAAATACCATCTTCTGCCACCTTTAATCCAAGATGGCGGCTAACGTTCTCCCCCTCAAGAACTTGGAGTTTTCATGAGGGCCCTCTATTTTTTTTAATTTGTACGGCTTTACAAGTCCCTTTTTTAATAACAAAATAATTATACTAATGATAATAAAAATATTATATCTAATTTTTTCACCCATTGGTTTGTGTCTTTATTATGAGAGAAAAGATCTAATTTATTTATGCTTGTAAGTTGAAGTTTCATTTGTGTTTCTTTTCTTTTTACAAGCTTTAATTTAACTTCCAATGTATGTATGTTTGTCCGGGTGAAATCGTGCAAGTTAAATTTGACCCACTTCCCGATTTCCGATTGAGCTGAAATTTTGCATGCTTTATATCGGTGACAATGCAATATTAAAAGCTTGTACCTAAAAGTTTTGAGGTTTCTCGAAAATGATTTTATTCATTTCATTCATTTTCTGTAGGTATATTCACTTAACGACAAGCAAGTATTTAGGCTTTTATATGCGAAAACGTATAAGTGGTTCATAGTTATTTTAAAAAGTCGTCACTAATTGTTATGTAATAACCGTTTGTTTTCCAAATAAAATAAAATAAATAAAATAATGGTGGATGGATTGCACAGATGCACCGCAGTCACATGCCGGAGTGTATCGCCACCCAGATCTGAACAGGTACTCCCCACATAGTCCGTGCTTAGTTCGGAGTCTGTTCTACTGGTCCTGGGGCCCTCTATTTAACAGATACCATAAGAAAATTATTCTCCCCTTTTTTTAGGGCAAAACTGCCTACAAATTGGGGTACTTGATCTTATCTAAATCTTGCGCTAAACATCAGTGTTAACAGCATTGACACGAACTCAATCTACGTACTAAGTGCGCTCGAGCAACGCACACATAGACACTGCTCACGGACACGATATCTCGGAACAGACTGAGAACACTCCGAGCGCGAGTGCCATCCGCTTGTTGAGACACGTGTTTGCATAAATGGAGCAACAAAAAAAATATTATAACTTTACTGTTCCGTGGACGGTTGTTTTAATTCAACATTAAACTGTAAATTGACTTTTTTTTAAGCTACCAGTTGTTTCAGAGAGGTAAGCAGATATTTGCTTGCATTTCGATGGTTCGTTTTATACAGAACGGTTCGGTAGGTAGGTAAGCACCCCGGCCCCCGCCCCCCGGCCCCGCACCGAAATAGCGAACATGAGTTAGTGGCCATATAATATTTTTACTATTTATATTAGGTATTTATTGTAGTATATGCTGTGTAAGCCTTGTGTTCAATAATCTAACGAGGAAGATGTAAGTGTATAAATTAATCGCATTTTTTTGTGTGTTTAAGAATCTTTATCCAATTATAATAATAACTGCGAAAAAATTATGTCGATGTCTTTTAAAGTTATTTTTTACCCAACTAACGGCGAAGCCAAAAGGAAGGGTAATGGTTTTAGAAGTCCATGTGTGTGTGTGTATGTTTGTATTTACGTATGGATGATAAAATACGGTCGAATTGAGAAACCTCCTCCTTTTTTGAAGTCGTTTAAAAAAACGCTCATCTTCCTTATTAGATGTGATTAGGAACTAATCGTCGGCGGCGGCGAGCCGGCCGCCCGAGCACGCGCGAGACGCGCGACAAAACGGCGTTGGGGTGCACAAAGGGGTATTCGCACCAAAAACTTGGCTATAAATATTTACTAACTTTTTAATCTTATATAGAAATATATTAATTCATGTTGCCCGTTTTTTAGGGTTCCGTACCCAAAGGGTAAAAACGGGACCCTATTACTGAGACTTTGCTGTCCGTCTGTCTGTCTGTCCGTCTGTCAACAGGCTGTATTTCATGAACCTTGATAGCTATACAGTTGAAATTTTCACAGATGATGTATTTCGGTTGCTGCTATAACAAATAAGTACTAAAAATTTGAAAAAGTGAAAAAAATCTCCACAGAGAAATACATAAGAATGCGAATTTATTACACTTTAAAATATAATAATCGTGCATTTCGCCAATGTCGAAATCGTCGCAAGATATTTTCTGTGACAAATTTGTAATAAAACAATAACATTAAAATTGATTTTTTAGTTGTTATTGGTTTATATTTCCGTTCTACCTGTTTCATTCTCAACAATAAATCATACAACTAGATACGAGTGCCACTACCCCGATCGTTTTTTGTGCATAAGCCAAAGTTGACAACCCTTGCGCGACTGCCGAGCGTAGGTATAAACAGTGAAATACATACATGTGATTTACTTCTGTACTTATCTGTTTAGTATGCAGATCCCCATTGCATTGGCGAATCTTGGTAAGCCCACTTCCATCTTCGGCATCATCGTCACTTACCATCAGGTGAGATCACAGATAAGAAAAAAAGTCCGCTCTATTCTGTGGGTGAGATGATGCCAAAGGCTTATCAATTGTGGATTAATAAAAATATACAGGGTGTAAAAAATGGTGAAGGACTTTAGGTAACAACTTTCCCCAAGGAGCCCATAATCAATTCGCAAAAAAAGAATTTGACGATCCGTACAAAAATGCACAAAATTGGTCAATCAGCTGATCGTTTTGTATGAAGAGTTCATTTTTTTTGCGATTTCAGCAAACTTGTAGAACAAAAGTTGTTATGTTTAATGAGTAGAAGCCCCAGTTAACGGGACCTACACCATTTTTATTACACCCTGTTTATGTTCGTCAAAGGCGCAATGGCAAGGGCCGCTACCTCCTATCTGGGAAGTCGTGGTTCGAGTCCTGCCACGTACTAATATATTTTCGAATTTCGATCTCATATGTACGTTTATCCGACGCTCTTACGGTAAAGGAAAACATCGTGAGGAAACCTGCACACACCTTCGAGGACACTCGAAGGTTGTGTGTGAAGTCGACTAACCCGCACTGGGCTCGCGTGGTCGACTAAGGCCCAATCGCCCTAAATCAGGGTAGGATCGAGCCCCTCGGTGGGGACGTATATGAGCTGATATGATGTATATATTTTATTTAATGACATTTAATTTTGTTATTGCATTTCAGTTATACTTCCTTATGTAATATAGTTACTGGACCAGCTGACGGATGGGAGAATCTTCATAAACTAGTTTCTAAAATAAATTGTAGTTACTTACACTAAGGTTCGTGTTTTTTTTAATCTTAAATGTATCTATAATACCATAGTAAATGTATCTATATACCATAGTAAATGTATCTATAATACCATAGTAAATGTATCTATAATACCATAGTAAATGTATCTATAATACCATAGTAAATGTATCTATAATACCATAGTAAATGCATCTATAATACCATGGTAAATGTATCTATAATACCATGGTAAATGTATCTATAATACCATAGTAAATGTATCTATAATACCATGGTAAATGTATCTATAATACCATAGTAAAAAGAAAGAATAGTAATAGGTTATCTTCATAGAATGGTACATCGCACACAATAGACTAATAGACTAATCGTAGACAATATTAAGAAGGACTTCTTGCCGATTACTAACTATTGCCTACTATTTTTTCTTACAAGCTTTTATTTAACTTGCAATGTATGTATGTTTGTTCGGGTGAAATCTAGCAAGTTAAATTTGACCCACTTTTCGGTTTCCGATCGATATGAAATTTTGTATGCATGTATATCACGTGACAATGCAATTATTAAAAGCTTGTACCTAAAAGTTTTTAGGTTTTTTCATTTTTTTTACTATAATGATAATACTTCGTCTTCAACCTCGTCGTATTAGATTAAAGTATCTACTCTCCAGTGACAGTCGGTACTTTCGCTCTTACCATCTAGTAAATAAAGACGCAATTTCGCGTTGGCCGCGGGCACCGCCTCGTCTATTTTTTTATAAAATCCTGCCCAACTTTATTCAGATCTGGAAAGAAGTATAATGCCAAGGAATTAATTTGCTTCACGAGAAATAATTTGCCGCCGGAGAAATAAATGAGTTTAAATCTTGTAAAACGTATAATTGTGATCTTTAATAAAAATGAATTCAAAGGAGCTCCCCCCCTCGCTAGGAAACAATTTTAAAAATCACATTTCACAAAGGAGCCACTCAGCGGTTCCGTTTTGTTTATTTCAAAGTGTTTTTGTATTCTATAGATTTCCGGCGACGAGCGGACGGTGATTTCAATTAAATATTAATAAGCAATCGGTAACTGGAGCTCTTTTCAGGGTTCCATAGTCAAACTAAGAACCCTTTTTGTTTTGATATGTCTGTCTGTTTATCTGTTCATTCATCTGTAGGTCACAGCCGTTTTACTTAATAAATGTTACAGCTATAAGCTATAAAGCTGAAATTTGGTAGTTTTACAAATCTGTGACGCTTATAAACACATGAAATTAAAACTGTAAAAAGATTTTACGTGTTTGCCATTGGGCGGGTGTTTTTTTTATTTATTATAGTACCCTATCGTATGGGATATTGTTGGATAGGTCCTCAAAAACGATTAAGGGTTTGTGAAGAGAACGTTTTCGATAAACTCATTCGTCAAACAAATTCATTCGTTGCGAAATTCTAGCCGTACACCCGCTGCTATGCCCGCGTTGTTTTCGATTTTCCCGTAGGAATAAGACGTTTTCCCCGGGTAAAAAGTTACCTATGGTCTATTCCAGGATCTAAACTAATATGTGTGCCAAGTTTCATCCCGATCCGTCCAGTGGTTGAAGCGTGAAAGAGTAACAAACATCCATAAATCCATACATACAAACTTTCGCGTTTATAAAATTAGTAAGGATTAAGATTTGAAGTGGTGATTATTAGTAGATGTCTCCACCCCCTACCAGTTAAACCGCTATTTCAGAAACTTAAGAAAGTATGGAAAATAGTAGAACAGATAATTGATTTGAAATAAAAATTATGACGGCTAATTTGGCTTTCTTAGTTTATTAAGAGTAATGTCGACCGACCTAAAATGTGGATTTGTAAAAAGTTTATCTATAGATTTGCATAAAAATCCTATACAGACTACAAAACTAAGTTGGTAACTAAGTTTTTTTTTAATACGGGCCCCTACATTTCGCGTGGTCCTACACGCACTTGCCACTTTTTCTCGTAGAACGGCGTGAATATGTATAAAGCGAAAAAACGCTGCTCCATGCTACATGCTGACTACGCCACCGTAGCAAAGAATAAAGACTATATTTACTTCGTAAAAGAAGGTTAACGCCTTATAATCATTTGAATGAATGGCGACTCTTGCTACGACACAATAAAGTGCAAATTCAGGTCGCACACCGCTAATTACCTAGTTATATTCACCTACAAGTTGCCTCTCTTTCTATCGCGTAAGCACAGATGAGATACTAGTTACTTCGTAAAAGATATTGCGTTTCCTTATTAAACTAAAATAACTACGCATTTATTCACGTACTCCTTCCCATAAACGGAAATATGGGTATTAAGGCGCTCGACTTAGCGGTTATAACTGCGTACACGGGCGGCGCTCGAATTGCGGCGGCGTCTGTACGGCGTTCTAGCACTGGGCGCCTGTAGGCCGCGCCAATGTGTAGGTACTTATCTCGCCTACTCGACCGAGTGTAAGTCTTGTCTCTTCTGACTACTGAATTTGCCCCATTCAGGGGGCCGCGCGTCGTAGGCATTACGTTAGTACTAATATAATATACTTTGGCGAAGGTACATTTTCATACCTATAGCGCGGAGTGCGACAGGTCTGACCGTAGTCAGCAGGTAAAGTGTTCACTCATCAGTCATCCATCACTATGTTAAATATGAAATCACTATACAATAAAAATATAATACGTAGAGTAACGAAATCTCCTTTCCCGTCACGAAAAAATCTCTTTGGTTCGGTTTTTCGCTAGCCGGAAAATGTGACGAAAATTTTAAAACGAGAACGTGTGTTTTTTTAGAGATAAAAAAAAGGAGAGATGGTCCATGAATTACAACTGGAATTGATTTTAATATTTTTTTTTGTGAATTATAAACATCTAAATTCCTTTTTGTGTTATGGATACCGAATGTTTTTTTTAAATAATCGTGCCCTCATTGTTAGTCAGAGGCGCACCCTGGACACTTTATACAACGGTCCAGAAATGACATTTCAAAAATGAATGACGGAACAAACAAAATATCGGTGAAATCCTATACGTTCAACAACCAAACTGTAACCAATCTGTATCAATCTGGGTGACCAGGGGGTGAGGTCGCAATCTAGAGAGCGGCAGGGAGTATCCATACTGTATATTAGTACTAATATATATACTTTGTTAGAGGTAACTAAGAGTATGTTCGCTACAGTAGGTAATAAAAATGTTTTGTTATGGCGGGAGCCCTTGTCAAGATGAAGTTAATATCTACTTGCTCACTGATCCACAAAGTGAACTTACAATCCCAATTACAATAAAAGAGTACGTTATTTAACGGCAAAACGACATTCAAAAGACGGGAAACCGGAGGGGCGAACGTCTGCACATAAAGAGGCAATTTGGAGATTGCTGGGGGCGCTGCCGTGCCGCTGCGGTGGATTGTACTACTCAAATGTATTCAAAATAATAATAAAAAAACAGAGAAATAAACAGAAAAAAGTACTTTGTTATGAAGTAAAGAGCGGGTCGCTCTGTTAGTACGTCTGAGCGGAAAAAGCTCAGTTAAGTTAAGGCCTTAAGATGGGTTAAATGACAATGTTCAACTCAAGTTATTGTAAGACTGTGTAAAGTGAATGTTCTAGGTGTTCAAGTACAGCTAATGTAATATTAGTTGTGCTAAGCGTGTTATGCTCGGGGTTTCTCTGCGTGATCGAATCAGAAACAAGGAGATCCGCAGGAGAACTAAAGTAACCGACATAGCTCACATAATCGCTAAACTGAAGTGGCAGTGGGCAGGGCACATAGCTTGTAGAACAGATGGCCGATGGGGCAGTAAAGTTCTCGAGTGGCGACCGCGCACCGGAAAACGTAGCGTAGGCAGACCTCTCACGCGGTGGACCGATGACCTGGTGAAGATCCCGGGAAGCCGATGGATGCGGGCAGCGCAGGACCGGTCGTCGTGGAAATCCTTGGGGGAGGCCTTTGTCCAGCAGTGGACGATTTGTGGCTGATATGATGATGATGATGATGAATATTAGTTGTATTCATGTTCTTTTACTGGCTTGTATGTAACTACGTGTTTCTTTGTCCTAGTTAAGTCCTATATTTACTATTGCAAAGGTTGGCTGGAAGAGATCCATCTAAAGGATAATTCCGCCTTTGTACTTAACCAGTCAAAATATTTTAAGTATATATATTTTGTACAATACATAGTTTACAAACATACAAACAGGCTATCACTATGGAAAAAATATATGATATACTTAAAGTAATAAAAAATCGATTTAATTGAATACAATTTTTAAAATATTACCAATTTTGATGTAAAAAAATATACATATTATATACTTTGGCAGCATTCAACTTGAAAACCTAGAACTTGACTTGAGTAAGCTACATTTTTGTGAATAATTTTTCTAACTTTTTGTCATTTATGTTCAAACTTTAAGTATGTAATTCAAATTATAACAAAAACATAATTTTAACAAAACTCATATATAAGGCTGTATGATGACTCAATCCGAGCAGGTTGATACGTGTTAAAATAATATCGAACGTAAGTCTATTCATTTTAAGTTCAAATCAATACGGGCTTCAACGCGGCCGTTACGTTTAAACCGAACGGCCGATTCTCGATTTTTACATGTTTTTATTACTTATCTTTTCTTTCAAAAAAGATTTAAAAACATGTTTTCAATTCAAATAAAAGGTGTTAACGTCACCGGTTTTTGTGTGTTGGTTTCATTCAAGATTAACTATTTGTTTTCGAGAAATTTTGCAATTAATGCCAAAAACAGGGTCTGCAGTATATTTTATTACATCAAAATTGGTAATATTTTAAAAATTGTATTCAAATAAATCGATTTTTTATTACTTTAAGTATATCATATATTTTTTCCATAGTGATAGCCTGTTTGTATGTTTGTAAACTATGTATTGTACAAAATTATGTTTTTTTACATTACATTACACTGCCCTGCCCTACCCTACACTACACTACACTACCCTACCCTATCCTATCTCTCAAGTTGGATCGAACTGCACATGGTATGCGAATTTTATTATAATCGGTTAAGTGGTTTAGGAGTCCATTGAGGACAAACATTGTGACACGAGATTTATATATATTAAAAGATATATATATATATATATATATATATATATTAGTACTAACATTCAGTACCGCTCTCTAGATTCCGACCTCACCTCCTCGTCACTCAGATTGATACAGATTGGTTTTTGTACAGATTGTCGAACGTATGGGATTTCGCCGTGATATTTTTTGCTCCTTCATTCGTTTTTAGAAATGTTATTTCACGAATGTTGTATGCAGTGTCCGGGGTGTGCTCTAAGTCAAGCCAAGTTCTAGGTTTTCAAATTGTAGGTACCTATTATAAACTCGTGCAAAGATTGCGCTGCCTTCTGGTGCAATTCAAATCTCCAGTCGCTCGTCGTGGGTCGCGCGACTACTAGAGTCCTAATTCCCATCGGCTCTTAGCTGGACTATTGACAGCCTTCACTAGCATATCGATACATGATTCCATAGCTTGCGTGCTGAAATGAAATATCTATTCATAACTCAAAACTTAGTAAAGATTGCGCTGCCTGCTGGTGAAATTCAAATCGCCAGTCGCTCGTCGTGGGTCGCGCGACCACTCGAGTCCTAATTTCATCGACTCTAAGCTGGACTATTGACACCCTTCACTAGTATATCGATAC
The DNA here is from genome assembly GCA_947284805.1 of Coleophora flavipennella. Lineage (NCBI taxonomy): Eukaryota > Metazoa > Arthropoda > Insecta > Lepidoptera > Coleophoridae > Coleophora > Coleophora flavipennella. The sequence goes on from OX369292.1 coordinate 2,775,155, forward strand.
ATGATCCCATAGCTTGCGTGTAGTAATGAAATATCTATTTATAACTCAAAACTTAGTAAAGTGGTGAAATGTTTATAAGTCCATTTGCTTCAGATCACGAGGTCGCGGGTTCGATTCTCGGCGGAGTCTTCCTTTTTGAGACTCGGTTTGGTTGGTGGAAGGGCATTTCTAATCCCGCTTGGCTAGCTACCACCATCTTCTCTAAGTCTTGCCGCAAAATATCATGTAACCTTGGGTAGGGGAATCTTAGTAAGCCCACTTCCATTTTCGGCATCATCGTCACTTACCATCAGGTGAGATGATGACATCATCATCATCAAATAAGTCGAAAGACGTCCACTGCTGGACAAAGGCCACCCCTAAGGATTTCCACGACGACCGGTCCTGCGTTGCCCGCATCCAGCGGCTTCCTGCGACCTTCACCAGGTCGTCGGTCCACGGTGTAGCAGGCCTGCTTACGCTACGTCTTCCGGTACGCGGTTGTCACACAAGAACTTTAGTACCCCAACGGCCATCTGTTCTACGAGCTATGTGCCCTGTCCACTGCCACTTAGTTTAGCGATTCTGTGAGCTAAGTCGGTTACTTTGGTTCTCATACGGATCTCCTGATTTTTGATTCGATCGCGTAGGAAAACTCCAAGCATAGCTCGCTCCATGATGATGCCAAAGGCTTACCAATAGGGATGACGACAACATCAGAAATAAATTATGAACTCTTGATCACTAAATTGCCCACCTACTTAAAATTTGGAAAACCTTACTCGTTTTGTTTTCCATTTTTAATTCACCAAAATCACAAAATGAGTACGTAAATGACGCTCACGTCATGCCTAGGTATTTAAAACATTTTTAGAACAAAATGTCATTTTTGACGGACGATAAAAAGTAACTCAGATGACTAGCATTCGTCATCCCTATTTTGGATAAAAAAAAGTTAGGTCATCTAAAACATAAAGCCAAATACAAACATGCCAACGATAATATATTCAAGTAACCACCTAAGGGATTGGGAAATTTAATAGTCTTGTTATTTCTAAAGCATATTTTGGTGAGCTATCGTCAGTTGCTGGGGCAATTATATAATCCAGATAAATTAAGTTGGCTTCCGGCGTGCTCGCCGCTCGCTTCGCCCGTCATGGTACCTTCAATTCAGGCGCATTGCTCCTTGGGCGTTGTTTCGCCGCGTCAAATGAATATTGATGACTTTATGGTCCCGGAGATGATTCGCTGAAAAATTTTGTTTCTTTTCATCGTTTTATGGGCTCGCATCGTTTGGAAGCGCCCGTGATGAAGACTAATATAATCGTTAATTTTGCTTAGTAATGGTAAACAGATTTATAACACCTATTGTAGATTGGAGAAAGTCAAAATATGATTTGGGGTGAGGTTCAGAAATTTACAAAGTCATGTTTAATATATTGTACTTTGCCCGCGGTTTTCGCACGCGTATCATCATCATATGAGCTCATATACGTTCCCACCGAGGGGCTCGAGCTTACCCTGAATTAGGGCAATCGGGCCCAGTGCGGGTTGGTCGACTTCACACCCACCGAACCTTCGAGTTTCTTCGCAGGCGTGTGCAGGTTTTCCCGCGATGTTTTCCTTCACCGTAAGAGCGTCGGATAAACGTACGAGGGCTGTTTGATAAGTACCCGTTTACTAAATATAATATCACTGGCCGAAAATAAAGTATACCACCTTTTTAAGCCATTTTTCAGAGGTGGGAAAAAATAAATAAATGGCATTCTTTTGTTTTTTTTCTCATTTGACAGCGATTTAGTGAAAGCGTGAACTTAAAATTGTTAAAATGGAGAAAGAACAGTATCGGTCTGTAATTAGATTCTTGTTTTTGGAAGGAAAAACATGTGATGAAATAAAAGTAAGAATACAAGCGGTTTACCATGAATGTGCTCCTTCTATGACAACCGTCAGATATGTCTTTAATGAGGATCGCCCAGGCCGGCCAATTGAGGTGACTACAGACGATATGGTTAAGAAAATTGAAAATATCGTTTTAGCCGACCGCCGAATTAAACTTCGAGAAATCGTTGATGGTGTAAACGTTTCAATCGAGAGGGTACAACACATATTAGAAGAAAAATTGGGTATGAAGAAAGTATCGGCGAGGTGGGTGCCGCGTTTACTCACGTAAGAGCAAAAACGGAACCGACTGACTACTTCGGAGCAGTGTTTGGCCGTGTTCAAACGTAACCTGAAGGAATGTCTGCGTCGTTTCGTTACCGTGGACGAAACGTGGGTTCACCACTGCACCCCGGAAATGAAAGAGCAGTCGAAGCAGGGGATTTTACGCGGTGAACCTGCTCCAAAGAAAGCAAAAACCGTCCCATCGGCTGGAAAGGTCATGGCGACTGTTTTTTGGGATTCGCAGGGTATTATACTATTGACTACTTAGAAAAGAGGAAAACGATAACTTGGCATAAACGTACTGCCCGTACTATGTCAATTTATTGGATGAATTTTACGCCGTCTTGAAGGACAAACGACCCCATTTAAAAAATAAAAAAGTACTGTTTCATCACGTCAACGCCCCGGCTCATTCGTCCAGAGGTGTGACGGCTAAATTAGCACAGTTACGCTACGAACTATTGCCTCACCCCCCCCGTATTCTCCAGATTTGGCCCCATGCGATTTCTTTTTGTTTCCCAACCTAAATAAATGGCTCGGTGGTAAGCGATTTGGATCAAATGACGAAGTCATTGCCCCCACAGAGGCCTATTTTAATGACTTTCCAAAATCGTACTTTTTGGATGGTTTATTGAAGCTTGAGTATAGGCGGAACAAGTGTAGGTATAGTTAAAAGGTGACTACGTAGAAAAATAAATGCATATATAAAAAAAAAAAAATTTCAATAAACGGGTACTTATCAAACAGCCCTCGTACATAAGAAATCTAAATAAGAAAACACATTGGTACAGATGTTTTGTCTCACGAGCGCGGGTTAGCCATACTTGTGTGTGTAATGCGTATAGACACGTGCTCTATTGTTAGTTGTGTCTATTGTGTGCGCAATTGTAAGCTCCCGACCTTACGCACGCAAAGACAATTTGCATGTACATTAACACACACAAGTATGGCCAACCCGCGCTCGTGAGATAAAACATCTGTACGTGGCAGGATTCGAACCGCGACCTCCCGGATAGGAGGTAGCGGCCCTTGCCAATACGCCACCGACATATGCGACAGTATTCTGAGGGTGATCGGGGATAAGTACGAGTGCCCAATCATTGGGCAATGGAACTCACTACATGTGACCTGACATTTTGTACTGACATTGAAATATTGTTTGACATTAAATATTTTTAATCGGAATATTATTGTAATTTGACTGCTTGACATTATTATGATTGATATTTTTGACATTTCTGTTAAAACTATCTTAGTTTTATAAGATGTCTGTTACTAACACAATATTATGGATTGACTATCTGAAATAAATAATTTGAATTTGAATTTGAATATGCGTATCTCCCGCGTATACATAGTTTTAATAAGGTCTTCAAGCGTGGTGCAGGAACTGCAAACTTTCGAGAAATTTCTCGAAACCCGAAAGTTCCAGAAAATTATCAATCTTTCAAGAAATTGCCTGAATTTTCAAGAAAGCTCCGTAAAGTTATCGTACTTGCAAGAATTTTTCCTAAATAAATTATATATTTTTAACCCTCATATCTTCCACTCCCCTATACTTAGCTATCAAAATGCAATAATGGGAACCTTATGGCTACTACCATACACAAAATACTTCTCGTCTGTTTTTTTTATATTTTTTTATGCAACATTTGTAAGCCCTTGGCATCATCTCACCTGATGGTAAGTGATGGTGATGCCGAAGATGGAAGCGGGTTTACCAAGATTCCCCAACACAATGGAGAACTGGCTATCTTATCTTCAAGCCGGAACACATCAATGTTGTTAACACTGATGTTTGGCGGCAAGACTTAGATAAGATGGTGGTAGCTAGCCAGGCGGGCTTAGAAAATGCCCTACCACCAACCAAACCGAGTCTTACAAGTTGACCCCGCCGGGAATCGAACCCGCGACCTCCTGGTGTGAAGTGAATGGACTAACCATTACGCCACGGAGGCGGTTAAAATAGTGATGTATAGTTATTGGCTGCGGAGTGACATAAAGGCATAAAGACGTCCATTTACATATATATAGAGCCAGCCAAGTGCGAGTCAGAACCGCGCACATAAGCTTCCGTACCATCATACTAGATGGCGCTAGTTTCTTCATGTTTAAAAAAATCTGTTTTTTTATGGACACCCCCTAATTTTTTAACTTTTTCTAATTTTTAGTATTTGTTGTTATAGCGGCAACAGAAATACTTCATCTGTAAAAATTTAAGCTGTCTAGCTATCACGGTTCATGAAATACAGCCTGGTGAGAGACGAACGGACGGACAGCGAAGGCTTAGTAATAGGGTCCCGTTTTTTCCCTTTTAACCCTAAAAATTAAATAGAGAAAAATATTAAGCACTAGCTGATTCCCGCGGCTTCACCCGCGTGGACCACATTTCTATGACTTTTCGAGGGTGCGCAGTGCGCGAGCCGCAAGCGGCTCGCGAGTGTGGTAAAAGGTAGCCTATGTCTTAACCCAGGTCCTAATCTGTCTACCTACCAAATTTCAGCCAAATCCGTTCAGTAGTTTTTGCGGGAAAGCGTAACAGACAGACAGAGTTACTTTCACATTTATAATATTAGTAGGGATTATTATATAGCGTTCCTCCAGTGAGAATGAGCTTAAAACAAATGAAAGTTGCTATAAAAAATAAAACTGCGATTTTCTACAATGGTTTGGTCATGACGCAATTTGAGACCAAAACGGGCAATCACTTTTCCATAGTGCCACAATAGGTCACAAATAATTAATTACTTTCTTGTTATTTTAGAATGTTAAAGCTATGCTTCACATCAGCTCATATATATATACGTTCCCACCGAGGGGCTCGAGCCTACCCTGAACTGGGGCGATCGGGCCTTAGTCGACCACGCGGGCCCAGTGCAGTTTGCTCAACTTCACACACAACCTTCGATGAAAGCTACGCTTATAATATTACTAGCTTTTCTCGCGGCTTCACCCGCGTGGACATCGTTTTAATGACTGACTTTAAGGGTGATTAGTAAATTATGTCGTTTCCCACCTACTCAACCATCTCTGTGCAAAAAATCACAACAATCGAGTATTTTTTCAGTTCCCTCAGGAACTGCATCAGATTATGCTGTTTTCCGGGGATAAAAAGTAGCCTATGTCCTTCCTCGTGACACAGGCTACCTGCATACCAAATTTCATAAAGATTAGTCAAGGCGTTGAAGCGTTAAAAGGTAACAAACAAACAAACACATTTTTACATTTATAACTAGCTGTACCGGCGAACTACGTACCGCCTTACATTACACTACCCTACCCTACCCTACACTACCCTACACTACACTACACTACCTTACCCTACACTACACTACCCTACCCTACATAAAAACCTTCTCCTAACAATAACGAACTCGACAAAAAAAGAATTAGCCAAATCGGTCCAGCCGTTCTCGAGTTATGCGCTTACCAACACATTTTGCGATTCATTTTTAAATTATAGAAGATATTAGTAAGGATAACCTTTTGATCTCAATATTATTATCTCAAGATAATGCTACCACATGTATTCATTGATGCAGGAAACATAAATATGCAGCGCAGATTTAGGGCGGGCGCACACCGAGACGTGTCATCTTGGGCGGTTGACCGGAAGACACAATCTATATGCTAATGCGCAAGATTCCTCATGTAGCCCGCGCCCGTGCTGCTGCCGCCACGCTGGCTGCGGCGACCCTCACCCTTCTGTCATGAGTTCGCAACTTGAATTATGTTGTCCATAATTAGTATTCGCTCTTACGGTGAAGGAAAACATCGTGAGGAAACCTGCACACGCCTGCGAAAAAAACTCGAAGGTTGTGTGTGAAGTCGACCAACCCGCACTGGGCCCGCGTGGTCGACTAAGGAACGATCGCCCTAACTCAGAGTAGGCTCGAGCCTCTCGGTAAGGACGTATATGAGCTAATATAATAAATTAGTTTCGGCTTGTTAGTCAGTAAATATTTATTTGTTTGTAGAAATATGAGGTAAATTCATTAAATCTTTCTTTTCTTATCGTGTGGCACAATTCATTAAATCTTTCTTTTCTTATCGTGTGGCACAATTCATTAAATCTTTCTTTTCTTATCGTGTGGCACAATTCATTAAATTCTTTCTTTTCTATACGTGTGGCACAATTCATTAAGTCTTTCTTTTGTTATCGTGTGGCACAATTCATTAAATCTTTCTTTTCTTATCGTGTGGCACAATTAACCGTGCTATCCAAGGAATAGACGGAGCGGTCACGTGTAGGGCATTCAGATTTACACCTACGGACGTGTGCAACGCGACCTTTATACACATCTGGAATCAGATGTGCAGGTTTCCTCACGATGTTTTCCTTCGCCGTTAAAGCAATCGGTAAGTATACGTTCGTAAGTTCTGAAAAACTCATTGGTACATTGGCCTCCGCGGATTTGAACCCGAGAGCTCTGGCTAGTAGGTCTGAGTCGTTACCGGTTGAGCCACCGACGCGACGCTTCTAATTAATTAAATAACTAGCTGTCACGGCGAACTTAGTTCCACCTTACGCTACACTACCCTACCCTACCTTACCTTACCCTACCCTATCCTACACTTCACTACCCTATCCTACACTTCACTACCCTACCCTACCCTACACTACCCTACCCTACCCTAACTACACTACAGCTACACTACACTACACTACCCTACCCTACCCTAAAACCAATTATTTTTTGACTGATATTTTTTTTTGTTGACGAATAACATATTTTAATACTTATTATCCTATTACCGACGAAGACAAATGCAAAAACACAAAATTCATAAAAATTGGTCCAGCCGTTCTTGAGTTATAAATGGTGTAACTAACACGACTTTCTTTTATATATATAAAATAAATAAAAATAAATATTCTGGGACAAATCACACATGGTCATTGGTCACCTGGCTCCAAAGTAGGATTCCCTGTGTTATGGGTTACCAGAGACTGATATACATACTTATATTTATATACGTTTAAATACATACATATATAAGGTCTAACAAAATCAGCTGAAACTATTTTAACTGGTGCTTCCACCCATGAAACCCATAGTCAATCTCAAAAAAAATTGAACTTTCCATACCAAGTTGCCTGATCAATTGATCGAGTTAGTAAGGGAGAGCCAAATTTTTTTTTGCGTTTTTACTATGGGTTCCACGGGGACAGTTGTTCAGTTTCGTGGGTAGAAGCACCTGTTAAAATAGTTTCAGCTAATTTTGTTATACCTTATATAGATAACTAACACCCAGACACAAAGCCAACAAATCTGCTCATCACACAAATGTTTGCCCTGGGTGGGGATCGAACCCACAACTCTCGGATCAGCAGTCAAGAGCACTAACTACTGAACCACCGAGTCAGTCATATTTATATAATATAAGGTCTAACAAAATTAGCTGAAACTTTTTTAACTGGTGCTTTTACCCATGAAACTGAACAACTTTCCCCATGGAACCCAGTCAAATCGCAGAAAAAATGTCTCTTCCGTACTAACTCGATCAGCCAACTTAGTATGGGAAGTTAAATTTTTTTTTTGAGATTTGACTATGGTTTTCATGGGGAAAGTTGTTCAGTTGCATGGGCAGAAGCACCAGTTAAAATAGTTTCAGCTAATTTTGTTAGACCTTATATAAGTATGTATTTAAACGTATATAAGTATGTATTTAAACGTATATAAGTATGTATATCAGTCTCTGGTAACCCATAACACAGGGAATCCTACTTGGCTCCGTTACACCCATCCACAACACCAATAAAATGACATGTCTGTCTAATGTAAGTAAAATGTTCATTTTTAACATAACAGTAACTATGTACCATTAACTATATATTATGTGCCTGGTGTCTCAATAAACTTATTCTATTCTATTCTATTCAATACGTATACTAAGTCGTGTCGTGATTTAAGAGTACCTTTGAGGGACGAAGCGGCAAATACAGTTAAGTGATTCTTCTGAAAAACCGACCATGAGATTTTGACGTAAAAATGTACCTGGTATCACTAGTAGGTACCAAAAAAGTGTTAGTGTGCGTGTGTGTTTATGTATGTTTGTCGTACCCCTAATTAGCGGGCGGACTACTAAACCGATTTTGATTAAATTTCAATTGTACAATTATTTTGCATGAGTACATTTTAGATTTTTTGTTTTCATATTATAAAGGGTACATTCCATACAAAAAACATATATTTTTTATAAATGGCGCTAACGATGGTCCCCAAATTTTTATCATCCAGTAGATACAATTGTTAAATCTCAATTATGCGATATGTGGTATATCTAGTAAAACTCTAAAAATGGTACCTCCCATACAAATTAAAAAATGTAAGATTAAAAAGGTATGTTCTCCTTGGGGAGTTCCATTTATTTTATTTTTAAAAGGTGGCTTCCCTTATGAAACAACATCCTTCGCAAAGCGTGTCTCAGACAGACAGTTCTAAACCTCTGCATCTATGTACGAGGGTGCTTTTTTATGTTCGCGGAATGGCAGGGTTGGAGAGGGATTAGGGGTCTCATTAGTACCTCAACATGTTGCACTATGGGGAAATAGTTATCAATACAATATGCAAAAAGCCATTGTCACACAAAAAAGAGCAATACGCACTATTGTCAAAATACCGCAAAGTGAGTCTTGTATATCACATTTTGTTAGGTTAGACATACTTACAGCTCCATGCATAAGAGTCTTGTCGATCACATTTTGTTAGGTTAGGCATACTTCCAGCTCAATGCCTTGGAGTCTTGTTGATCACATTTTGTTAGGTTAGACATACTTACACCTCAATGCCTAAGAGTCTTGTAGATCACATTTTGTTAAGTAAGGCATACTTACAGATCAATGCCTGGGAGTCTTGTCGATCACATTTTGTTAGGTTAGGCATACTTACAGCTCCATGCCTGGGAGTCTTGTCGATCACATTTTGTTAGGTTAGGCATACTTACAGCTCAATGCCTTGGAGTCTTGTCGATCACATTTTGTTAGGTTAGACACACTTACACCTCAATGCCTAAGAGTTTTGTCGATCACATTTTGTTAAGTTAGGCATACTTAAAGCTCAATGCCTGGGAGTCTTGTCGATCACATTTTCTTAGGTTAGGCATACTTACAGCTCAATGCCTTGGAGTCTTGTCGATCACATTTTGTTAGGTTAGACACACTTACACCTCAATGCCTAAGAGTTTTGTCGATCACATTTTGTTAAGTTAGGCATACTTACAGCTCAATGCCTGGGAGTCTTGTCGATCACATTTTCTTAGGTTAGGCATACTTACAGCTCAATGCCTGGGAGTCTTGTAGATCACATTTTGTTAGGTTAGACATACTTACAGCTCCATGCATAAGAGTCTTGTCGATCACATTTTCTTAGGTTAGGCATACTTACAGCTCAATGCCTGGGAGTCTTGTAGATCACATTTTGTTAGGTTAGACATACTTACAGCTCCATGCATAAGAGTCTTCGATCACATTTTCTTAGGTTAGGCATACTTACAGCTCAATGCCTGGGAGTCTTGTCGATCACATTTTGTTAGGTTAGGCATACTTACAGCTCAATGCCTGGGACTCTATTCAATCACATTTTGTTAAGTTAGGCATACTTACAGCTCAATGCCTGGGAGTCTTGTCGATCACATTTTCTTAGGTTAGGCATACTTACAGCTCAATGCCTGGGAGTCTTGTAGATCACATTTTGTTAGGTTAGACATACTTACAGCTCCATGCATAAGAGTCTTGTCGATCACATTTTCTTAGGTTAGGCATACTTACAGCTCAATGCCTGGGAGTCTTGTAGATCACATTTTGTTAGGTTAGACATACTTACAGCTCCATGCATAAGAGTCTTGTCGATCACATTTTCTTAGGTTAGGCATACTTACAGCTCAATGCCTGGGAGTCTTGTAGATCACATTTTGTTAGGTTAGACATACTTACAGCTCCATGCATAAGAGTCTTGTCGATCACATTTTCTTAGGTTAGGCATACTTACAGCTCAATGCCTGGGAGTCTTGTCGATCACATTTTGTTAGGTTAGACACACTTACACCTCAATGCCTAAGAGTCTTGTAGATCACATTTTGTTAAGTTAGGCATACTTACAGATCAATGCCTGGGAGTCTTGTCGATCACATTTTGTTAGGTTAGGCATACTTACAGCTCCATGCCTGGGAGTCTTGTCGATCACATTTTGTTAGATTAGGCATACTTACAGCTCAATGCCTTGGAGTCTTGTCGATCACATTTTGTTAGGTTAGACACACTTACACCTCAATGCCTAAGAGTTTTGTCGATCACATTTTGTTAAGTTAGGCATACTTACAGCTCAATGCCTGGGAGTCTTGTCGATCACATTTTGTTAGGTTAGGCATACTTACAGCTCCATGCATAAGACTCGTGTTATCACTTTTTTTAAGGTTCGGCATACTTACAGCTCCATGGCTGGGAGTCTTGTCGATCACATTTTGTTAGGTTAGGCATACTAACAGCTCAATGCCTGGGAGTCTTGTCGATCACATTTTGTTAAGTTAGGCATACTTACAGCTCAATGTCTGGGAGTCTTGTCGATCACATTTTGTTAGGTTAGGCATACTTACAGCTCAATGCCTGGGACACTATTCAATCACTTTTTGTTAGGTTAGGCATACTTACAGCTCCATGCTTGGGAGTCTTGTCGATCACATTTTGTTACGTTAAGCATACTTACAGCTCCATGCCTGGGAGTCCTGTCGATTCCATTTTGTTAAGTTAGGCATACTTACAGCTCCATGCATAAGAGTCTTGTCGATCATATTTTGTTAGGCATACTTACAGATCAATGCCTGGGAGTCTTGTCTATCACTTCTTGTTAGGTTAGGCATACTTACAGCTCCATGCATAAGAGTCTTGTCGATCACATTTTGTTAGGCATACTTACAGATCAATGCCTGGGAGTCTTGTAGATCACATTTTGTTAGGTTAGACATACTTACACCTCAATGCCTAAGAGTTTTGTCGATCACATTTTGTTAAGTTAGGCATACTTACAGATCAATGCCTGGGAGTCTTGTCGATCACATTTTGTTAGGTTAGGCATACTTACAGCTCAATGCCTGGGACTCTATTCAATCACTTTTTGTTAGGTTAGGCATACTTACAGCTCCATGCTTGGGAGTCTTGTCGATCACATTTTGTTAGGTTAGGCATACTTCTTACAGCTCCATGCTTGGGAGTCTTTTCGATCACATTTTGTTACTTTAAGCATACTTACAGCTCCATGCCTGGGAGTCCTGTCGATTCCATTTTGTTAAGTTAGGAATACTTACAGCTCCATGCATAAGAGTCTTGTCGATCATATTTTGTTAAGTTAGACATACTTACAGCTCAATGTCTGGGACTCTTGTCTATCACCTCTTGTTAGGTTAGGCATACTTACAGCTCCATGCATAAGAGTCTTGCCGATCATATTTTGTTAAGTTAGACATACTTACAGCTCAATGCCTGGGACTCTTGTCTATCACTTCTTGTTAGGTTAGGCATACTTACAGCTCCATGCATAAGAGTCTTGTCGATCATATTTTGTTAAGTTAGACATACTTACAGCTCAATGCCTGGAACTCTTGTCTATCACTTCTTGTTAGGTTAGGCATACTTACAGCTCCATGCATAAGAGTCTTGTCGATCACATTTTGTTAAGTTAGGCATACTTACAGATTAATGCCTGGGAGACTTGTAGATCACATTTTGTTAGGTTAGACATACTTACACCTCAATGCCTGGGACTCTTTTCAATCACTTTTTGTTAGGTTAGGCATACTTACAGCTCCATGCTTGGGAGTCTTGTCGATCACATTTTGTTACGTTAAGCATACTTACAGCTCCATGCCTGGGAGTCCTGTCGATTCCATTTTGTTAAGGCATACTTACAGATCCATGCATAAGAGTCTTGTCGATCATATTTTGTTAAGTTAGACATACTTACAGCTCAATGCCTGGGACTCTTGTCTATCACTTCTTGTTAGGTTAGGCATACTTACAGCTCCATGCATAAGAGTCTTGTCGATCACATTTTGTTAAGTTAGGCATACTTACAGCTCAATGCCTGGGACTCTTGTCTATCACATTTTGTTAGGTTAGGTTAACAGTTAACCGCCCACAATAAAGTCCAGAACTAGCTCCCTGCGACTATTATCTATTTCCAAATATGAAAAAACAGCTCCATGGCAAGATATTTTGAAGTGATGAAGAATTGAAGTGCAGGTTTAGCAAACGGCCAAGGAGTAAAATTTCTTGCCGGCGCGTATGTGTTTTTTTTTACTGATTCGTATAATTTAGGAATCTTCTAGATGAGAGTGAACATGCATTAATTTAACTTGTGTGTTACATCCTCGTTACACCAGATGAGTTATGCAGACAAACTTAATCAAGTTTTTAATAAAAAAAAAAACATTGAGAAATTAGGCAATCTTTTTTTGATGGTATGCGATCAGAAAAATGTATTAGGCTAGCAGGTAAATATTACTTATACAAATAAAAATATTGGTGAATTTTTATTTACCGCATCTAGAAAAGATTTTTCTAGAAATCATTTCTATTAAGATTCCTTGCCTGCGTCTATGTTTCCCGACTCCTAACATTTAGGGATCTTCAAAGCGAGAGTGAATAACCATTATTTGAGTTTGGGTGTACCATCCTCGACTACATCGTTACTTACCATCAGGTGAGATGTAGTCAAACCCACTCAAATTTTTAATAAAAAAAAATGCTGTGTCCATAAAAAAAGTTATAGGCACTTGTTCACTTCTTTTGTTACATTTATTCCTGAAAAAAATAATCACAAACCGTTTAAGAAACCACTCTACAATTCGAAACACCGACTGTTTATTCAAATGTAATGATTTTTCTTACTTTGTTTATCTGCGAAAAAGGTAAATTATATTTTTAAGTAGCTGCCGGCTTGTCTTGGATTGCCGTGCGGTATTTGTGCTCCGGGATATTAAATATTTTTCTTTGCTCATCTTCTTGGAGTGGGGCAGGTTTTTGGAGATCCGCACTCAAAAGATGCCAACAGGACCAAACTACTAAGCCTAACAAAAGACGAAAGCAAAAGTATCGGTGTCGGACACGTTTTCCGACTAGCTCTCATTCGAAAAGTATCTGGGTGTTGACTAAGTTCCAAAATATGAGTAATAGTTATTTATGATACAAGGGTGGTAAAAAGGTCAATAACAAACGAGTGACATTTGTGAGGCCGAGCCGCAGGCGAGTCACGAGTTTGTTTGACACTTATTTTGAAGAGACGTAGATTCAAATTCCGCCGAGTAAATCCTGTTTTTATCAAATTGTATGGTCAGTTCGTTAATTCAAACTTCTTTAGGGTAAGTGAAATGATGTTTTATCGTACCTATTTCAAACATTTTCTACAGTTTATTAAACACATTGTGTAAGAAATTACGTTTTACGTTTTTTCCTGTAACTTTTACTATTTCTTCAAATAAATTTATATTATCTACAAAAAAGTTTGGAGTTTTAATCATAAGATTTTAAGTGTTATAATTAAGTTATGTGTTTTAAGCGGAAAAAATAAGGTTTTTTTTTTACGTAAGAGTTTTGATCTTGAATTTTTAAAATTACTAAAAATGTTTTTTTATCTACTTAAAAAATATTAACTTAGCTGGTTTTTTTCGTATGTTTTTGTTATATAGGTAATATTTATATTTTTTTCTTATAACCATGTTTGAAATTTATTTTTACAGTCATAATGTCACTACGGAGCCCAGGTATTAGAGGAAAGCAAATGTTAGACCTACTGGGATTAAAAAAAGTAACTCATTCTTCAGATAAATGTAAGGAAACATCTTTATACTGAAAACATATTTTTTATTGTATTATCATTGTGTTTTTTTTCTATTCTAACATAATATTTAAAATTATTTATACAGGTAATAATAATGGTGACTGAAAATTCAAGAGGAAGAACTTAATATATGAGGATGATCAATTTTCGAATAAAAGCCAGGACACGCATCTAGATTTTAATTTAAAATGTAAGATTTTGGGTTCTACATTAGATAGATACCATTATTATAGTCGAATGTCAAAATAAATGTCTGAAATATATATTTTCTGTTAGGTCGTAAGTATACCGATTTCAACCACGAAATATAATCACCTCCAACAACTTAAAACGGTGATACCTAACGAACGTCATGGATTCTATGACTCTTTGCTATTCCTGCCATTAGAGTTATTAAAGAAAACTATTATTTAAACTTTTAAAGGTCTACTGAATTATTATTAAAGGTTGGTTATATAAAACTGATGAAAGTTTTTAATATCTAAGAGGAGGCTGATTTGTTTAAAAGCATTATGTTATGCGCCGGCAGAATATCAGCGCTGTAGGTACATACTTACCTGCAGCAGTAATATAGAAGTCATTGCCTGCAGCATATGCTGAGTCAGAGCCATTTCGTAGCTACGGCACAATTCAATGTATCTGCCCTCTTTATACATTTAAGCTTAGATATAAGAAGTTTTAATTATTTTTTGTTTACCTATCAATTGTAATTGTAGCTTTGAATAAATGTTTTATCTATCTATCTATGTCAATAATTATAATTTAAAGTGTTCTACTTATAAGATTGGTTAAACAGTTTGACATCAAGAAGAGACTGATTTGGTTAAAAATATTCTTGTTTTTCTTATGTTAATGTCGCCATTTTAATTCTGCAATGGATTTTATACATTTTCAGTTCCTAATTTTCAATTTTATTTGATTTTGTATTGGTCCAGTTTAATTTTAGTATAGGGCTTGACTCATGTTAATAGCATTGTTTTTATTCAATTTTTTTGAACAAGAATTGTTGACGATTATTTAATGTAACAAAATGGTTCACAATAAAGGATTTTTGAATCTCTATTTAGTGTTATTTTTTATATTTTAAGTTAATAAAATCTCTTATGTATATTACATTGAATAAATTTATTTATTTAATTATTTTATTTTATTTTATTTCCTTAATGAAACCTACAGCATATAATTTTATTATTTGATTGATAGTGTATGGCAAATGGCAATACCTCCTATAAATTAGTTAAAAACTTTTAACTACATTGAATTGAATATATTTTATTATTATTGTATAGCAATATCTCATATGTACAAAAATCTCCATAAATACTGGTATTATGACAAAATAGACAATGGCAATGAGATTGTATAGCCGAAAGTATGAAAAATCAATTAAATAATATATTTTAAGTCAGTGTTACAATGAATGATACGTTTTTTTCGCCTCCTGTAAAGTTGGGTTTTTGCAGATAGGAGTGTTTGGTTCTTAACCGTCGAAATATGAATAACAATATAAAAAGTCTGGATTTTCTTACTTCTTAAGTGAAACATGCCCGATTATGTGAAACAAAAGTTAAAAAAAAACTAAAAACTGACATACCCAGTAACAAGTATCTCATCTGTGATCAGCGACTTATTAAATACATTTTTTTTACTTATACAGGGTTTAAAAAAAGGTGTAGGACCCGATACCTTGGGGTTCTAATCATCATACTGAACAACTTCCCAAGAAACCCACAGTCAATTCTCAAAAAAAAAATTGGACTCTCCATACAAAAACTAAAAACCAACTTTAAAAAAAGAAATTCACTCAAAATTACGAAATAATATTCTTATAATATATGAATACTCGAAACTAACTAATAATAACGAAATCAAAGTTAGGTACCGTATCAAAATAGGGACCTAAAATTTTTTTTAAGGTCGATACCAGCACACCTATCAAATCTTTTAGATTCGGTGGCTTGACCACAAAAAAAATGATTCGTACCCACCTTCAATTTCGTTTTAATTGGTTATTCCGTGTAATAATATATAAAAATATTAATAAGTTTGAGTAAATTTATTTCAGAGCTCGGTATTTAGTTAATTAAAATTATTTTATTTTTATATTTTTAGTGATAATGCTATATCTATGTATAAACGTTAAACCCAATCACCTACTCGCCAGTGGCTTCCATCATCTCAGTAGCATGAAAGTTAAGGAGTCAAACCTTCCATCATCAGTTCACCTGAATAACCTGAAAGAATACAACTATCGGTCTATACGTACCTACGTATCTACCTATAATAATACATAACACTTTAAACTTTCACGATTACTCATTATGACAAATTGAAAGCGGGACTTGAAAGAATATAAAGAAAATTTAATGAGTTAATTATCCTTTAACTCCTTACCGTTAAGGAGTTGTACTTTCCATCATCACCTAACCAACATAAGTCGCCGAAAAAGTAAACTAAAATAAATTTAAATAAACATAGACTACGTAGTTTGAAAGGAAGAAAATTATGATATAAATTTCAAATTTAAAAGAAATATTTCTTACTACAAATGTTTACAGGCTTTGCTTAAATTTGGGATTTTTCATGATCGAGTCAAGTTAATCTAATCGTGTAATAAACTTACAAGGGACTTATGTAATAGCCTTAATAAAATAACATATCTTTTTTTCAGGCCAAAAAGTTAAGCGGAAATAATTTTCCTGATTTTTTTGCTAAGCGCTTCTCACTGCTTATTTGCCATGAAAAAAATATATGATAAAACAATGGTCTCACACAATTTTTGGTCCCAGTTGTCTTATTTCATTGTTTGCTATGTTGATCTTTGCTTCTTTTCTTGTAGTTGGCAAGGTCAAGAGATGTTACACAAGTCGTTCTTCTCATTGTAGTGATTGCATTTTCATTCAGGAGTCACTCGGGCCAAATGGTGGCTACTCAGAGACCTCCATCACTACGGGTTTGGATGCGGCTTAAAAAGGTATTTTAACCGACTTCAAAAAAAGGAGGTTCTATTTTCATCTGTATATATTTTTCGAAGTATCTTTACCGATATTTTCATCAACTATGGGCCAATTGTAAAGAAAAATGTTTGATAGGTTATGCCTTCGGTGTGGTTCCATATTAATTGTATTGAAATTGGTTCGGTATTTTTTAGTAAGTTAACAAAAAAAAGCAAAATTTAAACCGCCTCCGTGGCGTAATGGTTAAGTCCTGGTTAAGACTTGGTTTAGTTGTTGCCATCATCAGATCCTTGTTTCCTTATCTATCATGGTACAACCCTTGGGATATCTCCTTTCCAACAAAAAAATAACCATCAAAATCGGTTTATAAACGACGAAGTTATCCGCGAACACTCATAAAAAATATATATGTACGGTCGAATTGAGAAACCTCCTCCTTTTTTTGTAGTCGGTTAAAAATTCGAGTAATTTTTAATAAAACCAGTTCAGTTTGTGATAATCCTAGCGCAGAGTGTGGTTGTTGGACTTTTTCATCGCACCGCACGTTTTTTTTAAATTAGTTAAATGATGCTTGTTATGCCTATGCGACCTCTTACTGGTGAAATAGCTACAGCTTAATTCTGATTAAAATCTCTTTATCGCGCACGTATTTAAAAAAATAATTAAGTATATGATGCTGGTTATGCCTAGCCTAATTCTGAATTGCAATTAAATTTGCGAGCCTGTTTTCCGAAAAGTTTGGCAAGGCCGACTTTGAATAAAATCTCTTTGTACGATATTTGGCGATCCTTTTTTCGGAGTAGTATGGCAAGGAAAACTTTTCCCAAAGATGCTTGTCACACTAATGAGCAAATTACAAACAGGGAGTTTTTTGCGGGATTTGTGGTGAACGCATTCGTAGTTTTATTTTATTGTTTTTGCATTGTTTTCTGCTAGAGTTTAGTTTCAAAAAGTGATGCGTTTTGAAGAAAATCGTCTGGTGCACGTGAGCAATGTGGAGAACAAGAAAATAAAATGAAGAAGGACGTGAAGACCCGACTTGCACTAAGTGCAGTTTTATAGATGCTCCACTGAGACCGGGTATTCCACCTCACAGTGAGGCTGCTGCAAATACTCCTAGATACTACTAGATTTTTAATGCACTGTAACTTGCATTTAAAATCTAAAAATAATTGAAGACGTAAAATGAAGACCCTCTCAAAAGGGACGTTAATATATTGTAACCAACCAATTACAAGCAGTTATTTATTCACAATTGGCAAGACCTTCGCATCATCTCACCTGATGATAAGTGACAATGTTGCCGAAGATAGAAGCGGGCTTACCAAGATTCCCCAACGCAATGGAGAACTGGCTATCTTATCTTCAAGCCGGAACACATCAATGTTGTGTCAGTTTTGAAGTTTTGAGTTTTGAGTGAAAGCTTAGTCTTTTGAAACATGCCTTGTCCACAGTCGTTCGTAGCGTGCGTCCGCGGCGGTGGCGACCGCTGGCTAAGCCAATTAGTGTCCACTTGGGTCAACACGGGCTCGTTAGCGGACTGTGTGCTCTATTCAATTCGATTTGCAGCTCCACCGCCACTTATTGATACGACACACAGTTCTTTGTCCTCGCTACATTACTGCTTTGTTCTATTTGACTCGCTCTGTCTCTCTCTCTCTTATCGTGTGGCACAATTAACCGTGCTATCCAAGGGAGAAATGAGCAGAAAAAAAATTAGATAGAAAACTGCTTATAATTTGGTCATTAGTGAGAAGCTTCTTTGGGTAAAGTTTTCCTTGCCATACTACTCCGAAAACAGGATTTTACATTACTGCGGTGTTCTATTTGACTCGCTCTCTCTGTCTCTCTTATCGTGTGGCACATTAACCGTGCTATCCAAGGGAGAATTGAGCAGAAAAAAATGGATAAAAAACTGCTTGTAATTTGGTCATTAAAGTGACAAGCTTCTTTGGATATAGTTTTCCTTGCCATACTACTCCGAAAACAGGATCTCAAACGAGCAATGAAATTTGTGCTGAGCAGAAATCTTTCGATATAGAAGTATAGTGAGTCTGTAATCTGTATAATTTTGAACAAAAAAAACTGACTTCAAACAGGAAACTAAGGTTCCCCTCGATGCTATCATCAGATCCTGGTTTCCTTATCATGATACCATCCTTGAGATATCTCCTTTCCAACAAAATTTTTTTTTATCAAAATCGGTTCATAAACGACATAAAAAGAATAAAAAATATAAACGGTCGAATTGAGAAAACTCCTCCTTTTTTGTAGTCGGTAAAAAGCAGTTACAGTTTTGAATTTTACAAAGTCATCTTTCATCATAAGTCACCTTGGCGCACGCTCGATGGCGGGTCTTGTAACTGAATGTGCTAAGATGTATCATTAGGAGAGGTCAGTGTTTCCCGATTCCTATAACTTGGGGATCTTCAAGGCAAGAGTGAATAGGCATTATTTGAGTCTGCGTGTACCATCCTCGACTGCATCATCACTTACCATCAGGTGAGTTGCAGTCAAACGCACTCAAATTTTTAATAAAAAAAAGGTGTTATCCAGCTTGATTGGATACTCACTTAGTTGCAATTTGCAAGCAGATCTGTATTGAGGCCTTAACATGGGTCAATTAATAACAATATTCCATTCAAATTATTGAAAGTCTGTGTAAAGCTATCACCATGGAAAAAATATATAATATACTTAGAGTATTAAAAAATACTCCATCTGCCGCAAACTTTCCCTGCCAAGCGTGTGGGCGAGTCTGCCGTTCGCGCATCGGGTTGCTGAGCCACCAAAAGCGTTGCCTCTAGTCCAGGACACTGTAGTTAATCGTCTGTAATAGACGTAGAGGCTAGGGTTGATGAGGAAGTGGCTATGAGGATGAGGAAGAGGAAGAGGAAGTATTCGGCATTGAGTTTGAGGAAGCGGATGAGGAAGAGGACTTTTCTGTGAGGTAGAGGAAGCGGATGAGGAAGAGGAAGAGGAAGCTGATGAGGAAGATGAATTCATATAATCATATTTTTTTTTAAAGTTAGTCAAATTAACAAATTTTTCGTGAGTAGATGTTGTGACAAATTTTGCAGCGTACTTTTTCTTCATCCACTTCATCAAAATAAGGCCAGTGATGATTAAAAAATCTATTTAAAAATTTATATTAAAAAAATACCACTTTTGATGTAACAAAATATACTGTAGACCCTGTTATTGGCATTAATTGCAAAATTTCTCGAAAACAAATAGCTAATATTGTATTGAAAGAGGCGTGATCTTATGTATGTATGTAATATTGTATGAAAACAACACACAAAAATCGGTGACTTTAAGACCTTTAATTTTAATTAAACACATTTTTTTAAAACTTATTTGTAAGTGATGAACAGTAGTAAAAATATGTAAAAATCGAGAATTGGGCGTTTGGTTTCAACGTAACAGCCGCGTTGAAGCCCGCATTGATTTGAACTTAAAATGAATAGACTTATGTTCAATATTATTGAAACACGTATCAACCTGCTCGGATTGAGTGATCTAAGTGTCTTAAGTTAGGGACCTAGGCCGCTCTTATCATATTCGTGTCGAATTACAGAATCTGTTTATATTCGAGTCAGCAGTTTCAATTATCGAACTGCTTACGGCTATTTCGTCCGCCCCACTGCCAGCCGGGTCGCTGCAAGCTGCCCGCGCCCACAGTCGGTCTCGGGCACAGTATTACAATATGGCTTACAGTAGCGCAACGCCTTTGATGTCGCACGATGCCGCCACGGCGTAGGTATTAGCAGTACTAACCTGTAGCCAGCCCGGGAAACTCGCGGAGTTTGCCAGGGTGTGTCCCGCCGCCCGCTGCCCCGCAAGTACCCTTCCGTTGCTCTGCGTAAGTACATTCGTTGCACTACTGTAAGCCGCTATATTTTAATACTGTGGTCTCGGGATTAAGCGGGCGCTGAATCGCTTGCAGATTCCCCCCGCTAGCCCGCTGAAAAGAAAGCTAATTGCGGGTACCTGGCAAATTGGATTTCCCTCCGTAAACATAATGATTTTCTCTATTTGTTAAGTGGTAAAATGTGATGTTTTTGAATTTAATTTATGTTGAGTTTGAGCACAGCGAAAATTTCTCATATCTGTGCTGGAAACATTTGAAAAGTATATGATATAAAGTAGGTACTTATGTATTTCAACCTTTTCTTCCTTCAAAAATAAAAATCCAATCATAAATAAAATTGAATCTATTATTCATCATATCAGCCGAAGGAAGTCCACTGCTGGACATAGGCCTCCCCCAAGGATCTCCACGACGACCGGTTCTGCGCTGCCCTCATCCAGCGGCTTCCCGCGACCTTCACCAGGTCATCGGTCCACCGAGTGGGAGGCCTGCCTACACTACGCTTTCCGGTGCGTGGTTGCCACTCGAGAACTTTACTGCCGCAACGGCCATCTGTTCTACGAGCAATGTGCCCCGCCCACTGCCACTTAAGTTTAGCAATTCTAAGAGCTATGTCGGTTACTTTGGTTCTCTTACGGATCTCCTCGTTTCTGATTCGATCACGCAGATAAATTCCGAGCATAGCACGCTCCATTGCCCTTTGGGTGACCTTGAGCCTTCTTATGAGGCCCATAGTAAGCGACTATGTCTCAGTTCCGTACGTCATCACTGGCAACACACATTGGGAGAAGACCTTGGTCTTAAGACACTGCGGTATCTGGGACAAGATATTGCGAAGCTTCCCGAACGCTGCCCAGCCGAGTTGGATTCGACGATTGATCTCTTTCTCGAAGTTGGACCTACCTAACTGGACTGTTTATCCCAGGTATACATATTCGGTAACAACTTCGAGTGTAGAGCCTCCAACCTTCAGAGGAGTAGGTATGACACGGACGTTTGACATAATTTTCGTCTTGTCCATGTTCATTCTAAGACCCACTTGTTGAGAGGCTCTACTGAGGCCATCGAGCATTGTGCCTAAGTCGTCCATAGTCTCAGCCATGACCACGATATCGTCAGCGAATCGAAGGTGGGTGATGTATACACAGCGTGGCTGTACATTTCTTTTTTTATTTAGTGTCACAAATGAATCTATTTTCGTGTGGTTCGTAATTTGCCATGTTCAGTTATCCACGCGAACGAAGTCGCGAGCAACGCAAAAGTTTGTAAGAATAATTATATCAGCTCATATACGCCCCCACCGAGGGCCTCGAGCCTACCCTGAAAGCAGGGCGATCAGGCCTTAGTCGACCACGCGGGCCCAGTGCGGGTTGGTTGACTTCACACACAACCTTTGAGTTTCATCGTAGGCGTGTGCAGGTTTCCTCACGATGTTTTCCTTCACCGTTAAAGCAATCGGTAAGTATATGTACGTAAGTTTTGAAAAACTCATTGGTACATTGGCTGTCCAGATTTGAACCCGGTACCTCTGGTTAGAAGGACCGAGTAGTTACAGGTTGAGCCACCGACGCTTTTTACTCTTTCACGCAAAAACTTCTGAACGGATCTGGCTGAACTTCTATAGGTAGATAGATTAGGACCTGGATTAACACATAGGCTACAATTTTCCACGCTGCGCACTGCGCGCCTTCGAAAAGTCATAGAAACGTTGTCCACACGGGGGAGGCCGCGGGATATAACTAGTCATGAATAATTTGAACAAGTGCTGTTAACAAACTTGCTGTGGCGCCAATATTGTAGTAGAATAAGATCTTATTTTCTTTTAATCATAGTTGACCTTGACAACATCTCACCTGGTGGTAAGTGACGATGTTGCCGAAAATGGAAGCGGGCTTACCAAGATTCCCCAACGCAATGGGAAACTGGCTATCTTATCTTCATACCGGAACACACCAATGATATCAACATTGGTATTTGGCGGCAAGACTTAGATAAGATGGTGGTAGCTAGCCAGGCGGGCTTAGAAAATGCCCTACCACCAACCAAACCGAGTCTTACAATTGACCCCGCCGGGAATCGAACCTGCGACCTCCTGTGTAAGGCCAGTGAACTTTGTCTCTGAGCTACGGAGGCGGTTAATTATAATTATTATTATTTCTACTACAATATAGACGCTACAACAAGCTTGTTAACAACTGTACCTGGCTAGGTAACAACGTCTGCGTCGATCGACGCACCGAAAGGTTGTCGCGGTGTCCCGCGGTAATCTACTCCGTGACTTGCAAGTGGAATGCGTGGTTTTATTACCGCCACCGCTGCCACCGAGCCGCCCCCTCGATCAGCGCCTGGGGGCGGCCCGCGTCGTGTCGGCAGTGGCCGCATCGAGGATGCAGGGCGAACTAACGCGACGACGTGACACCATCAGTTACGAATTCCCGCACGTATGTTCTGTTCTGTACGGAACCCTTTGTGTGCAGTTCTGACTCGCACTTGGCCAGTTTTTAAATTTATTTTAGATACTGTCAAATACCCGACAGTATCTAAAATCAGTATCAAACGGTTCTGTACTTCTATACTAGATGTCTCTAGTTTCTTCACGTTTCAAAAAACAAGTTTTTTTGTACAGAGACCCCTTTATTTTATCACTTTTTCAGATTTTTTGTATAATTATTGTTATAACGACGACCGAAATACATCATCTGGTAAAAATTTCAGCTGTATAGCTATCACAAATACAGCCTGGTGACAGACAGACGGACGGACAGTGAATTCTTAGTTATAGGGTCCCATTTTACCCTTTGGGTACAGAACCCAAAAAAAGTTATTCACTTAATAGCATTTCTCCTACAAGAGCATAAAAAGTTATGAATTTTATATTTAAATTCAATTTCAATTTTAAATTTATCAAAATCAATAAATTTGCTCGTCAAACACAATGACGTCACAAGTTTGTAACACGAACATTTTCAGAACAAAATATCTTTTTTGACAGTTGACAAAAAGTAACTCAAATGACTAGTAGTCAAATACCGGATTATAACCATAGGTTTCATAAACAGGTCAAGATTTTTTGAAGTGAAAACTTCTTTCGTCGCGTTGGGCATTTTTTGAGATGGGAAAAACCGTTGAATCGCGACACGGATTCCGTTACCTACCGTAACCGACACCCTGGTCATTCTGGACACTTTATACAACGGGCCAGAAATGACATTTCAAAAAAAGAATGACGGAACAAACAAAATGGCGGCGAAATCCTATACGTTCGACAACCAAACTGTAACCAATCTGTATCAATCTGAATAACGAGGGGGTGAGGTCGCAATCTAGCGAGCAGCAGGGAGTGTCCATACTGTATGTAAGTACTATAATATATATATTTTGCCGGTACTGTTTCCGTTACCGTAACCGACGTAATTTTTTAAGAATATGTTAACGTCTCTGGGTACAAGGCCATTAAGTTTTCACCTCTGTCGGCATTCCCGGAGTGGTTAGTTTTTTTTACCAAAAACTTGTTTGCTAAATTTAAATTAGAGTAGTTGTTAGTTTTTAAGTATTTAAATGATAAACGATGATTAAATGTTATACGAGTTAAGTTGCTAATGCACTTTTAACTTTTTGTTAGCAATATTTCCCAGCTTTTAGTATCAAGTTTGCACAATGAAGTAAACGTTTATTGAGCAGAAAATTATATGCAGAATCACGGCGAAAGTCACGCCGCCCGTTGGAGTTACGTAAAGTGTTGTGCAGCGAATAATTAATAAAGGAGAATTTAATAAATAAAAAAATAAAAAGGTGGCCAAGTGCATGTCGGACTACGCGCAAAGTATGGTTCTTTAGTATTTTAAGTAAATAAATGTATATGTAAAAAAAAGAGTTATTTTTGCAGTTGGTATATCACGTTATGTATGGCAAAATCTATGAACTTTTTACAAAACCAAATTATTATTTTTTAATATTTTTTTAAGGAAAACTAGGTTACATTATATGATAAAACATCAATTAGATATGGAACATTGAAAAGTTTTCGCCTTTAGGTTAGAGATAAGCTAGCTTGGCGTATACGCCATATAGATAATGTTACAGATAATGCACATCTTATGAAACACTACTTGATGGCCGTGATAATTTTCCTTTTAAATTTTCTGTTATGATTTAAATTTTCTGTCTGTTTAGATTTCCTGAAATAGCAGTTTAGCTGGTACGGGTTGGGGATATGCAACTCTAAACAAATCACCACTTTATAATTTTACATTTAGTAAACAAATCATATAACGGAAAAATTATCTGAGCAAAACGTCAATTATTTTAAAAGACCTATTCAACGAAATCCCACACGATAAAAACACTTATACACTTACTTTACATATGTAAGAGAGGTACTCTAAATTTTTTACATGGGTATTTTATTCCATCATTTAATAGGAGCCACAGACTTCTTTATAAGCTTGATAGAAAAATGACTGTGACATACCGATGCACAGACAGACATGGCGAAATTATAAGGGTTTCTAGTTTATGTATGGAACCCTAAAAGAAAACTGATTCAACTCGGAAATTCCATACTAATATTATAAATGTGAAAATGTGTTTTTTTGTCTTGTACCATAACACGCTTCAACACCTTGACCAAACTTGATAAAATTTGGCATGCAGGTAGCCTAGCTGTGTCACTGGGAAAGACATAGGCTACTTTTTATCTCTTTTTTTGGTTAATTTCTTTATCATCGCAACTGAACAATGGATTGTTGTAATTTTTTGCACAGAGATGGTTGAGGGGGTGAAAAATGACATAATTTACTAATTAGCATATCCTTCCCCGCCACTCACCCTCAAAGACAGTTTTAAAAACGATGCCAAAGCGGGCGAATCCGCGGGCACAAGCTAGTTAAAAAAATTACTTATTTCATTATAAGTTGCACAGAAGAATAACCTAAATGTGATAGTTTTCTACACAAAAACTTTGTATAACAACATCTTTGTACACAATCTCGTTTTAGTCTACGAGATTAATTTGGCTCAACGGGTGTACGCTCTCCGAAGCCGTTTTAAAAACATGGCGTGCCCATAATGATTGCTTGATGAGAAACGCTTGTTTCCTACATTCTTTTTCCTTTGGGTATTATAGTAGCTTTTTGATATCCGTAGCCAAAAGAGATTATTTTTTTGATGGATTTATGGCGAGTTATCTAAAACTACTTAACCACGTACGGTGGCGTAACGGCTAGGGCCGCCGCCTCCTGTCCGGGAGGTCGTGGTTCGAATCCTGCCATGTACCAATGTGATTTTGAATTTGGATTTCATATGTAACGTTTGTCCGACGCTCTTGAGGTGAAGGAAAACATCGTGAGGAAACCTGCACACGCCTGCGGAGAAACTCGCAGGTTGTGTGTGAAGTCGACCAAGTCGCACTGGGCCCGCGTGCTCTACTAAGGACCGAGCGCCCTAATTCAGGGTAGGCTCGAGCCCCTCGGTGGTGACGTATATGAGCTGATATATATATTTTTTTAATTTATTTTTCGCAAATTTCACAGCTTATTACACATAAATATTACAACTGTTGGTTTTACATTTTAGAAAGCAAATTAAGAAATTTAACTAATTAAAATTTAAAAATGGACGAAGTAGGCTTAAACACAAATAATGTAACAGTACATGTAATAGAAAATAACATTAATAAACCAAAAATTATATAACAAAAAAAAGTACAAAGAAATAAAGAAAAACATTAAGTATGAAACGGGCAGCGCAAAGTATTATACTTTATGTGTGTAGTGTGTTTAAGGAATGTGTAAATATTGTGTGTGTATGTTGAGAGTGTTTGTATGAAGTCGTGTAAAAATTAAATTCATAAATTGGTTAAATCGGAGGAAGAATATGTCAACGTCACTAAACAGTTCGTCATAGGTTTCCACAAGTCTATGCAAAACTGAGTTACGAGTGATATGATCATGATATGACTTAACTACGTTATAATGTATCTATAAAACCTTGAAATTTCGAACTGCAACACGAAGTATCTGCTGGAACTGTTGCAAGTTGAAGTCCAAGTGTGGAGTTGATGTTAACATGTTTGTAAGTGAAAATTAGAGGGTGAACTATTTGTCGGCATGGACGGAGAGGAGGGCTTGACTCGAATGTCCTAACGAGTAAACTGTCCCGGAGTCAAGGGGACTACAATATCTAAATACCGCACGTATCCTTCCTACATCTACAGCAGGGGGTCATCTACGGTCGTCCACGTCTACAAGCTTATACTTTACTATTTATACTTTAAGCTTATACTTTTATAATTTAGTACTTTTCTGACGATCATATTATCCTTTGACTAATTATTGTAATACTAGTATTCCCGGTGAACTTCGTACCACCTTGCACTACACTACACTACCCTACACTACACTAAACTACACTAACCTACCCTACCCTACATAAGAACCTTCTCCTGACAATAACGAACTCGACAAAAAAGAATTAGCGAAAACGGTCCAGCCGTTCACGCGAGATGCCGTGACCAAGGGAAATAGGGATTCATTTTTATATAGATGACACTGATAATATGAAATAATAAACCTAATCTAATCTAATCTAATCTATAGACTCGTGACACTGTAATCAAATCAAGTGTTATTTTAGTTTAGTGGCGTAATGATTAGTCCATTCGCTTCACAACAGGTGGTCGCATGTTCGATTCCCGGCGGGGTCAACTTTGTAAGACTCGATTTGGTTGGTGGTAGGACATTTTCATTGTCCGCCTGGCTAGCTAACACCATCTTATGTAAGTCTTGCAAACATCGGTGTTAACAGCATCGATGTGCTCCGGCTTGAAGATAAGATAGCCAGATCCCCATTGCGTTGGGGAATCATGGTAAGCCCGCTTCTATCATCGCCATCATCGTCACTTAACATCAGGTAAGATGACGCCAAGGGCTTATCAATTGTGAATAAAAAAAAGAGATGTAAAAAAATTAGTTCGAGATTTTAATCTCTAGCATTAATAGAGTCAGAAAAAGTTAAAAAAAATGTATGCATGTATGTATTTGATATTGTTTTTATGACCATTTTTTATTAGCAACATATATTACTTCACACCCCGTTAGTAAATTCTATAAATTATGGCATACTCCGTTAACTACAGTAAAAATTAAAAAGGTACCTACCATACAAAAAATAAATGTAATTATATTTTCACTAAAAAAACGTCACAAAATGAATAATCATTTATGCGAGAAGGTTTACACAGAGTAGCTTGCGGTTTATATGAAGTATATCGCTCGCATTTAATTCGGCATACAGCGTATAGCATCGTTGTTTTGAAGTATATTGCTCGCATTTAATTCGGCATACAGCGTGTAGCATCGTTTATTTGAAGTATATCACTCGCATATAATTTGGTATACAGCGTGTAGCATCGTTTATTTGAAATATATCGCTTGCATCTAATTCGGCATACAGCGTGTAGCATAGTTTATTTGAAATATATCGCTTGCATCTAATTCGGCATACAGCGTGTAGCATCGTTTATTTGAAGTATATCACTCGCATATAATTTGGCATACAGCGTGTAGCATCGTTTATTTGAAATATATCACTCGCATCTAATTCGGCATACAGCGTGTAGCATCGTTTATTTGAAGTATATCACTCGCATATAATTTGGCATACAGCGTGTAGCATCGTTTATTTGAAATATATCGCTTGCATCTAATTCGGCTTGCAGCGTGTAGTATCGTTTATTTGAAATATATCGCTTGCATATAATTCGGCATACAGCGTGTAGCATAGTTTATTTGAAATATATCGCTTGCATCTAATTCGGCATACAGCATGTAGCATCGTTTATTTGAAGTATATCACTCGCATATAATTTGGCATACAGCGTGTAGCATCGTTTATTTGAAATATATCGCTTGCATCTAGTTCGGCATACAGCGTGTAGCATAGTTTATTTGAAATATATCACTTGCATCTAATTCGGCATACAGCGTGTAGCATAGTTTATTTGAAATATATCGCTTGCATCTAATTCGGCATACAGCGTGTAGCATAGTTTATTTGAAATATATCGCTTGCATCTAATTCGGTAGTGTAGCATCGTTTATTTGAAGTATATCACTCGCATATAATTTGGCATACAGCGTGTAGCATAGTTTATTTAAAATATATCGCTTGCATCTAATTCGGCATACAGCGTGTAGCATAGTTTATTTGAAATATATCGCTTGCATCTAATTCGGCATACAGCGTGTAGCATGGTTTATTTGAAATATATCGCTTGCATCTAATTCGGCATACAGCGTGTAGCATAGTTTATTTGAAATATATCGCTTGCATCTAATTCGGCATACAGCGTGTAGCATAGTTTATTTGAAATATATCGCTTGCATCTAATTCGGCATACAGAGTGTAGTATCGTTTATTTGAAGTATATTGCTCGCATATAATTCGGTATACAGCGTATATCATCGTTGTTTTGAAGTATATCGCTCGCATCTAATTCGGCATACAGCGTGTAGCATCGTTTATTTGAAGTATATTGCTCGCATATAATTTGGCATACAGAGTGTAGCATCGTTTATTTAAAGTATATCGCTCGCATTTAATTCGGCATACAGCGCGTAGCATAGTTTACTTGAAATATATCGCTTGCATCTAATTCGGCATACAGCGTGTAGCATATTTATTTGAAGTATATCCCTCGCATCTAATTCGGCATAAAGCGTGTAGCATCGTTTCTTTGAAGTATATAGCTCGCATTTAAATCGGCATACAGCGTATAGCATCGTTGTTTTAAAATATATCGCTCGCATCTAATTCGGCATACAGCGTGCAGCACCATTTATTCGAAGTAAATTGCTCGCATATAATTTGGCATACAGCGTGTAGCATCGTTTATTTGAAGTATATCGCTCACATCGAAGTCGGCATACAGCGCGTAATATTGTTTATTTGAAGTATACTGCTCGCATCTAATTCGGCATGCAGCGCGTAGCATCGTTTATATGAAGTATATCGCTTGCATCTAATTCGTCATACAGCGTGTAGCATAGTTTATTTGAAGTACATCGCTCGCATCTAATTCGGCATATAGCGTGTAGCATAGTTTATTTGAAGTATATCGCTCGCATCTAATTCGGCATATAGCGTGTAGCATCGTATATTTGAAGTATATCGCTCGCATTTTATTCGGCATACAGCACGTAGCATAGTTTATTTGAAGTATATCGCTCACATCAAATTCGGCATACAGCGCGTAATATTGTTTATTTGAAGTATATTGCTCGCATCTAATTCGGTATTCAGCGCGTAGCATCGTTTATATGAAGTATATCGCTTGCATCTAATTCGTCATACAGCGTGTAGCATAGTTTATTTGAAGTATATCGCTCGCATCTAATTCGGCATATAGCGTGTAGCATCGTTGTTTTGAAGTATATCGCTCGCGAATATCGCTCGCATTTAGTTCGGCATACAGCGCTTAGCATAGTTAATTTGAAGTATATCGCTCGCATCTAATTCGGCATGCAGCGTGTAGCACTGTTTATTTAAAAGTATATCGCTCGCATTTAGTTCGGCATACAGCGCTTAGCATAGTTAATTTGAAGTATATCTCTCGCATCTAATTCGGCATGCAGCGTTTAGCACTGTTTATTTGAAGTATATCGCTCGCTTGTAATTTTGCATACAGCGTGTAGCGTCGTTTATTTGAAGTATAGCATTTAATTCGGCATACAGCGTATAGCATTGTTGTTTTGAAGTATATCGCTCGCGAATATCGCTCGCATTTAGTTCGGCATACAGCGCTTAGCATAGTTAATTTGAAGTATATCGCTCGCATCTAATTCGGCATGCAGCGTGTAGCACTGTTTATTTGAAGTATATCGCTCGCATCTAATTCGGCATGCAGCGTGTAGCACTGTTTATTTGTTGAAGTATATCGCTCGCATATAATTCGGCATACAGCGTGTAGCATCGTTGTTTTGAAGTATATCGATCGCATCTAATTTAGCATGCAGCGCGTAGCATCGTTTGTTTGAAGTATATCGCTCGCATCTAATTCGGCATACAGCTTGTAGCATCGTTTATTTGAAGTATATCGCTTGCATCTAATTCGGCATACAGCTTGTAGCATCGTTTATTTGAAGTATGTTGCTCGCATAAAATTCGGCATACAGCGCGTAGCGTAGTTTATTTGAAGTATATCGCTCGCATCTAATTCGGCATACAGCGTGTAGCATCGTTTTCTCGCTTGTAGCGAAAACACGCAACAGAAATATATTAATACCAATAAACAAAAATATATTATTATAAAAAAAACCTTACTACTCCTACTAATATTATAAATGTGAAAGTTTGTATGTATGTATGGATGGTTGTCACTCTTTCACGCTTCAACCACTGGACGGATCGGGATGAAACTTGGCACACATATAGGTTAGGTCCTGAAATAGGACATAGGCTACTTCTTACCCCGGTAAGACGTCTTATTCACACAGGCAGATCGAAAATAACGCGGGCGTAGCCGCGCGCGAACGGCTAGTATTTTAAATGTGAAAATGTGTATTTTGTTTGTTACACGCTTTAAAACATCGACCAATCTTGATAAAATTTTGCATGCAGGTAGGCCTGTGTCACTAAAAAGGATATAGGCTACTTTAAATCTCATGAACATATCAAATTCCTGAGGGAACTGAAACAATACTCTTTTTTTGGTTAATTTATTTAACATCGCATCGGAACAATGGGTTGTTGTGATTTTTTGCACAGAGATGGTGGAGGGGATAGGAAATGACATAATTACTAATTAGCATATCCCGACATAGTTTCCGAGGAATCTGGGGAAAACTTATTTCCAAGCGCGTGCACGTCTGTGTCGCAACGGAGCAACTGATTGAAGTGATTTTTTATACAGAATTGATTAAGGGGGTGGCAAGTGACATAGACTGTTAATCAGAATAATCCGATATATTTCCTGAGGGACCTGGAGAAAACTAAAGTCAACGCTCGCGATCCGCTTGCGGCTCGCGCTCCACTCACCCTCAAAGACAGTCAGAAAAAGCCGCGGTCAAAAGCTTGTAAATAATAATATTAACGTGCCTCGCAACAAAGTTCAACAAATTTTACAAAATTATCTTCATACTATCGTAACTAGCATTCCGTTGGAGTATTGAGCAAAATTCTTATACATGAACCAGTACAATTTTTAGGAGAGTTTGCGCAAAGTTTTTTCTTTACCTATCTGACGACGACGACGGGTGGGGCGAGCGGCGAACTCCCTAACTCATGTTATTGAATTTAATGTACCCACCCACCACTCGGTTTATTGTCAAGAATATTTTTTTCACATTTTAAGTCAGCGTAAGATTTTGCCGTAAACATATTTCGAATTATTAAAAGACTAGCTGGACCGCGTGGACAATGTTTCTATGACTTTTAGAGGGTGCGCAGTGCGAGGAAGCGCGGAGAAAAGTAGCCTATGTGTTAATCCAGGTCCTAATCTATCTACCTACCAAATTTAAGCCAGATCCGTTCTGTAGTTTTTGCGTGAAAGAGTAACAAACATACATCTATACATTATTACAAACTTTCGCGTTTATAATATAAAGTAGGATTTACATGTTATTACAAACTCATAAGATTTCCCATTTACTGTTTCTGTTTCTTTTATGTTTAGCCAACCGTTAAATCTATAAATCAGTGAGAAAATCCATTTGATCTTCACGAGGCACCGCTGCGTCGACTAGGGAACACGAAATGACACACAAAGTCGGGGTTGGCGTGCAAATTTTTCTTTGGGCTCTCCGCAAAAGGTTTTCCTCGACCAACATTTACCTTCTCCGTCGGCTTCCTTTGGGTGGGTATTTGAGGCGAACGCACTTTAATCACAGGAACAGATGGAACGCTCGCTGGCTACGGTGAAAAACCAGCGAGTTATGTTTATGTAGCAGGCATACTGTATGATTAGTAATTTTACATAATTTCATTCATATCAGCCCATATACGTCCCCACCGAGGGGCTCGAGCCTACCCTAAGATAGGGCGATCGGGCCTCAGTCGACCACGCGGCCCCAGTGCGGGTTGGTCGACTTCGTACACGACCTTCGAGTTTCTTCGCAGGTGTGTGCAGGTTTCCTCATGATGTTTTCATTCACCGTAAGAGCGTCGGATGAACGTATATATGAAATCTAAATTTGAAATCACATTGGTACGTGGCAGGTTCAAACCACGACCTCCCGGACAGTAGGCGGCGGCCCAAACCATTACGCCACCGACGCTCATAATAATATAAGCCTTTATTTCTCTGACTTAGATTACATACAGCAGCTTAACAAACTAAAATTAAAAAAATAAATTAGTTGAAACCGTCAACATACACCTAAGTCAGGCCTTCCTTTGACAAAGGCATATGTCAAAAGACAGTCATTTTACATACTATCAGGCAAATTGTGTAATTCCTCCGTATGTAAACTATCAGACAAAATGTGTAGGAAACCTACTTAATTAAAATAATTTTGTGGTGGTCTAATGAAAGACGCGTTGTCCATCTTGAATTTTAATGTGAAGAAGAAAAAGAGTATAAAAACATGAGAAACGAAACTAGTACCAACGATGACCTATTATTGTTAGTTAGTATTCAAATGCCTCGTATTTAATATAAGGTCATCTTTGTTTTATGTTTCTAACAAAATGTAAAACGCTGTACGCCGATTCAGGCAATTTCTAATAATTCGTCCGTATTTAAACGGTCAAGCAAAATGTATAATTCTGTAAGCAGATTGTAAAATGCCGAGCCAGGCAAATTGTAAAAATTCGTCCGTATATAAGCGGTCAACGCCGAGTCAGGCAAAATGTCAAAATGCCGTTTGGCAGATTGTAAATGAGCTCGCTAAGCGAGCGATCGATGTTAGGTTCGGTCAGGTTTTAACTGTCAAAGAGCCTCCGAAGCGAGACTCCCCGCCCTCGCCATTGTATAATTTGGCAGACATTTGCCTTACCGTATGTATAATGACGAATTATACAGTATGCCTGCGACATTTACATTGGAATTTCTAATCAATTGACATTTTCTGTAAATAAAAGAATACATAAAAGGAAAACGTTGGCTAGGTACATACATCTGGATGTTTCTCGATTAAGAATATGTTTTTGATTATTTCGAAGAAACATATAAACATTGTAATAAAAGTATTTCACAAATCTGTATTTCTTGTATATTGCTGTGGAAATTCCAAACGGTCGGTGACATTTCGACAAATGTTTTCACGTATTCAATTTTCGAAACATTTTTCTCGCCGACATTTCTCTTGTTGTTCCTAAAGTCTCGGGAATGAGTTCGACGAAACGTTAATCTTTGGAAATAGGATCACTAGACGCTCTTGCATACCACATTTCCCAAGAAAAGGAAATCGTTCTAAAACCATTAAAAATATCCGTCGGCGGTGTTCTGTTCGCTTCGCATCAATATCCGGATTAGGTTGAATAAAATTTGGTTTGTACTAGCGAGATTTATGCAACGTTCTCAATTTCCTGGCACGACAGACACGACACGACCGCCCCGCGCTGGCTCGCCCTCACGTCCCTTGTGGGGCTTGGGGGCCTCGCGGGTCGTGGTCCCTACAGCGTCGAGGGTGCCTATAGTGCCTTCAGCATTCCCTGCCTCCAAGCGGATAATGGAGCGCGCGCATTTGCATAGCGACACTGGAGCCGAGCGGACCGGCAAATTGTTGTCGCATCGATAAATCGATCAATATGCCGTATCTACCTACAGTCTGTTCTGGTTGTGTTGATGCATTAAGTCTGTCTGCTTGCTGTATATCGAATTCGTGGTGAGGAAGAGACTGGTATTCCAGAAACAGAAGTAGTTTAATCTGCAGGTAGCCTATAGGTTTTTTATGAATAAGTAGCTGTCCCGGCGAATTTAGTTCCACCTTACACTACACTACATTATACTACACTACCCTTCCCTACAGTACCCTACACTAACCTACCCTACCCAACACTACCCTACCCTAACTACATACATTACACTACCCTACCCTACCCTACCCTATATAAACTACACTACCCTACCCTACACTACACTACCCTACCCTACCCAACACTACCCTTCCCTAACTACACTACAATACCCTACCCTACCCTAAATCCAATTATTTTTTTACTAATTTTTTTTATTGATGAATATCATATTTTAAAACTTATTATCCTATTCCCGACGAAGAAAAATGCAAAAACACCAAAATCATAAAAATTGGTCCAGCCGTTCTTGAGTTATTATAAATGGTGGAGCTAACACGACTTTCTATTATTTAAATAGATTATTACTGTTATAAGTATACTGTCGCGGAACACAGACTGGTGAGGGCCCTGGCATAATATCAGCGTTATGGGCATTCACCTATAAACATATGCTGAGCCAGGACCTTTTGCCACTGGCCTGGCACTAACTGCAATTTTATTGTATTTATTAGTAAGTAGCTATAAGTTAGTCTTAGTGGTGTAACCTTCATTTTTTAATTTTATTATTACCATCCTATTACCTATTGTTTTTTTTGTGACTGGTCGGTGCATAAACGGTTTATCTTTCTATATCTATCTATCTAAACGCAAGTCTATAGAAAATCAGATGGGGTAAATAAAACTTATTGAGCAAGCGCTAGAACGAATTTCAGCTGTTTCTTTCGTTGTTTGCTTCGTTATAGCTTTAAAGTGGCAGTGTTGCCAGTGAACGAAATAGTAAATACGGAGCTCCTCGGTTCCGCCCGGTCCGTGTCAACGTCACGAGGTCGGCTCGGTTCGTTTAAGTTTGACATCCATAACGGCACTGTTTGTGCAGCCAACCCTCTGTATGTACGATACGAGCTAGCTGTTGTACGATAGCAGAATTTGCAATGAAAATCAACCGCCTCCGTAGCTCAGAGGCAAAGTTCACTGGCTTTACACAGGAGGTTGCGGGTTCGATTCCCGGCGGGGTCAATTGTAAGACTCGGTTTGGTTGTGGTGGTAGGGCATTTTCTAAGCCCGCCTGGCCTAGCTACCCCAACATCTTATCTAAGTCTTGCCGCCAAATATCAATGTTGATATCATTGGTGTGTTCCGGCATGAAGATAAGATAGCCAGTTCCCCATTGTGTTGGGGAATCTTGGTAAGCCCGCTTCCATCTTCGGCAACATCGTCACTTACCACCAGGTGAGATGTTGTCAATGGTTTACCAATTGTTAAAAAAAAACAGTAACCTACTGCCTACCTGATAGTTCGACATGCAATACAATCCGGTGTTTGACTGCTAGTCATTTGAGTTACTTTTTATCAACTGTCAAACAGGACATTTTGTTCTGAAATTGTTTGTGTTACAAACTTGTGACGTCATTGTCATTGACGAACTAATTAAGTGATTTTGATATATATAAAATTGAAATTAGAATAAAATGTTAAATGAATAAGTTTTTATGCTTTTGTAGGAGAATTGCTATTTAGTATTTTTTAATTTATTTTAAACACTGTCAAATATCCTATTGTGAATTGTTTCTTTGTTTGAAAACTCTTTGTTATTGAAACTTATTTGTTTTTTAAATGCAACAAAGAGTTTAGTAAAAATAGTATAGAGAATAATAGTAAAGTAAAAACGCACTTATCCTTTTCGGAATCTCTTCCAGTCAACCTTGAAATGCTGTAAAGACTTCAGAACTTAAGGTCAGGCAATGTTTACGAATCGAATATAATTTTAACTACCTATATTGTCATGTAAACGTCCATAAATATACATAGATACCTAGACCTATCCAAAGTATATAATTATAAATAATACATACATACATATATATACGAGTAAGCTTTAAACATATTATTATAATATATTTAGGTCAGGGAAGGAGGAATAATGTAATGTTTTTTTATGCAGTCTTCAATGTAAATTGGCATAAGTTTAGAAAACTGTTAATGCTAAACAAAAACAAACATCTTTGCAATTACACATAATTTAGTTGAGTTCAAATAGCTCAGTTTAAAATTTCAATATTTTTCTGGCATTTTTAATAGATAGTAAAGTACTAAACGTAGCGACTTATATTATCTTTGGTAGGTACTGCGAATGTAGCAGAAGAAAAAAAAAAAAGAATGTTTAGTGCTCAGAGTACAAGGTACTCATAGCTGACAGGAGCCGGGAAGTTTCATGTAGCAGGTAGCGTTGTTGGCTAAATATTTCAAATCGTTATAATCTGTTTGTTATACGTGGAGTGTGTCGGCGGTTGCCGCCGTCCTAAGCAAATATCGCAACTTGACGAGGCAGGCGAGTGGTGCTCCGAGATTTTGCGGGTGAAAGGATTCCGTTGCTCCAAAATAAATTAAAACATGTAATAATCGGGACACGCATTAACGCTTTCACTGCCCCGAACACAATTATGTGTGTAGAAGCGGAAAACCCCAAAGTCGTAACACCCGCAGAGCCAAAGTGTTGAATAACACCTGTGTTGCTCGCTCGTAGCGTGAATGGAAATAGTACGTTGTATGTGGGGAAATAGCAAAGGAAGATAGCACTCGTTATTGATAATATACAGGATGTAAAAAGACCACTCCCGGAAACTTAAACTAGGGTTTCTACTCATCATACTGAACAACTTTCCCCAAGGAACCCATACGAGGACCGAGTCGTTACCGATTGAGCCACCGACGCTTTTTTATGTAACATTACTAGCTGTCCCGGCGAACTTCGTTCCACCTTACACTACACTAAACTCCACTACACTACACTACCCTACCCTACACTACACTACACTACCCTACCCTACCCTACACCACACCTTGGACACTTCATACAACGGGCCAGAAATGACATTTCCCAACAAAATGGCGGCGAAATCCTATACGTTAGACAACCAAACTGCAACCAATCTGTATCAATCTGGGTGACGAGGTGGTGAGGTCGCAATCTAGACAGCGGCAGGGAGTGTCCATACTGTATGTTAGTACTAATATATGTATATACTTTACCTACACTACTCTACCCTACCCTACCCTAACTACACTTCACCTACACTTCACTACACTACCCTACCCTACCCTAAAACCAATTATTTTTGGACTGATAATATTTTTTATTGATATACATATTATTCTATTTCGGACGCAGGCAAATGCAAAAACACGAAAATCATAAAATTTAGTCCAGCCGTTCTTGAGTTGTAAATGGTGTAACTAACACGACTTTCTTGTATATATCTACAGGGTGACTGGTAAGTAGTGCAAATCCTTTTAAGGAGATAAACTACATCTAATTTGCAACAGAAAAAGTCATACTAACTGGGGGTCGGAAATCAATGGTTGTCGAGTTAAAGCCCATTTCATTTTTAAATATTGTATGAAAACGCATTTGTTCAAATATTTTGTGATTTTACAAAAAAAAAGTTATAATACAGTTGGTGTGGAAAATACGGTTAAAACTTTCTCATTTTATCAGCATTCCAAAAAAGTAAAATACTTAAAAAATACAAATTGATTGCAACAAAAAAGAATGATTGTTGTCAAAAGGGTGCATCAAATCCCATACAAATTTTCAATAAACATTATTTTCATGTTTTTTTAAATTTCATAACTTATAATGTTTTTCGCATAAAAAACATCTCTGACCCTCTAGCATCATGACTAACTTTGATTCACAAGCTCATCCAAGCAAATCGAACTTTGTTGGATAATTAATGTGGGATTTTAGGCCCCCTTTTGACAACAATCATTGTTTTTTGTTCCAATTAATTTTGTACATTTTTAACTTTTTACTTTGTTCGAAAGCGTGATAAAAGTAGATAGGTTTTACCGTATTTTGGATGCCAACTGTATTATAAATTTTTGTTAAAAAATTACATTACATTTGAACAAAATATTTTTTCATATAAAAATAAAAAGTTAAATAGGCTTTAACTCGAAAACCGTTGATTTCCGACCCCCAGTTAGTATGACTTTTTCTATTGAAAATTAGATGTAGTTTATCCCCTTAAAAGCAAGCATCCTGAGAGTCACTCGAAACTTTCTTTATCCGCCATGTTTTATTTAATTAACGACTCTATGTATTAAATTAATTAGATGCAATTAAAATATCACGATGTGAAATGTTGTTGAAAGAAGTTTATGATGTCAGAGTGGTTGATGGAAAGCGCTGCGTATCCAACTAAAAGCTGAACTATGGATTGTGGCAGCGACGGTAGATCCTGCTATAAAGCTGAAAATATACACCAGCATCCTGTTTTAGGGCTATATAGTTACTTCTTGAGCTGTTGACCCATCCGCGATCAGACATACAGGACTGGCATTAAATACGTATTTGTTTTTATTTTGTAAAATGGATAATCGAGATAAACAACGCATTATTAAGTTTTAATATATTTTTTTTACTCGGCTACATCATCATTCCAAAACTTAAATTTTTAGATATTAAAACAAAAACACGGTTCGATACTACTAATAAACAGTAAACCGTTTTCGGAAAATTTATATTTAGTAATAAAAAAATCAGAGTAGGCTCAAGCTCCTCGGTGGGTACGTATATGAGCTGACATGATGATGATGATGATGACGAATAAAAAATGGGAATAAATGTTAGCAAGTTTAATTGATGAGAAATAATTAATTTACTGTGACAAAAATTCTACACAGTCAATCACGGCAAAAAATATAAAATTGTTTTATCGAAAATTCACGCATCTGCACAACATTTTTTTTCCCGGTCAATTTTGTGTTCGTGAATTTAGTTGTGTGAGACGCACGTGCTCGCAGCGCGTGGCTAGGCACAGCTTTTTGAATATTTCAGCACTATAGAGAATTTAATTAGCTTATTCTATGTTTTCCTTCATTTTTATTTCGACAAAGGCAACTTTTTACACAAAACGCATATGCCTACGGCAACGTGCGCGGATTAAGATAATGCCGTTCCATAATTTGCGGTAAAAGGTGCTCTGATTTTTATTATGAACTAGCTGTGCCCGCGTTTCATCCGCGGGAAATCTTGAATTTTCTGGCATAAAAGGTATTCTATATGTTAACCCAGGCTATAAGGAACCACTATACAAAATTTCATCAAAATCGGCTTGGTAGTTTTTGCGTGATGCGTAAACATACAGACAGATAGACAGACAAAATTCCAAAAGTTGGTATTCTATATGTTAACCCAGGCTATAAGGAAACACTATACAAAATTTCATCAAAATCGGCTTGGTAGTTTTTGCGTGATGCGTAAACATACAGACAGAAAAAAAATCCAAAATTTGTTGTTTTGGCCACTATGTCGTTAGTAATTTCCACCACAGTTATTATTTACCAAAAATATTTTATGTCAGTAAAGACACGGTCCCGTTATAGTTTTACTATACGTATAGATTTATTGCATTTTAAGGTGGGTAGGTGAGCGAAACTCTAAAATTTATTCAAAACTGAAAAGGAAGTTAAAAATACGAATCTCTCCCACGGGAACAAAGTTTGACAAGGCGTTAAGTACTTTTACATCAAAGGCGGGAAAAGAATTGACATTTAATATTTTCCGCAAGGCCGATTTAAAATTTGCGGGTGGAATTAAGAATGGCGTAAATTTTCTTTGAACAGTATTCCCAAGTGTACTGGTAGTTGGTGGGTTTCCAA
The DNA here is from genome assembly GCA_947284805.1 of Coleophora flavipennella. Taxonomy (NCBI): domain Eukaryota; kingdom Metazoa; phylum Arthropoda; class Insecta; order Lepidoptera; family Coleophoridae; genus Coleophora; species Coleophora flavipennella. The sequence continues at coordinate 2,815,585 of OX369292.1, forward strand.
TCGCGCTACGGCGCCGCGGGTCAGCCGAGTCAATGGCGGGGCGGCGGCGCTGATTAAAGCCCGGAGCAATCGCCGCGAAAAGTATTTATAGGTGCACCTGTTCGTTAGTGGCGCGCGCGCAGGCCAACTCCTTGATTAGGCGCCCACGGGCACCGCTTCGCCTGCTCTACAACGGGTTGGTAATAAAAAGAAGTACTATGAGAATTCATTGTCGGCTCTGTTGTTAGCTAGAAGTGTAAAAGTTTCCTGAATAGAAAAGTCTTGTGTGGATGCTAGAGATCGTGAAAGAAATAACGTAACGAATAATAGTAATCCTACTTCCTATATCCTACTAATATTATAAATGTGAAAGTTTTTATGTATGAATGGATGTTTGTTACTCTTTCACGCTTCAACCACTGGGCGGATCGGGATGAAACTTGGCACACATATAGGTAGGGAGATCGGGCCTTAGTCGACCACGCGGGCCCAGTCTGGGTAGGTTGACTTTACACACAACTTACGAGTTTCTACGCAGGCGTGTGCAGGTTTCCTCACGATGTTTTCCTTCAGCGTAAGAGCGTCGGATAAACGTACTTATGAAATCTAAATTCGAAATCACATTGGTACGTGGCAGGATTCGAACCACGACCTCCCGGACAGTAGGCGGCGGCACTAGCCGTTACGCCACCGACGCTCACAAATAGTATATTTTTATTATTTTCCCTTGCTTTGATATTATGTGCAAAATAAAATCCATGAAGTGATGAATTTTGCACTCTACCAATCCAAATAGCTTCCAAGTTCGATTACTCAACTGCGCCGTAAAGAAATCTCTTTGGCAGGCTAGTATTGGCTGAATATATGGATTTATGGCACACTTTACTTTTGGTGTCGCACAGAATTTGGCAAGCATTTGATTTTGCATGTGAAAAGGCCGTATGCGGTGCACGCGGGCGCGGTAGGTGCGTGCGCGTCGCATTGCCAAGCCGGTCACGCCGCGCCTTAATAACATCACGTTTGATGCGCCTCTATTATTATATTTTCATCTTCAGTCGGTCCCCGGACTGGGAGTTAAGGCGTGTTCGTTGCTTAGTTGTTGTTTGATTCCTTTTGTATTGTTATTCCATGTTTGAATTGGTATTATTAATTTAAATAATATTAATATGAATAACATGACTTGGGGACAGCTGGTCCCACTTTAGAACGTGTCCTTTATTTTATTGTTATAACATTTTTAGCCTTTAACTAACTTTATTTAAAGCATCGGTGGAGCAACGGCAAGGGCCGCTACCTCCTATCCGGGAGGTCGTGGTTCGAGTCCTGCCACGTACCAATGTGTTTTCGAATTTCGATCTCATATGTACGTTTATCCGACGCTTTTACGGTGAAGGAAAACATCGTGAGGAAACCTGCACACTCTGCAAAGAAACTCGAAGGTGGTCGTGTGGTCGACTAAGGCCTGATCGCCCTAATTCAGGGTAGGCTCGAGCCCCTCGGTGGGGACGTATTTATGAGCTGATGTAATAAACTAACTTACAGAAAAAGTTTCATATAAGGGAATTTTCTCATGTTTATACCAATGTAGGGTAGTCAGGCGAAATACTGGCGTGAACTGACTCGCGAAGTGCGACGACGGCGGTGGGGTGCGCCCTGTAGGCTGATCACGTCCCACAAAGAAGACGCTTACCCACCTGAAACTTTGTACCCTTAGCACATTAACCAACCGTCGACGAGTTTGACTGAAATCTTTAAATTACCGACTAAGGTGAATAAATTTTAATGACACCTCTACAGTAGTCGATATTAATAGGTTGGGGCGAACAAAACGAGCTGCATCTTGAACGTTAAGATTTACTTCATCATATCATCATAATCATATCATCATTTATGAAGCGTCGGTGGCTCAACCGGTAACGACTCGGTCCATCTAACCAGAGGTACCGGGTTCAAATCTGGACGGCCAATGTACCAATGAGTTTTTCAAAGACTTACGTACATACTTACCGATTGCTTTAACGGTAAAGGAAAAACATCGTGAGGAAACCTGCACACGCCTGCGAAGAAACTCGAAGATTGTGTGTGAAATTGTATTGAGTTTGCGTGTACCATCCTCGACTGCATCATCACTTACCATCAGGTGAGTTGCAGTCAAACGCACTCAAATTTTTAATAAAAAAAAGAAGTCGACCAACCCGCACTGGGCCCGCGTGGTCGACTCAGGGTAGGCTCGAGCCCCTCGGTGGGGACGTATAAGAGCTGTAATGATGGTCATCATATCAGCTCATATACGTCCCCACGGAGTGGCTCGAGCCTACCCTGAATTATGGCGATCGGGCCTTAGTCGTCCACGCGGGCCTAGTGCGGGTTGGTAGACTTCACACACAACCTCCGAGTTTCTTCGCAGGTGTGTGCAGGTTTTCGATGTTTTCCTTTACCGTAACAGCGTCGGATAAACGTATATATGAAATCTAAATTCGAAATCACATTGGTACGTGGCAGGATTCGAACCACGACCTCCCGGACAGGAGCCGGCGGCCCTAGCCGTTACGCCACCGACGCTGTACTTACAGACTGGAAATTCTTGAGCCAAGTTTGTGATACTAGTTGATACTGCATTAGGTCCGTAAACAGCATAAATTTTATTCGAATAAAAGGCCTGTGTTGCATTATTACCTTTTTTAAATAAAATTTTGAAAAATGGTGTGAATTTCTCGTTACTTTAACTGATTTTCGTAGTCGGTAAAAAACCATTGAAAAATTGCAGGATTAAAAAAAAATGCACAGATTTCCTGCATAGCACGAACTACTAGGACATTGAAAATGAAATTCAGGCATAAAAATCCTAATTCTTATCCTAAATCCTAATTGGACAAACAATAAGTAATTTATGTATGACACTATCCACCAACAGTTCGTTTTTTTTTACATAACTTCCCATACCCCGTACTCATTAATTAAAAATATAAATATTTTACAAAATCCAAAAATTTAAAAAAACAAACGAAAAAAGTTCAAAATATTCCAAAAATCCTCCATTCACCACATTCAACAATAATTATAAAGTCTCATACACGCTCAACTTCTATACCACAGTACTATATAACCATGATGCGCTACAACTCACTCGCCGAGGTACTTTTTTGAGGGCGCACCTACAGCCCGTAATTTTTTTTGATTTTCAAAATTTAGATCTCATTCGACAGCCAACTAAATACCCTAGGACAGTTTATTTCACTTTTTTAAATTTCGTCTTAGTTCTCAAGACATCCGGGCACAAAGTCAAAAATTCAAAAATTTTCGACCAAAAAAACCGGTTTTTCGACCATAACTTTTTTGAATTTCAAATTATTTTTTTAAATTCTTTCCCTATCTGATAGATCTCATCAATCAGCATTCTTTGACACCCTATTTATCTATGAACTACCAATAGCTTCCATACAATCGCCGTGTCGCACTAAACTCCCAAATGGGACCTACTACCCAGCGATCTAAAAGTCATTTTCAATGACAAAATTTAGAATGTTTACCGTTTTAGTTTAATTAAAACCAGCCAGCTACGACTTTTTGGCGGGAATTTGTAGCGTTCAGTTTGTCATTTTTCTTTTATTATCCGAAAAATTACATTTAGTGGTTTTTGATGTATAATATTGATAGTGTATTTATCAGCGAAGGATCATATAAGTGTTTCTTGTGTAGGATAATGAAATAAAAGTGTGTATACTGTGTTTCGAGTTCCCACAAGAAGTCCGAGCAAGCTTTAGCAAAAGTGCTATCATTTTGCTAGAGTATGTAGGTTAGGTTAGTTTATAGACAATAATATGACGTGAACGTGAAGAAACTACTGTAAATTACTGAAGACGTGAATTCTACAAGTGAATACTACTGAAAAACATATACTGAAGACTAGGCGGTATGGACAATGAGCCTTAGCCTGCCCTAAAAGGGTGAAGAAAAAAAAAAGCAAAGAATTAATTTCAAATTTCTACCAACAAAATACGTAGAAACTTTAACTTTTCCCCGACCTAATATAATGTTGATATCTAACACTAGGAATATCCACTATCCGCCAATGCGAAAAGAAACAGGAAATTGATAATGCGATATCAGTAAATAAGTGCCTGTAAGACGTGAAAAATGTAAGCCGCTGTGTTGAGTTGATAATGTACTCTGACAAAATGCTAACACAAAAATAACTCATCTCGACATCCTCGAACGGCGGAGCTACGGTATGTCTATTGTGTTCGGGCAGAGGGATCTCGTATTTGCATCCGAGCGTGGCACCGAGCGGAAGGGGCTGAGGGGACGGTATGGGGGCGGGGGGGGGGGGGGGATACGAAAAAGTAATTTTTCATAAGCATCCAGGTTGGTTTTCAATAACACGCCAACTGAGTATCGTTTACAGGCAGGGATTCTGTGGGACGCGCGTGCAGAATATTTGTATGAGTTTATTGGGGCAATGTTAGCTGGGTAGTTGAAAAGTGAAATAATTTGGGCAATGTTAGCTTGAATACCTATAGTAATGTTGTATAACAAAGTTTTAACCGCACTACCGCGGCGGAAGGGACTGAGGGAAGGGAAATCCAAAAAAAGGATTTTTCATAAGCATCCAGGTTGGTTTTCAATAACACGCCAACTGAGTACCGTTTACAGGCAGGGATTCTGTGGGCCGCGCGTGCAGAATATTTGTATGACTTTGTGGCAATGTTAGCTGGGCAGTTGAAAAGTGAAATAATTTGGGCAATGTTGGCTTGAATACTTATAGTAATGTTGTACAGGATATGTTGATGACTATTGATCAACTTAATTTAATTATGACGTACTAGCTTTTGCTAGCGGCTTTGCTCGCGTGAACATAGTTTCTATGACTGTCTTCGAGGGTGCGCTTAGAAAAAAGTAGCCTATATAATAATGCAGATCCTAATCTGTCTACCTACGAAATTTCAGCCAGATACGTTCAGTAGTTTTTGCATTTATAGTATTAGTACGATGTCAGTCGTTATAGAAATTATTGAGGAAGCTTTTGTTCAGCAGTTTTTTGCCTGATATTATGATGATAAGATTTTGAATCGTTATTTTTGAGAATAATAACTGAATTCACTCATTGAAAGAAATACCTACCTTTACTAAGTTTTATCATCATATCAGCCGAAGGACGTCCACTGCTGGACATAGGCCTCTCACAAGTATTACTAAGTTTACTTTGAAATAAATTATAGATCTAGTTTTATTTATTCCATTAAACTACACCCCGGACACTGCATACAACGGTCGTGAAATAACATTTCTAAAAACAAATGATGGAGCAAACAAAATCACAGCGAAATTCTATACGTTCGACAACCAAACTATAACCAAATCTGTATCAATCTGGATGACGAGGGGGTGCGGTCGGAATCTAGAGAGCGGCAGAAAGTTTCCATACTGTATATTAGTACTTATATCTATGTCGCAGCCATCTGTTTGAATTAGCTATTCAATAAACTGCCTAGACACTTTATTAAATGGCGGCATTCAACTAACTGGCTGAATGATAATACATTTAATGACTTGGCTGGCTGATGCTTAGGCCATTCATTTAACGAGCGAAGCGAATACAGAAGTAGGAGCTAGCTTTAAAGGGGCTCTGTTGATTGAAAGTGCAAAAATCGAAACTAGAGCGGGAGCGAGCGAAGCGAGCTCGGAATTTCGGAGAACCCCCGATTCAGTTGGTTAGGTTCGGAGACTGTGAGGAGGAGGCGAGCTCACAGTTTTAGTGTTAGTTTGAACATGAAAACATCTCCGTCGACTGAGAAATGTCCCTTTTTGCCTCCCACTTCTCCCCTTAAGCACTCCTCCTCCTGAAGTGTTAACTACATGGCTAGCTAGTTGAACATTATCGATCCAAGCCATTGGACTAGGCGTTTGATTTAATGGCTGAATAATCATTCAGGCAGTTAGTTGAACGGTGCCATTTAGTTAAAACGCTAGGCAGTCAATTGAATGGCTAATTAAACTAGATGTCTGCGACATAATATACTTTGCCTAAACAGATTGCTACGCGGCTACGAGATACTACGTCGTAGCATTTAAATGTGATCTTCTTAATTTTCTATATTTTTCGTTTAATCACTCCTTAATTGAATCGATGTGTTACGTTAGATCTAACAGTATATAACCGTCGTAGTCAGTAATGACTGCGTCGCGAGCCACGATAACGGTGGCCTAAAGCGCAGCGTAGCCATCACAGCGCGGTCAAAATTGCAGCCCTTGATGGCCACGCTGGAACAAAGGCTGAAACCGAATGTCGAGGCCTTTATAACGTCGACAAAAATGGCTGCAAATTTTACCAATCTTGAAGGCCAAAAGCGTTGCTAAGCTAAGCTGGAGACCATCATACTGTGGCCAGCAGTGCAGTCATTACGGACCAAGCTTGTATAGTGCTTTACTCTTAGGCTTTACTCAAAAGATGCGAGTAATTTAAATAGAACCAGTTCAGTTTAGATATGAATAGTAAAGATTTAATTATTAGAGCAATAATTTAAAGTAATGTTACTATAATTCAGGACCGCTTTTCTAGATTCTATATTACTTTGTTAGTTTGTGATAAATCCTAGCGCGGAGTTTAGTTATTGGATGAGTTTTTCGTTAGTGCAAGTTTTTTTTAAATTAGGCAAATGATATACATATGCGACCTTCTTTCTGGTGAGATAGATACAGCCTACTTAATTCTAAATAAAATATCCTTAAAAGGATGCTTGTTAAGCCTATGCGATCTCCTTTTTGTGAAACAGATACAGCCTAAGTCTAAATAAAGTCTTTTTGTACAGGAAATTGCGGTCGCAATTAAATTTGCGATCCTCTTTTTTGAGAAGTATGGCAAGGCTGATTTCGCTCAAAGAAGTTTGTTACAGTAATGACCAAATTACAAGCATTTTTGAGTAAAAATATGATCACTGCCTATGATTATGATAGCAGCTAGTCAACAAAGTTTTAGTTAAGTCAAAGTATATATTAATAGTACTTACATACAGTATGGACACTCCCTGCCGCTCTCTAAATCTCACCTCACCCCCTCGTCACCTAGATTGATTCAGATTGGTTACAGTTTGGTTGTCGAACGTATAGGATTTCGCCGCCATTTTGTTTTTTCCGTCATTCTTGTTTAAATGTCATTTTTGGCCCGTTGTATGAAGTGTCCAGGGTGTGGTTAAGTACATACATTAATCCTGGCCCTGGGCAAAAATCAAATAATTTAAGAGGGAAAGTGGAAAAAGTAAAAAATAAATGATTGCCTGAGTACGTCCCCTGGTCGCCAGCAGCTCGGCAGACGCGGACAAGGACGAACGAGGACGAGGCGCGCAGACAGCGCGGCGAGTTCGTTACGCGCGCTTCGCTGCCCGCAGAAGTGACACTGGCGCGGGAGAACGCAGAAATAAATCAAGTCAGACATGACGTGGTGCTGTTGCGTCTGTGATCGGCACCATCGGCACCATAGTCCTTATTTCAAAGGTATAAGACTCTATAACAAATCAACTCTAGAATTAAAAACAATTCTATTTTTAAAACTTGCTGTTGGAAAAGTGTTACTATAGTATAGAAGAATTTGTGGATACATTTTGAGATTATCGTTTTTTTTGAACTGGTTATTATTTTTGGGACTTTGCTATTTTTTTTCTCAAGGTTATTATTTTACATTACTAACAATGACATAACATTAATTTAGATTGTTGACATGCCTTAAAAAAAATTTAAAAAGCAGAAAATAATTTATTTGCCTTAAGCACGGTATACAGAGATCTTCGAAGTTATAGTTATTAGCACTCATGTTTAGCTATTATAAACAGCATTCAAATATTAAGGTATTAACTCATTACAAAAATACATAGGTCAGTGATAAGGTATGTACCTAAAAATTGGGTATAAATTAGTCACAATATAATCATTTACAATTTTAAGTCAAAAACTCATTAAAATTCTAGAAATTATGAGATAATTTTTACATTTTATAGAATTTATCTTAATTAAGTATGGGTTATTGACTATGATAATTGTTTATAAGATTTGAGTTGGAGTTTAATATATTTTTTCTTTATTTTTCATTTTATTTTCATCTGCACATTTTGTTATTTCATTATACCAAAAAAATGTTACTTTGTTTCTGAATAAATGAACTGAACTGAACATCGTGAACCTATTTTAAAGAATTATATAATACAATATGTCGGCGCGAGATCATCCGATGCGTGAGATCATCCGATGCTTGAGATCATCCGATGCGTGAGATCATCCGATGCGCGCAACACGCGCGACACCTGCGTGCCCCACTCCATGAATCAGGCGGAGGAGCGGTCGGCCGGCCGGTATTTAAGCAGCGCTGTGATGGGACCAAGCCTCTTCTCTCCGATCCTCCCATCTCTCCGATCCTCCCACGTCCAAGCAACGACCTAAGCCGAGGTCCGTGCCCACCTGGGCGCCCTTAGGCAGTTGCATCTTTTTGCTTTGCACTAGGTTGAGTGCCTTCCGTACTCGCCTCCCCTGCCCGGTGAAGTTGTAAATGCCCCAACGGCCAACAACAAGCTTGTCCTTTCGAAAAAAAAAGGACCGAGCCTCTGACTCTGGCAGCCACCCGGGTCACACCTCTGTGCGATACGGACCGAGTCTGAATCATAAATAGTTTCAGTTCCAAACAAACTACTTGTGATTTGTAATTATTAATATTTTGATTACATTGTAATAATTATAACCTGAGTGTTTCTAATTAATCTCGAAATGTGAGATAATGATGGCCTAGGCGAAGAAGATCATAGCCCCAAGTCACCAATCCTTGGGTCAAAGCGCCTTCAGTCCGATAAATACGTATCTTTATTACTCTGTGGATATTGCACAGTTTAGATTTTTTCGGTCACTAAGAGATGTGTCATCATATAAGCTCATATACGTCCCCACCGAGGGGCTCGAGCCTACCCTGAATTAGGGTGATCGGGACTTAGTCGACCACGCGGGCCCGTGCGGGTTAGTCGACTTCATATATACATAACCTGCGATTTTCTCCGCAGGCGTGTGCAGGTTTCCTCACGATGTTTTCCTTCACCGTAAGAGTATCTGATAAACGTACATATGAAATCTTAATTGAAATCACATTGGTACGTGGCAGAATTCGAACTACGACCTCCCGGACAGGAGGCGGCGGCCCCAACCGTTACGCCTCCGACGCTTTAAGTTGAGTTGCCTCATAGTACTTGAGTAAAATACACGGAGGTAACAACAAATTTGGTAACGATAACGGAAATGGATAAACTTAGGTTGAGAGGGTAAATGGCAACCCTCTGATGTTAAATATGTCGGTCTGCCTGCGCAAAGTGGTTGCGTTATGTACTTATAGCGCCTGAAAAACTAGTTATCGTAACAAAAAAAAACGATAAGGGAAATGGCTGAGTAAGATACAAAATGAAAGTACTAGTAGTACTTATGACAATTATGCAAAAACTGAGCAAATATTCGGTTGCGTTATAAAGAAACTTTACTTCATTTTATACTTTCATAACTACTTTTTCAGGTGCTATAAGTACATGACGCAACCACTTTGCACAGGCAGACCGACACATTTAACATCAGAGGGTTGCCATTTATCCTCTCAACCTAAGTTTATCCATTTCCGTTACCGTTACCAGATTTGTCATGACCTCCTAGTCTATAATAGGTTTACCTTAATTATGAATGTACAAGAATTAATGATTTTGATGAATAATCCTAATAATGTTTAGATAGTTCCATCTTGATTTATTTCTGTGTGACGACTCTCAGCACCGCATCGGCGTCACTCGTAAAAACACACCTTTTCAACTCTCACCGCTCTCCAACGGGACAGAGATCAAATCTGAGGCTTTTCAAATTTTTTCCTTACTGGTGTTCACACGACTCGTTTTTATTCGTGGTAAGTGCGCCCACATCAGTAAGTTATCGTAAGGGTCCCTTAATGAACTTTGCTTTAATAAGCAATCCGTTGTATTTATATTTAAAATGGATTTGCACATATCTTAACCGCGTTCGTGGCGTAATGTTTAGTCATTAACTTCACAATTAGAGGTCGCAGGTTCGATTCCCGGTGGGGTCCTACTTTATAAGACTAAGTTTGCTTGGTGGTTAGGCATTTTTTAAGCCTGCCTACCTAGCTAACACCATCTCAACACTAGAGAGCTCGCTTGGGTGACATATGTCTCCCAGTGTATAATATTGTTAAATAACTTTGAACGAAACGCGCTTCAGTGCTGCCCTCTCAGATATTCCTCAAGTACGAATCATCCCACGAGTCAGTAGTGCGCCATCACTCTAGATGCGTCGATGTGTGCGCAATGCGTTTTTAAAGTATGTTGGTGACACACGACCCCCGCGCGAGCAATCGAGGAAGTTTAAAAAACATATCATTGCGATTGAAAATCAATTATACCCTCATGTAAGTTATTTATCATTTTTTTTATTTTAAGTACATGTTTTATGATTGTATTTGACGAATTGGTTGTATATTTGCGTGAAAATTATTGTTTTATAACTACCAAGTGATGAAACACACGAATTGGTGACACCACACATTCCATGACGTATTTCCCAAGAAAGGATACCAAGGGCTATAAAATTGAAAGCCAGGCTTCTTCTAAGGCTGCCCGAAAACCCGCAAGTACAAAACTTGCAAATACGTAGTGGAAAAGGATGGTGTGACATCTGCAGCAGGAGATCGACCCACACAACAAAACTCTGACCCACACGCAAAACCTGTGCGAAATGTAATAAGCGTGTATGTCCGGTTCACCAAATCATAGTGTGCCCTAACTGTAATGAAGTCGTTACTCAATAGGAATAAACCATTTGCAAACTTGATAATAAGATGAGTCACTTACCAAATTAAGGTTTTTGAAAAGAATTATACACTGGTTAATCACAGGAAGTCAAAATTATGTTAATTTTTACGGAAATTTAATTTTTGTTCATAATATAGGGACGACGAAAGATAGTCATCTGATTTACTTTTTATCGTCTGTCAAAAACGACATTTTGTTCTAAAAATGTTTGAAATACCTAGGCGTGACATCATAGTTTAGCAGCGTCACTTATGTACTCATTTTGTGATTTTGGTGAATTGAAAATGGAAGACTTGATGGAAAACAAAACGAGTAAGGTTTTCCGAAGTTTAAGTAGGAGGGCAATTTAGTGATCAAGAGTTCATAGTTTATTTCTGATGCTGTCGTCATCCCTATCCCTATTAAATTCAACTTTAAGCAATTGTTAAGTTTTGTTAAATTATGTAAGTAATAAAGTACATTAGTAACATAATAACTTGTTCACTTTCGACAAATTAAGAGTGGTAAATAAAAAAAACATATTTAATGGGTGGCATATGTCCTCCGCGCGAGCTTTCTATGAATAATTGTGACGCGAGCTCTCTAGTGTTAAGTCTTGTCGCCAAAAATCAATGTTAACAGCATTTATGTGTTCCGGCATGAAGTTAAGATCACGAGTTTCTTATATTGGTAAGCTTGCTTCCATTTTTGGCATCTTTGTCACTTAAAATCAGAACAGATGATGCCAAGTGCCCAAAAATTGTGGATTAAAAAAGATCAAGCCCTATTTATCAGTAAGCAACGGTTTAAAAAAAAGAAAAAAAGAAATATGTTTTTTGGTTCCAGTAACATTCCACCAAAACATTACACATAATACGTAACAAAAGTTTAGGTAAATATAAAAAATACATATATTCCAGAGGTGCCACTGCAACCGCAGGGCCCCAACTCAGCATAATATGTTAGGCTCGGAAGCGAATCGCTGGTATTCTGTTGGTACCCGCGGCTGTCAGTCAGGCGCGGACGCGACAATTTACATATAAGGTTTAATAAATTTCATCATCATCATATCAGCTCACTGCTGGACATAGGCCTCCCCCAAGCATCTCCACGACGACAGGTTCTGCGCTGCCCGCATCCAGCGGCTTCCCGTGACCTTCACCAGGTCATCGGTCCACCGAGTGGGACGCCTACCTACACTACATTTTCCAGTGCGTGGTCGCCACTCGAGAACTTTACTGCCCCAACGGCCATCTGTTCTACGAGCTATGTGCCCCGCCCACTGCCACTTAAGTTTAGCAATTCTGAGAGCTATATCGGTTACTTTGGTTCTCCTACGGATCTCCTCGTTTCTGATTCGATCACGCAGAGAAACTCCGAGTATAACACGCTCCATTGCCCTTTGGGTGACCTTGAGCCTTCTTATTAATGAATTTAATTAAATTTATTTGATTTTAGATCAGCAACAAACTAAATCCATCAAAAACTAAGTAAATAATTATGGCATAGATATGCCAACGTATACACACTGCATAAACATAAAGGTAAATCAAAATTGGCGTTTACTAAAACATGTTGAGACGAGCCAATATAACATCGTTAATAAAGACGCTGGCGGCCTGACGGAGGGCGGGCGGGGGGGCGGATCCGTCCGGCAGCCCCACTTATCATCAAATAACCTGTCGGCGGCCGATGATACGATCGCCATTGATATTTAACTTTCCGTCACGTCACGTCAGCTAATTCTCATTTCCAACAAAAACGTCCGGAAATTGGATATAAGGATCTGCGCGCCGGATCCCGCTACGTGACGTTTGTCGAACACGTCACTACACTATGAGGTAATTTCCGTTCTGTACTTGTGGAAAATTACTTTGGCCACACAAAATTTCCGAAAGCAACCTTATGCCCGATAAAATTTGCGGTGTTATTGACATGTCTAGTACCAATACATAAGTCAAAGTAAATTTAAAAATTTCGAAGGTCCAAGAAAAGTATATACAGGGTATAAAAAGCATCGGTGGCTCAACCGGTAACGACTCGGTCCTTCTAACCAGACGTACCGGGTTCAAATCTGGTCGGCCAATGTACCAATGAGTTATTCAAAACTTACGTACATACTTCCCGATTAACCGGTTCAAATCTGGACGACCAATGTACCAATGAACCAATGAAATTTTCAAAAACTTACGTACATACTTACCGATTGCTTTAACGGTGAAAGAAAACATCGTGAGGAAACCTGCACACGCCCGCGAAGAGAAACTGGAAGGTTATGTGTGAAGTCGACCAACCCGCGCTGAGCCCGTGTGGTCGACTAAGGCCTGATCGCCCTAATTCAGGGTATGCTCGAGCCCCTCGGTGGGGGGAAGTATAGGAGCTGAGTTGCTATATACAGGGTGTAAAAAACTGAGGGTTCTAGTCATCATACTGAACAACTTTCCATAAGGAACCCATAGTCAATTCTCAAAAAAATATTTGGTCTCTCCATTCTAAAATGCATAAAATTGGTCAATCAGCTGATCGATTTGTATGAAGAATGATTTTTTTTTTGCGATTTCAGCAAACTCGTAAAACAAAAGTTGTTCTGTATGATGAGAAGAAGCCCCAGTTAACGGGACCTACACCACTTTTGTTACATCCTTTATATGGTACTATCATACAGTATGGATACTCCCTGCCGCTCTCTAGATTCCGGCTTCGCCCCCTCGTCACCCAGATTGATTCAGATTGGTTAAAGTTTTGTTTCTCGAACGTATATAATTTCGCCGTGATTTTTTTGCTCCGTCATTTGTTTTTAAAAATGTCATTTCACGACCGTTCTATGCAGTGTCCGGGGCAAAGTATATAGTAGTTGTAGTCTGGGGTGTGGTCTAAGTCGCTTACAATTTATCCTACTAATCCTTACTAATATTATAAATGTGAAAATGTGTTCGTTTGTTTGTTACCTTTTCACGCTTCAACATCTTGACCAATCATGATGAAATTTGGTATGCAGGTAGCCTGTGTCACTGGGAAGGACAAAGGCTATTTTTTATCCCGTGAAAATAGCATACTCCGATGCAGTTCCTGTGGGAACTGAAAAAAAATATTTTTTGGTTAATTTCTTTAATGGAGTGTTTAATGGTTGTTGTGATTTATTGCACAGAGATGTTTGAGAGGGCGGAAATTATAAAATTAACAAATTATCATATTATCCTGACATAGTTTCCGAGGGATCTGGGGAAAACTGGGAAAACTCATTTCAACGCTCGGATTTAAGTGATTTTTTATATAGAATTAGTTGAGGGGATGGGAAGTGACATAGACTGCTAATTAGTATTGTTTTTGCTATTTAGCTATTGCCCGATCTGGGATAGGGATCTGGAGAAAATTTACGTCCACGCTCGCGCACCACTCACCCTCGAAGACAGTCATACAACGATGTCCACGCGGGCGAAGCTGCGGGCAAAATCTAGTATAATTATAAACGCGAAACTCTGTATGTATGGATGCATGGCTGTTTGTTACTCTTTCACGCAGAAGCTACTGAACGTATCTGGCTGAAATTTGGTAGGTAGACAGATTAGGACCGCTTGCGGCTCACGCACTGCGCACCATCGAAGACAATCATAGAAATGATGTTCACGCGACCGAAGCCACTGGCAAAATCTAGTAATCTGTATTAAAAATAATTGATAAAAACTGTTGCAAGTCCGTCCGGCCGTTGCATCCAACCGATTTGCCTTTTTTTTAAATGAAAGGTATTCAGGCACAGATTTGTCATCAAGCATTCGAAATCACCCCGCGAGCGGCTAGCGGATCGCGCACCGCGCTCCCATCTAGAATGTCAAGAATACGAGTCCTTCCGACCGTTTTGAATGAATGAATGAATGATTTATTTAATGTATTGCTTAAGTACATAAACAAAAATAAAAAAGAGAAGACATAAGGTAAACAAAAAGAAAACTATTTTAAATATTTTTTTACCTATAAATACCTAATACTAACATTAGTTGTTTGTTAACATAACTTAACTTTAACTTTTGTTTTATCAAACCGATTTGCATTAAAAAAAAATAAGGGTATTGATGCACAGGTTCGTCATCAAGCATAGGAAATCACCTAACTTTCGCCCTTCTCAACATTTTAAACAAAATTATGAAAACTTTTATGAGTCCGTACGGCTGTTCTATCCAATCGATTTGCCATTTTTTTAAATGAAAGGTATTTATGCATAGATTTGTCAACAAGCATTAAAAGCTTATTATCGCCCTTCTGAAATAAATAAAAAAAAAATAATAATATGAAATCTGTTTTGACTCCATCCGGCAGTACTATCACACCGATTTGCTTAATTAAGCTATGTATAGCTATTATCGCGAGCATTGAGGGGACCGAATCAAGAAATTTCGTAAAGAAAATAAAACCTAACACCCAAAAAAATAAATATTATATTGCGATGGCGATAGCGATTGATAATGGCGATGATGATGGCGATTGATGATGGCGATTGATGATGAACTTCTTAGTGTTAATTTATTACATAAACATCCCGCGCCCCAAGGACTATATGGTACTGGTAAATACTGCATAAATAAAAAATAAATAAATAATTATAATTGCATAAGTTGATAAAAAATGCTATGCAATAGCTTTACCGCGGCAGTCCCCGAGTGCCACACGACTTTTTTTTATTTGAATGAAAGGTAATTTATGCACAAATTTATCATCAAGTATTGAAAATCACCTAACTTTCGCCCTTCCCAAGTTATACACTAACACTCAAACGCTATTTTCGTTGCTTTCTTTTTCAATGTCTCTGATTCTAATTGAAGTTCCCACGCGGTACGTTTTGGTCTAGAATACTCGCTGGAACGAGCTCTTTCGTTTGAGCTATTGTCCATCTAAATTGGTCGAGTTGGAGTGAAACTAGGTGTATAATATATTTAACCTACCAAACGGATTTTCATACTACGATTTTCACCAATTTATGGAATACCTAACAAGAATAAAACCTTTTTTCAGTAGTAATTATTACTTTGGAATACCCATCAGTAGGGGTGACGACAGCATCAGAAATAAATTATGAACTCTTGATCACTAAATTGTCCTCCTACTTAAACTTACTCGTTTTGTTTTCCATCAATTTTTCGATTTTTAATTCACCAAATTCACAAAATGAGTACATAAATAACGCTGCAAAACTATGACGTCACGCCTAGGTATTTCAAACATTTTTAGAACAAAATGTCGTTTTTGACAGATTATAAAAAGTCAATCAGATGACTAGCATTCATCATCCCCAATTGTGTTTTACTTTTAATAATAACTGTGCAACCACAGTTAGCTGATTTCACGAGGTTCGGCCTATAGGGGGGGTTTCATTAGTAAAACAACCACGTTCAGTGTGAAATAATAAAAGCGGAGTTAATAAATGTTTTTAATATTATAACATGCCCAATTCTTAACTGCATTTCGATAGCGCGTTTTTAAGTACACGTGGTGCCATCTATCAACTTGCTTAGGAACTATACGACTTTACTTTTATAATAACTTTGTATGAGGCTGTGCTTATACAATAGCAATAAAGTGTATTTGTGAGTTATCTTATCTCTTTTGTTCAAAAGTTAGCGCGGTCGCTATTTTCTCATTTGAAACTGATTATACTCATAATGACAGATCTACGCATAATTAAGCATAGTACAGAGGCCAGCACAAGCTACACTCGTAGTGCGATACGGCATATGAACGATACAAAGTCCAAAGTGTCTAGCTTGATGTGTTGGCCTCTGTACATTTTGCAAGTAGTTGTTGTGCTTTTAATTAGGGGTGTTGGAAGGAAAACGAAAAGTGCTCGGAGGATGTATGAAATAAAACTGAGAGACCTCTTTCGATAACGTATTGTTCTTCGAGAAAAGTCCCGGATGTTGCAGATTATCGTAAAAGAGCGTTATTAAAAAAAATAATAATACCATGCTGCGACTAGTGTAGTGACATGGCTTGGATGAAGTATGTGCGACTACCCCAGCAATGTATAAAAAATGTACCTTTTAAGACGTGACGCTGAATAGCTAAATATCAGTAGTCCGCATAAAAAAACTTTTACGAACTTTTCGTTATTTCATAATTCTGAAAAATAAATAGTAGAACTCCTACTATAATACGTGCTGAAACAAAAAAACAAAAAAAAACTTTTAATTAGTTAATTCTTTCCTGAAAGATCTATGAGATTAATAAGTACATAGTAAATAATCAATGAATATTTGAATACCATGCGAGGTTTATATACATGATAATTCATAATTTTCATTCATGCTTGGGGCAGTGGCCAAGCCAACTCCAAATTGAATATTAATTATCCCTGTTTTAGTTGTTTGCTCACTGCAAATAGTAGAATTTAGTTGCTTTTACATTTTTTTATTATCATCTCAACTTAGTGGTTGAAAGTGGCGTTAAACGAAAATTCGTGAAAAAGACATAATATTCATTAACTCTCCGTTTTTAATAAATTTATTACGAAAGTCCTATAACGCCATTTTCAACCACCAAGTTGATATGATAATAAAAGCTTATAAAAGTATTCCTATAACGCCACTTTCAACCACGAATTTGAGATGATAATAAAAACTTGTTAAAGTAACTAAATTTTGCTATTTATGGTGAGCAAATAGTTAATGTTACTGGTATGAGAGTTCTGACTACCAACCTTAAGAAATACATCTTTGTAGCCAAGCCAATATTCAGCATGAATGATAGTATTGAGACGTGCCGGACGACGCTCATGTCAGGGCACGCGTGACGCGTCGAACGCGACTCGACGGCGACGCGACACCGCGACATACATGTGTTCCAGGCCACGTCAATGAACATGTCACAAACTCGCGTGTAACGTGACAACAGGAAATAGTGTTGCTTTATTTAATTCCGACTTGCGCCCTCGCATTTTCGTTTGACTTTTATATATGTAACTACATTTAGTTGCTTACCTTAGCGCATATATATATAAACGTAAAAGCTATGTAGCATACTAACCGCCTCCGTTGATTAATGGTTAAGTCTATTAGCTTCTCATCAGGAGGTCAGAGGTTCGATTCCTGGCAGAGTCTAACTTTGTATGACTCGATTTAATTATTTTTTTTCTCCCTCGGACTGCGGAGGAGGGAGGGAGGAGAATGCTTTTACGCATACCAATAACAGCCGGCTGTACTGGTTATGTGGGACTCTCAGCCCTGCGCCTATATGCATACATACCCATTATATATATAAGGTATATATAAATAAATAATATGCACAGGCCCAAGACCACACTACCCACTAAACTCCCCCTAAGCTTTGGCAGCTAGGCCACTTTAAAACCAAATCGGAGCGACTCTCTGTTGATTGGATGATGGGAATTTTATAAGCCCGCCTGTCTAGCTTTAGCTTCACATCAAGAGGTCGCGGGTTCGATTCCTGGCAGAGTCTAACTTTGTATGACTCGGTTTGATTGGTGGATGGGCATTTTGTAAGCCCCTGAAAACCTACTGAAACCTAAAAATCTGTTATTTTAATTTTGTAAGCTATTCTGTACAGCCTGCACTGAGAGCGTCGGTGGCGTAACGGCTAGGGCCGCCGCCTCCTGTCCGGGAGGTCGTGGTTCGAACCCCGCTGCGTACCAATGTGATTTCGAATTTAGATTTTATATGTATACGTTTATCCGACGCTCTTGCGGTGAAGGAAAATATCGTGAGGAAACCTGCAAACACCTGCGAAGAAACTCGCAGGTTGTGTGTGAAGTCGACCAAGCCGCACTGGGCCCGCGTGGTTGTCTTTAGGCCCGATCGCCTTAATTCAGAGTAGGCTCGAGCCCCTCAGTGGAGACGTATATTTGCTGATATGATGATGATGATGATTCTGTACAATCACATTGATATTTAAATAAAATAATTAACTTACTTATTAATTAGGTTATACGACGCGACGTACCAAACGAAACCAAATCCTGGACACTTCATACAACGGGCCAGAAATGACATTTCAAAAAAGGAATGACGGAACAAACAAAATGGCGGCAAAATCCTATACGTTCGACAACCAAACTGTAACCAATCTGTATCAATCTGGGTGACGAGGGTGGTGAGGTCGCAATCTAGAGAGCGGCAGGGAGTGTCCATACTGTATGTTAGTACTAATATATGTATCATCATCATCATCATCATATCAGCCACAAATCGTCCACTGCTGGACAAAGGCCTCCCCCAAGGATTTCCACGACGACCGGTCCGAATATTTGTATATACTTTGCTTAAGTTGTTATTATTAAAATAAGTAAATAATAATCTGTTAACTTTGTAAGCTATTCTGTACAATCACATTAATATTTCAATAAAAAAAATTACTAACTTATTAACTAAGTTATACGACGCGACGTACCAAAAGGAAACTTTAGGTCGGAGCGTCGTTGAAAACGCGACCAATACCAGCTCGAGATACGTTTACATAGATCGTTACACTTTATTTGGATCAAACGTCAGGTATTAGTACCTGGGTGAAACCGGTGGTGGCGTGACAATCGCTTGTACTCGTGAGCCGATCGTATGTGGTAGCAAAGATGACCTATTAACGGTAGGCGGTTTGTGATTGAGGTGGCAACACTGAGTTGAGAGGCCATATTAGCTGGCCGTCAGTCTCAGGTGCCCTCCGCCTAGGTTGAGTGCCCTCCGCACTCGCCTCCCCTGTCCGGTGAAGTTGCAAAGGCCCGCACGGCTAAAGGCCGGTATACACTTTGGTTCGTGCGAGTGCAGGTGTAAAATGAAAGTAGAAGTACATTGCTTGCTTCACTGCAGTACTGAACAACACAACAAAGCAACCAAGCAATGTACTTCTACTTCACTTATCACCTGCACTCGCACTAATCAAACTGTATACCGGCCGTAACAACAAGCTTGTCCTTTCGAATAAAAAAAAATCGGGGCAGACACTTTTTGACGGAGCATCGAGCCGAACGGACGTGTCGCGCCATCGCTGGGATCACCACGTTTGCATCCGTTGTTATCCAAGGCATCCTGTACAATTTCGATTGCCGAATGATCAAGACTATTAAAGGAGAACCTCTGAGATATAGCTGCATTGTTATTTCGATGCCCACGACCGAAATAGTTAAGGACTTAACCACAAGGCCATCCATAACCTAAACCACCACTCCGACATAAATATTATATCTCTAACCGCACAGTCCGCACAACGGATGAACACACCGATGTTTGTGTATTAATATTACTGAAACAGAGCAGGTTTCGCATATTACCATAATTTGCTTCGATTCATTTGAATAATGAGGACGTGTCCCTCCCGGCCTCTCTCAGCTCTCGGCTATCTGTAAAAGTTGGTCGCGCGCGCGCACACGCACGGTCATCGAGATGGGCGCATTATCTAATTCAGTGCGTAGCCAGTAGGTAAGTAGAGAAAATCTATACAGGGTGTAACAAAATTGGTGTAGGTCCCGTTAACTGGAGGTTCTACTTGTCATTCTGAACAACTTTCTCCAAGGAACCCATAGTGAATTCTCAAAATCGGTCGATCAGCTGATCGATTTGTATGAAGAGTAAACATTTATTTTTACGTTTTCAGCAAAGTCGTAGAACAAAAGTTATTCAGTATGATGAGTAGAAGCCCCAGTTAACGGGACCTACACCAATTTTGTTACACTCTGTATACATATAATAAAACTGTAACGGGTCCGTAGCTGTACATGAAATATTTTTGGAAAATAACTGTTGTGTACATTACTAACGCTATAGAGGCCAAATTCTCGAGTGGCGACCGCGCAGTGCGGGCTTCAACTCGGCTGTTACGTTGAAACCGAACGCCCAATTCTCGATTTTTACATGTTTTTATTACTTTCAAATAAGTTAATAAAAATGTGTTCAATTAAAATGAAAGGTTTTAATTGTTTTGTCACCAATTTGTATGTGTTGGTTTCATTCAATGTTACCATTTGTTTTCGAGAAATTTTGCAATTAATGCCAAAAACAGGGACTACAGTATATTTTAACATCAAAATTAGTAATATTTTAAAAATTGTATTCAATTAAATCGATTTTTTATTACTTTAAGTATATTATATATTTTTTCCATGGTGATAGCTTTACACAGTATTTCAATAATTTGAATTGAATATTGTCATTTTAAGGCCTTAAATATTCTGTTGGAAAACTTTCATATCGCGCTTTAATAAAATTTCAATGTGTTGTCGCGGTGTCGCCAGGTCACAATTTAGAGATGGCATGTGCCGTCGCCACGGGACAGTTATTGTGATACGGCGCCATGTGGCGGACGAGATTTATCGCCGGAGTGCGGCGGCCGGCCGTCCGGCGGCGACTACGGCGAGCGACTCGCCACCAGTAGATGGCTCGAATGCCATTGTTCAGTTTTCCGAGGAACTAAAATATGTAAACCGTTCCGGATATTTCGATTTTATACCAAAAAAAATTAAATTCATTCAAAAGCATGCTCTTAGTGTTTAATATTTTTATATATAAACTAGTGACTGGGAAGCATTATAGAGGAGAAGGGCAGAAGCGAGAAAGAGATAAGAACTAGGATAGCAATAGCCAAGAGGGGCTTCACAACAAATAGAATTGTATACAATAGTAAAGTGCACATCAACATCAGAAAAAACCTGATCAAGACATATATCTGGAGTATAGCTCTCTATGGATGTGAGTGCTGGAATATCACCACCCAAGACCGACAACGCCTAGAAGCGTTTGAGATGTGGTGCTGGCGGAGAATGCTTAAAATCAGCTGGACGGAAAGGCGCTCCAATGTTGAAGTGCTAGAAAGAGCGAAGGAGAAAAGACAGATATTGTCCGCCATTGAGAACAGAAGGGCTAGATGCTTGGGCCACATCCTCAGACACGGAGAGTTGAACATAGCCATACTGGAGGGCAAGATCGAAGGAACGAGAGGAAGAGGGCGCCCCAGGAAACAATATATGACCCAAGTGAATGAATGGTGCCGTAGTCATACGTACCAGGAAACAAAGACGACAGCTCGTGACAGGCTGAAGTGGAGAATGCTGCAACGACAGAGGGCTGGGCCCTCTTAATAATGATGATGAAACTAGTGGATGCCCGCAGCTTCGCCCGCGCAGATCCTGATTTTTGCGGTTCCCGTGGGAATTTCCCAAAATCCTTTCTTAGCGGATGCCTACGTCATAACATCTACCTGCATGCCAAATTTCAGCCTGATCCGTCCAGTGGTTTGGGCTGTGCGTTGATAGATCACTATGTCAGTCAGTCAGTCAGTCACCTTTGAGTTATATATATTTAGATACACGAAATTGACCACCAGTAACGAAATCAAAGGCAAGTACGACTTAAATTAGGGGCCTAAAGTTTTTTTTAAGTCGTTACCAGCACACAGCTACTTATCTATCAAATGTTTATGATTCGATGGCTTTGCTGGCACCGACCTCAGAAAAATTGTAGGCTCCTTATTTGATTCGTGCCTACCTTTGATTTCGTTATTGATGGTTAATTTCGTGTATTTAAATATAAAAAAATTATTTGTTTATTTACATATATTTAAGTGAAATTTCTTTTTGAAACCGGTTTTGAGTTTTACGCGAGTCTGACTTGCACTTTATCATTTAAAAAAACTATATAAATAACCAGTGATAAAAAAAATTCAAGATACTTTTTAAAAAGTCTATATTTTCATTAAAAAAATACCTTAAAATTTATAGAGCATATTTTTAAAGAGGCTTATATTCTTGAATCTAAATATTTTTGTTCTACAACGCAACCCTTGTAGTATCAAATGTAGTAAAAAAAAACAAAATTGGTGAACATTACGAGTATAATAACAAGTGATAAAACACAAGTGCAGTAATATACACGCATCAGCACTTAGACCTGCTAGTATACACTGATTATAAAATCATCATCATCATATTGTCCGAAAATCGTCCACTGCTGGACAAAGGCCTCCCCCGAAGGATTTCCACGACGACCAGTCCTGCGCTGCCCGCATCCAGCGGCTTCCCGCGATCTTCACCAGGTCGTCGGTCCACCGCGTGGGAGGCCTGCCTACGCTACGTTTTCCGGTGCGCGGTCGCCACTCGAGAACTTTAATGTCCCAACGGCCATCTGTTCTATGAGCTATGTGCCCTGTCTACTGCCACTTCAGTTTAGCGATTCTGTGAGCTATGCTGATTACTTTGGTTC
The DNA here is from genome assembly GCA_947284805.1 of Coleophora flavipennella. Lineage (NCBI taxonomy): Eukaryota > Metazoa > Arthropoda > Insecta > Lepidoptera > Coleophoridae > Coleophora > Coleophora flavipennella. Next base: position 2,838,572 of record OX369292.1, read on the forward strand.
TCCTGTGGATCTCCTCGTATCTGATTCGATCACGCAGAGAAACTCCTCTAGCTCGCTCCATTGCCCTTTGGGTGACCTTGAGCCTTCTTATGAGGCGAATAGTATTTTAGTACACAATATTATTAAAAAATAATGAAGTTAAAGTTTATAAGTTTTATATTTTGTTTATTTTTAATTAGTGTGTACTATTGTGTGTACTATTACTCTCTTTATTAAGAGTATTTATCTAATCTTATTTTAACAACATTTGAAACTGAGTACGACAGTATTAAAAACTTATTTTAACAAAATAGCTTTAACTACATTTGAAACTGAGTACGACAGTATTAAAAACTTATTTTAACAAAATAGCTTTAACTACATTTGAAACTGAGTACGACAGTATTAAAAACTTATTTTAACAAAATAGCTTTAACTACATTTGAAACTGAGTACGACAGTATTAAAAACTTATTTTAACAAAATAGCTTTAACTACATTTGAAACTGAGTACGACAGTATTAAAAACTTATTTTAACAAAATAGCTTTAACTACATTTGAAACTGAGTACGACAGTATTAAAAACTTATTTTAACAAAATAGCTTTAACTACATTTGAAACTGAGTACGACAGTATTAAAAACTTATTTTAACAAAATAGCTTTAACTACATTTGAAACTGAGTACGACAGTATTAAAAAGAGATTGTGTGGTTTTATGAAACCACGGTAAAAGTGAAACTTTTTTTCACGTTATAGACATTTACAGAGGACGAAACGATCATGGCTGCTCTGACGAGCGCCTTTCACTTTATCCCTACTCCGCGGCCGAACGTCACGCGACATGCAACACACAGACGAAAAAGTTTGAGGCGATAAAATAATAAAATTTTCACTTTAAAACTTATTTTAACAAAATAGATTTTACTACATTTGAAATTGAGTACGACAGTGTTAAAGCTCATTTTGACTAAATGGCTACATTTGATACTTTGAGGGCTGAAGTTTGCTGAAATCATTCAAAAAAAATTGGCTTCCCATAGTAAGTTGTCAAATCAGCTGATAGATTTGTATGAGAAATCGAATTTTAAACTGAATTTATAATAGTGTTTTATTACACACTCCAGCAGCTACACAATAAAGAATACTGAATACTGCTTCCCGCGAACTTCACCAGGTCGTCGGTCCATCGTCTAGGCGACCTTTCTACACTACGTCTTCCGGTGCACGGCTGCCACTCGAGAACTTTACTGTCCCAACGGCCATCTGTTCTACAACAGACAGGCGGGCAGTGCAAGAAATTCTTGGGAGAGGCCTTTGTCCAGCAATGGACCTCTTTCGGCTGACATGATGATGATGATTGTATAAATTAGTATATACTAGCAGCTCTAAGAGCTGATGCGTGTATATTACAGCACTTGTATTTACTGTTGGGGCAGTTATCACTGTTTCTGAAAGACAGTTCTACAAGTTCCTCACTAGAAATTTTAAGAAGTGAGATCGAGGTTTTTATATTTATAATTGGTAAGCCCTTGGCATCATTTCACCCGACGATGATGCAGAATTTGGAAGCGGGCTTACCATGATTCACCAGCGCGATGGGGAACTGCCTATCTTACCTTTAAGCCAGAACACGTTAATGTTGCTCACGTGGTCATTGAGTGTCATAAACTAACGTAATTTAAACGCATCTTAAACGTCTCCTCTTTTCTCAGTTCCAAGACAGGTTGAGTACGAATACATTTATTGAACGTGTAGTCACAGCTCTTGCTTGACGGAGGTAAACAAGCTCACGTCATTTATATTGACTTTAGCAAAACTTTTGATATAGTTTTTTGATGGTTTCATGATTTTATGATTTCCAAACTGAGTGCATACGGCTTTGCTGGATCTATACTAAACTGGTTAAAATCCTATCTCTAAGGTCGATTTTTTTTTGTGGTAGTTAACTGATTTGAGAATTTAAAATACCCCATAAAATCCGGCGTCCCACAAGGCTCCCATCTAGGTCCAATCCTGTTGAACATTTTTGTGAATAATATTCCTGACTACCTACAAAACTCTTCGCCTTTTCTATACGCAGTCGATTTAAAAATTATCAAGATCGTAGAATCCACATCTAATGCAGACACCCTCCAAAAAGATCTTGATCTTGGTGTAACAAAAACGGTATTCAACTAAAAGCAAAAAAACACACTTATTTTATTTGTAAAATATCTAGTATAATCGATCACAATTAAAAAAAATGAAACGGTACGTGACTTGGGTACTTTACTTGACAAAGTATTAACTTTCGCGCCTCACATCGATAATATAGTAAAAAAAACACACCGGTAGCACTCCGGGAGTGCCGGCAGAAGTGAAAACTTTAGTATTAACGTTGTGTTTAATTATAAGTACAAAAATACTATCATTTATGAGGTAGAATACAATGTTTATTTATTGCGCTATCGTACACAAATATGACAATTTACATGTTATTATTCATAATATTATATCGTTATTTATTTATATATTACATTAATTTTTATCTCTTAGAAATATCAACTTCCATCCATAATTTCGACGACTTTTTCACCATCGTTATTACCAGAATCATCAATTAATTCATCATCGCAAATTTCTAAAACTGATACAATCGGTTTATGATAGCTGAAGTAAGAAACAAACAGTTTTGATTCGAATCTATTTAAGTGTCTAATAAAGACCGCATCAATTGTTGTTTTGTATTTCGTTGTGCTAAAATTGCGATCATTTGACATAGTTAAACCAAATTCATTATTTAAAAATTCAATTAATGATTGATTTTTATCCTCTGCAAAATTGATATTGAAATCTCCACTCAAAATCATTGGCAATTTATCAAAGCTTTTTCCAATTTTTTTGAAGCAATGCAGATGCGTCATGAGAAAAACTGGATTTGTCGGTTGGTTTCGGTATTGTTTGTATAACCGAGTTTCAATTATTTTAGGAGAATAAGTATGTATTTCATTTTATTTTTTAAATTACAGCTTTGACCAATCACCGACTGTAAATCATATTATACTGCTGATTAAATCTTTATCAGAAAAATATATAGATATTCGTTTTAAGCATTTCGCAACCATTCAAAACGATAGGGCAACGAACCGACAACAACTAACTAAAACTGTTATTTTCGCAGGTAATTGAATTTTGTAAATAAAATTATGTTCGTAATAATAATTTGTCTATTATTTTGTGCTAGAAATTTTAAGTACGTCAGTACACATACAAAACAGTAAAAATGTTAACCCTCATTTTATTCATTTATTACACAAACTTTTTAAAGCTCATAGTTCTGAGTACGTCCCATTACTTTCTACACTTATTGACATCTAGTGTGAAATAGCTGAACTACGTAGTGACATCAATATGTCGATGTTAGGTCGCTAGGCGAGTAGTTTTGCTACTAACCGGCAGATGGAAAATTGAGAAAAGCGGTGCTGCCTAAGCGGAGCAGCAAACTCAGGCACGGTAGAAAGAGTGGGAGATACTTGTTCCTCTCCCTTCCCCTCGATCTTACGCTTTTTCGATCAGCATCACGTGACCCTGACGCGAGTTTGGAAGTTTTTACCCATCCAACAAAAAGTGCTCAGCGCCGCTAAAGAAGTTTTCCCCATCCAACAAAAAGTGCTCAGCGCCGCTAAAGAAGTTTTCACTTCAAAAAACCTCAAAAACTTTAGACTTCGTAATTTGCAATATCAAAGCTTTCCGTAAACCCAATACAAACATAACTTTATAAAACTGCTTAGTGAGAAGCACGCTCGAGTACGGTTCTGTAATTTGACGACCACACTACGCAACTCATATGTTGAGGATAGAAAGAATCCAAAAGAGGTTTAATTTGCCCTCTGCTACAGGCGAAGCAAAAAAGTTAAGGTCTTAAGCGTGCTCCACATTCCCGGCAAAACTATACGAAACTTGCCGAATACGGGAGTGTAGAGAGAGTATTCGTCTATATTTGTATTATCTCGTGTATATTTGCCTTCTATCCATTCCGTGTCGGTACATCAAAGGGTTTTCGGGTAGTTTCGTAAAGATTTGTGTTTATGTTCGCATAAACAGCGGGAATCTGGAGATATAGTTTCGACTATATCTCCAGATTCCCGCTGTCTCTCGCGCCAGTCGGCCGAGAGTCACCGTAGTGAGCGCAAGTAAACAAATAAAAAAAAATACCGGTAAATTGGACACACGAACTGGAATTATCGTTTTTAGAACTTTATCAAAGTCACTATATAATCATATCATTTTATTTAACATCTTACCTTCATCTCATCCTTCAAAACTTGATTTAAAGCTTTACATCCTTTAGGATTATTATTTTTAATTCACAATTGATAAGCCTTAATTGGTAATTATTTGGGAAATTAATTGAGGTGAAACTTTAAACAAAAATGTAGACTTTCATAGCTATCTTATGTTGCTAAGAAGCGCAGTGTAATGGCCAAACAAGTTTAGCTGACGTTCATCTCGTACGAGCCTCTATTTTCAACTAAGCTAACCGGGAATGTAGAGAGCTACTCTCCTGATTCGACAAAAGTTTTACCTCTCGGCAAACTCCGGGAATGTGGAGCCTGCTTTATACTGATGGGCTTAATAGTTTTGAAATGATCAACCTCGATAGGCGAAGAGACTGTTATAAGAAGCATCACAGACTGCCCTCAAATTCTTAGACAGTTAAAAATTAGCATTCCGAGTATTAGAATTGGAAAACTATTTGTAGTTTTTTATCGCCGTGCAGTATTAGGCCGTAACTCAGTAGTTACACGCCTATGTAGTTTATACAACAATTTCAGTGATGTTTTTAAAATCTTGGTTTTATTACCACTGTAATACGGTCTACCATACTAAATAGTACAAAATTGGTTTTAATCTGTAATTTTGGTCGGTCATCCTGATGCTCACAAAATACCGTACAGTTTGAAACCTTGCTGACAAGTATGTCAATCTGTCAATGTCAATTTTGTTTTCATTTCAGTGAAACCATGGGGAAACAATTAGCAGAACTAGTTTATGAACCTAGTCGTGAGTTTCCTAAGGTTTACCCGGATGTCACTAGTAGATTTTGAAACTCAAAGTTTCAATTTTGCTTTTGAAACTCAAAGTTTCAATGCTGTCTGTATCAATTTTGCAAAAACTATATGTTCGCACTTTTCTTTTCTTCTCTTCTTACTATACTCTGTGTTTAATTTTAAATTTAATCACAGTGAATAATACTGTTTTTTTAAATTCATAATTAGTAAGCCCTTGGCATCATCTCACCTGAATAATTCTTACAAAGTACACGTTTAAGCATGATGTGTTTATCTGTAAGAGGCTGTACAATTCGACGAAAAACATACACTGTATTTTTTTTAGCATGTCCCGTTAGGTGTTTTTAACCACCTCCGTGGCGTGTTGGTTAAGGTAAGCATTACATCTGGAGGTCGCGGGTTCGATTCCCGGCGGTGTCTAACTTTGTAAGACTCGGTTTGGTTGGTGGAAGGGCATTTTCTAAGCCCGCCTGGCTAGCTACCACCATCTTATCTAAGTGTGGCCATCAAACATCAATGATAACAATATTGATGTGTTCGGGCTTGAATATAAGATAGCCATTTCTCCGTTGCTTTGGGGAATCTTGGTAAGCCAGCTTCCATCTTCGGCATCATGATACCAAGGGCTTATCAACTGTGAATAAAAAAAAGGTGAAATGCAGTCAAACGCACTTTGCATTTTTAATTAAAAAAAACCAGGGATTTTTTGGGGATTTGAATTGGAATTATGTAGGTAAACATAAAAAATAATAAAAAAAATGGCCAAGTGCGAGTCGGAACCGCTCACCGAGGGTTCCATTCCACCACATCTCTGGATAAGGAACCTTAAAAATAATTAATCAAAAACTATACATCATAAAAATAATTAAAAATCTGTTTAAGCCTGTGCCAATGGCGCCCTTTCATAGGATACGGTTAAGACACCGATAAGACATGGTTAACTCAATTCAAAGTTTGGACCGCCGTTCCTTGCGTAATAGATTACGTACTTTAAATAAACACTAAATTTTTTATGATTTAATTACAAATGTATAGTTTTCAGATTGTTCAATATATTTGTAGTATGAGACGGTATTACTTGCCTAATTTTATAGTTCTAGGTCAACGGAAAATACCCTATAAATTTTAATTCCCTAAACGGCCGTTTCTTTTTTTTACGTTAACTTAGAAGTTTGTTTTTTTCACAGCTTCAAGCGACTGTAGACCGGAGTATATGGTTTTAATTTAAACTCAATACCTTCACGCGTTCCCGAGTTAAAGGGTCTTAATAGACAGTCGGACGGACAGATGGTCAACGACGTGATCCTTTATGGGTTCGATTTTTTTTTCCTTTTGAACCCTAAAACAAGTCGAAACTTCAATATTTGTTGTAAGTAATGGGTAGAGAGAAGTAATTTAGTGGTATCAACAGAAATATAACTTTATTTTTCAAACTTTAGGATAAAATTGCTATAAATATTTTAAAATTTTCAAACAGCAAGTTTGGTGCCATAAAACGTAATGTTACTGCGTTTGCAACTTTCGTTGCTGTATAATTTGAACCAAACTAAAACACTATTTGAATCCATGTAAACAAGTTTGCGGAATTTAAAATGGAGTTATCGTTGAATGAACTTTATCCTACAAAATCTGAATTAAACAGGCTGTTTTGAGGGTTTCATGCATCAAAAAGAAAAAAAGGCAAGAAAAAAAGGAAACTTTGAACCCTATAGGGGTGAAACGGGGATTCAAAATCTGTATGGAAAATCAAGATTAGATTGACTTTACATTTTTCAGGGTTACTCCTATAAACTAAATGATTGAATACGTGTTTCGTGTTTTCCCAAAATCATCCTCCTTGGGGGAGAGGGAGCAGGGGAGGAGAGGGGAGGGGGGAGGGGGGAGGGGGGGGAGTGGGTTGCAACGGAGTGAATTAACTTAAAGGGGTGAAAAAGGTTAAAAATTTTGCATGATAGTTCGTCAATTATGTATTTAGGCTTAAGATTATAAGTTCAAAGTTGATTATGAAAAAATATCAACAATTTCCAAAAATTATTCCGCTAGGAGGTGAAAAAAAATAATCAAACTTTGTGCGGGGTAATAATTACCTATTAAAATATTTTTTTTCCCAAGAGAACCATCGCCAGGTGTTGGTGGCACGGTTATACACTCATGAAAAAGATTTCCACGCGGACGAAGCTGCGGGAAGAAGCTATTATATATAAGAATATAAAAAAGGAGACTGACTGACTGTCATTTTTTATCCTCAATCGATAAGCCATTGGCATCATCTCACCTAATGGTAAGCGACGATGATGCCGAAGATGGAAGCGGGCTTACCAAGATTCCCCAACGCAATGGGGAAACATCAGCTATATTATCTTCATGCCGGCACACATCAATGCTGTCACCATTTTCTTTTGTCCTTCAAACCGATTGTTGTACTTATTAAAGTTTTGTAGGGTTACGTATCCAAATGTGTATTGGTACGGAACCCTCAGTGGGCGAGCCTGACTCGCACTTAGCCGGTTTTTATTTTAAAAACATATTGTTTTGTTCTCCTACAGGGTGTCCTAGAAATGGAACGACAGACTTTAGGTGGTGATAGCTTAGGTCAAGACCTCCCAAATTAACATAATATATGTTCCGCAAAATCTTATAGTAATTTGAGTTAAACCAGATTTTTGAAAAAAAAAAAACCACCTTACGTCATTCTTCTGGCTCTCTTTTGTTAAAATTTAACTTTTATTATTAATACCTTTTTAGATTAATATTCTATGGAATAGTTATTCTGTCCGTAATTATAATCAAGCCTTTGACAAAATATCGTAATTTAATTTATTGATAAAATCAGCCCCTTCCGAAAATAAATAGCAATTTTCTCGTAGTTTACAAAGCAAATGTGCAAGTGTTGTACATTTCTAAAATTGGCATAAAGCAAGCAAGTGTTTGAGTGTGTTAGCCAAAATTGTCACATACTTAAATTTTTTTTTCACCATCACTATTTAAAGTATATTGACAGAAAAAAATAAGGCAAAATAAAATGGTAGTGATTTTCTGTTAAGTTACTATTTTCTGTGGAGGTTTGATGATAATTACGAACAGAGTAACTTTTCCATGATGTTTTAATCTAAAAAGGAATTAATAATAGTTACCTTTTTACAAAAGAGAGCCAGAAGAATGACGCAAGGCGGTTAATATTTATTTTTTTCAAAAATCTATAAGATTTTGCGGAACATATGTTGTATTAATTTTGGAGGTCTTGAACTAAGCTATCACCACTTTAAACCTGTCGGTTCATTTCTGGGACACCCTGTATAAGTAAGTTGCCAACAAAACATCCCTATACTTCATGTACATAGTTTATGATTTCGTTATCTCTTCCAAACATCTACCGTCTTCAGAACCAGAAGAGTCACAGCTGACACTACACATATATTGATGTGATGACACAACACAAAGTTTCAACAATACGCTACACGAACTCAAGAACATCATATCAGATGGTATAAATTGGGCGAGGACACCGAGCGAGCGCCAAGTCGATTCTTCGTCTCCCAACTTCGCCCAAGTGAGCTCGTGATAAGCAAAGTATAGCCGGGGATCGGGCAATATCGATTCCCGAATAAAAGTTTAATTGCGAAAGTTGTTTACAGTGGTGCGCAGACGGCACGGCGCTGCAGCCGTCGCCTCCTGTCGCGTCGCGCCGCGCGTGCTGCCCGCGCGGTGCCCAGTGAAGCTGAATGCTGACAAGTTTAATGTATTGAAAAGAAGGTAGGCAAGTAGGTAAAGTAAGTGCATTGCGTCTTTAAATATGTATGGTTCAAGTTATAAGGTCTTAACGTACTGAAAATACAGGGTGCCTGGTTATTCGACGTGATCCTTTTAAGGTGATAAACTAACTAGGTACATCTAATTTAGAGCAAAAAAAATGTTAACTAGAGGTCGGAAATCAACGGTTTTCAAGTTAAATCCTATAGAATTTTAAAATTTTGTATGAAAAAAGCATCTGTTTAAATGTTAAGTGATTTTAAAAAAAAAGTGGTAATACAGTTGGTAAAAAAAATTCCAATTTTATCAGCTTTCCAACAAAGTAAACAATACAAAAACTACAAATTACAAATTAGTTGCAAGAAAAACCAATGAGTGTTGTCAAAATGGTGCGCCTCAGATGCCATTCTAATTATCCAACTAACAATCTAGTTCGAATTTTTTGGATGAGTTTGTGATTCAAAGTTAGTCAATGATGCTAGAGGGTCAGAGATGTCTGTTAAATCGAAAAACATAATATATCTGTAATTAAAAAAAACATGAAAACAATGTTTTTTGTAAATTTATATAGGACTTGAGGCACCCTTTTCACAAAAATCATTGTTTTTTTGTTGCAATAATTTGCATATTTTTTAAACCGTTTTCTATTTTTTGGGTAACTGATAAAATGGGGATATTTTTACTGTATTTTTAACGCCAATTGTTGAGTAACCTTTTATTTTTGAAAATCACAAAAAACATTGAATAAATGCGTTTTCCATAAAAAATAAAAAATAAAATGGGCTATAACTTGAAAACCGCTGATTCCAGACCCCTTGTTAACATGACTTTTTGTTCTAAATTAGATGTAATTTATTTTCTTAAAAGTATCACGTCGAATTATTAGTCAACCTGTATTACGAGGGTAGCATACTTAAATGCCCTCAGTGCGCGAGGAATTTCGCTGCGAAGATTGGATACGTAAACCATCTTCGAGCGCACGCGCGGCAAACCGACTAGGAGTCAAAGTGGTCGCCATGACCGAAATCGATCGGATAGATCATCATCATCATCCTATATATATTAGCCGCCTCCGTAGCTCAGAGGCAAAGTTCACTGGCTTTACACAGGAGGTCGCGGGTTCGATTCCCGGCGGGGGCAATTGAAAGACTCGGTTTGGTTGGTGGTAGGGCATTTTCTAAGCCCGCCTGGCTAGCTACCACTATCTTATCTAAGTCTTGCCGCCATATATCAATGTTGATATCATTGGTGTGTTACGGCATGAAGATAAGATAGCCAGTTCCCCATTGCGTTGGGGAATCTTGGTAAGCCCGCTTCCATCTTCGGCAACATCGTCACTTACCACCAGGTGAGCTGTTGTCAAGGGTTTACCTATTGTGAATAAAAAAAATGGCAAAATTTAATCTACCTCTGGGTTCTGCTCATAAAACTTTTTCCAAGAATGGGGAATGGGGATTGTATGGGGAGTTGTATGGGGAGAACGTGTATGGGAAGAACTTGTATGGGGAGTCCAATAATTTTTGTGTGAATTTTCTATCGATTTCTAGGGGAAATTAGTTAAGATTTATTAATAAAAGACACAGTTACAGTTTTATCAAACATTTTTTTGTATCACCCAGTATGTTGACAAACAATACTCCTCCTCCTTCTATGTTTAAAAAAGAAATATATTTGATGCTTGCCTAAGTTTATGCTCTCAGCATTGACAATAGGTCAACAACTTGTATCTCTTAGTTAAGTTTTGTTATAAACATACAATAGCGTTAAATTTAATCTTAAGTTAGAATACAGTGCTTTGGAAGTTTTCTGTAAGCTGTATTTTTCCTGAATAAATAAATAAATAAAATAAATGTTGCTGTGCCCGAAAAGGTCTATGATGTAATCCTTACTTCTAATATATAAAATTCTCGTGTCACAGTTTTCGTTCCCTTACTCCTCCGAAACGACTTGACCGATTCTCATGAAATTTTGTGAGCATATTGAGTAGGTCTGAGAATCGGCCAACATAATTTTTTTTTTAGGGTAGGGTAGTGTAGGGTAGGGTAGTGTAGGGTAGGGTAGTGTAGGGTAGGGTAGTGTAGGGTAGGGTAGTGTAGGGTAGGGTAGGGTAGTGTAGTGTAGTGTAGGGTAGTGTAGTGTAGGGTAGGGTAGTGTAGTGTATGTGGGGTAGGGTAGTGTAGGTTAGGGTAGTGTAGGGTAGGGTAGTGTAGTGTAGTGTAGTGTATGTAGGGTAGGGTAGGGTAGGGTAGTGTAGGGTAGGGTAGTGTAGGGTAGGGTAGGGTAGTGTAGTGTAGGGTAGTGTAGTGTAGGGTAGGGTAGTGTAGTGTATGTGGGGTAGGGTAGTGTAGGTTAGGGTAGTGTAGGGTAGGGTAGTGTAGTGTAGTGTAGGGTAGGGTAGGGTAGGGCAGTGTAATGTAATGTAAGGCGGTACGTAGTTCGCCGGGACAGCTAGTAATATTATAAATGTGAACATGAGTTTGTTTGTAAGTTTGTTTGTTACCTTTTAACGCTTCAACGCCTTGACCAATCTTAATGAAATTTGGCATGCAGGTAGCCTGTATCACGGGGAAGGACATAGGCTACTTTTTATCCCGGGAAAATAGCATTATCTGATGCAGTTCCTGAGGGAACTGAAAAAAATACTCGATTGTTTTGATTTTTTGCACAGAGTGTTGAGTAGGTGGGAAACGATATAATTTACTAATCACCCTTAAAGACAGTCATTAAAACGATGTCCACGCGGGTGAAGCCGCCGGAAAAAGCTAGTCTTTAAATATATTATTAACAAGTTTGTAATAACCAAAGGATAAAGAATATTTACTACGTAAAAGAAGGTTGACTCCGCGAAATCATTTGAATGAATGGCGACTCTTGCTACGACACAATAAAGTGCAAATTCAGGTCGCACAGCGCTAATTACCTACAGTTATATTCACCTACAAGTTGCCTCTCTTTCTATCGCGTAGGTAACTCTTATCTCTTCTGACTACTAAATTTGCACCTTGCAAGGTGCGGCGCGCTTGGCGCGGCGTAGGTTAATTTTTGACATTTTCATACCTACAGCGCAGAGTGCGACAGGCCTGTACTAACTAACATTGTGGAATGCAAATAAATATTGAGCATTGACAATAGCTCGTAGAACAAATGGCCGTTGGGGTAGTTAAGTTCTCGAGTGGCGACCGCACACCGGAAAACGTAGCGTAGACAGAACTCCAACGCGGTGGATCAACTAACTGGTGAAGATCGTGGGAAGACCAGGCGTTCTGGATATCCTTGAGGAAGGCCTTTGTCCTGTAGTGGACGTCTTTCGGCTGATATGATGATGACGATGATTGATAATATTATTTTTTTAGATATACAGGATGTAAAAAATTGGTGTAGGCTTCATTAACTAGGACTTTTTTTTCTACAAGTTTGCTGAAATAAGAAAAAAAATACTATTGAGAAACTTCCTACTTTTTTTTAAGTAATTTAATTATTTTTTTTTATTTTTCCATTGTCAATTTTTTGACTATTTCTTCAGTATGATAAGTAGAAGCCTCAGTTAACGGATCCTATATCAATTTGATTACATCCTATATAATAACTAAACTAACTATATTATAACTATGAAATTGCCGATTAAATATTTGAACTTCAATGCAATTTTTATGGAAAATAAAAAAGTTATTGTTTTTTATTATTGACCTTATGGTGACACTACTTATGGTCTTTTATTAGTAACTAGTGGATGCCCGCAGCTTTGCCCGCGCAGATCCCGATTTTTGCGGTTCCCGTGGGAATTTCTTAAAATCCATTCTTAGCGGATGCCTACGTCATAACATCTACCTGCATGCCAAATTTCAGCCCGATCCGTCCAGTGGTTTGGGCTGTGCGTTGATAGATCACTATGTCAGTCAGTCAGTCACCCTTGAGTTATACATATTTAGACTAGTGGCATGTCTTTCATGTTCCAATCCCCTGGGCTATGTACTATTGAACGGAACAAGGGCGTTTTCTTAGTGGTCAGATGGGGCAATTTTTCAGACTAGTTAATTTTCTTGAATTTTCCTTAAAGTGATGAAATCTTATGCGAGGTATTCTCAAATATGACATTAGTAACGAAGAAACTGCTGCAATAACTCTAGAGCTTTAAAATAAAAAATGTGTATTTATTGCCTCAATAAAGGCTATTTTTCAGGTGAAAAAACCCGACTTCATAGGGTTAAAGCCACCGTGCTCTCAAAATATCCAAACAATAGGCATAAGTTTACCACCATTTATTTATAATAGTCTAATGCTATTTTGAGAATATATTTTGTTTTAATAACTATTATTTTCATTTTTAAACTTTTTTATACAATCTGCAGTTTTGTAGGTTGGCACTAGAAAACATACTAGTCCATTACTATCCCCTTATAAGTTCACAGACTCAGTAAAACATACTTACAAAGGTAAAGCTCAGTAACTGCCTCCTGGATCACGGATAACTCGAGAGAGGCAATGAAATCTACGTGGATTTATGTTCGGCGTGCTGGCGGGCATTGGCGGCGGCCGGCCTTAGAGCCAACCCCCACTTAGCTGTACCAGGTCCCACATCAGTAACCTGCTACTCATATGTTGGAATCTACTTAAAATCTAATTTGTTGTGAAGCTTGTGTACTTGCACGGAGGTGGTAAAAGCATTACACAGCTTATGCTCATTCCATTAAGGCGGTATTATTACATATTTTAGTTATTTTTGACGTCAATTACTCCTAAACGATAGAAAACCCAAGGTTGAAAAAAAATACACCCTTACTGTTGATGATGTTCCTTAAAGTCAAAAGCTATTAGAAACACGATTGTGCAGTTTTGGCTCGATAGAAAAAAATCCCAAAAGTAGGTCTACATCGTTACTTTCAACTCTAGTTATGACTAATATTTTAAAGTATAATTTAAAAAAAAAATATTCAACAATATTTATTATAATAACACAAAGTGAGTAATGTTATTTTTTTTAATAATTTCATTGTAGTTGTTGATTGAAACGAAAAACTATTGAAAAAGTTTGGTTATTTTTTTTACTTTTTACACGTCAAGAAAAAGACAGAGACAAGTGTTCCAATCAATACCTCGTCTTAACCTGCCAACGGAAAATCGCTCTAATCTTTAGAATTAACCATAACTATAAATAATGGTAAGATTCTAAAAAAAATATAACCCTTTTGGCTTGACCTCAATCGGATTTAAATATTGTACTATAAGTATTTATATTTTTGAACTATAAATTTCCTTCTCTTTCATTTGACTTCCCACTCGATACGATAGCAAAAAAATATTTGGTTATAACAGTCGCCATACTGATTTTGTTCGCATACAATGTAGCCTACCCAGACCATAATAAAGAATCGATTCACACTTCAATCATCAAAATCTTCTCAGTAGTTAAAGCGCTGAGAAGGAACATACATAAATACATCATCATTACAGCTCATATACGTCCCCACCGAGGGGCTCGAGCCTACCCTGAATCAGGGCGATTAGGCCTTAGTCGACCACGCGAGCCCATTGCGGATTGGTCGACTTCACACACAACCTTCGAGTTTCTTCGCAGGCGTGTGCAGGTTTCCTCACGATGTTTTCCTTCACCGTTAAAGCAATCGGTAAGTATGTACGTAAGTTTTTGAAAAACTCATTGGTACATTGGCCGTCCAGATTTGAACCCGGTACCTCTGGTTAGATGGACCGAGTTGTTACCGGTTGAGCCACCGACGCTTTTAAATACATAGACAGTTAAAATCATAAACCTCCTTTTTGGCTTTACCTAAGTCGGGTCAAAAGGTGCCGTATACATGAAAGAGAATTGTCAAGTGTGAGAAGTGGTGCAATTACATACCATTTATAATACTCTATACTATAACATACAAAGCGTCGGTGGCTCAACCGGTAACGACTCGGTACTTCTAACCAAAGGTAATGGGTTCAAATCTGGACGGCCAATGTACCAATGAGTTTTTTAAAACTTACGTATGTACGTACATACTTACCGATTCCTTTAACGGTGAAGGGAACATCGTGAGGAAACCTGCACACGCCTGCGAAGAAACTCGCAGGTTGTGTGTGAAGTTGACCAACCCGCACTGGGCCCGCGTGGTCTACTAAGGCCCGACCGCCCTAATTCAGGGTAGGATCGAGCCCCTTAGTGGGCTAGTATATGAGCTGATATGATGATTACATACAATGAGAAACAGAAACTCAAATTTATAATCAGTGGTCACTGCTCATGTAAGTATTAACCTTTAGCGGGTAGCTGCAGGTTTATCTCGTGCTCTCGGTGGCGACGCAGCGTCTGCTGCAATAAGCCCTGACGCGGAGATATTGCCTTTTTAACTCATGAACAAAATTAGAAACTTGGTATACTCGCTCTTACCTCGTGGCTAAGTTGCAGCCAGTAAACAAGATAACTAAATTCAACAACAAACAGCAGGTTCATGCCCAAGAAAATGTGTATTTAGGAAACTGAAATCTGTCCTTGTTCATTTTAACCCCCTGGGGGGGGGGGGGGGGGAATGATGACCCAAAGGTAGGGTTTCCAAGCGTCCTGTTTTCCCAGGACGTGTCCTGCTTTCCCAGGACGTGTCCTGCTTTCCCAGGACGTGTCCTGCTTTTGGGGTGTCCTGGATAGTTTTTAAGTAGTATTCTGGATTTTGAGTGAATTGTCTTATTTGAAAATCGAGTATATACCCAGTAGAGATGCGATAGACATTGAATATCATCAAAATAAGACCAGACGCAAGATTACAGTCCTGGGCAGGGACTTCTAAAGCCTTAGACACTTTCTCTAAGAAATTGTCGATAAACGAGAAAACAGTACCTAGCTTAGAAACGGACTTCAGCTTAATTTTTGCACTTAGTTGAGTTTTATTGATGCTATATTCATTGCGTAATTGCTAATAACTAATTGTTCTTATGTTGCGTCCTGTTTCTAAACAAAAATGTCCTGGTTTTCCGAATTTGGGGATGGCAACCCTACCCAAAGGGGACATACACACATAAAATACACACCACCACCACCACCACATACAACACACACCACCACCAAATAAATTTTAACCACCTCCGTAGCTCAGAGGTAAAGTTCACTGGCTTTTACACAGGAGGTTGCGGGTTCGAATCCCGGCGGGGCCAATTGTAAGACTCGGTTTGGTTGGTGGTAGGGCATTTTCTAAGCCCGCCTGGCTAGCTACCACCATCTTATCTAAGTCTTGCCGCCAAATATCAATGTTGATATCATTGGTGTGTTCCGGCATGAAGATAAGATAGCCAGTTCCCCATTGCGTTGGGGAATCTTGGTAAGCCCGCTTCCATCTTCGGCAACATCGTCACTTACCACCAGGTGTGATGTTGTCAAGGGTTTACCAATTGTTAATAAAAAAAAATGCTTAAAGGTGAACTTGAAAAACATGGGGCGCATGGCTGCCTCTCGTGACCCGGTGCTGTCCGTATGAACTGCCCTACTCTTGTCAAAGGCAATAATGACATTCAATGGTTTTTATGTATAGCTTTTCGTGTCATATTGTTTTCATGTTCTAATGAAATAATCTGGTTTATATCAAGGATTGAATTTTGACGTTATTAACTAACTATTGTTTATTTCTTGATTCTTCACAAATGACATTGTTATTATCGTTTTATGAATTTATGACTATCAGAAAGAGTGTAATTTGCACACCTATTTTACATACATATATTGAATTGAATTGAATGAAACTTAAGCATGAAAGCTTAGGTTATGATATCTTAGTAGAAAGATGCGCCCCACGTGTTTCGAATTCACCTGTATGTATGATGTGGCGGTGTGTGTTTTATGTAAGTATGGCCTCTTGGGTCATCAAGACCCCCGGAGAGTTATTACCACAGACTTATCTAGATATATGGTTTGTGGTTATTACCGTTTCTTTTGACTGAACTAAATTCCGTTACTTACCGACATAAATTTTGCTCGACTCACAAGAATATTTGGCGACCTTCTGTTGGCCGGTACACAATTTAAACTTGAGGTGGGGGTAGTTAGCCGTTAAAGTGTTAGCGGAAACATTAAGCTAATGTTTATATCCGACACGGGGCTTATCAGCTAGTCTTCACAAACGACACTAAAATTGTGGTGGCGAGGTGGTTAACCCTTCGCGAGGCGGAGGGCGCGCGCTCGGCCCGCAATAGATAAAACAGTGATAGAACATGCACCGCGCCACCGTTCTGAATAATTCATAAGTTTCAGTTGCCACTTTTGTCAGTATCGTTACATTCGCCGCTTCGCAGCGTCAAAAATGTCCGTTAAGGACCTGGTTATTGTTGGGCTCTGTTCTATGGATGCTGATAAACTGAATAATTGAGTCTGTCACAATCAAAAACCGCAATTTTATTTATTTTATTTTCATTTATTAAGAAAACCAACAGCTCTCTAATAACAAAGCATTGAAAAAGTAATGGTAACTGATCATTAGCAAATTACAGGTTTCCCTAAATTACTTCAACATATTGTGCGAATCTAGCGTAGAGAGCATAGTCTGGTTCAACGTTATTACTACAATCATAAAAAATGACCGTTAATAGACAAAAAAAGAGATATCTATGACATAATAATCTCTATGGTTGAAGGAATATTTTAGTGTATTACATATGCATCAAAAACAGCAATAAAAATCAAAGATGCTACAAAAACTACAATTCAAAAGTCTGTTAGATTAAAAAACCGCAATGTCAATTTTAAATTTAACGGTAGTGATCAAAACAATAAAATGGAAATTGCGGGATTTTGATCAAAATCAAAAATCAAAAATAATTTTAAATGGGTGTTTACACAAAAAACTTATTGTATACTTACTACAAATAATGTCATGATTTAGATTATTTGTTATAGATTCTAATAGACTCAATTTAAACAGTTAGTCACAGTTCTTCCGCAATCCCCCTGTCTGCTGTAGGCGGTTTAAAAAAATACATATCCAACAAATGTGGAGTCAAGTTATTTGTGACCAGAAAACAAATAGTTTTTCATACCTTCTCAAAAGCTTTTCCGCCGTTACCTACTTTGATATTATAGTTATGTTGCCTTTATCTAGATGGGATATAAAAAGAATCTTGTGCGTGAAAGCCATTAGCCACGGCGACGCGCGATTGCGTCTCGCCCGTGATCCCGCGAATCCCGTTATAATTTACGGCGACCCCGCAAAATCCCGGGATTATTTTTATTTGATAACAATGAAGGCGGCGCGGTGGAGGGTTACCTTTAGTATCACTCTGCGTGAGACAACTCTTTTATAACTTGCAATTGTTTTATATCAACGATAAATAATTGCACTACAGATTTCTTTGAAGTTAATTATTAAACCACCATAAATGTTTGACCACCTCCGTGGCGGAATGGTTAAATTCATTAGCTTCACATCAGGAGGTCGCGGGTTCGATTCCCGGCGGAGTCTAACTTGCTGAGACTTGGTTTGGTTGGTGGAATTTTCTAAGCCGGCCTGGTTAGCTGCCACCATCTTGTCTAAGTCTTGCCGCCAAACAGCAATGCTCACAACATGTATGTGTTCGGCTTGAAGGTAAGATAGTTCCCCATTGCGTTGTGAGTCTTAGTAAGCCCGCTTCCGTCTTCGGCATCATCGTCACTTTCAGGTGAGATGATGCCAAGGGATTACCAATAGTTAATTAAAAATAAGCATATTTTATATCATGCTCGAGATCCCAATGCGCATTCCAGTAAAATAACGTTATTAAAAAAATAAAAGGGCTTAGTACGACTAAACTATAGCATACTTGTGTAGTTAGGGTAGGGTAGGTTAGGGTAGTGTAGGGTAGGGTAGGGTAGTGTAGGGTAGGGTAGAGTAGTGTAGTGTAAGGTGGAACGAAGTTCGCCGGGACAGCTAGTAATTAATAAGATAAGATTCATATGCCTATAAGATCCATCTGACGGCAATGAAAAACATTTTTTTGAACGCGCCTCATCGCCCACCGAAGACGTCAAAGATCGTACAAGTGACCTCTGAAAATTAGATGCTGCCGTGAAAATAAGAAAACTTGAATAATTAAAAAGTAATGAAACATGCAGTATACCGCTGAAAAGTTCAGAAAACAGACTATATATCTATGTAAAAGTTATTGATACTTAACAAACAACACTGTCACAGTAAAGCGACCAAGTTAGAATTCGGACCATGTCGCGTAAAGAGTACAAAGATTTCGTAAAAATCTGAAAGTGAAACCGTACCTCTAAAGGTTTTATTATAGCCAATTTACGTTTTATTACAACCAATAGAGGTTTTATTACAACCAATAGAGGTATTATTACAACCAATAGAGGTTTTATTCCAACCAAAAGAGGTTTAATTACAACCAATACAGGTTTCAGTACAACCAATAGAGGTTTTTTCACAGCTACTATAGGTTTTATTACAACGAATAGAGGTTTTATCACAACCAGTAGAGGTTTTATTACAACCAATAGAGGTTTTATTGCAACCAATATAGGTTTTATAAGTACCAATAGAGGTTTTATTACAACCTATAAAATCAACTAGGGCACCATCAAGATAAAAAGTTTTAGGCGCCAAATAAAGTTTTTTTTTTGATCAAGGCATAATAAACTGTCAATATCAATAAATAACCTTACCACTCCGGGAGTGCCGACAGAAGTGAAAACTTTTTACAGTTTTATAAGTTTTGACCCTCCGAGTGTTCTTGTTGGTGTCAGTAACGATCGCGAGTTTATAAGTTTTGACCCTAGGAGTGTTCCTGTCGGTGTCTGTAACGGTAGCGAATTCAATGGTTTTTCCCATCTCAAAAAATGCCAAACGCGCCTAAAGAAGTTTTCAACTCAAAAATTATCTCTTTTTTTCAGAAAATATCGATGACCATACATAAAAAAATATTTACGGAGGGGGACCTCCTTTTTTGAAATCGGTTCAAAAGATATTTTCGATACTTGTTGATCGTAATTTTCGTTTTGTGTGACTCCTAAAACTCCCCATACTAGTTACTGTGACAAAAATAAAGGTAACTTGGGAATTTGCCACATATGACACGTAGAATTTTTACTCGCTGCCTAAATATGAATTTCGGAAAGAAAATAAATTTTGGGGTAATATAGAATAGTTTTATTTTATAAGATTAGAAAAATTAGGTAAAGACGTAAACAAGTGGATGACCGTGGAAATAGATTAAATATAAAAAAAACAACACATTGCATAATTTTAAAATACAAAAAAAAGGTAGGTTACGATCGATCGTCCCCCCAGATGTAAAAAATGATCGAATAAATACCTAAAACATAAATAGAGTTAATTTATTGGGTGTCGAAATTACCCCCCAAAGTTGTAGGAAACACTTTGGGTGTATACAATACTCTTAATGATTTTAAAATAAATGCAAAATTGACAAAGTAAACGGAAACAGGAGAACACGTAGACCAGCAGCTGCGCTTGGAGGAAGACAGCAGAACCTTGCCGGGCAGTAGCAGTGCTTGGTCACCAGTGATAGAGTTTGGTCACCAGTGACAACCAACTTCAATGGGCCTTAAAATTTGATAGAAACAAAGATTCCACTTCCCTTTGAGTGAGCGGCAGGCAGATGCAGAGCGGCGAAACAAACGCCGGTGGAAGACTAGCAGTAATCAAGGATAATAGTGTTTCGTTCGGGCCGGGTGGAAGACCCTACAACGATGAAATAAAATTTAGTTCGCAACGGCACTAAATAAAATTGGACAGCTATCTCCAAGCATAAATCACTTACCCCTGTTAAATATAGGAGGTCTTGTAAACAAAACCAAAATCACAGATGTTTAAAATAATTTACTTTCACCAATTTCGACGGTCATCAGTCATACAGAATCAATTTTTGTTTTACACTTGTCAAAAAGTCACAAATATTTTCAAATTAAATTTCCATAGAGGAACAAAATCAAAAGAGAATTTAATTATGAAACGCACGAAAAGAGATCGGCTCGAAACGATAGTTTGCGTTTCATTACGTACTAGTAACGTAGTGCTGCGTAGAATGTTCGTGGTGCCATTGGTGGCATTGAGTTTACTATCACAAAACAAATGAGTTACTTAAGTTGGTAAGTGAGTGAATACAAAGATTCTAAGTTGTGTGGTTTTTGTCATGTATCATAAATACTTTATCTAAGATTAGGAAATATTATGAACTAGCTTTTGCCCGTGGCTTCGCGCGCGTGGGCATCGTTTTTAGGACTGTCTCTGAGGGTGACTGGTGCGGTACGCGAGCGTGGACATGAGTTTACTTCAGATCCCTCGGAAACTATATCGGGCTATTCTGATAAGCAGTCTATCTCACTTTCCACCCTCTCAACTATTTTTATGCAAAAAAATCACGTCAATCCATTGTTCCGCTGGGACGCCGACATGCGCGAGCCTGGAAATGAGATTTCCCTAGATCCCTCGGGAACTGTCTAGGGTTATGCTTTATTATTAATCTATGTCATTAACCACTCCCTCAAATATCACTATGTAAAATTTCACAACAGTCCGTTGTTCTGCCGCGTTGCGATGTTAAACAAATCAACCAAAAAAGGATCTTTTTTGAATTCCCTCAGGAACTGTAGAGAACTTTGCTACTTTTACGCTATAAAAAGTAGCCTTTGTCCTTCCCCGTAACACTAGCTACATCCATGCCAAATTTAGTCAAGATAATTAAGACTTAAGTAGTTCAATTTACTCAATTTAGCCAGTTCTCCATTGCGTTGGGGAATCTTGGTAAACCCGCTTCCATCTTCGGTATCATCGTCACTTACCATCAGGTGAGATGATGCCAAGGGCTTAAAATGACAAAAAAAAAGATGTGCAATGTTGAAGCGTGAAACGGTAACAAACAAACTAAAAAAAAATCCACTTTTGTAATATTAGTAAGGATTTACAAAGTATAGGAAATATTATGAAAATCCAACAAAAAAAAACATTTGCTTGTTATTATTTAAAATTCAAAAAATCTGTTTAACTCAATTTACAATCGTGTCGTAAGTAAATCAGGGTTCTCGTCTCGTGGTGCGGTGATCGACGGATTAGTCGCCGCGGGAAGTGATCCGTTATAATTTGAGGGCGGACAGGACACTGGCCGGCGCCGGCGACGGCTGGCACCGCCAGATTAGCCCTTCGATAAACAACCGCATTAGTATGCGCACCCGCCGCGCCGCCGATCGGCCCGTGCTCGGATTAATTTGCCTTCTCGAAATTATGGCGGATCTGTGTGGAGCGTAACGAAACAACCGCGCCACAGATGAGATACTAGTTACTTCGTAACAGATGTTGCACTTCCTTATAAATCGAAAATACCTACGCATTTATTTACCTACTCCTTCCCATACACGTAAACATGGGTATTAAGTCGCTCGACTTAGCGGTTATAACTGCGTACACAGGTGGCGCGCGAATTGAGGCGGCGACTGTACGGCGTTCTAGCGCTGACGAGCGGAGCGCGGCCTGTAGGCCACGCCAATGTGTAGGTACTTATCTCGCCTGCTCGGGGGCCTGACCACGCTGTGATGGCAACGAACCAGCCAGGGATCCCATCGGGGTACATCGTTCATATTTTATTGTTTAATGATTTTTGAAGTAAAACTTCTTTACTCACGCTTAACTTGGGGAGTAAGCTGGTGGATGCGTGACGAGAGCGTTACGGGAGTGTATTCGGGAGAGGCTAACGGAAGTTGAGAGGGATATATAAATTAGTGAAGATAAAAAGAGATATACTATTTACTTTTGTTTACCAATAAAATCGGTTGCCAAGGTAACAATATCAGACAAAACAATTAGAACAAAAAAAAAAAAAAAATTTGATCATTTTCAGAGGATAATAAAACTCTTTTCATAAACTGTCTATACCTCCATATGAAAAAAAAAAGATTGGATTATTTTCTGAAGACTATGTATTTACTTTCATACATATAGATGGAGCTTAAGAAGTTTTACTTCAGTCGTGTGGTCTAAAGCACACTCCTAGTTTTTTTTTTAAAGATTTTTATTTAATTTTCAAAAACAAGGTTATAAACAACTGCAGTAGTTGATGAAACTGTGTCGCAGTTGTTTACACCGCATTCCGGATGTTGAGGAAGTTCTTATTGCTATTTCAGCAAAGTCCTTGAACAAAAAATGTTCAGTAGGCTAAGTAGAATCCCCAGTTAACGGGACCTACACCAATTTTGTTACACTCTGTATAATCTAATAAAGAAGAGAAGAAAAAAATATATACCATAAGAAAATATGAAATATATGTACCTGAAGGAGGCAAATGAAATGTTTAATGTAAATAATAATGATAATAAAAAACAAGATAAACACATACATGATAAATAGTATAAATGAGTCGTCGGTGGCATAATGGCAAAGGCCGCTATACCTCCTGTCCGAGAGGTCGTGGTTCGAATTCTGCCACTTACCAACGTGATTTCCAATTTAGATTTCATATGTACGTTTACCGACGCTCTTATGGTGAAGGAGAACATCGTGAGGAAACCTGCGCACACCTGCGAAGAAACTCGAAGGTTGTGTGTGAAGTCGACCAACCCGCACTGGGCCCGCGTGGTCGTCTAAGGCCCAATCGCCCTAATTCAGGGTAGGCTCGGGACCCCCAGTGGGGACGTATATGAGCTGATATGATGAGTAAATACTATACCAAGTCATATTCACACTTGATTTGCAAGCAGCGTTTTAATCTCATCGTAAGTGAGACTCAGGAACTTAATTACCAATTTCGTTCTGAACTGTATGTTTCGTATATATTATCTTTTTAATTCTACTGTACTAGTTCTTGTAGGTTCTGTGTAGGTTCTTGGGTACACTCCCTCCTCTCCTCCTTCTGACAACCTCACATGTATTTTTTTAATTCAGCCTTATTTTAAGATGAAAAGTATTGTCGCAGATGAGGTCATAGTTACTGCGTGTATTGTATATAGCGGGCGGGGTCAAGCGCGGTCAAGCGCGGTCAAGGCCACGCGCGCCAAAATTTCGTAAAACAGACTCGCTAGTTTGAAGTATTTCACAAGCGAAGATTTGTTTTCAATGAAACTTAGAAAAACTATCTACTCATGTGGTAGATTTTTTTCTTTGTTCGTTCACTGTAGAAAAATAGACGTGAGGTCACCTTATACCCCCCCACCCCAACGTGATCTGTCGTGATTTTCTCGTTACCCAAAGTCGAACCTCACATGATTTGTGCACAAGCCCATAATGACTTGATTACCTTGTTAAAAAGGAAACTGCACTGGTATATACTTTTGATAGGTACTGCGTAAGCGTCGGTGGTTCAACCGGTAACGACTCGGTCCATCTAACCAGAGGTACCGGGTTCAAATCTGGACGGCCAATGTACCAATGAGTTATCAAAAACTTACGTACATACTTACCGATTGCTTTAACGGTGAAGGAAAACATCGTGAGGAAACCTGCACACGCCTGCGAAGAAACTCGAAGGTTGTGTGTGAAGTCGACCAACCGGCACTGGGCCCGCGTGAACGACTAAGGCCTAATCGCCCTGATTCAGGGTAGGCTCGAGCCCCTCGGTGGGGACGTATGAGCTGTAATGATGAGGTACTGCACGGTCTTGGTGTGATCATCAGACATTATGCAGTATCATTTCATATGATTAATTTGAGTAATACGTAATAGAAGACTGTTCACTACCTTAACATATGATAATAATATGGGATGGATCGGCTCGTTACCAGCTACATGGATTGGATTCTATTGACCGACGCGCTAGGAGATTCATTTGCGACGATGAACTTGTATCAATCAGGCTCCAAAGCCTCGAGCATTGCCGCAAAGTCACCTGTCTGTCGGTTTTCTACAGTATTCATTTCGGAGAGTGCAGCCTAGAGCAAGAAACGAGGAGATGAGGAGATGAGAAGAGAGGAGGAGGGGAACCAAAATAACCGACATAGGTCACAGAATCACTAAACTGAAGTGGCAGTGCGCAGGGCACATAGCTCGTAGAACGTAGCTCGTAAGTTCTTGAGTGGTGACCGCGCACCGGAAAACGTAGCGTAGGCAGGCCTCCCAATCGATGGACTGACGACCAGGTGAAGATCGCGGGAAGCCGATGGATGCAGGCAGCGCAGGACCGGTCGTCGTGGAAATCCTTAGGGGAGGTCTTTGTCCAGCAGTGGACGTTTTTCGGCTGATATGATGATGATGATATTACAAAATTGATCTGAAATGTCGATCTGTCGGACCGATTTGTGTGAAAAGTTCCATTTTTTTTGCGGATAGACTGTGGGTCTCTTATGAAAAGTTGTTTAAGATGATGAGAAGAAGCCCCGGTTAACAGCTCCTACACCAATTTTGTTACACCCTGTATACTTCGATGACCAAAGTTGAAGAGTTGATAGTTTTTGTTCCGATAATCTCCAACGAAGTTAGAGGATATACATCACTTTATAATACTATCAGAAAAGTTTATGAATGATCGATTTCCCTAAACTATGTTAAAGAAAAGAACAAAGTAATTTCTACTTTTTCACCACGTCTGAAATTCAATTCTTTGAGGCTATAGCAAAGAATACTAAGTATTACAACGTAAAGAAGGGAAACTCCCTGCCTCCCACGAACGTATTTCCCCCGCAACGCAAGGGTACGCTTATTGGTACATACAGTGCCACCAACTTATCTGTTCAGTAGACGGCGTCGCTACTGTTGTTTGTTGTGAATTTTTCTTGGCCATGGAAACTAGTGCTTCAGCCGGATTCGTAAAAATTTTTCACTTTCTTCTTTTTTTTTGGATTTGTAATGCTAGTGCCGGTGCATTACAAATCTCCTCTGAAGTTCTTGACAGCATTTGCAGCAGCTGCATTCTGAGGTGGAACACCCAGTTGCTGTTGGGCGTCTATAAAACTGCACCCAGAGCAAGTTGGGTTCTCACGTCCTCCTTCGTTATATTTTCTTGTTCTCCACATTGCTCACGTGCATTAGACGATTTTCTTCAAAATGCACCACTTCTTAAACAAAATCCCAGTAGAAAACAATGAAAAAAACAACAAAATAAAACTACGAATGCGTACACCACAAATCCCGCCAAAAAAACCCTCCTTCCTTCGCTACTGGAGCGATTAGTGTTGCTATTTTTTTTTACCAGGAGCAGTATTTGAAACAAACAGTGGACACAATGTATACGTTTTACGTTTATGAAAATAAATTCGAGAATAGTAAAGATGGTGCACTAGTTTGTAGTGGAGGCGATGTATCGGTTTTATTTCTAATTTTCAGAGGATATATAGACAAAAAAAATATGAAACATAAGCTGAATAATAAAATAATGTAAGTGGGGACTTTTACTGTCCTTAAACTATAACACTGACCCACACCTTGTAAACTTCAACTTGACATTTCAAAATGGCGACTTTAGTTCCGATTTTGTCTACTGAACAGATAAGTTGGTGGCACTGTACTTGACATTCGATTGTCACAGCTCGAATGTAGTGATTCTATTCTTTTTGGTCACAGGTCCCTTAGTAGCTCAATGCCTATAATATGTTGTTTTTTTTTTAATTTTTATTTTTTTGTTCCCTTTTTCGGAGGGCTTTTACGCATACCAGTACAGCCGGGTACTAATTATGTGGGGCTCAAAATAGTACTACCCACTAAAAAACCTCCCTGGATTGCAAGTCTCCTAAGACTTGTGACAAGTGACCTAAAGTTAGAAAAAAAAGTGAGTGAGAAAACTCTAAACAAAATAAGAATCGAAGATTTTTTAGTTTTCCGTCATCATATCAGCCGACTGACGTCCACTGTTGGACATAGGCCTCCCCCAAGCATTTCCATGACGACCGGTTCTGCGCTGTCCGCATCACCAGGCCATCGGTCCACCGAGTGGAAGGCCTACCTACGCTACGTTTTCCGGTGCGCGGTCACCACTCGAGAACTTTACTGCACCAACGGCCATCTGTTATACGAGCTATATATCTGTTATGTATGTACTTGTGTCTATTATTTTTAATTACTTTTTATGTCATTTTGTTTGACACGACGCAATTACAAAATACAAATGGCTACCCGGTTGCTCCCTCGCATGTTTTTGTTTACTTGTGTTGGTTTAAAGAAAACATACCTAGGTAGCTCAATAGTACTCAATTTAGTGAATAATTATGGAAAGCTATCTACCAAGAGTGTAACTAGCTTTTTCTCGCGGCTTCGTTTTTATGACTGCCTATGAGTGTGATTGGTGCGCGAGCCGCAAGCGGTTCGCGAGCGTGAGAATGAGTTTTCTCCAGATCCCATTCCCAGTTCGGGATATTGTGATTAGCAGTCTATGACACTCCTCAACCACAAAAATCTCCTCCAAAACATCACAAAAATCCATTGTTCCATTGCGATTTTAGAGATATTAGCAAAAAAAAGAGTTTTTTTTCAGTTCCTTCAGGAACTTCATCGGACTATGCTATATTCACGGGATAAAAAGTAACCTTTGTCCTTTCCTGTGACACAGACTACCTGCATGCCAAATTTCATCAAGGTTGGTCATGGTGTTGAAGCGTGAATAGGTAACAAACAAACAAACATATTTTCACATTTATATGCCTTTCTATGCATTAGTAAGGATTTGTGACGAACTAATAGCAACCTACCTACCTATTATGATATTTAAGTCCTATAAAATAAAATCGAGCTGGGAAATAGCTGAAGTAGGACACAGTTCATGTAGGTACTTGTATGTACTGTTTTATAACTTTTACTAGCTGTCCCGGCGAACTACGTACCGCCTTACATTACACTGCCCTGCCCTACCCTACCCTACCCTACACTACACTACACTACCCTACCCTACACTACCCTACTTACACTACACTACACTACCCTACCCTACACTACCCTACACTACACTACTCTACACTACACTACCCTACCCTACCCTACACTACCCTACCCTACACTACCCTACCCTACCCTACATACACTACACTACACTACCCTACACTATACTACCCTGCACTCTACTACCCTACACTACCCTACCCTACCCTGCACTACCCTACCCTACCCTACCCTACACTACCCTACCCTACCCTACACTACCCTACCCTACACTACACTACACTACCCTACCCTACCCTACATAAGAACCTTCTCCTGACAATAACGAACTCGACAAAAAAAGAATTAGCCAAATCGGTCCAGCCGTTCTTGAGTTATGCGCTTACCAACAGATTTTGCGATTCATTTTTATATATTAGATAAGTATCTACATTCAATGACTGATTGTAGCAAAATGTGTCGTGAGTAAGTATCTAGTTAATAATAAAGACAATTGATGAACAGCCCTACATACATTTACACACACACACACACATTTACGCATTTAAAAACGTCATCTGTTTATGTAGTAGTAGAAGGAACTTAAAAAACGCCGATTCAACTAAGTGTCCGAGGTGTCTTGAAAGCGGTAATCCATGACATATTACTAACAAGTATAAAAAAAACGAGTGTGCTTTAGACCACAGGACTGAAGTAAAACTTCTTTAGCTCTATCTATGTATGAAAGTAAATACTTAGTCTTCAGAAAATAATTAAATCTTTTTTGTCATATGGAGGTATACAAAGTTTATGAAAAGAGTTTTATTGTCTTCTGAAAATGATCAAATCTGTTTTATCTCATATGTTTGTTTTTGTTTGCCTTGGCAACCGATTTCGTTGGTAAACAAAAATAAATAGTATCTCTCTTTCTATCTTTATTAATTTATATATGTCTCTCAACTTTCGTTCGCCTCGCCCGCACACACTTCCGTAACGCTCTCGTCATGCATCCACCAGCTTACTCCCCAAGTCAAGCGTGCGTAAAGAAGTTTTACTTCAAAATCATGTATCATTCAGCCCATCCTCTAATTTTAGTTTATTTGTTTTGTTTTGAAGGCAATAATCATCAATTTTATTAGTAGTCAACGTGATATCAGGTATCATCGGAAGTATACGCCCTTCGCTAAGTAATGAAGCTCAGTTACCTGCCACTTACGATAAAAAGATACGAAGCCTATATATCACTAAAACCTATAATTAACTGTAAACAAACGGTGTAGGGTTGACTATCGGTTATTATTCTAGGTTTTGACGCACTGTTTTATTCAGTTTTGTGACACGGTGAAGGCTCATTTAGTTTGCGAATAAAATTTAATGATAATCGGTTTTTCATAAATACTGTGAAAACAATGACAAAATTGAGTTCGGAAAATTTAAAATTGGGGTGCTAATAGAGTGTCCATTTTGAATTATAATGAGTAAAATGTTAATGTATTACATTGAACAGGGTATGGATCTACTAATAAAGTTATGATGACCAACAACCAATTGCAAAAAATATGTGATTTCAGCGCATTGATATTACTATGGTTCTCACCAAGTAGATTACTAACCGGTCAAAAAAATTAATGACAGAAACAGTACACTTTGTTTACATTTAAAGTTGAAGTTAGCGTAGCATGATTTAATTTTTTAGACTGAGTTCAAAGTTATAAAACAATAGCGGCGCGCGCTGTTGATTGCCGCGACATCGACACTTATAAATAAATGTCGTAGCGATATCAAAGCTGACTCTGTTTTTAGTGTATATATAATATGTCGAAGCGATACTGAGATATGCTATATATAAGGGGAGGTAGATAGGTTACATGCGTCTAAAAAGTAAAGCAAAAAAATGATGCCAATTGGCATCTCTTTTCTTAGTAACATTCGGTGCAATAGAAGGGAACTACCTATAATAATGTGTGTGTGTAAATGGCTTCGATTTTCAAATGCTGTTTGTTAGTGCATAACCCATCTATGGTAACAAATCTCTGTAGCGATATCATAAAATTGACGATCAGATCATGACATGGCCAAGTTTATCATGCTAAACAAACCTAACCTAAATGCATTCGGCGGTAGGTGGGGGGAGGGTGCTCTTCGCCAGTATCATCATCAAAACTGTTATCGCTCGCTTCGCTCGATTCACTCACATCCGCCTAGGCATTTCATGATCTGGCCAGTTTAGCTGATTCATATCGTCAAACACTGATTTTTTTATTGGTCCGATCAGACCATTTCATGAAATGGTCAAGATTTTCAAGATTTCAAGATGTTTATTCAAAATAGGTGCTAATTACACTCTTTCTGATAGTCATAAAATAGTAATCCTTACTAATAGTATATATGTGAAAATGTGTTCGTTTGTTTGTTTGTTTGTTACCTTTCACGCTTCAACGCCTTCACCATTTTTTATAAAATTTGGCATGCAGGTAGCCTGTATCACGGGGAAGGACATAGGCTACTTTTTATCCCGGGAAAATAGCATAATCTGATGCAGTTCCTGAGGGAACTAAAAAAGTACTCGTTTGTTGTGATTTTTTGCACAGAGATGGTTGAGTAGGTGGGAAACGACATAATTTACTAATCACCCTTAAAGACAGCCATAAAAAAGCGATGTCCACGCGGGCTAAGCCGCGGGAAACAGTGAGCGTGGACATGAGTTTTATCCAGATCCCTCAGGAACTATATCGGGCTATTCTGATTAGCGGTCTATGTCACTTCCTACCCTCTCAACCAATTGTTTACAAAAATCACTTCAATCCGTCGCTCCGTTTTAAAGACGCTGACGTGCGCGAGCGTGGAAATTAGTTTTCCCCAGATCCCTCGGGAACTATGTCGTTATATGCTATATAGTAAATTATGTCATATCCCACCCCCTCAACCATATCTGTGCCAAAATCTCAGCAAGCCATTGGTCCGTTGCGATGTTAGAGAAATTAACCAAAAAAAAGTATTTTTTCAGTTCCCTCAGGAATTGCATCGGACTATGCTATTTTTACGGGATAACAAGTAGCCTATGTCCTTCCCAGTGACACAGGCTATATGTATGCCAAATTTCATCAAGATTGGTTAAGGTGTTGAAGCGTGAAAACAAACAAACAAACACATTTTCACATTTATAATATTATAGTAAGGATTAAAGACTGCATTTTTTTTCTGATTTGACATACAGTTTCTTTGGGTAAATTGTTTGTAATCACGAGTACATTCATATCCTTTTCTATCAAGAACTAATTAAGTCATCCTGTATAAATTCTATGATATCGCCTTGACATATATAAATTCTTTGTTTTAAAGCAACTTTGAAACAAAAGCCTGCTCAGTTTGTAGGTAGGAAACAAGTTAAAGCTTTCCAAATCAAAAGATAATTTGGAGAAAGATTTAAGGGCTTGGCGCGATGCGTACCGTAATGTGTTCTTTACATCAAAAACACATTTAAAAGAAGTTAGATTGGCTTACAGAAGTTGGCGGGCGGCCATATATAGTTGGAGCCTTTTCGGCGCCCGAAGACCCGCCTAATCTCTAAAGATTTCTCGTAGATTGTTTGCGAATATTTTGCTTAATCAGAATTATAGTCACGGGCGCTAACCAAAAACAGAGATTTATTGCGATGTTAAATCATTTATTTTGATGGCATTATCTCGACGTAGGTACCTTAAAAATATAACTCTGAAGTTGTGTATATACAGAAATTTAGATACACGACATTAACCAATAATAAAGAAATCAAAGGTGGGTACGAATTAAATTAGTGGTCGAAATTTATTTTTCAGATCGGTATCAGCATACAGCTACTTACGTATCAAATGTTTTAGATTCGATGGCATTGCTGACACCAACCTCAAAAAAATTTTAGGCCCCTAATTTAATTCGAACCCACCTTTGATTTCGTTATTGTTGGTTAATGTCGTGTATCAAGTGGCTGCTTGACGATTGTTTGTTTGTAATTTTTTCACAATCTGACATTATGTAATGTAATCACTAATCGCTATCTTATGATCATCAGAAATAGTGTAACATGCACCTATTTTGAATAAACATTTTGAAATCTTGAAAATCTTTCACTATAACACGAAATTATTATTTTAGATGTGTCATTCTTTGATACTTATAGCTTCACATATATTATTTATTTTCATGACTTTTTTACCCCCAAAAGTGTTTAAAATTCATTAATTACGTTACACGTCCGTCCTTGGGTCACCGACTTACATATGTGTACTAAATTTCAGCTAAATAGGTTCAGTAGTTTCCGAGAAAATTGGCTAGAAATTGATAGACGGACAGACATATAAGCACGCGAGTGATCCTATAATGGTTCCGTTTTTACCTTTTGAGGTACGAAATCCTAAAAATCACAATATAATGTATCAATTCTCCAACAATTTCCTTTGAAAAAAACAAAGGTACTAGTTTTTCGATTAGCATGCCAACGTATGTTGAAATGCCGCTAGATAGAGGGTCCCAGATATCTGATGATAGGAAAGGCATCTTGGAAATTAAATAGAAACATGAAAAATATTTTTTTAAAATTTTCTATGGCTGCGTAGGACTGGTCGTCATGGAAAACTATATACATGGTGTGTTTTTTTCTTTTTGACTACACTATTTAACAAAGTTTCGGATACGACATGAATGTGTCAAATCTAATTTGTAATTTTTGATGGTTTTGGGTTTTGACATGGTCATTATGTATATTCACAATAAGAGCCAATTATCAGTAATGGCTTACCAATTGTGGATTTAAAAAAAATTCCGGTATCATAAGTCACAGAATTGCTTAACCCACAGCCAAAATTCGACTTTTCATACAAACGGCGTTAACGATTTTCACCTCTTAAATGTTAACCGATTTGGACCAATTTAGACAGGTTGTCAGTCAGAACAAACTCTAGGCCTATACGTTTCGTTTTTTAAATTACTGATTCATCATATCAGCCGAAAATCGTCTGTCTGAAAAGGCCTTTGTCCAGCAGTGGATGATTATCGGCTGATATGATGATGATAAATTACTGATTATAATTTAAAAAAAAATGGCCGACATTAGTTTTTTATGAAAACACGAGAACGACAATTAAACTAAACTTATTAAATTTATCGAAAAAAACAAACAAGTATAAGCCTTGCTTTTGTTCTGACTGACAACCTATCAAAAATTGGTCCAAATCGGTTAACATTTAAGAGGCGAAAATCGTTAACGCCGTTTGTATGAAAAGTCGCAGCTTCACATTCCTCTGAGTGGCAGTGGACGGGGCCCATAGCTCGTAGAATTGATAGCTGTTGAGGCAGCAAACATCTCGATTAACCGAAGAATAATGGCGTAATGGCAAGGGTAGCTACCTCCTGTTCGGGAGGTCGTGCTTCGAATCCTGCCACGTACCAATGTGTTTTCGAATTTCGATTTCATATTTATGTATATCCGACGCTCTTACGGTGAAGGAAAACATCGTGAGGAAACCTGCACATTCCTGCGAAGAAACACGAAGGTTGTGTGTGAAGTCAACCAACCCGCACTGGGCACGCGTGGTCGACTAAGGCCCGATCGCCCTAATTTAGGGTAGGCTCGAGCCCCTCGGTGGAGACGTATATGAGCTGATATGATGAACCGAAAAAGTGAAGGTCGCGGCTTGATGCGGGCAGCGCAAGACCGGTCGATGTGGAATCGTTGGGTCTTTAGGTTGATACGCTGATGATGATCAGTAGTCCGGTTTTGTAGTCTGTTCACCGGACTCGGTATCCTGGGTGGCGGGTGTGAGTTGAGCGAGCGAAACGAGCGATAATAGATTCTTTAGGTTTGATAATGATACTGTCGAAGTTGTCTGAGAGCACAAGTTACGACCGGTAACGAGACTAATAGTACCAGATTACTGATAATAGGGGGGATCGGACTGCTAGTCATTAGAGTTGCTTTTTATGATCTGTCAAAAACAAAATTTTATTCCAAAAATGATTAAAATACCCACAAGTGACATCATAGAATTTCAGCCTCATTGACGAACTTATTTTGTGAATTTGATCAATTAAAAATTGAAGACGTGATGGAAAAACAAAACAAGTAAGGTTTTTTGAAACTTCAAGAGGAGAGCAATTTAGGAAATCATATTTCAGAATTTATTTTTGATGCAGTCCGATCCCCTGTTGTACCCAATAAGTTTTCTGTACAGAGGCCAGCACATCAAGCTAGATACTTTGGACTTTCTACCGTTCTTATGCCGTATGCGTGTGGATCAGAATCGCACTACGAGTGTCTAGCTTGATGTGCTGGCCTCTTTTCATTCATAGTTTGCTTTTGGCATCATCATATCAGCCGAAGGACTTCCTGTTTACGCCGTAATCATATTTTAAAAACTCGCGCGTTATGTTATGTGTGTTCAACCTTCAATATCCTGTAATATTCCTCTCCTTTTCCCACTCACGCATCGAATATAGCGCATCGAATGAGAAAGCATACATCGACGACGTGTCTGGTGGTGTCAAAACCAAGAACTAAACAGAACAAAAATGTCTTCCGCTATGGCATTGCAATGAACGCATGTCACTCCGCTAATAAAAAATAATTTTAGTATCCAACCGCTGTGAAAGACCATATAATTATCCGTGTGTGTATCAGTGCAATCTGAAGTGCTAATCAAAGTACCTACCGCAAGGACTTGCAGCTGGAAGGGGAGAATTTGAGCCAGCGCTGGCTGACCACATGCCGGTTCTTCACGTCGTGCATGGTGAGTTCCTCTCCTTTGACTGTTCTGTTTTCTCTTTCCTGTTTCATTCCAGGGCAGAACAGCATCCTACTGCATATCTGAGACTGAACACACATAACCGCAATACTTCATCCGCGATATATCATCCCGCTCCGCAAACTACAGTCCACTAATTTTCAAAATATCCGAACCGGCTACACCACTTCCACTGCTGGACATAGGCCATAAGCTTTTGGCAATATCTGTCTAAAAAGAAGGAATATCTTAATTAAATAGTACGTGTCTAAGATCGTTTTGTTAATTATTATCAGTACCTTCATCTTTTTACCCGACTGTCTCAGAAGAAGCGTTATATTTTTCGAGTGTGTGTATGTATATTTATTTATTTCTTTGGCACGCTCTGTAGACTAAACGGCTTGATGGATTTTGGAGCGCGAGGTGTCGTTGGATTCGTCTTGATCCCGTGAGTGACATAGGATACATTTTTACCCGACTGTACCTAAAAGAGGGGTATCATTTTCATGCAGTCGGGTTTTTAATTTGATAATTAATTCCTAAAGTTTTTCTTTTTTGTTAAGCTCAGTAATGAGCGTCTGTGGCGTAATGGCAAGGGCCGCTATCTCCTGTCCGGGAGGTAGTGGTTCGATCCTGCCACGTATCAATGTGTTTTCGAATTTCAATTTCATAAGTACGTTTATCCGACGCTCTTATACGGTGAAGGAAAACATCGTGAGGAAACCTGCATACGCTTGCGAAAAAACTCGAAGGTTGTGTGTGACGTCGATCAACTCGCACAGGGCCCGCGTGGTCGACTAAGGCCCGATCGCCCTAATTCAGGGTAGGATCGAGCCCCTCGGTGGGGACGTATATGAGCTGATGTGTGAAGCCCAGTAAAATGCAGTAGGGAGAAAACATGCGCTGCAGAAAAGTAGGAACGCGACAAAAGGCACTCACTGTTTGGCCACAGACCTCCGCCACCCCGTCTCAAATGCAGAAAAAGTTTCCAGAAGAGCACGGAGCCCTTGGTGGGTACCGCTTCTGAGAAGCGTTGCTCTGTATGGCGACAAAAACGCCTCCCACCAAGGGTGTACGTGCAACCATCAGAAGAGCTGCCTGCAGGATATAAGACCCCATGGCCAACGTGGAAGTCATTAAATCGTCTCCGAACACAGGTGGGTCGCTGCAAGGAGAACTTGATAAAGTGGGATATGCAGACCAACCAGCAAATGCAGTGCAGCTGCGGAACCGCACCACAGACCATGGCGCACCTCCTCACATGCCCAGCCTGCCCCTACTCCTGTAGCGAGCGAGACCTAGTTGACGCAACGGAAAGGGCCATCGGAGCGGCCACTTTCTGGTCGAGATTGCTGTAGTGAAGAACCCATCGACACGAAAGGAAGAAGAAGTAAAATGCAAAATTTTAAAACAAGCTTTATTTATTTATAACTTAGTAACTTAGGTACTATATAGATTACTGTGTGTTGACGCCTGCCCTGCCTCGTGCAATGACTGTATATCGTAATACTGTCATAGTATATATATTAGTACTAACTTACAGTATGGACACTCCCTGCCGCTCTCTAGATTGCGACCTCACCCCCTCGTCACCCAGATTGGTTACAGTTTGAATATTGAACGTATAGGATTTCGCCGCCATTTTGTTTGTTCCGTCATTCCTTTTTTGAAATGTAATTTCTGGTCCGTTGTAAGAAGTGTCCAGGGCGTGGTACTGTGGTATTGTACATCAAACAGCTATGCATACGTATACTTATATTATACTTGTAGACAGTGCCGACACAGCTTACAATATATTTACAACAAGTCTATCTAATGTAGGTAGCACACATCTTAATAAGTCTATTAGCAATTTGGCAACATTTTTAACGGTAACATTTACAGACAGTCTATGTTTTAAAAGTTATAATTGACAGAATAAATTGTATCATTTTTTTAAACAAAATGTAATAAATTCGAATGGGCATGTTATTTTTTTTCAATACAGTTGCTTAAAAAGTGGTACTTTATATTATGCTAGTTTACCGTGCGCAAAATTTATTTTACCGCACACGTGATTTTTACTTTGCCACTTTTTTTTATTGCTAGCTCGAAGGAACAAGACATTTCTAATATTTAAACAACAAACTTTTCCAATTTCTAGCAATTAATAATATGTCCATTTTGTAGTACGTATGTAATAATTAATAAAAACGTGTTACATAAAATATATGGTTTATAATTTCACTCTTTTCAAATGGAAATAGGGAGACAACCAGTGAGCCCGCCGGCCGCCCGTACGGCCTGCGACACTCGTTACAGATTTTCCACAGTGGCTTGCTAAGATAGCAACCGCGAGGGTCGCTGGCGGCCCGCATGGCTTGCTGTACTGGAAAATTCAATACATAGATGGCGGTGAGAGTGTTAAAGAATATAATAACCAAAGATACAAAATCTTCTTTAGGACTTTTGAAAGGAGAATTTTAAAAGAGATAGGTTGTTCCTATGAGAGGTTAGTACATAACGCTGTTTGACTAGATTCTATATTATATATTTTACAGAAAACAAACTACTGCATAACCAACAATTAGGTTTCACTAAAGGACGATCGACAACCGATGCAGAAGTAGCACTCATTCGAAACATATATGATGTCTTCGAGTAATCGCAGAATGAAATTGGAGTGTTTTGTGATTTATCTGAGGCTTTTGATTGTGTTGAACACCAAACATTACTTATGAAATTAAAACATTATGGTGTAGAGGAAGGGGCTGTCAGTCTTTTAAATTCGTATTTAGAAAACAGAACACAAAAAGTACAAGTGAATGGCACGAACTCATCTGGATCTAGAGTGAAAATGGGTGTGCCCCAGGGTTCCATATTAGGACCTTTTCTTTTCCTTGTTTACGTAAATGATTTGCCTTTTATGGTGCAACATCTGTCAAATATTGTGTTGTTCGCGGTTGATACTTATCTTATTTTTAAAGTGAATAGGAAAGAAAACGAAATTGACGAAGTAAACAACACTCTTTCAAAGATACTGAACTGGTTCACTGTAAACAACTTAATTAAATGATAAGAAAACAAAATGTATAAAATTTTGTTTGCCAAATGTATAAAAGTTCAATAATAGTGTAATATTAGACGGTAATAAATTATAGTTTGTAAATACCACGGTGTTCCTTGGTATAACTTTGGATGTTTCACTTCAATGGGGACCACACATTAAAACTTTAGCGGTAAGGCTTAGTTCAGCTGCTTATGCCGTTAAGAAAATAAGACAGTTAACGGATGTAGATACTGCGAGACTAGTGTATTTTAGTTACTTCCATAGTATAATGTCCTATGGCATATTACTGTGGGGGCATGTGGCTGATATAGAAACTATTTTCATCTTGCAGAAAAGAGCTATCCGCGCAATCTATCAGATGCGATCACGTGAGTCGTTACAGAATAAGTTCAAAGAAATCAATATTTTAATTGTTGCTAGTCAATTTATATATGAAAACATCATGTACGTTCGTAAGAATTTGCATTTATTTCCTAAAAACAGTGAAAGGCATAGTTTGAATTTAAGAAATGTAAATAAAATAGATATAGCCTTTTCGAGACTGAGTAAGGTTAAAAAGTCATTTGTGGGGCAGTGTATAAGATTCTACAATAAAATTCCAGAAAATGTAACTATTTTGTCATAGAATAAATTTAAGACTCATGTCAAAAAATGTTTGTGCTCTAGAGGATATTATAAAATAATAGATTATATAAATGACAAATATATATATTATGTTGATTCTATAACAAATACCATTACCTGAGACTGTAATCTGAATTATGACATTATTTGTAATATACATTTTTTTTTGTTTTCACTATTTAAAAGTGTGTGTAAACACCTATTTAAAATAAATTGTTTTGAATTTTTGAATTTTCTCTTTGGGTTATATCTTTGTGAAGAAAGGAGAATAAATATGAATAAATTGCATAAGTTACACCAAGGAATGTGTAACAAATTTATGTTTATGTATAGGAAAAAAAGTGAGATTACTCCCCGGTCATTTAAAATGAGCCATAAGTCGCGTAAAAAGAACTTTTGGGGCCGAAACCTTGATAAGTATGTACCCATGTATTTGTTTATCTGTCACGGTTCTTTTTTTATTTTACATGTTTTCTCACAACTGTATTGAACAACTTCGTATGATACATGGGTGTAAAAGAAAATGACAAACTCGTGACGATGGTAAACCCTCGCCTGTGGCTCGGGCTTTTTGTTATTTACCTTTTTACCACCCTTGTATCATAAATAACTAAAATAAGGTATTTTAAATAACACTTTCTTATTTATTAGATAAATAATTGAAAAAACAGAATGCATTTGTTATAGATATGCTGTTAATCAAAGGAAAATGTTTCGTAAACAGTAGATAAATTTATAATCAAGCTTCGAAAATCGCTTTCATAATGGTTGGCTGTAATATCCCAAATATAATAAATTATTTGTTTATATGTATTTTTTTTACACTCTCTTAATATAAACATATTATCCATACTTTTCTTTCAAATAAATGGTATCTTAAAACGGCTTTATGCCTTTACATTAAAACATTTTTGGATACAATTTGTTAATCATGTTTTGGGCGGGCAATGGAATGTTAACTTTTCGTTATCAATGTTGTGTTATCGTCAATTAAATGATATCACAGCAAACTGAGGTCTTCTGCTTCTTCGTCGTTCCTTCACTGCTGAGGATCATGACCACATAGTGTCCTCCACTTGACACTATTTTGGGCCAGGTGGACGCCCAGTATAAACTGAAGTCTACACAAGCATAAAATAATACTTACTATTTTGTAATACTTAATTTTTCCTAAAGATTAGTATTTCATTCAGTCTTACTCTATATAAAAATTATAGTGATAAACAGTGCACTTTGTATGTAAAGGTGTAGGAAGTGCTTCCGGTGCCGGCACCCAAAATTTTGGGAATCGGCTGATGATACGCTGCCGGCAGCCGAGATTTAAAGTAATGGCTGCCGGCGCTATCGCGGATCCTTTAAGTAGTTCTCATGTCTTAAACTTAACGAATTAACCAAGGTTGTGGTGTAAGAGGCGAGCTTAGTGCAAAAACTAGGTTCTGGCGCTTTGCCGGTTGCGGCCGCTGCACGCTCGCTTTGCTCGCTCGGCTCGCGCGTTGTCTAACATGTCAACCTAAATCTAATCTATAATAAAAATAGGCGGGCGCTTAAGGGACCAAGGTAGTGAACCCCGCGCCGGCTCGTACCTGGTTCAACAGATATCCCTGGCTATACTGCGCGGCAACGCGGCCAGTATAATGGGCACTTTTGAGCCGGGTACGAGGTGGTGCGACATAGACTAAGTACCTAATTGCAGTGTACCAATTACATTATTTTAGTATTTGTGACTAAATGTAAATTTGTGAGAAAAATAGTTATTAAAACCTAATCTTACTAAATTCAAAGTCTCTGGCCAAATGGAGCTGGCTAGAAATCTAGAATTGAAATAAGGTTAGGATAAGCTGAACAAATCTATAAATTTGAGTGCGTTTGTATACACCTCACCTAATGGTAAGTGCTGATGCAGCCGAAGGTTTACCACGCAAGCTCAAACAGTGGCTATTCACTCTCGTCTTGAAGATTCCTAAATCGATGATTACAGACGCCGGCAGGAAATTTAACTCCTTGGCTGTTCACATAATGAACGAAGAAGCCAAATGCTTCGTGCGTAAAGGTGGAACATTAACGACAAAGGGGTGGAATCGCACTCCGCGCCTGGTCGTCCGATGATGAAAAGGAGATCTTAATCCGCCAGAACCTATATTTTGTACAGCGTCGGTAGCGGAGGCACTTCCAGTTAAAATTCGTGCAATGATTTTCTATACTATCCACGGCTTAATAGATGACTTTAATACAACAATTAACAAATACCCTTGATTATTGAGACTTGAGTACAATTTCAGTTAATTAGTATTGAACTCGTTTGCAATACCACTTAAATAAGTAACTTTTAATCGCCTCCGTGGCATAATGGTTAGTTCATTAGCTTCACATCAGGAGGTCGCGGGATCGATTCCCGGCGGAATGTAACTGTGTAAGACTCGGTTTGATTGGCGGAAAGGCGGTTTGATACATTGATGTGTTCCGGCTTAAAGATAAGATAAACAGTTCCCCATTGCGTTGGGGAATCTTGGTAAGCCCGCTACCATCTTCGGCATCATCCTCACTTACCATCAGGTGAGATGATGCGAAGAGCTTACCAATTGTGGATTTAAATAAAAAGGAGGTAACTTCGAACTTGCCAAAAGCCGTGGAGTCACGCATATACCAAGGAACTGTTGTACATCATAAATAACAATTTGTTTATCATATTGTATAGTTAATAACAACGTTTATACGTATAAAATATTGTATATATAAAACACAGGAATTTGTTATTTTTCATCATTTTCATTCATTCTATGTCTACAGCTAAATAATTAATCTAAAGTACCTGTTTCCGAGGTCAGTTAATGAAAATTATTGGAATTAAACCCTTCGCGTACAAGGTGGGGTCTTTTAGACCCCAACGGTTTTAAAATCTAATATTAAAAAAAAATTACGTAACGGCGAGGACTTAATTTTGAGTAGCTGGGTTTGCGGCGTTGCCACGTCGACCTGTTCGTTTAATTCAGTGCTGCGCGGGCACTTGACTGTGATAGACGTGTTTAGAGTCACTGAGACGCATATTTGCTTTGTAAAGATCGTCTTAAAAATGAAAAAAAATATACCTGAAAGTTTCCAACACTAGTTACTATTTTAAGACAATATTATTTTCTGTTTTTTCTAACATAATTTAAGTTTAAACGAGGTTTTTAAGACTGATTTGTCTATGCTCTATTTTTCAGTTTGAAAGAGCTTCAAAAGCCTCATATTTCACTGCAAAATTAAAACAAACCATTAATTGCAAGTAAAAATTGACTTTTCATGGTGGTTCTAAATTGATAAAAACGCATATTTGAATGTATTTTTTAAAGTATATTTACACAGGAGTCACGGCCATTCACGGTTCGGGCCATTTAGACCCCACCTTGTATGGCACGTAACTTTTTATCACCTTGTATGCGAAGGGTAAAACACTAAGCTTTAAACAAGCTTCAAATAATATTTAGCAGAAATGCTGAGACGGATAGCCAAAAGGGTTAGTAAACTAATACACAATAATTAATACTTTGTGCAACAACTAGAATACTTACTATTTTTAACATAAGACTGTTGTTAATTTTTTTGGAATCTAAACGGTGCAAAAAAGATGTAACACTATTTAAAATATACATTTATGTCTATGATTATGGTTCTAAATGTAATAATAAAAAATAAATAATAAAATTAAAATACTAAAACTGCTTCTCCTACAGTTTGCATCTCCTGTAAAATAAAATGTATTTTATTAGTTCACAATGTTCAGAACGTTATTACGAATAAGAATATTAAAAAAAAAAAAGCTCTTTGGTACCAGCTTTTATTTGAAAAGAGTTTTTATGTTAAAAAGCCAAATTCTCAAATGAATATAAAAAATACACGGTTCCAAATTCAAAAAAGACAGTGTTTCATACGATTCTATTGAATATAAAAGACGATTCTGGGACCTTGATTCCACCTCCAAAGTTCATCATCAGATCAACTTCAAAATACCAAAAGGATCTAGACACTGTCACCGGGAATACGGCTTCATTCCAAGTTTCAGCTCAATCGGACCACTTGAAGTCGCTCAAAGGTCGCTCTCTACATACAAATAATACAAATATTGCAAGTAAAATAAAAGCTTCTAAAAAACATTACAAACGGGTGTTAAAAAAAACATTGACCTAAATATTGAAAATTTCTAAAGTATGCAACCGACAAGCAGTACCAACATAATAATGGTACGACGACGTGTGATTTGCACAGTAAAATAATGATATAAAAAACCGGCCAAGTGCGAGTCGGACTCACGCAAAGTAGTGTTCCGTCAAAAAATAAATGTACATTTTAAAAAACAAAATTGTATTGCAATTGGCAGTAGAACATTTTGTATGGAAAATCTATAAGCTTTTTTGAAATCCAACTGCACACCTTATGCTGGTCTACTATTACTTCTAAACTAAGAAAGCCTTCTTAGCCGTGATAGTTTTCCTTTTAAATTGATTATATGTCCTACTATTTAAAAAAATAAAATCAGATGGAATTAAATAGCAAAATGTGTACTTTAAAGCTTAATATTTCACAAACCGATTCCTAAATCAAGTAAATACTCAGTAGCTTTGAAAGACCTATTCAACGATATATAGTCATATATAGTATCATATATAGTCTACGTCAACAAAAAAAAAAAAACACCAAATATTTTTCAAGTAGCGATGAGTAAAGCAAGACACAGACCAAGAATCGGATCGTCTTGGTCTTGGTCTTGCTCATTCGGTCTTGGTCTTGGTCTTGCTTAAATATGTACGTTCTTGGTCTCGTTTATTAAGTCTTTGGTCTTGCGTACTAAGTCTTGTCCATTTTACCTGTTATTTTTTTTTTACTTTTAAATATCATCATACTTATAAATTATTAATAACTTATAATTCACCATTAACTAGCAAAAAACTTTATTTTATTGCTATTTAAAAAATAACAAAAATAAATTAGTTTATAATTATCTTTTTATAGAATATAAGTAGAATTCAGAGAAGTAAAAGTATATAAAAAAAAGTTTCTTCTATAATTTAATCAGGTGTTCTTCAGACATGAGAACAAAGAATACTTACTCCAAGAACATTCTTGTAGATTTCTTTTTTCCCTTTTTCAAAC
This sequence comes from Coleophora flavipennella, assembly GCA_947284805.1. Taxonomy (NCBI): domain Eukaryota; kingdom Metazoa; phylum Arthropoda; class Insecta; order Lepidoptera; family Coleophoridae; genus Coleophora; species Coleophora flavipennella. The sequence goes on from OX369292.1 coordinate 2,881,677, forward strand.
TGTTTTTTTTTTTATTAAAAATTTGAGTGCGTTTGACTGCAACTCACCTGATGGTAAGCGATGATGCAGTCGAGGATGGTACACGCAAACTCAAATAATGCCTATTCACTCTTGCCCTGAAGATCCCCAAATTATAGGAATCTGTGTTAAAGTTTATCTTTTTTTATTGTGTATTGGTAAAATCTAGTAAAGCAAACTGGCAATTCGAAACGCACAAAAATATTTTGTTCTAAGAAAAGCATGTGTTGAGGCTGTTATAATAATTTAACTCAAATATGCTGTGGAAGTAAGAACTTTCAGTTGAGTCTTGCAGTGAGTGTTGGTTGGTCTTATTCTTGTATATAGGATGACTTTTAATTAGTTCTTGATAGCAAAGGATATGAATGTACTCGTGATTACAAACAACTTTCCCTAAGAAACTATATGTCAAATATGAAAAAAAAATTTGGTCTTTCATACATTTTTGTCGATTTGATAACTTGTTATGTACCGAGGACCTAAAATTTTTTTCTGATTCGACATTATAGTTTCTTTGGGAAAGTTGTTTGTAATCACGAGTACATTCATATCCTTTGCTATCAAGAACTAATTTAAGGTCACCCTATATTCAGTCTTGGTCTTGGTCTTGCTAGTCCAAGGATGGTCTTGGTCTTGCTTTTTCGCAAGACCAAGACCAATTTAGCTCATCACTATTTTCAAGATTTTATTGTACCACTTTGTCGGCGTGATTAATATGTATAACCGAATAGACTAGTACTAATAGTCTCTGATATAATAAAATAAAATAAATTTAAAAAGGGAACTATTACGGCTTAATAGGCTTTCTTAGTTTAGAAGTTTAGTTTAGAATTTAAGAAGTGCAGTTTGATTTTTAAAAAGTTCATAGGTTTTCCTAAAAAAAAAGTTCTAATACTAACTGCAAAAATATGTTTTTTTAAAAAATATACATTTATTTTATGAAAAGACTACGGTACCCTACTTTGTGCGTTGTCTGACTCGCACTTGGCCTTTTTTCATTCTTTGTTGCTTTACCATAGGATCTATATACCTATACACGAAGTTTGTCACCACAGATTTAGATACAGATTAGGCAAAGAAGAAGAAGATATGACAAGAGTTGGACGTTACCTGTGACCTGCGACGCGCCGCCCACCCAGTTGAGATGCGTCTTCCCGCCCCCCTCGTCCGTCTTCTGCTTGCCTTTGTCTATCTCGTTCAGGTTCGATTGGTATTTCGTGCCTGTCAAAACAGTTTTTTTTTATTCACAATTGGTAAGCCCTCGGCATCGTCTCACCTGATGGTAAGTGACGATGATATTATGTGTGAATAGCGTTTATTTACCACTACAGCAAGGTCCAATACTAAGTTTAATTCATTATCATCGTTCACCTGTGATATTACAAATATATTTAGTACTAGCTTTTGCCCACGGCTTCGCCCGCGTGGACATCGTTTTTATAACTGACTTTGAGGGTGATTAGAAAAATTATGTCGTTTCCCACCCCCTCAACCATCTCTGTGCAAAAAATCACCATAATCCGTTGTAGCGTTGCGATGTTAAGAAATCAACCAGAAAAAGATACTTTTCTTGAGTTCCCTAAGGATCTGTATCGGACTATGCTATTTTCTCGGAATAAAAAGTAGCCTATGTCCTTCTTCGTGAAACAGGCTACCTGCATGCCAAATTTTGTCAAGATTGATTCAGGTGTCGAAACCTGAAAAGGCAACAAACAAACCAACAAATAAAACATTTTCACATCTATAAGGATAACGTAAGGAAACACGCATTATTACACCTTAGTATGTCAGAGGGTCTCACTAGAACTATAGTAAACATTTCGCCCTTGCGCACATAATCGGAGTTGATTAAATTACAGATGCGAGTACATCGTGCGGAGAATATAAAGATCGCAAGGATTCCCCGAACGTAACGGGGTCATTGGGCGAAAGGTCCAGTATGACGAGGCGCGGCTGCGGGGCGGTTATTGAAAAGTTGCGCGATATTGCCGAGTGGTCGAGCCGTATATTCGTAATGGCCGCAAAAAATACAACAGCAGCGGGCTGATGTCGCGCCGTCGCACCGCCGCCGCTGAACCGCGCCGCAAAAACAACCAGCTATGAAACTACCCGCGGCGCGACGACGCCTAAATGGATTTTCCAACTTCACGAGTGCATTACAGGAAAGTAAAATACTGTGTTAAATTGAATGCATATGAATTTTTATTTGGAAGAGTGATGGCAGGATTGTTTATTTTATGAACGAACCGGCTAGGTGCGAGTACTAGATGGCGCTAGTTTCATATTTCAAAAACCATTATACTAGATGGCGCTAGTTTCTTCATGTTTAAAAAAACCCGTTTCTTGTATGGAGACCCCTTATTTTTTCACTTTTTCTAATTTTTAGTAATTGATGTTATAGCGGCAACTGAAATACATAATCTGTGAAAATTTCAGTTGTCTAACTATCACGGTTCATGAAATACAGCCTGGTGACAGACAGACAGACGCACGGACAGCGGAGTCTTAGTAATAGTGTAGTGCGGTGCGCAGTTATTCGTTCCTCTTTTATCCGATCTTCTTTTCTTTCCATCTATTTCTTTCTCACGCCATCTGACAATTTCATTCAAAAATCTAAATATTTACACTATCCGTCATATTTTTTTAATAAAATAAATTAAATAACGAAGTAATTCTATATTATAAAAGACCCATTACGGGTCTTCTTTTACGAACAAACTCTAATTAAGTACCTGTAGAACGCATCGGCATTTTTAAAAGAAACCACTCCCTACCTACCTACCTGCCGTGCGACAATAGTAGTAACTAATTAGTAATCTGTGACAATAGGGTCCCGTTTTTTTTACCCTCTGGGTACTGAACCCTAAAAATGAAAGGTCAGTGAAACATTATGCCAAAATGTTAGTTTCAAAAGCGATGAAGATTGTTTAGTTTGGACTTCGGACAACAGTTGCGTGTAATGGTGGGTGGTCGCAAGATGTCGTCCGCGCGCGGGCGTGTTGGGCGGCGAGCCTGACCGCAACTTGCCAATATCGCCGTGTAATGACGCTAAGCAAGTTACGAGCGCGCCCTCAAGATCTTGTCGACAAAGAATTCCATAATAACTTACTTGCTTGACCCGCCCAAAAGGTAACAAAATGGGGATTGATTCCTTAAATGTAGGTAGGTTTAGTAACTGCCTCCTTGGCGTAATAGTTAGTCCATTCGCTTCACAACAGGAGGTCGCGGGTTCCAGTATCGCCGTGTAATGACGCTAAGCAACTTACGAGGGCGCCCACAAGATCTTGTCGACAAAGAATAGGGATGACGAATGCTAGTCATCTGAGTTACTTTTTATTATCTGTCAAAAACCACATTATGTTTTTAAAATGTTAGAAATACCTAGGCGTGACGTCATAGTTTAGCAGCGTCATATATGTACTTATTTGTGATTTTAGTGAATTAATAATCGAAGATTTGATGAAAAACAAAAAGAGTAAGGTTTTCCGAAGTTTAAGTAGGAGGGCAATGTAGTGATCAAGAGTTTATAATTTATTTCTGATGCTGTCGTCATCCCTATTCCATAATAACTTACTTGCTTGACCCGCCCAAAAGGTACCAAAAAGAGGATTTATTCCTTAAATGTAGGTAGGTTTATGAACTGCCTACGTGGCGTAATGGTTAGTCCATTCGCTTCACACCAGGAGGTGCGGATTCGATTGAGATGCGATTTGAAACTATTTGTCTAAGAATTATTTTTAGTTTCGGCGCCCCTGGGTAATGCTTTGAAATGAAAATAATATGACAAGATGGGTAATGTGATGGCCATAGAGGAGAAGACGAGAGAGAATGGCCGCCGAATACCTGAAGGTTGCATACCGTCTCGAAAAACATGCTGAGGCTAGAGTTAACGCCAGAAATTATTTGAAATCGTCAAGAGTGGCTAAAAACTATCCAGGAGCACTGAAACTATCCAGGAGCACTGAAACTATCCAGGAGCACTGAAACTATCCAGGAGCACTGAAACTATCCAGGAGCACTGAAACTATCCAGGAGCACTGAAACTATCCAGGAGCACTGATCCCAGATAGAGAAAGACCGGCCAAGTGCAAATGCAGTTGCCATTATCGCGTCCACATTTAATATTCAAATTTTCATTTAAGGCTATTTTTCGAAAACGGAACGCTAAATTATAAAATGGTCTTCATCATCATCATATCAGCCAAAAATCGTCCACTGCTGGACAAAGGCCTCCCCCAGGGATTTCCACGACTACCGGTCCTGCGCTGCCCGCATCCATCAAAAATCAAAATCAAAATAGTCTTAGAAGACTGATAACTATTTTTAAGTTCTAACCAACGCTACTCCACGTTACTGGGTTTGACGAGAAAAAAAACCATCCCCACTTTACTTGTAAGAGAGGTACCCTTAATTATTTTTTTTACATTAATTTTTTTAACAAAAAATTTTTTACACTTCTCTCCGCGTTATTATTATATACTAGTTTTTGCCCGCGACTTCGCCCGCGTGGACATCGATTTTATGACTGTCTTAGAGGGTGCGCGGTGCGCGGGCCGCAAGCGGCTCGCGAGCGTGGACATAAATTTTGTCCAGATCCCCCGGGAACTATGTCAGGAGTTGCTTATTAGTAAATCATGTCATTTCTTACAATCAACATCAACCATCTCTGTGCAAAAAATTACACAATTCATTGTTCCGTTGCGATGTTAAAGAAGTTATAAAAAAAAGAGTATATTTTCATTTCCCTCAGGAACTGCATCGGGCTATGCTATTTTCACGGGATAAAAACCTGCATGCCAAATTTCATTAAGATTGGTCAAGCTGTTGAAGCGTGAAAAGGTAACAAACAAACACATTTTCACGTTTATAATATTATTAAGGTTATCTATGCCAAATTTCAGCTCTTAACTACTAATAATCTAGGAGCTAGGCCGCGGACAGACAGACGGACATGACGAAACTATAAGGGTTCCTTGTTGTACTATGGAACCCTAAAAAAGCAAAGAGATCGATTGTAGGTGAAATAAGATTATGCCTGTCTGATAAATTATTGTTACAGCGTGGTATAAAAACATCCTATAACTTTATTAATTATTCAGTAGCCACTAGGAACTCTATTTTAACGGTGTTAAAATCAAATAAACACATATCGTTGAATTTATTGGAAAAATGTTAATGGTCTAACCTAAAGTTTTTATCATCACTAAAAGAGTAAGAACTTCATAAAACATTTTGTTTACAAATGATTTGTAAGCTTTACGAGGAACATAAGATCTGAAGCCGCCAGTTAAGAGCCCGCTGGAGTTCATAAATCCCATACAAACGTAGTATTTAATTCCTATGTTAACGAAACAACCGATTTTGAAATAATTTTATATCGATATTCGGGTGACGTATATCTGTGTCTGTACCGCATTACTTTTTTGAAAAACGAAACAGTAATCCTTTATTAATCAATAAACTTGTTTTTAAGGTAAAAGATGGAAATAATCCAAGAAAAATCCTGTTTCGTTTTTCAAAAAAGTAATGCGATACCGACACAGATATACGTCATCCGATTATCGATATATAAAATTATTTCCAAATCGGTTGTTTGGTTAAGAAATGAATCAAATATACTACGTTTGTATGGGATTTATGAACTCCAGCAGGCTCTTAAGAGCAGGCTCCTAAAATAAATGCTTTTTTGCTGGAATATGTTGAGTCAGCCGCATGCTTGCTGGACGTGAAAACTACACATCTGATTCTTTGGACCTTTTTCTTTGGTATGGCTGAAACACGATTTTTTGATTTTTGTTCGATACTTTTTATTTTGTGAAACTATGAAGTTTTGAGAGAATATTAGATTTTTCTCCTACATTACATAAGTTAGGCGCATGAAATAAATACCGATGGTAAGAGAATATTGTATTCATGAAACGGCTAAGAAGAAAATTTTCTAGAATGTTTACTAAGCTCACAGTAAACGAAAATGTTTATTTACGCCCAAGGTAAAGAACGTAAGTCGCGTTAAGACACTCACCCGATATTCAACTTTAAAGCTGATATCGTAACGTTAAATATCAGGTTGATCGCCAGTGCCGCGCTGGGAACTTGCTCTTAACGAACTGGCGACGACCGGCGGATCGTCGCCAGTCATCACGTTTACGACCAATAAACATATAGCGTAACGACCACTAATAATAACTGAAACAGCAACAAACAATGAAACGGCGAACAAGCCTGGGATACGGCCGTAAAGGTACCATTATCTCTCAATAAACAAAATCATCGACGTAAACGCGTTTTATCGTCAACGGTATCAAATATTAATGAACCGATCGGCTATGGTTTTTATTGTAAAAAAAAAGACGTGTGGCACTCGGGGACTGCCGCGGTAAAGCTATTGCATAGCATTTTTATCAACTTATGCATTTATTATTATTTTTTATTTTTTTATTTATGCAGTATTTACCAGTACCATAAGTCCTTGGGGCGCGGGATGTTTATGTAATAAATTAACACTAAAAAAGTTCATCATCATCATCAATCGCCATCATAGATGGCACTGTAAGTTTTTTAGAACTCAATATTTTATTTGGGGTGTCAGGTTTTATTTTCGCTACGAAATTTCTTGATTCGGTCCCCTCATAGCCCGCGATAAAAACTAGTCAGCTTAACTAGTAAAGCTTAACAGTCTAGTCTCAAAAATGCTTTCACGTCGAGTAAGCAAGTAAGTAAATATACTTTATTGCACGCCAAAAAAGAATATAGGAATTATAATTTGTAATATACATAGAGTGCAAAGGCGGCCTTATCTCTTTAAGCGATTTCTACCAGGCAAACTTAAGTTAGGGATTGAAAGACAGGTAAACTAGTACAGGATGGCAGCAAAATTCAACTTTTAAACGATCTAACTTATTATTATAACTAATAGAAGTGCCATAACTAAAAGTAATTAATAAAAACAAATTTATAAACTCATTTAAATACTAAACAAAAATACATATATACAATATAATATACTAACATACATACTATAAATATATAAACACGCAAAATATCGGGGAACAGTTTCAGTAATGACAAAGCTTAAAGTAATGATCCTTGAGTCGCTTTTTACAAATACTCAGCCGTGTGGATGGAAGCAGAAAGTAGGTTCGAGCAGTATTGTATTCACCTGCAGTGCCAAGTTAAATCTTAGTTATGAAATTAATGGCAGTAAAGTTCTCGATGTCCAACAGTGGATATCAGCTGATATGACGAAAAGTTGATTTATTCCTGTTAGTATATTTAGCTTGATTTGTACCTATGCTTCATCTGTACGGACATTTACTTTTGTAAAGTCTAAGTACTTGCCCTAATTCAGGGTAGGCTCGAGCCCCTCGGTGGGGACGTATATGAGCTGATATGATGATGATGATGAAGAACTTGCTATTTTGCTGTCACTATTATCACTTAATTGGCCCTCGATTATGGATGTCTAACTTTCGCGTGATACGGGAAGAGACACGTGCCCTAGGAGTGGAAACGCGTAGGTTGTAATCTTCGACCAATATAGCAGCTATGGACCGGCCTAAGCGTACATCGATTTTGATGCCTACAGAATGAGCGCATACGATTATGTCGCCTTAGTCGATGAGTATTGCAAGAATGTATTGAAATTAGAGAAATTGACTGTCTTATTCGTGCTAAATTCCACTTACGTACCTCTCTATGTCTGTCATTGTTTATATTTGAACTAGTCTTGGTAGACTATAGTCACAGTATTACGTTATGGCTTACAGTTACGTCTTTGATGTCGCACAATGCACCACCGGCGTTGGTACTAGCCTATACTAGCCTGTAGTCAGCCTTGCAAAGTCGCGGAGTTTACTAAGCTGTGCCCCACCGCGCGCTCCCCCGCAATACCCTTCCGTTGCTCTGCGTAAGTACATTCGTTGCGCTACTGTAAGCCGCTATATTGTAATACTGTGCTATAGTGGTGTGAGTGTGTGTTTGCGTGCAGTTGTATTTGACTTATTTTTTATAAGATTAATGTATGGATAGGGCCGGTCCATTATATTTGGTCGAAGGTTGTAATGATAATAAGGTCTCATTGAGGTTACCCTTGTCTGAGGCAGGAGAGTCGCGGCGCGGCGGTCGCGACGGCGGAGGCACCGTCAGCGCGCGCGGGTCCGGCGTCGTCGTCGGCGGCGAGGAGGCTGCACACCAAAATAAATAATGTTAAGCATACAGTATCTGCTGGCTTGGTTGCCTTTTTTTTCTTTTTATTCACCATTGATAAGCCCTTGGCATCATCTCACCTGATGGTAAGTGACGTTGATGCCTAAGATGGAAGCCTAGAACTAATGTAGTGACACATCTTTGAAGAGACCGACAAATCCCTATGTAAGATCTAGGTAAGTGATAAGACCACGATTGACTTCGATGTGGTAAGAGGATATTTTCTTTAGATTTTGTCGAGAGACGGCCAAAATATTTCACAAGCTACAAATATGACTTTTGGATTACTAAACTGTTGTAATTATCAGCGAATAACAATGTGCCTTCGCGCGAAGTCGCTGGATGCGGGCAACGCAGAACCGGTCGTCGTGGAAATCCTTGGGGGAGGCCTATGTCCAGCAGTGGACGTCCTTCGGCTGATATGATGAACAAGGAGCCTTATTTATACAGGTGTAACAAAATTGGTGTAGGTCCCGTTAACTGGGGGTTCTACCCGTCATACTGAACAACTTACTCCAAGGAACCAAAAAAAATTTGGACCCTCCTCCATGCACAAAATCGGTCGATCAGCTGATCGATTTGTATGAAGAGTAAAAAGTTTTTTTACTTTTCAGCAAAGTCTTGGAACAAAAGTTGTTCAATGTCATGAGTAGAAGCCCCAGTTTATGGGACGTACACCAATTTCGTTACACCCAGTATATTTCACACATGTACATCGACGCTAGAAAGTTAAATATTTTTTTGATGTGTAACTACTCTACTCTTGCTATCCTGCAATTTGTGGGAGTGAATGAAAAGGGACGGAAGTATGTTATAGGATATACGAACGTTTTTTAAGTAATGAAGGCTAAGGAAACGTTGCCATGCCATCTAATGCAAGGCCGAAGGCCCGGCCTGTGAATTTGCGGCCCGATAAATCTTGGTTGAGTTTACATGGGACCAAAGATGATGGTTGCGGCCCGTGAATGCACGACATGATAAGTCATGTTTGAGTTTACGTGGGACCAAAGATGACCTATTATTGACTGCTGTCTATGTTAAGGAGGTTTAGGATGGGGGGAGAAAACACGGACAATTTCTTTGATATTAATAATGTTATAAATAATTTGTCATATGTTACACGTCATATGCGACTACTATAAGGCTTGCTCGTTTTTGGTTTATACCAATTTTCTGTCGTCAAAGCATATGACAGCTGTTGTGATACTTACTGTATAAACGTATGGTCCCGTCTGACTCTCCTCTCGGGTTTTTAGCGACGCATTTGTAGGTGCCGTAGTCTTCAGTGCTGATGTTTGAGATCAGTAGCCTCATGTGAGTTTTATATGCTGGGAGTCCAACGGTGGTGTCCATGTGGTACTTGGGGCTCTCGTGGATCATGTGACCGTCGTCCCTGGTCCAGTAATTTAGGGAGGTGGGGTGTGCTTCCGTGAAGCATTCAAGAGTCACGTTATAGAAAAGAGGGGCGCCCACCAGTTGGTGAGGGATCCAGAGCATTGGTGGAACTGAAATATTAACAGAGAATAAGAAAATTTTCAGTATGAAAGTAATTGTAACCTATTCTAGAGCAATAGCACTATTTTTTAAACGACTTCAAAAAAAGAAGGAGCTTTCTCAATTCGACAGTATATATTTTTTATTTTTTTTACGTGTGTTCGCGGATAACTTTGTCATTTATGAACCGATTTTGATGATTATTTTTTTGTTGGAAAGAAGATATCCCAAGGGCGGTACCATGATAAGGAAACCAGGACCCGATGATGCCATCCCAGAGAAATTGAGGGGAACCTTAGTTTCCTGTTTAAAGTCGTTTTTTTTTGTTCAAAATTATGAAGTCATTATATCACTTACAGTCAACGCTGACTTTGACGCGTTTCGACACAGTGGGCGGCACGCCATTACTTGCAATACATAAATACGCGCCCATGTCCAGTCGAGAGATCCGGGCCATCTCCAAAACTTCACCTTCCCACTCTGATACTGAAAACGCCAATTAATTACAAAAAAAAATGGCGAAAAAGCTTTTCGCGTCGATTAGGAAATAAGCAATTAGGGAGGTCATTTTGTTTTTTCGAGATGGTTGATTGACGTTGACGCTCACCGACGTGTCCCTTGCTGATGGATATCTTGGAGTTGTCGTCGCGTTTCCACTTTATGGTGGGCTTGGGCGAGCCGGAGGCGCGGCACGTCAGCGTCACGTTGGATCCCTCGCGCACGATCACGTCGCTTGAGCTCAGCGAGTCATCGATCGTCGGGGGCACTGAAACAAACGACTTTTTAAAATTCGTGGAACATTTAGAAAAGCTTGTGCTGGGAAGCGATAAATGGTGGATTGCGCAAATGTTACCAGATGATATCGGGCTTTGACAAACGTAAGATGGATGACGGGGACTTTTATTACTTTCAAATCTATAACTGGACCCAACAAATATATTTAAATTTTGTTACAGTGTACGATTAGTCTATGTCTAGCAGTGGACGTCCTTCGGCTGATATGATGATGATGATACGAGTAGTCGTATACAGTATACCAGGACTCCCACTCGGTGGACCCATGACCTGGTGAAGATTGCGGGAAGCCGCTGGATGCGGGTAGTGCAGAATCGGTCGTCGTGGAAATCCTTGTGGGAGGCCTATGTCCAGCAGTGGACGTCCTTCGGCTGATATGATGATACGAATAGTGATTAGTAAAGTCCTCTGTGGAGTATATATTCGTAGTGCTCCCTGTTGGTCTCTTTCTCTCTTATCGTGTGGCACTAGACGGCAGTTTACTGGTGTTGCACTTAGCATCACTCGCAGTCACATGTAGGGTATTTAAATTTACACCTACGGTGGTGTGCAACGCGACTTTCATGCACATCTGGAATCAGATGTGCAGTTTTCTTCACGATTTTTTCCTTCACCGTTAAAGCAATCGGTGGTATGTACGTAAGTTTAGAAAAACTCATTGGTACATTGGCCGTCCGGTTTTTTTAAATTTACTATTAGTAAGCCCTTAGCATCATCTCACCTGATGGTAAGTAACGATGATGCCAAAGATGGAAGCGGGCTTACCAATATTCCCCAATGCAATGGAGAACAGCTATCTTATTTTCAAGCCGGAACACATCAATGTTGTTAACACTGATGTTTGGCGGCAAGACTTAGATAAGATGCTGGTAGCTAGCCAGGCGGGCTTAGAAAATGTCCTACCATCAACATTTGGATTTGAAACCGGAATCTCTTGTTAAGAGGACCGAGTCGTTACCGTTTGAGCCACTGACGCTTTTTTTGTCCCTGTTGGTGATGCTCTTAGCTATTGAATAAATTTAACCTATTTAAATGTGGTTCGAATCCTGCCACGTACCAATGTGTTTTCGAATTTTGATTTCATACGTACGTTTATCCGACGCTCTTACGGTGAAGGAAAACATCGTGAGGAAACCTGAACACATCTGTGAAGAAACTCGAAGGTGTGTGTGAAGTCGACCAATCCGCACTGGGCCCGCGTAGTCGACTAAGGCCCAATCGCCCTTATTCAGGGTAGGCTCGAGCCCCTCGATGGGGACGTATATGAGCTGATAAGATGAGATGATGTAAATGAAAACACATTTCTAAAAGATTTTTTCTATCAATCATAGGTGTAACGAGAAAAGCTGAATCATCTGTTACACGTATCTTTGTTATTGATGCGTCAGCTATGTGAAGTAGCAAGAAGTTTATTGCTCAATTACATTGGTCGTTTGATCGGCCATTTCCCCGATTTGGGGTAAGCGGGCCTGCGGTGCGGATCGGAAGCGAATAATGTAAACACGTAGGCCATTTTAGCCCTCGTCAATAGATTTCTCTCTCTCTCTGTCCCTCAATGAATCTTATGGACGTGTGTAAATATGCCTCTTGCTAGACTCGTTCAGAAGTGTAAATTATACTTAGGGAATCGAACGCAAACATTTAATTCCTTAAGTATTAATAACTAGCTGTCCCGGCGAACTTCGTTCAACCTTACACTATACTACACTACCCTAATCTACCCTACCCTACCCTGCCCTACACTACACTACCCTACCATACGCTACCCTACACTACACTATCCTACCCTACCCTACACTACCCTACCGTACCCTACCCTACACTAAACTACCCTACTCTACACCACACTACCCTACCCTACCCTACACTACTACCCTAACCTACCATAACTACACTACACTACCATTTTTATTGATGAATATTATATTTTAATACTTATTATCCCATTCCGGACGAAGGCAAATGCAAAAACACAAAAATCATAAAAATTGGTCAAGCCGTGCTTGAGTTATTGTAACTGTAACTAGTTAGTGTAACTGTAACTAGTTTAGTGTAACTGACACAATTTTCTTTTTTAAACAGGGTCTTAACAAAGGTACGCACTTTTTTTTTAACTGGAGCATGTACTCATGAAACTGAACAACTTTCTCCGAGGAAACCGTGGTCAATTCGCTTTTGTTTTTATAATTAAAATTATTAAATTGCGCGAAATACGCCAGAATCAGTGCCAGAATACGCCGCGGTCATTGAACTTTGTCAATACGCGGATACCAGCTGGGAGTTGTATTCTGAGAAGCTAATAATTTAATTAAAAAATAATAAATGCGAATTGACCTTGGGTTTCTTGGGGAAAGTTGTTCAGTTTCATGAGTACAAGCTCCAGTTAAAAAAAGTGCGTACCTTTGTTAAGACCCTATTCACAAAATCCATCAAGCCGTGTAGGTTACAGAGCGAGTCAAAAAATTAAATAACCTTGTTTTTTTGGCCAGTCGGGTAAAAATGTATCCTATGTTACTCACGGGATCAAGAAGAAGCTAACGACACCTCGCGGATCACGACAAATCTAACAACACCACACACTCCAAAATCCATTAAGCCGTGTAGGCTACAGAGCGAGACAAATAATTAAATAACCTTGCTTTTTTGGCCAGTCGGGTAAAAATGTATCCTATGTCATTCACGGGATCACGACGGATCTAACAACACCACACACTCCAAAATCCATCAAGCCGTGTAGGCTACAGAGCGAGACAAATAATTAAATAACCTTGCTTTTTTGGCCAGTCGGGTAAAAATGTATCCCATGTTACTCACGGGATCACGACGAATCTAACAACACCACACACTCCAAAATCCATTAAGCCGTGTAGGCTACAGAGCGAGTCAAATAACTAAATAACCTTGTTTTTTTGGCCAATCGGGTAAAAATGTATCCCATGTTACTCACGGGATCACGACGGATCTAACAACACCACACACTCCAAAATCCATCAAGCCGTGTAGGTTACAGAGCGAGTCAAATAACTAAATAACCTAGTTTTTTCGGCCAGTCGGGTAAAAATGTATCCTATGTCACTCACGGGATCACGACGAATCTAACAACACCACGCACTCCAAAATCCATTAAGCCGTGTAGGCTACAGAGCGAGACAAATAATTAAATAACCTAGTTTTTTCGGCCAGTCGGGTAAAAATGTATCCTATGTCACTCACGGGATCACGACGAATCTAACAACACCACGCACTCCAAAATCCATTAAGCCGTGTAGGCTACAGAGCGAGACAAATAATTAAATAACCTAGTTTTTTCGGCCAGTCGGGTAAAAATGTATCCTATGTCACTCACGGGATCACGACGAATCTAACAACACCACGCACTCCAAAATCCATTAAGCCGTGTAGGCTACAGAGCGAGACAAATAATTAAATAACCTAGTTTTTTCGGCCAGTCGGGTAAAAATGTATCCTATGTCACTCACGGGATCACGACGAATCTAACGACACCTCGCACTATAAAATCTAGTCAAGCCGTTAAGGTTACATAGCGTGCCAAAGAAATAATTAAACAAACATACATACATACAGTCGAAAAACATAACTCTCCCTTTGACGCAATCGGGTAAATACACCTATATCTAGTCTTCATGTTATTTTCTTTTTATGTTGCTTTTAATTTGTAGACCTTCTACGGAAACATACCGTGTGAATCATATCAGCTCATATACGTCCCCACCGAGGGGCTCGAGCCTACCCTGAATTAGGGCGATCGGGTCTTAGTCGATCACGCGGGCCCAGTGCGGGTTGGTCGACTTCACACACAACCTTCGAGTTTCTTCGCAGGCGTGTGCAGGTTTCTTCACAATGTTTTCCTTCACCGTAAGAGCGTCGGATAAACGTACATATGAAATGTAAATTCGAAATCACATTGGTACGTGGCAGGATTCGAACCACGACCTCCCGGACAGGAGGCGATGGCCCTAGTCGTTACGCCACCGACGCTTTTACGCTACCGACGCTTCGGAAACATACCGTAGTGTGCAATTATTCCCACCTCCTATTTTTATGTGAAAGCTGCATAATGTTTTCCGTTGAAATAGTTAACTTTTATAACTCTTAATGACAAAAAAAAACGAGTGTTAGACCACACAACCGAAGTAAAACTTAATCGCGTAACGCATTCACCAGCTTACTCCACAAGCCAAGCTTGCCGTTCGCCTCGCCTGATTACACTTTTCGTAACGCTAGAAATCACCGTTCGCGCAACTCATTCACTAGCTTACTCATTAAGTCAAGCGTGCGTAAAGAAGTTTTAAAGTGCGTAAACTGTTTTTTAAACATTGTCTTCTTTGAATATGAATTTAATCGCACTTACAAAGATACCCGAACTGCGTTTTAGTTGTGACATTGTTCTAATACATAATGGTCGAGCGCATTTTCTTGCACTTCTGAGATGTGCTGAGACCACGTGTTAATAATAACACGACAAAATGTCTAAGACAATAATGTCTTTCCAGTTATGGTATACTAGCTGTTTCCCGCGGCTTCACCCGCGTGGACAACGTTTCTATGACTTTTCTAGGGTGCGTGGAAAAATGTAGCTTATGTTCTAATCCAGGTCCTAATCTGTCTACCTACCAATTTTCAGCCAGATCCGTTCAGTAGTTTTTGCGTGAAAGATTAACAAGCATACATCCATATATTCTTACACTCTTTCGCGTTTCTAATATTAGTAGGATAGGATGACAGAGGAGAGGATAAAGAGTGTCGGTGGCGTAACGGTTACAGCCGCTACCTCCTGTCCGGGAGGCCGTGGTTCGAATACTGCCACGTACCAATGTGTTTATGAATTTTCGATTTTCATATGTATGCTTATCCGACGCTCTTACGGTGAAGGAAAACATCGTGAGGAAACCTGCACACGCCTGCGAAGAAACTCGAAAGTTGTGTTTGAAGTCGACCAACCTGCACTGGGCCCGCGTGGTCGACTAAGGCCCAATCGCCCTAATTCAGGGTAGGCTCGAGCCTCTCCGTGGAGACGTTTACGAGCTGTTAAGAAGAAGGATAGGATGAACTTGCTCGTGATTACCAACAACATGCTGATATAGAAACTGCGTCTTAACTGTGACGGTGTTGATCTGACACATGTAGCGGCCGCGGTCCTCTTCGCGCACGTCCGAGATGTGCAGGAACCACGTCCGGTGCTTGTCGAGCGTCACACTGAACCTCTACCATTATGCTTACCAACAACATGGAGATATCCGAACTGCGTCTTAGCTTTGACGGTGTTGATCTGACACATGTAGCGGCCGCGGTCCTCTTCGCGCACGTCCGAGATGTGCAGGAACCACGTCCGGTGCTTGTCGAGCGTCACACTGAACCTCTACCATTATGCTTACCAACAACATGGAGATATCCGAACTGCGTCTTAACTGTGACGGTGTTGATCTGACACATGTAGCGGCCGCGGTCCTCTTCGCGCACGTCCGAGATGTGCAGGAACCACGTCCGGTGCTTGTCGAGCGTCACACTGAACCTCTACCATTATGCTTACCAACAACATGGAGATATCCGAACTGCGTCTTAGCTTTGACGGTGTTGATCTGACACATGTAGCGGCCGCGGTCCTCTTCGCGCACGTCCGAGATGTGCAGGAACCACGTCCGGTGCTTGTCGAGCGTCACACTGAACCTCTACCATTATGCTTACCAACCACATGGAGATATCCGAACTGCGTCTTAGCTGTGACGGTGTTGATCTGACACATGTAGCGGCCGCGGTTCTCTTCGCGCACGTCCGAGATGTGCAGGAACCACGTCCGGTGCTTGTCGAGCGTCACACTGAACCTCTACCTTTATGCTTACCAACAACATGCAGATATCCGAACTGCGTCTTAGCTGTGACGGTGTTGATCTGACACATGTAGCGGCCGCGGTCCTCTTCGCGCACGTCCGAGATGTGCAGGAACCACGTCCGGTGCTTGTCGAGCGTCACACTGAACCTCTACCATTATGCTTACAGACAACATGCAGATATCCGAACTGCGTCTTAGCTGTGACCGTGTTGATCTGACACATGTAGCGGCCGCGGTCCTCTTCGCGCACGCCCGAGATGTGCAGGAACCACGTCCGGTGCTTGTCGAGCGTCACACTGAACCTCTACCATTATGCTTACCAACAACATGCAGATATCCGAACTGCGTCTTAGCTGTGACGGTGTTGATCTGACACATGTAGCGGCCGCGGTCCTCTTCGCGCACGTCCGAGATGTGCAGGAACCACGTCCGGTGCTTGTCGAGCGTCACACTGAACCTCTACCATTATGCTTACCAACAACATGGAGATATCCGAACTGCGTCTTAGCTGTGACGGTGTTGATCTGACACATGTAGCGGCCTCGGTCCTCTTCGCGCACGTCCGAGATGTGCAGGAACCACGTCCGGTGCTTGTCGAGCGTCACACTGAACCTCTACCATTATGCTTACCAACAACATGCAGATATCCGAACTGCGTCTTAGCTGTGACGGTGTTGATCTGACACATGTAGCGGCCGCGGTCCTCTTCGCGCACGTCCGAGATGTGCAGGAACCACGTCCGGTGCTTGTCGAGCGTCACACTGAACCTCTACCATTATGCTTACCAACAACATGGAGATATCCGAACTGCGTCTTAGCTGTGACGGTGTTGATCTGACACATGTAGCGGCCTCGGTCCTCTTCGCGCACGTCCGAGATGTGCAGGAACCACGTCCGGTGCTTGTCGAGCGTCACACTGAACCTCTACCATTATGCTTACCAACAACATGGAGATATCCGAACTGCGTCTTAGCTGTGACGGTGTTGATCTGACACATGTAGCGGCCGCGGTCCTCTTCGCGCTCGTCCGAGATGTGCAGGAACCACGTCCGGTGCTTGTCGAGCGTCACACTGAACCTCTACCATTATGCTTACCAACAACATGGAGATATCCGAACTGCGTCTTAGCTGTGACGGTGTTGATCTGACACATGTAGCGGCCGCGGTCCTCTTCGCGCACGTCCGAGATGTGCAGGAACCACGTCCGGTGCTTGTCAAGCGTCACACTGAACCTCTACCATTATGCTTACCAACAACATGGAGATATCCGAACTGCGTCTTAGCTGTGACGGTGTTGATCTGACACATGTAGCGGCCGCGGTCCTCTTCGCGCACGTCCGAGATGTGCAGGAACCACGTCCGGTGCTTGTCGTGCGTCACACTGACGCGCGGGTTGCGCGTGATCACGTGGTTGTGCACCGTCAAGATGGCCGACTGCTCGAAGTGCATCCACGCCACCTGCGATAGATGTACGGGCTTGATAAGTAACCTTTTTTATTACTATAAACGTCCCAGATACCGAGTCTTAAGACCAAGGTCTTCGACCAGTGTGTGTTGCCAGTGACGACATACGGAACTGAGACATGGTTGCTTACTATGGGCCTCATAAGAAGGCTCAAGGTCACCCAAAGGGCAATGGAGCACGCTATGCTCGGAGTTTCTCTGCGTGATCGGATCAGAAACGAGGAGGTCCGTAGGAGAACCAAAGGAACCGAAATAGCTCTCAGAATTGCTAAACGGGGCACATAGCTCGTAGAAAAAAAGTGGCCGTTGGGGTAGTAAAGTTCTCAAGTAGCGACCGCGCACCGGAAAAGGTAGCGTAGGTAGGCCTCCCACTCGGTGGACCGAGGACCTGGTGAAGGTCGCGGGAAGCCGCTGGATGCGGGCAGCTCAGAACCAGTCGTCGGGGAAATCCTTGGGGGAGGCCTATGTCCAGCAGTGGACGTCATTCGGCTGATATGATGATGATGATGAAACAATCGGCCCACGCAGGCAGGCAGGCAGGAGCGCTGCCATTGGACCATCGGGTCAGTCAAATTGTATTGTTTCTAATTTATACATAAACAGGGTGTAAAAAAATTGGTGTAGGTCCAGTTAACTGGGACTTCTACTTGTCATACTGAACAACTTTTGTTCTACAACTATGATGGAAACCAAAAAAATAATTTTACTCTTCATACAAATCGATTAGCTGATAGACCAATTTTGTGCATTTTGGTATGGAGCAAAATTTTTTTTTTTGAGAATTGACTATGGGTTTCTTGGGGAAAGTTGTTCAGTATGATGAGTAGAACCCCCAAATAACGGGTCCTACAACATTTTTTTTACTACCCGTATAAGTAAATATGGAATGACGACAGCATCAGATAGATATAAATTATGAACTTTTGATCACTAAATTGCCCTCCTACTTAAACTTCGGAAAACCTTACTCGTTTTGTTTTCCATCAAGTCTTCGATTTTTAATTCACCAAAATCACAAAATGAGTTTTATATATGACTCTGCAAAACTATGACGTCACTTCTAGGTATTTCTAACATTTTTAGAACAAAATGTCGTTTTAGACAGATGATAAAAAGTAACTCAGATGACTAACATTCGCCATCCCTATTCTCAAAATGTATTTTTATCACAAACTAGCTTTTGCTCGCGGCTTTGCCCGCGTGGACATCGTTTTTATGACTGTCTTCGAGGGTGAGTGGTGCGCGAGCCGCTTGCGGACATGAGTTTTATCCATATCCCTCAGAAACCATATCGGCCTATTCTTATTAGCAGTCCACGTAACTTCCCACCCTCTCAACCAATTCTATACAAAAATCACTTCAATCCGTCGCTCCGTTTTAAAGACGCTGACATGCGCGAGCGTGGAAATTAGTTTTCCCCAGATCCCTCGGGAACTATGTCGGGATATGCTAATTAGTAAATTATGTCATATTCCACCACCTCAACTATATCTGTGTGAAAAATCACAGCATGCCATTGGTCCGTTGCGATGTTAGAGAAATTAACCAAAAAAGATTATTTTTTCCGGTCCTTTAGGAACTATGCTATTTTCACAGGATTAAAAGTAGCCTATGACCTTTCCAGTGACACAGGCTACCTGCATGCCAAATTTCATCAAGATTGGTTAAGGTGTTAAGCGTGAAAAGGTAACAAACAAACAAACAAATAAATAAACAAACAAACACATTTTCACATTTATAACATTATTATAAATACTTAAAAATAATATAAAAATTCATCAAAACGCTGAGGTAGGGTGCGTCGGCGACGAACGCAACCTAAATAACAATTCTCAATCGATCTTCAAATTTGACGAGTGACGTAACGGAAATTAAAAAGTACGCCTGCTTTTTCCAATATACCGGAGTATATAGGAATATTTCTTTGACAAATAAAAGTATGGTTTGTTGTCAATTTTTTCCCTCAATTTGATGTCTATCTTTGACGGATATTTGAATAAAAAAAAACTTCCATTATACATTAATTTTAGGACATTTAACTATGTTTCGAGAAATAAGTAGGTAAAAATTTTCGAAGAACCAAAAAGCTTTTAGGTAAAAGCTTTTGTTTAAAAAGAGATTTTATGCTCAAAAAGCCAAATTGCTCAGATGAATATAAACAGTTTTCGAAAAACTAAAAAAACTTAGGTACAAGCTTTTAATATTGCATTCGCGATATACATATGCATGCAAAATTTCAGTTCAATCGGAAACCGGGAAGTGGATCAAATTTAACTTCAAGATTTCACCCGAACAAACATACATACATTGCAAGTTAATTAAAATGATTGTTAATTAAATGGCATTATTTGAGTTTGCGTGTACCATCCTCGACTGCATCATCACTTACCATCAGGTGAGTTGCAGTCAACGCACTCAAATTTTTAATTAAAAAAAATTCGAGCGAGACCTACAGTACTCGCATATGATGTGTAACATGTGACAAAATACTTTATAAAAGGACGGCAAAGATACGGCAGACTAGGCTGTATGGTCATAGATACCTTTGCCTTTTCCGCGCTTTTGAAGCCTGAAAAAAGGACGGCAAAGATACGGCAGACTAGGCTGTATAGTCATAGATACCTTTGCCTTTTCCGCGCTTTTAAAGCCTGAAAAAACGCGACTTCCTGTTAAAATGGGACACATTTCCGTCCCATGGGACACATTTCCGTCCCATTTCACGAAATCACTCCCACAAATTGCAGGAAAGCGAGAGCAAAGATGTTACACATCAAAAAGCTTTTAAAAATTACACGGTTCCACATTAAAATAAGGTGAGCACAATAAAGTCTAATTGTTTGGATTGAAAAATGAAAGACAATTCTGGGACCTTGATTCCACCTCCAAAGTTCATCATTAGATCAACTTCAAAATAAAAAAAAGGATCTTTGTCACCAAAAATATGACTTTACTCCAAAGTCCCTGTCACCCCTGAAAGTTGCTCTAAAATCGATCGTAATATTTGAACTAAACAGACATACTTACATACGTACATTGTAAGTTAACAAAAGCTTTTAAAATCCTCTGCTATGGCTATAAAACAGATCTTTAGCACGAGCTGTGATACCAGACATCTGTGTGATTGCCGGGGGCACCGCATCCTTGCTTCTCACCAACTTTCGCAGAATTAAGCGCTTAAACGCATTCCATGAGAAATATTGCAGTTGCAGTGGTTGCGACCACTGTAAGGGGTGTACAAAATAAACACAGATCTAAATAGTACCCTATAAAGCTTAAAATCGCTGGTAGCTAAGTTAGACATACACATACATTAAAAAAAACTGAGTGCGTTTGGCTGCATCTCTCCTGATGGTAAGTACCGATGCAGCTGAGGATGTAGCACCCAAGCTCAAATAGTGGCTATTCCCTCTCGCCTTGAAGATTCCTGATTTACATGAATCGGGGAATACAGACGCCGGCAGGGAATTCCACTCCTTGTCCGTTCTCAAAATGAACGAAGAAGCACAACGCTTCGTGCGTAAAGGTGGAACATTAAACGAAATGGAGAGGGGGAAATGAGGTCGTGAAGCTCCAGGGCACACTCGCCGAAATTAATTCTGTATAACACTGATAGACGGGCAACTTTGCGGCGACGCTCAAGGCTTTGGAGTCTGTTTGATTACAAGTTCCTCGTCGCCAATGAGTCTCTTAACGCGTCGGTCGATAGAATCCAAGGCATCTAGCTGGTACCGAGCCGATCCATCCCATAAGTGAGAGCAGTACTCCATACATGACCAAACTTGAGCTTATTTAACATTAGAAGCTGTTTTGGTAAAGTCTCACCTTCGAGAGGATACCAAGCTTTTTAGCAGCCGTTTTTGCCTTGGATTCAATGTATCTACCGAAATTCAGTTAAATCTGCGCCAAGGAGCTCAAGATGGTCGGAGATCTGGATATAATCATCTCGGAAAGTAGGAGTTAGGTTAAAAGGACTTCTTTTCGCATTGATAAGTACTGTTTAATGTGTTATATTGTACATTGTATAATTTTGCTACTTTTGTGGTTTTTGTTAATTTTATAAACAATTTAATAACCGATTTTTATAAAATTTATACAGTGTATAAAAAAAATGGTGTAGGTCTCGTTCATAGAAATCGATCAGCTGATCGACCAATTTTGTGCATTTTTGTATGGAGGGTCCACTTTTTTTTTGAGAATTGACTATGGGTTTCTTGGGGAAAGTTGTTCAGTATGATAAGAAGAAGCCCCAGTTAACGGGTCCTACACCTATTTTGTTACACCCTGTATATGACCACCTAGAGGCATACTACTCTTTGTTTATTTTGATTGACCACGCTGAACAAATTAAAAAAAAACGACTTCAATTGAAACAAGTACAATTTTACAAGCTTTATATTAGCTTGTCGTTTGTTTGTTAGTTTAGGACAAATTTTGGAAGCTATATTTAAATCACTTTCCAGTTTCCGATTAAGCTGAAATTTTGCATACACGTTAAATTCTGAGAACAAAGCATGGTTAGCTAAGTGACGTCACTCTAAATTCAATATGGCGGGCTTCCTAAGATGGCGGATCAGATATTTTTTATGCACCCCCTATGATATCAAATGAAAGGGTTTGCTGAGAAGAATACGAAGTAGTTTTCGAAAATTATTTTTGCTACTTTTTTGTTAACTTTCTAAAAACCAAAGCTGTTAAATTTGTTTTATTTAAAGCTTTCTGCCCAATCTTTTTATACGTGCAGTCTGTGGGGTCAACTATATATGCAGAAGACAATCAACGCCTTGCGCGTTCGGTATAACAACGCATTCAGGATGCTGTTGGGGCTGCCAAGGTACTGCAGCGCATCAGGCATGTTTGCTGAAGCTCGAACAGATGGCTTTCATGCCATCTTAAGAAAGAGAGCCGCCTCGTTGCTAAACCGTGTTCACGGCAGCGGCAACGGCATCCTGAGCGTTGTGGCCAGCCGACCCGACTGCCCTATCTTGTGGCTATTGGTACGGCTGCATGTTAAGTAATTTTAATTTGTAATTTGTGTAACCTTACTAACCCTAATTTATTTATAATATTTTCTTGTACTGACACTCTATGGATTATGTTGTCCAAAATAAATGTTTTGATTGATCGATTGATAAAAAAATACTTAACCGATTTTATTTTATTTTATGTGCCTCTATTTTATGAGTCATAACTATAACTATAACTAATGAAAACAAAGAATAATCGAAATTGGTCTACTCTGTAAAAAGTTATGCGTTGTCATACATAAAATAATTTTGAAAACCTAAAAATTTTTAGGTACAAGCTTTTAATGTTGCATTGTCACGCGATATACATATATGCATGCAAAATTTCAGCTCAATCCGAAACCGGGAAGTGGGTCAATTTTAACTTGCAAAATTTCATTACAGCTACTAGGACAGGTGAAAATAAATAAAAGCATGTAAAAATATACTGCTTTATTTGAGAATGGAATGGAAGCGGAATAAACTTAATTTCTTTCTTTCTTTTTTCTCTCTCTTTCTTTCTTCTTAGATTTCCGTAGTCAACAACCCTTAGAAGTTCGCCATTTCTGTCTGTCTGTCTGTTTGTCTGTCTGTCTGTCCGTGGGTTAGCGCAGAGACTACATAACTCTATAAATAAAAATGGTGGCCCTGGATATCTTAGCAAGTTTTGATGTTTTCAAGTGCCCAAATTACGCATATATTCATGAAAGTATTGAATGGGCTCTTGTTTTTATGATTATTGCATATCTTATATTTTGATCAATTATCGGCTTGTTAGTATTAAAGGAGTTTAAAGGAGTTGGCTTGGCCACTGCCCCAAACAACATGAATGAATTATTATGAATTATCTGTCATGTATAGAAACTTGTCACTAACACATAGTATTCAAATATTCATTAATTAATTACTATGTACTTATTAGTCCCATAGAACTTAATTAATTAATTTTTTAATTGTGCACTTATTGTAGTAGTAGTTCTACTATATATTTTTCAGAATTATGAAATAACGAAAAGTTCTTAAAAGTTTTTTTCCTGCAGACTACTGAGCATCACATCTTAGTAGACAGTTTTTATACAATTGCTATTACAAAATCATTGTTAGTTTCATGTATTGTGAGCATAAATATATACAAAATCGATTTTATATCTAGGGCAACAAAACCACTGCAGACCAGTGCTATCAGTACTAGAAAGCTGTAATTTGTCATAGGTATATATATATAAATCTCGTGTCACAATGTTTGTCCTCAATGGACTCCTAAACCACTTAACCGATTATAATAAAATTCGCACACCATGTGCAGTTCGATCCAACTTGAGAGATAGGATAGGGTAGGGTAGGGTAGTGTAGGGTAGGGTAGTGTAGGGTAGTGTAGTGTAGGGTAGTGTAGGGTAGTGTAGTGTAGTGTATGTAGGGTAGGGTAGGGTAGTGTAGGGTAGGGTAGTGTAGTGTAGTGTAGGGTAGTGTAGGGTAGGGCAGGGCAGTGTAATGTTAATGTAAGGCGGTACGAAGTTCGCCGGGACAGCTAGTAGGTATATATATTAATCACGCTGCCGAAGAAGTAGAATAAAATCTTGAAAATAAAATTTCCTCCCCTAATTGTAAAGTGGGAGTATTTTTTTTTATTGATGTATACCTTATTGTGTGGGGTGTCGTTAAATAGGTCTTTTAAAACTACTAAGGGTTTGCGAAAACAATTTTTCGATTTTGAGATTAAATTAAACTTTAAAGTGATAATTTTTTTAGAGTCTAGTGGCGTCTCCCCCCCCCCCCCTACAAACAGCTAAACCACTATTTCAAGACATCTAAAATTTTTTTAAATAGTATGACATTAATCAATTCAAAAGGAAAACTATGACGGCTATGTAGGCTTTCTTAGTTTAGGAGTAATAGCCGACCAACTTAAGATGTGCAGTTGGATTTGTAAAAACTTAATAGATTTTCCATACAAAATGTTTTATTACCAACTGCAACTATAATTTTGTTTTTTATAAACACATACTTTTATTTTAGTAGGTACTTTAGTCCGACACGCGCTTGGCCGGTTTTATTCTTTCTTTTTTTATGTTAACATTAATTAATCAATCAAATATGCTTTATTGTACAATAAATTAAAAAAAAAATAGAGAATAATACAGAATATAGAGTAGTAAACCTTATAATTTCACAATTTAGGCGACATTATTGCTTAAAGCAATTTCTTCCAGGTAACCCAATTCCAGGCATTAATTATTAACGACAAAAACTTACGAAATAAGTAGCTGGACGTGCATACTGTATTCAAATTCAAAGGTATTTATTCAAAATAGGTGCATATTACATAATAAAATAATAATAACATAATTTCATTTGTGAAAAATCAAGAAATAAACAATCATTTGTTAATAATGTCAAAACACAATCCTTGAAATTAACCAGATTATGTCATTAGAACATGAAATGAAAAAAAACATTGAATGTCATTGATACCTTAGACAAGAGTAGGCCAGTTCACACGGACAGCACCCGGTCACGAGTATAACTCTAACTGTAACTCTTTAAGCCGGCTTTAAGTTTTGATCATGGGTAGTTTTCTTTTTATCAAGATTGCGGCGGCGGGCAATATAAAGGGAACTTTGGAAGTTAAAACTCGTACCTACCATCTTACCTATCTTAAGTGATGCGGCTCTCAGCCGCTGTCTAATTTATAATGGACTTGAGGAAACTTCGGCCATTTTATTATGCAATGGGACGGTACGGTAACCCCTCTCTAATGACGGGGACCTGACTTGTCGGCGTCGGCGTAACCTGCTGCTCCGAGGATATTAAACTAGATTTAATATTACATACGGCTTGCGTGAAAAGATATTGTGTTGTATAAGAGTATATCTGTTACGGCTAAAGGTGTGTGTCAACATAAAGTTAATATTAGCCGGCTAAAGTTAAGATTAGCCAGCTAAACTTTTCCCAGAGGGGATGAGCCTTGCTTCGTGAGGCTCTTCGACTGTAAAATCAATCAAACCTGACTGAACCTAATATCGCTCGCTTTGGTCGCTCATATCTGTTACGGCTAAAGGTGAGTGTGAACATAAACTTAAGATTTGCGGGCTAAAGTTAAGATTCGCCGGCTAAATTTCACCCTGATTGAGCTTCGCTTCGCGAGGCTCTTCGACTGTAAAACCAAACAAACCTGACTGAACCCAGTATCGCTCGCTTCGCTCGCTCACCACCCAAAAAACATTACCCAGCCAGTGTTGGGTAGACCTTGTAGTGCATGGTTAAACGCCGAACCAACCAATAATCGGACTTTACCCAAACAACATTAGCCGGCTAATCTTAAGTTTATGTTCACACCCACCTGTAGCCGTGACGTCGATCTATCACAAATGTATCTATCTTTTTTGCGAAGATGAAAGTATGGGTTTTTATGTTAACGCATGGAAATAGAGGAAGACACGAATGCGACTAAGTATGTGCAAATATTACCCAAATAAAAAACTGGTAAAGTGCGAGTCAGAACCGCGCACAAAGGGTTCTGTACCATCATATACTAGACGGCGCTAGTTTCTTCACGTTTAAAAAAACACGTTTTTGTATGGAGACTCACTTTTTCTAATTTTTAGTATTTGTTGTTATAGCGGCAACAGAAATACATCATCCGTGAACATTTCAACTGTCTAGCTGTCACGGTTCATGACACCAGCCTGGTGACAGACGGACAGACAGACAAAGTTTTAGTAATAGGCTCCCGTTTTTAGCCTTTGGGTACGAATCCCTAAAAAGGACAATAATTAAAAACCGATTATAATATGATAAGGCAAAACAACAAAATTTATATTTAAATACAACAATATATTTACATCTATTTATATCATCATCATCATTACAGCTCATATACGTCCCCACCGAGGGGCTCGAGCCTACCCTGAATCAGGGCGATTAGGCCTTAGTCGACCACGCAGGCCCAGTGCGAGTTGGTCGACTTCACACACAACCTTCGAGTTTCTTCGCAGGCGTGTGCAGGTTTCCTCACGATGTTTTTACTTCACCGTTAAAGCAATCGGTAAGTATGTACGTAAGTTTTTTTTGAAAAACTCATTGGTACATTGGCCGTCCAGATTTGAACCCGGTACCTCTAGTTAGATGGACCGAGTCGTTACCGGTTGAGCCACCGACGTTACCGGTTGAGCCACCATCTATTTATATATAAACATTTATTGTCTAAAAAAAATATGTATTTTATTTATTTATTTCATTTGTGTTAAAGGTATATAACCTATCCTATAGTAATATCCTAACCTATTTAAGTTTTATGAAGAGTTAAGAAAAAATAAACTCCGACCGCATTTCAAATCTCAAAAATGATCCTATGTCACGTAGGGGACCAAGACAAGCTCAGTCGGAAAAAACAGACATACATTAGTACTTTTTTATATACATGGCATTCAAAGCGAGAGTGAATAAGCATTATTTGAGTTTGCGTGTGACATCCTCGACCGCATCGTCACTGCAGTTGAGGTGTAGTCAAACTTAAGTTCGTTCGCGTATTTAACTGTATCTTTGATGATGTGTTTGACTGTCGCCGCTGCCGGCTCGCGGCGACAGTCACACACTCTGACAAAGGAGCCGCGCTGAGTTCAATCGCGACGCCGACAACTTCGGCGGCGGCGCGGCGCGGCGGTCGGTGTGATTAAACTCTAGGCGGCTTCTTTGACAGTGTTGGTCACGAGCCGTCATAGCTTAAATGGTTAAAGGTTAAATGATCGACGAACTATAGTTATGATAATAATTAAAAAAAAACATTCACCCGAAAAATATTAACCCCTCTCTTTGGCAGTCGGGTAAATGTAAGTAACAAATTTTTGAGTAGGCTTCTACTCATGAAACTGAACAACTTTTGTTCTACAACTGTGATAAAAAAATATTTAAAAATTGGACTGCATAAAAATCGATCAGCTGACTCGCCAACTTTTGTTTGTTTGTTTGTAAAGTCATTATTATACAAAATATACACTTAAAATAAAAATAATAATAATAATATGGGTACATAATGCTTCCGCTGGAGGTGCTCCTGCCACTTTGCCTCGTGCCAAGTGAGCAGAATAGTTTAAGTTTATATATTAAAATAATAATAAAATCTTAAGTACAAAGGCGGACTTATCCCATATAGGAATCTCTTCCAGTCAACCTTTGCAATAATAAATAGAGGACCTAACTAAGACAAAGAAACACGTAATTACATACAAGCCAAGAAAAGAACATGAATACAACTAATATTACATTTAAAGCTACGTAGCCTAATTTTATTCAATATATTTATTCAAAATAGGTGCAAATTACACTCTTTCTGATAGTCATAAAATAGTGATTACATAATTACATTTGTAAAAAATCAAGAAATAAACAATCATTAGTTAATTACGTCAAAATACAATCCGTGATATAAAATAATAATAATGTAATTAGAACATGAAAACAATACAATATGACACGAGAAGTTATAGGTACATCAAAATTATTGAATGTCATGAACGCCTTTGACAAGTGTAGTTTAATAAATACAAACTTATCTAATTTTTTTTTTGTTCGTGTTTGTGACTTCGGTCATCATCTTAACAGCCGAAAATCGTCCACTGCTGGACAAAGGCCTCCCCCAAGGATTTCCACTACGACCGGTCCTGCGCTGCCCGCATCCATCGGCTTCCCGCGATCTTCACCAGGTCTTCGGTCCACCGCGTGGGAGGCCTGCCTACGCTACGTTTTCCGGTGCGTGGTCGCCACTCGAGAACTTTACTACCCCAACGGCCATCTGTTCTACGAGCTATGTGCCATGCCCACTGCCTCTTCAGTTTAGCGATTCTTTGAGCTATGTCGGTTACTTTGGTTCTCATACGGAACTTCTCGTTTCTGATTCGATCACGCAGACTTCACTTGACTTCGGTAAAGTTATGAAAGAAAAATTGATCAGTTTTTTGAGAAATTTTAAAGGATGTGTTTTATTTTACAAGCTTATAATTAACTTGCGATGTATGTATATTTGTTT
Organism: Coleophora flavipennella; assembly: GCA_947284805.1. Lineage (NCBI taxonomy): Eukaryota > Metazoa > Arthropoda > Insecta > Lepidoptera > Coleophoridae > Coleophora > Coleophora flavipennella. The sequence continues at coordinate 2,910,532 of OX369292.1, forward strand.
GAGTGAAATCTTGCAACTCAATTTTGAAGCAGATATCTTCAACCGATTGAGCTGAAAATTTGTATACACGTTCAGTTTGGGTGACAATGCATTGTTAAATGTGTGACGTTATTCTAAATCCAATATGGCGGACCAGTTATTTTTTTATGCACCCCTATGATATGGCTATCAATTGATAGGGTTGGCTGAGAAGAATACGAAATAATTAAAAGTATTTTAAACCGACTTCCAAAAATGAGGAGGTTCTCAATTCGACTGTATGTTTTTTTTTATGTGTGTTACCTTAAAAATTTTGACTGGTTAAACCGATTTTGATCATTCTTTTTTTATTTGAAAGCCAGTGCTTCTCGTGTGGTCCCATATAAATTTCATCAAAATCGTTGTAGTACTTTATTAGATTGTCTCAACCGGTAACGACTCGGTCCATCTAACCAGAGGTACCGGGTTCAAATCTGGACGGCCAATGTACCAATGAGTTTTTCAAAAACTTACGTACATATACTTACCGATTGCTTTAACGGTGAAGGAAAACATCGTGAGGAAACCTGCACACGCCTGCGAAGAAACTCGAAGGTTGTGTGTGAAGTCGACCAACCCGCACTGGGCCCGCGTGGTCGACTAAGGCCTAATCGCCCTGATTCAGGGTAGGCTCGAGCCCCTCGGTGGGGACGTATATGAGCTGATATAATAATAATAATAAAAACTTTATTAGAAAAATAACAAAAACTAAAAATAATAATGCAAAAATGTATTAAGTTGTTGCGATGGAAGTCGGTTTTATAACGTGTTTAGCGTTTTTGTAGCAAAAAGTTTTTGCTACACTTTGTACTAAGGTTTTTGTTGCTGGTTTTTATCAAATAAATGCTTGTACCTAAATGTTTTTAGGTTTTTCGAAAATCCGGGGAAGTTTGTGGAATATTCGAACTACCCGACGTAGAGCGACGACGCGACGGCGAGCGGCGCTGGCAGCGCGGCCGGAAGCGGATGTAAATCTGATCTGCGTAATTGTGGCCGGCGTCTAACGTAATCACGGCGGTGTGTCCGCCTGCGCCACGCCGCCGTGATTTAATTACGGCGCCAAGACAGCCACCTGCGGGTCCCGTCTTATTACTTACTCATTTAAGTAAATCCTTATTAGGTACTCATTATGAGGGGGTCGACTTGAGATGAACTTAAAATTTGTGGGGTGGTTGTCGAGTTGGCATCGCTTAAGGTTAAGGATCATTCCTTGAAGTTATTGCAAATTCGATTCATGATTAATTGATTGAAAACAGTTTAAGGCACAACATAAAAAAATACCGGCCAAGTGCGAGTCAGAACCGCACACGTAGGCTTCCGTACCCTCATACTAGATGGCACTAGTATCTTCATGTTAAAAAAAAACACGTTTTTTGTTTTTTCACTTTATCAAATTTTTAGTATTTGTTTTTATAGCGGTAACAAATTTACAACATCTGTAAAACATTTCAACTGTCTAGCTATCACGGTTCATGAAATACAGCCTGGTGACAGACAGACGGACAGCGAAGTCTCAGTAATAGGGTCCAGTTTTTACCCTTTGGGTAAGGAACCCTAAAAAGATACAATGATTGAGGAAGTTGTATATACAGGCGGTCTTATCGCTGACAAGCGATCTCTTCCAGACAACCTTTAGTTGGAGGAAACATGAAAAATTATTATTGTAAGGTAGTAAAATAATAAAAATAAAAAAAAATAAAAAAATAGCTTTATTTTCATTCCACAAAATACAAAAATTAACAATTTACAAATTAAAGCGGTACATTGATTGATAAAATAATAATAATATAAAATAATAATTTAAAAATTGAATTAATAAAAATATGCATGCTTAATTTGTGGACCCCCTTAGGGTAAAAGCCTCCTCCAAAGAATTCCATTTTATTCTGTCTTTGGCGCCGCGCTGGTCACCCAGTCTCTTCCTGCATTTGCCACAATCTCGTCTCGCCAACGAGCGCGCGGGCGACCTCTCTTTCTCAGGCCAAGCGGTCCTTTCCATTTTGTGATGTTGATTGTCCATCGATTGTCACCGTATCTCGCAACATGACCAGCCCACCTCCATTTTAGACTTTGAGAGAAATGTAGAGCATCCTTTACCTTGGTTACTTTCCGAATTTTTGTGTTTCTTACTTTATCCCTCAGTTTTATGTTTAAACAGCTCCTTTCCATTGCCCTCTGAGTGGTCTGTATTTTATGTCTCGCCTTGTGATCATAGATCCACGTTTGACAGCCGTAGGTGAGACAGGGTAGAATCGTAGTGTCTAAAACTATCCTTTTTAATTTAATTGGTAGTTGCGATTTGAGAATCTCCTTTTGTGCCCAGTACTTTTTTAATTTAATTGGTAGTTGCGATTTGAGAATCTCCTTTTGTGCCCAGTACTTTTTTAATTTAATTGGTAGTTGCGATTTGAGAATCTCCTTTTGTGCCCAGTACTTTTTTAATTTAATTGGTAGTTGCGATTTGAGAATCTCCTTTTGTGCCCAGTACTTTTTCCATGTAATAGCTACTCTCCTTTCTATTTCCTCTATATTTCGGTCTTTCCTAAATGAAATTTGTTTCCCAAGGTAAATGTAACTCTCTACGTACTCGAGTGGCACATCGTTAACCAGTATTGGTGTCGATTCACTGTTGGTCATGACTTTGGTTTTTTCTAAATTCATTTCCAGGCCCACATGAACACTAGCAGTTTGAAGTTCGTTAATCATTGCGTTGAGCTTATATGGACTTTCAGAGAACACGACGATGTCGTCCGCAAAGCGTAGGTGGCTTAGGTGATTCCCATTCACATTGATTCCTTGTTTTGACCATGGTAAGTCTTCCATTACATTTTGTAGGACTGCTATAAATAGTTTCGGCGAGATAGGGTCACCTTGTCTGACTCCTCGGTTGATGCTGATCCTGGTGCCCACTCGGTCTATGAGAAAATGTAAGGTAGTAGTGGGCAATAAACAAATTAATAGAAAAAAAATATAAACCAACTAGCTGTCCCGGCGAACTTCGTACCGCCTTACATTACATTACACTGCCCTGCCCTACCCTACACTACCCTACACTACCCTACACTACACTACACTACCCTACCCTACACTACCCTACCCTACCCTACATACACTACACTACACTACCCTACCCTACACTACACTACACTACCCTACACTACACTACTCTACCCTACCCTACCCTACACTACCCTACCCTACACTACCCTACCCTACCCTATCCTATCTCTCAAGTTGGATCGAACTGCACATGGTGTGCAAATTTTATTATAATCGGTTAAGTGGTTTAGGAGTCCATTGAGGACAAACATTGTGACACGAGATTTATATATATTAAGACTAGCTGTCCCGGCGAACTTCGTACCGCCTTACATTACATTACACTGCCCTGCCCTACCCTACACTACCCTACACTACACTACACTACCCTACCCTACACTACCCTACCCTACCCTACATACACTACACTACACTACCCTACCCTACACTACTCTACACTACCCTACACTACACTACCCTACCCTACCCTACACTACCCTACCATACACTACCCTACCACAGTATATATATTAGTACTAACGTACAGTATGGACACTCCCTGCCGCTCTCTAGATTCGACCTCACCCCCCCCGTCACTCAGATTGGCTGTAGATTGAGTACCAAACGTAAAGGACGAGCTACGCAAGCACTTTTATTCACTATATTCACTTTGCGCGCCGCTGTGATTTCGTTCACAAGCATAAAAACCAACCGGTTACCGAACGTAAAGGCCCAACTGAACTCTTTTTTTTTCATACTTGTCTTATGTTGTAAACAACCACCGCTCGAACAAAAAACACCACTTTCCGAATACACCATACACATTATGAGACTATAAAACATTGTAAATGGTAACTGCGATGTGGACGTATGAATTAACACTGAAAACTGCTATTATTTTATACATCTTTTAACACTTTTTCCATAAAATTGCGAAATTGATAAAGGATTTTGTCACAGATTAAAAATCGACATGATAGTTTTGTTGCTTTGGTGTAGAGATGGGATGAAGTGAATGAGTGAATGAATGATTTTGAACTGTTGTTGCGAGGTAAAAATTGGGTCATCTTTGGGCTCAACTGTACAATAGGGTACATCGATTTGGCAGTCCGCGATTTTTTGGTAAGAGATAGGCTTTAGCTGAACATCCATACCAAATTTCAAGGTTAGGAAACCAGCGGAAGGTAGTAGTGGGCAATAAACAAATTAATAGAAAAAAAATATAAACCAACTAGCTGTCCCGGCGAACTTCGTACCGCCTTACATTACATTACACTGCCCTGCCCTACCCTACACTACTCTACACTACACTACCCTACCCTACCCTACACTACCCTACCCTACATACACTACACTACACTACCCTACCCTACACTACTCTACACTACCCTACACTACACTACCCTACCCTACCCTACAGTACCCTACCCTACACTACCCTACCCTACCATATCCTATCTCTCAAGTTGGATCGAACTGCACATGGTGTGCGAATTTTATTATAATCGGTTAAGTGGTTTAGGAGTCCATTGAGGACAAACATTGTGACACGAGATTTATATATATTAAGATAAGTAAATAATAGGGAACAATATAATATAATAATATAATTTTTATTTTTCGTATTTTTCATATTTTTATTATTTTTATTTGTATGCTGAATGAGTACAGCACACAGCACTATACTATAATGCGCAATAAATGTATATAAATAAGTAAATAATAGGGATATAAACTAAATTACATATACATAATATATATCTAATAATATCTATAAATATAAAAGAAAGTCGTGTTAGTTACACCATTTATAACTCGAGAACGGCTGGACCGATTTCGCTAATTCCATTTTTGTTTAGTATGTTATTGTTAAGAGGTTTTTTTAGGGTAGGGTAGGGTAGGGTAGGGTAGTGTAGTGCAGTGTAGTGTAGGGTAGTGCAGTGTAGTGTAAGGTGGATCGAAGTTCGCCGGGACAGCTAGTATAACATATTAGTAAGTACATACATACATAACCAGATTAATGATGATGATTAAAACAATGAGACATAATATGTAAGAGATATACAGATTTATGAAAATTAAAGCGCTAGAAAGTGCTTTTTAACTCTAGATTTAAAAACAGGGAAGGAGAATAACGAATCGAATCTTTTGATTCATTTAATTTTTATTTTTCGTATTTTTCATATTTTTATTATTTTTATTTGTATGCTGAATGAGTACAGCACACAGCACTATACTAGCTGAGGCTAGACATGAGAGCTCCTATGTTATCAACATCATAAATCACCATGTTTACCACAAATAAAGATTTTTGATTTTTCATTAAATCTTTATTGAAATTTGTTATTTAATTTAACTAAAATTTTTCATACTGCGATAAGCAACTTTATCTCGAGTTATAGCACAAAAGGATATCTTTCACGAACTTTCCTTTTATTGTTTGAACATTGAAGATAAAATTAAAGACGAATCAAAATTTTATTAGCGGTTGAGAGATAAGCGTCGAATGCTGAACTTTGGCGAGTTTTCCTTGCACCCGCTACTAGTTAGCGAGCGGGACTAAGTATTTCACAGTACTTTGTTACTTAAGTAAAATAAGAAATTAATAAACCTTATTTCGAAAAAAAATAAAAAAATAGGTGTTTACATACATACGAGCTTCGGTGGCGCAACGGCAAGGGCCGGTACCTCCTACCCAGGAAGTCGTAGTTCGAGTCTTGCCACGTACCAATGTGTTTTCGAATTTCGATCTCCTGTGTACGTTCATCCGACGCTCTTACGGTGAAGGAAAACATCGTGAGGAAACCTGCACATGCCTTCAAAGAAACTCGAAGGTTGTATGTGAAGTTGACCAACCCGCAGTGGGCCCGCGTGGTCGACTAAGGCCCGATCGCCCTAATTCAGGGTAGGCTCGAGCCCGTCGGTGGGGACTTATATATGAGCTGATGTGATGATGATTACATACACCTTTAAATAGTCATGATTCAGATTACAGTCTCAGGTAATGGTATTTGTTTTAACAAGCATCCCAGTTATAATTGAAAACGCTAAACACGTAAAAAACCCACTTCTGCTTTCATCGCAACAACTTAGTAAAATTTTGCATTGTTATTTTTGGCTATTGTTAATTTTCTAATAAAGTTTTGCATATTTTGATAAAATTTATTTGAGACCACAAGGAAAGCACTATTTTTCAAATAAAAAAAGAATCATCAAAATCGGTTCACCCAGATAAAAGTTGTGAGGTAACAAACACAAAAAAATACAGTCCAACTGAGAACCTCCTCCTTTTTGGAAGTCGGCTGAAAAGGAAATAAATTAAACTCCCCATAGACATAGACATATTTATTGGTAATGGTAAGTTACAGGTCAAGAGATTATATTTATAGTTATCACGAAAAATAAAATTTACTTCATTGAGTTTACAAAATAAAAAATAATTACATTGTAAAACAAAATAATTAAAATTAATGTAAATATTAAAAAACGTTAAAATCAAAAGAATAAAATGCCTTCTCGATAAGCCATTTTTTTAGTTTGTTTTTGAACGATGGTAAACTAGAGGGGCCAGTGATGGACATAATACCTTCTTGCAGGAGCGTCAACGTCATTCAATTTGTATGGGAGGTACCTTTTTTGGGTGCTACCTGGTAAAGCTGGTGAGGTTTCTTGATTGTGTAATATTGATATCCAAACGCCATTTTGAATAAAAAAAAAAACTTTTTTTACGACAGGAACCATTTTTAGAGTTTTATGGCATAATTAAGGTGTTAATAAGTGCATTGTCAAAAATTTGGAAACCATCTTGACGCCATTTTTGAAAACATTTTTTTGTATGTGTGAGGGTAGCCTCAAAATTTGGAAAAAATGAAGGTATTTTAAACATACATGTACATAAGTTCATAAAATCGAGCACAATAAATTATACACAAAAACAATTTTGGACACTTTTTAGTGTCTAGAACCTGGCCGACCGAACGATATCCAGGCGGGCGAAGCCGCGGGCAAGCAAACGCTAGTCGAAAATAGATTAGTAAAACAGTCTTCCACTAATGGAACCGGAGATAGTAGATGCAATATGATATTGCGCAGTGAGAACGGCTTATTTCATTGTGCTACGAATACTAAGCGAGCTGCAGGACAGCCCTCTCTCCCCCCCCCCCCCCCCCCCATAGTTTGTCTCCAACTGATCCAATCGCAGAAATTCCGTGCTTTACTAACGAGCTGCTGGGGTCTGTACTAGATACAAGTTAGGTAACACAACTTGACTATAACTAGGTCCGCCCGTCACATCATAACTCAAAGTTTGTGCATGTGAAATAGTTTGCAAATGCAATAGCTAATCCATTGATTTATGATAGTCATGCCGCCAAACATCAGTGTTAATAGCATCGATGTGTTCCGACTTGAAGAGAATATAGCCAGATTCAATATATTTATTCAAAATAGGTGCAAATTACACTCTTTCTGATAGTCACAAAATAGTGATTACATAATATCATTTGTAAAAAATCAAAAAATAAACGATCATTAGTTAATTACGTCAAAATCAAATCCTTGATATAAAAAAAACAAATTATGTCATTAGAACATGAAAACAATATGACACTAGAAGCTATACATTAAAATCATTGAATGTCATGAATGCCTTTGACAAGTGTAGGCCAGTTCACACGGACAGCACCCGGTCACGATTATAACGTGAGAGTCAGCCATCGCTCCTCTCAACCATATTAGAGGGAAAGGAACGATCCGGCTCCCGATGCGCCACCAACCACAGCGAGCATGCACCACTCATGCGATCCCCATTGCGTTGGGAAATCTTGGTAAGCCCGCTTCCATCTTCGGAATCATTGTCACATACCATCAGGTGAGAAGATGCCAAGGCTTAACAATTGTAGATAAAAAAAACGACAAAACCTTATCCAAAACTTCGTTTCAAGCTACACACATCAACTTTGCCTAGGGATATTTTTCGACTTTTCATACAAAACATGTTTTTTTTAAGAACTATAAAAATGCTTAGGACATGTGTAGCGTATAGAAACTTTCGACAAAGTATATATAACGCTTTCGAGATGACCAAGCGCTATATTTACCCTCTCAAATCTTATAAATTAATTTAGTTTTAATTGGTTTTGTAATAACGCGCGGAAAATGAAAAATGTGTTTTTATATTGTCATAATAGGATGGCACAGATTGTATGAAATTAGTAGAACCCATGTTCATAAGAACTGAGTATTTACTCGTAAATATAGCACTTGCCCGTCTTGGAAGTTTTTATAGCCTGTCAGTTGCTCATGTCCCAAGTAATTTTTAATAGCTTTTTATGAAACCACGTTTTGCAGAAAAAAATTCAAAATATCCGCAATGTTGAGCATTCCCTCTCTTATATCTACCAAATTCGCTAAACTACCAGGTTTATGATATAGCGTCCCCACTCACCGACAGCTAAGTGAGGGCCGCTATTCCTGCCAACGCCGTGAGGCGAGGGCAAGGACCAACTACGGTAGGTCTTACCGGCAAGACGCTTGTTCTGGTACTCTGCAAGGCGAAGCCTCGTGTAAGAGAACCACTAGCTAACTCTGGCGAACCGAGCGGGGACCGAACCGCCAGCAGCGAAAGCCGCGGGAGGTGAGCGTGTTTAGGAATGGTGCATTCCTACTCGAAGAGAGCAAAGTTAGATTTTTTTTTTCGAAACGACAACCTTGTTGTTGGCCGTGGGGGTCTTTACAATTTCACCAGGCAGGGGAGGCGAGTACGGAAGGCACTCCAACCTAGTAACAAAGGGAGATATCTCCACCAGGCGAGGTGGGTCCGGCCGTGGACCAATCGTTGATGATTGGTATCTGTATATATACTCAGCGCTGAAGAAATTATAATAGCGCGTTCTAGATGTTTTATTTCTTTTGTTCTCTCGTCGCTTGTGTTAAGGTTCAGTGGCGGGTTACTGCTGTTGCCGCCACACGTGCCTACAGCTCCGGTATCTACCTGGAGGCAATCTTGAGCAGTGTATGTTATAGAATGCAAAAAGTTATTAAAGTGGACCGTCAAAATCACACATTTTAAACATTACTCTGCAAAAGTTAAGAGTGCCTATTAACTCGTTATCTTGTAACCACCTTTAATTTAGGCCCTTCCTTCTTTTTATCTTAATTGTTGAGGCATTAGGGAAGTTCAGAAGCTCGGGAGACGGCGCTCATCCCTCAGGACATGCCCGGAGGCGTCGTTTGATTTATAATGGACTCGTTGCGAACTTCGGCCATTCCACCGCCGCCCGCGCCCTTAACGACGCCCGTCGCCGTAGGAGATGATTCGTAGACGTGTTTAATAATATCGCGACAGATTTAATTATGAAGCGGTTAGGTTAAAGTGCTCTGTTTGTATTTTAATTGTCGAAAGTTTGCTGCGCACGTTTTCTCTTATCTCACTGGCAGGAATTAGGCAGCTTCTTGATACACGTGTACGAGTCATGTCGATTTTAATTATTCGATACTTAACTGATGTGGCTGGATGTTTACTAGTCATCATCATATCAGCCAAAGGACGTCCACTGCTGGACATAGGCAAAGTATATTCCTATGTCCAGCAGCAGTTATGTTAGTACTAATATATATTTCATTAAGGAAATATATATTAGTACTAACATACAGTATGGATACTCCCTGCCGCTCTCTAGATTGCGACCTCTCCCCTCTCGTCACCCGGATTGTTACAGATTGGTAACAGTTTGGTTGTCAAACGTATAGGATTTCGCCGCCATTTTATTTGTTCCGTCATTCCTTTTTTGAAATTTCACTTCTGGCCCGTTGTATGAAGTGTCCAGGGTGTGACATAGGCCTCCCCCAATTAAGGATTTCCATGATGATCGGTTCTGCGCTGCCCGCATCGAGTGGCTTCCCACAATCTTCACCAGGTCATCGGTCCACCGATTGGGAGGTCTTAAGTGGCAGTGGGTGGGGCACATAGCTCATAGAACAGATGAACCTTGGGGTAGTAAAGTTCTCGAGTGCGACTGCGCACCAGAAAATGTAGCGTGTTTTTTCTAGTATTACACGCCTCTTTTTTATTTTCAATTCGTCTGCTTAGCTCTCTCTCTCTCTCTCTCTCTTTCTCTCTCTCTCTCTCTTATCGTGAGGCACAATTAACCGGCTATGCAAGTGATAGACGGCGGTAGCCTGGTGTTACACTTGGCATCACCCGCGGATACGTGTAGAACGTTTTTTTTTTAATTTACACCTACCAACGTAAAGATAAAAAGTTAAAAAACGATCTATCTTATTTTTAGTATTTTGTGACCAGTTCTCATTGAGGGCTAAAGTTAAAAACTGTGTATCTTTAATTACAATAAACAATAATTTTAAACAAAAAAAACTACTTCAATCAGGAAAATAAGGTTCCCCTCGATATCTCTGGCATACCATCATCAGCTCCTGGTTTTCTTATCATGGTACCACCCTTGGGATATCTACTTTCCAACAAAAAAAGAATCATCAAAATCGGTTCATAAATGACGAAGTTATCCGCGAACACACACAAAAAAATATATAAATACGGTCGAATTGAGAAAACTCCTCCTTTTTTGAAGTCGTTTAAATAGTATCTTAGTAAACTTGATGACTGTGTGTTGTTGTTTTTGTTGTTTTGTCTCTGGAACTAATAAATTGTACGGCAGCCCGCACTAAAGTTCCTCGACCAATTTATTCATGACTAGCTTTTGCCCGCGGCTTCACCCGCGTGTACATCGTTAATATTACTGTCTTTGAAGACGAGTCCCACCCCCTCAGCTATCTCTGTGCACTAAATCACAATAATTATTAGTACCGTTGCGATGTTAAAGAAATAAACTAAAAAAAAGGGTTTTTTTTCAGTTCACGCAGGAACCGCATCGGGCTTTGCCATTTTCACGGGATATAAAGTAGCCTATGTCCTTCCCAGTAACACAGGCTACCTGCATACCAAATTTCATCAAGATTGGTCAAGGTGTTGAAGCGTGAAAAGGTAACAAACAAATAAACAAACATTTTCAAATTTATAATATTATTAGTAAGGATTTTCATAAAAGAAAAACTTTTTTTAATAATTTGATTAATTCATATTGCATGACCAAACATGTACTTATTCGTGTTACATTTCAATTCAATAGCTCCAACCATTTGTGAGTAAATCGCAAGTTTCTATTTCATTTATGGGAGAACCGTACAAACACATTTTTTTCCAGACGCATTGGTTTATCTAAGTCATATATAAACATAAAGTTACATCAAAATCGATAGAGCTTATCTGAAATATAAAAATATTCAGGGTTTGTTGTATGACAGCTACTGGCGGTACAAAGTAACTTTTGATAATCCCTCGATGAAATAATTTTAAACTCGAAGTTCCAAATTTGGTCCCAATCGGACTAAAGATATAGCCTCCAGAGCCATGCCATAATAAAGAGAAAGAATAAATAAATAAATATAAATATTCTGGACAAATCACACATGGTCATCTGGCCCCAAAGTAGGATTCCCTGTGTTATGGGTTACCAGAGACTGATATACATACTTATATACGTTTAAATACATACATATATAGATATATTTAACACCCAGACACAGAGCAAACAAATCTGCTCATCACACAAATGCTTGCCCTGGGTGGGGATCGAACCCACAACCCTCGGATCAGTAGTCAAGGGCACTAACCACTGAGCCACCGAGTCAGTCATAAAAAGAATAGTAGGATATCTTCATACGATGGTACATCGAGCGGTTTGTATGTGTGAGCGTCAGTAGGCACGCACGCACACTACAATAAAACAGGACGAAACAATAAAACATGTTTTTTTTTTATTCACAATTGGTAAGCCCTTGGCATTATCTCACCTGATGGTAATGACGATGATGCCGAAGATGGAAGCGGGCTTACCAAGATTCCCCAACGCAATGGAGAACTAGCTACCTTATCTTCATGCCGGAACACATCAATGTTAACACTGATGTTTGGCGGCAAGACTTAGATAAGATAGTGGTAACTAGCCAGGCGGGCTTAGAAAATGTCCTACCACCAACGAAACCGAGTCTTACTAGTTTACCCCACCGAGAATCGAACCCGCGACCTCCTGGTGTGAAGCGAATGGATTAACCGTTACGCCACGGAGGCGGTTAACCAAAAAAAACACTAAAAGGAAAGAAGTCGTAGATAGAAGACAACTTACTATCTTTCTTTTTACTATGGCCATGCGGTACGGACGGACGCACGGACGGAATTGAGCTATTCGGTTTTTCGGTATGTGTTAATGACATAGAAGTCTATGAACTTCTACTGAAGAGGTGCAGGATTTCGCCGTGATTTTGTTTGCTCCGTCATTTGTTTTTAGAAATGTATTTTCACGACCGCTATATGCAGTGTCCGGGGTGTGACCTAATCTGAGAATGTAAAAATGTATGAGTAAAGTGCATTTGTTGATAATATGTCGGTAAGTATTTTTAGTGCCCTGGCTGTGTCGACGGCAATGAGCGCGACAGCTAAGCCGCTCAAGCTAAAAGCCCACTTAGAAACCACTTCGACGGCGGATCGGCGAGGGCTCTCTAAGTTTCCGCGAAATCTTCGGCCAATAAGTTTTGGGTTTGACGTGATATCTGGTAATGTGTGTTTGTATCTTAGTTGTGAGCGGGTCAGCAGTTTCTTATATTCGAGCGACGAAGGAGTTAGTAGGTATTGTTAATCTCTTTCGAACTGAACAAAAACTGAACAAGGTTATAACTATTTTAGGGTTTTTTGAGCTTTATTGCGTTAAAATAACACCCAAGATTTTTTTCATAATTTTAAAAAAAGTGTGTTAAGAAAAATTCAAACACATCAGGCGCAAGGACATTTCAAAAAAGGAATGAGCTGAATGAGGGGGTGAGGTCGCAATAAAATAAAATCCGACTACGGAAAGTATGAAAACAAGTGTTTCCCGCCTGAAATCATATTGCCTTGATTTTTCCCTTCATCTGGGGTATAGCCGTGGTCGCAATGCATTATTTTGGATTACGGTAGGGCTTGCGACTACCGCTATTACCTCAGATGAAGTCAAAAATCACGGGTAGTCAAGGTTATAATAAAACTAGATAAGTATCTAGAAACATTCTTAGAAACTTGTCAATTATAGTAATTAACTTTCAATAAAGACATTACTTGGCAACTATCAATTACTGCGTCCATTCGCAGCAGGTTGCAATTTAGCTCCCTGCATGCTCCCATCTTGGGACGGGCTCGTGGCTCGTACGAGCGGGTATTAAGGCGCGGGAAATACGCCAGCGCTCGCTCGCAGCCGGCGCGCCGCGGCGGGCGCGCGTGTAGCATAGCTGCGAGTCATTGCGGCATGTTATTGCAAACCCAACATACGTGCGCAGCCGACTATCTGACATTTCATGCCGATGAACCGGCTACATACGCATACTTCCCGCATTCTAGCAAAACGTAACAGTTACTTTTGTAGCTATGTTGCGGCGTCGGGCGCACTCTTCATCTACGCCGATGCGCGCACAAGAAAGGAGTAGGTTCTGGAGGTAGGGGCTGGGTTCGTTGTAATCCAATAAAAGAATATGATTCCACCAACAACACTGAATTAAATAATATTAAAAAGTAAAGTACAAGTAATGAAGAGGTGAATAAAAACAATAAAAACAGAACAGTTGGAAAAAAGGAATAAACGTGAAAATATGGAAAAATTAAAGTGTCGATGCTGTTCATCGGGATAGGAATAGGATGATAATTTCAAAAAACAAAACAACCTATGTCAATTTAAAAAAAAAACCAAAAAGATTGACCTCGTCATAATGTAGAGCTTTCAATCTCATTCCCGATTCAGAATGTGCAACAATAAGACGAGGTTGAATAAAACCAATAACGAATATTAATATTATTGACATAGTAAAATTGATTTGTAGAAAAAGATAGGCACAGCAAACGTAATCACGGAGCAGGTAGAATATTACGGGGCGGAGTAAACATCTTACCGTTTTCTACGAAATATTTCGCGAGACTCAATAATGCTAAAAAAAGAAACGGACGAAGTAGCAAATCTTTTTAACCAATGCGGGGAAACTAATGGCACTGGCGAGGCTTTTGGGAAAATCCGCTCCTTGTTGTCAATACAAGGCGCCCGTGATGGCTCCCCAGTTAAGCCTTTTCGAGAGTTCGAGCTGTAAAACACTATCTTGCCTTTTATGGGTCTGTCAGCAGCTGCCGAGGTGAATAAATGCAATGAGACCAGGGTTAAACCACAGTATATATGAGGGGTACAGAAGCAAAGTGACCTCAGTCTTATGTAACTGAAAATTGAGAATCCACCTTTTTTGTTTTCACATGAATACGGTTTGTATTGAAATGAGGCGTGTTTGCTGCTAAAGTAGTTTTTAAAGGACTTCAAAAAAAGGACCTAAAATTTTTGCTGACATAAAGGCACAAAGAAAAACTTGACATTCACAGATTAAAAATCACCAAATATGGACTGAAGTCACTTGCTTTTACACCCCTCATATATTAGTTTAATATATTGTGAACGTATATAAATTTGATAGGGCACATAGCTCGTAGAACAGATGGCCGACGGGGCAGTAAAGTTCTCGAGTGGCGACCGCGCACCGGAAAACGTAGCGTAGGCAGGCCTCCCACGCGGTGGACCGACGACCTGCTGAAGATCGCGGGAAGCCGATGGATGCGGGCAGCGCAGGACCGGTCGTCGTGGAAATCCTTGGGGGAGGTCTATGTCCAGCAGTGGACGTCATTCGGCTGATACGATGATAATGATGACATTTAGGCGCATTGCACACGACGGGGCGGGGCGGGCCGGTCAATTTCGCCGCCAACGATAGCACAAAGGGAATCCTATACTACCAACGCACAACGAGGCGGCGCGGTCGGCACGGTCTTTTTGTCCTCCATGTCCGTTGGTAGTATAAGATTCCTTCTGTGCTATCGTTGGCGGCGAAATTGACCGGCCCGCCCCGCCCCGTCTTGTGCAATGCGCCTAAATGTCATCATTATCATCGTATCAGCCGAATGACGTCCACTGCTGG
Organism: Coleophora flavipennella; assembly: GCA_947284805.1. Classification (NCBI taxonomy): domain Eukaryota; kingdom Metazoa; phylum Arthropoda; class Insecta; order Lepidoptera; family Coleophoridae; genus Coleophora; species Coleophora flavipennella. The sequence goes on from OX369292.1 coordinate 2,925,643, forward strand.
ACATAGACCTCCCCCAAGGATTTCCACGACGACCGGTTTTGCGGAACCCTTATCCAGCGGCTTCTCGCGACCTTCACCAGGTCATCGATCACCGCGTTAGAGGCCTGCCTACGCTACGTTTTCCGGTGCGATGTCGGCACTCGAGAACTTTACTACCCCGACGGTCATCTGTTCTACGAACTAAAAATAGACTCAACTAAAGCACTTATTTCAAAGAGCAGGATTAGAAAACATTGCCGCAACTTTTCTAATAATAATACTGATTACTTATCTGCTTTGAATTTGAAACTGGGAAAGGAAAGGTCGTAGCTTTAATTAGTACTCACTTGGGCACCGAGTTGCTTCGAACGCCTGCTCAATTATTTATGCGCTGCAGGCTGAATAAGGAGCACTTGCCGCTCGAGGCTCCTACGCCTGCCTACGCTACGCTACGTTTTCCGGTGCGCGGTCGCCACTCGAGAACTTATGTACCCCAGCGGCCATCTGTTCTACGATCCTAAATGTATTTAGATTAAATTAGTTTCCGATCAGCAATCGAATTTACAGGTTTTTAAGTAAAGATACACACCTGTGTGTTTTAATTTGGAAACTTGTAGGTATTTATATTGACATTTATTGACACATTGAATATTTGGCGTTTTTCTCCATTAAAACTCTTTTCAAATAAAACTTATAAGGTTTTTCTTCAACTCATAATATTTTTTATCAGAACGGACACCAAAAATTGCAACGATATTAAAATCTAATGTTGGACTTCAGAAATCCGAGAGAAGTCCTAAGCAGTCACTGGCAACAAAATGTAAGTTTAATGATAGGTCTGCAGGGAGTAGTCGGAGTCGAGTGCACAGGAGAGCGAGCTGGGGGCTGCGGTTTCTGCAGTTAGCTGGCGGCGACGGCACCTTTGCGGCTTATCGGCCTTCCGGGCACGCCGGCCCGGCGACCGGCCGCCACGCCGGCCCGGCGACCGGCCGCCTCGCCGCCGTCAATACTCGCTCCTAACTAGCGCTAGTTCGGATTGACGACACAGTTGAACTTGTACACTGTGACTTGTGTAAGTTTATTACTGGAGATGCTAGGGTTACATTGATTTTGGTTAAGGCAAAGTATATATATTATTAAAAGCGTCGGCGGCTCAACCGGTAACGACTCGGTCCATCTAACCAGAGGTACCGGGTTCAAATCTGGACGGCCAATGTACCAATGAGTTTTTCAAAAAAAAACTTACGTACATACGAGTATACTTACCGATTGCTTTAACGGTGAAGGAAAACATCGTGAGGAAACCTGCACACGCCTGCGAAGATACTCGAAGGTTGTGTGTGAAGTCGACCAACCCGCACTGGGCCCGCGTGGTCGACTAAGGCCTAATCGCCCTGATTCAGGGTAGACTTGAGCCCCTCGGTAGGGACGTATATGAGCTGATATAATAATAAATATATATTAGTACTAACATATTATAGTATGGACACTCCCTGCCGCTGTCTAGATTGCGACCTCACCCCCTCGTCACCTAGATTTATACAAATTGATTATAGTTTGGTTCTCGAACGTATAGGATTTCGCCGTGATTTTGTTTGCTCCGTCATTTGTTTTTAGAAATGTCATTTCACGACCGTTGTATGCAGTGTCCGGGGTGTGGTTAAGGCGAGGCATTAATTGAACATTTGTCTCTTTCTTTTTCTTTACGTGTAAAAAGTAAAGAAATTAACCACACTTTTGCACTTTTTTTAATGTTAATTCGTTGGATAGTTTCGAAAAAGTGAACTTATTTACATTTGAATAAACATAGACTACGTAGTGTGAAAAGAAGAAAATTATGATATAAATTTCAAATTTAAAAGAAATATTATTTCCAACAAATGTTTACAGGCTTTCACTTTGCTTCAATTTATGCTATGTTTGGGATTTTTTATGATCGAGTCAAGTTAATCTAATCGTTAATGAACTTACAAGGGCCCTAGGTTAATGTCCTTGAATATAACATATCTTTTATTCAGGCCGATAAATTAAAAATGAATAATTTTCCTAATTTTTTTGCTAAGCGCTTCTTACTGCTTAATTGCCAATATACAGCCCATTGAAAACTTTGATCGTAGGGAAATTTTTCTCTAAATTTTTCTCAGCAATTACAAAACAAATGAAAGTGATATTTTGTAACCTGATTCTTTGTTTCAATTACTTCATTTCACACAGAAACACGATTCGTTAACTTTTCAGAGAAAAATATATCAAAAAAAAACTCTTTTAAAACAGAGATTCGCATTTTACACGCAAACAAGACCGATTTAGTAGCTCTTAAATTTCTTAGTCGATTAGTCTAAACACGCCCTTCAATATGCCAGTTGCATTAAAAAAAAATTTGTTTTTGATTTAAACGAAAAAACATTGAAAAAGTGCAAAAGTGTGGTTATTTTCTTTACTTTTTACACCTAAAGAAAAAGACAGAGACAACTGTTCCAATCAATTATGTTTTTGAAGAAACAGATATTTGATGAAATAGCTAAATGCTTGCTTGATAAATTCAAACGAAACGATATGAATCTTTTCCGCGCTACACGTCTACAAAGTGCACCCTCCACTTTTAAAATTCCAATCACTTTTTGGCAAAAACAAGAATAATAACATCGCTTCAGACCGAACGAAATAGGAGTCTGTGTAGTTGTAAAAGGGTTGGTTTTACATCGTCTAATGCTAGTATAGTTTTTAAACTGTCTAAGCTTTGGGAGAGGTGGCAACTTGGCGTAGGGGTTGTAAATCATATCCACTTCCATTTATATGGACGCTTTATTACGATGGCGCGTTCTAAATCAAATGATAAAATGTTTCTTATTTTATGTTTCCCTTCGCTGCCGCCACATATTGTCGCCGCAGTGTACGGCGGCGTAAGTGCCGTGTCTTCGGCTGTGATTTCGTACCTACCACACATCTTATCAAAGATGAATGAGTGTGTTTTTGCGTAGGTGCGTAAATGTGGTTTGGTTCCTTTTTATCTTGTAGATAAATGAAGCCCTTTTGTACTCTTTAGGGTTTCGTGGACCCAACGGGTGACCAACGGGACCCTATTACTAAGCCTCCGCTGTCTGTCCGGCTGTCAGCGGGCTGTATTACATGAACCGTAATAAGTAGACAGTTGAAATTTTCACAGAATATGTATTTCTGTTGCCACTATATTAAAAGTACTAAAACTTTGAAAAAGTGAAAAAATAAAACCATACAAAAACGTGTTTTTTTTGTGGAGTAGAAGCCCCAGTTAAAACAAAATCAAAATGTAAATAATGTAATAAAATAAATACTTATAGGTATACGTAGGTGGAATCTGGTACCTCTGGTTAGAAGGACTGAGTCGTTACCGGTTGAGCCAACGACGCTTTTTGAAAAAATCGTGAGGAAACCTGCACACGCCTGCGAAGAAACTCGCAGGTTGTGTGTTAACTCGACCAACTCGGACTGGGCGCGCGTGGTCGACTAAGGCCCGATCGCCCTAATTCAGGGTAGTCTCGAGCCCCACGGTGGGGTCGTATATGAGCTGATATGATGATACGTAGGTGGAGAGCATAATATACAGTGGTTACCTTGTAGGAGCCAAGGTTCTTGACGGAGCAGGCGAGGCGCACGCTCCGGCCGGCCGGCACCGTCACGTTCTCGATAACGTCAGTGAATTCCGGCTCTTCCACCACTGCAACAAACGAACACCACAAGCTGTAGAATAAAGATATTGACAACCAAAAATGAACCATAATATTTTTAGACTTCAATAGTAACTAGCTGTCCCGGCGAACTTCGTTCCACCTTACACTACACTACCCTCCCTACCCTACCCTATACCAGCCTACCTTACCCTGCACTACCCTAGCCTACCCTACTCTACACTACACTACCTTGCCCTACTCTACACTACACTACCCTACCCTACCCTTCCCTACACTACACTACACTACTCTACCCAACCCTAAAACCAATTATTTTTTGACAGATATTTTTTTTTATTGATGAATATCATATTTTAATACTTATTATCCTATTTCGGACAAAGACAAATGCAAAAACACAAAAATCATAAAAATTGGTCCAGCCGTTCTTGAGATATAAATGGTGTAACTAACACGACTTTCTTCTATAAATATAGATTTTGTCTGAAATCTGTTAACTTGTTTTCTAATGTCAGTGCCATAAACGTGCACGTCTTAGCGAATTTCATTATTTTTGCCTATAGCGTTCAGACTCTAGACAAAGTATATATATTAGTGCTAACATACAGTATGGACACTCCCTGCCGCTCTGTAGATTGCGACCTCATCCCCTCGTCACCCAGATTGATACAGATTGGTTACAGTTTGGTTGTCGAACATATAGAATTTCGACGCCATTTTGTTTGTTCCGTCATTCGTTTTTAGAAATGTCATTTCACGACTAGCAGTTTCGGGGGTATGCTCTAAATCTGTGTAACCATAGTTATATTCTGTACTAGCTTTTGCCCGCGGATTTGCCCGCATGGACATTCGAAGTTGAGTGGTGCGTTCTCCAGTTTCTCCAGCTCCCTCAGGAACTACATCGGGATATTCTGATTACCAGTCTATGCCACTTTCCACCTCCTCAACCATCTCTGCGCAAAAAATGATAACAATCAATTGTTCCGTTGCCATGTTAAAGAAATTAACCAAAAAAAGAGTATTTTTTTCAGTTTCCTCAGGAACTGCATCGGACTGTGTTATATTTACACGAGATAAAAAGTAGCCAATTCCTTTCCAGTAACACAGGCTACTTGCATGCCAAATTATATCAAGATTGGTCGAGGAGATATAGCGTGAAAAGGTAACAAACAAAATTTTCACATTTATAATGTTCCTAGCTATTGCCTTCGGCTTCGCCTGCGTGGACTTCGTTTTTATGACTGTGGATATGAGTTTTCTTTAGTTCACTCGGGAACTATGTCAGGATATGCTTATTAGTAAATAAACCGATTTCGTTGGTCTTATTTGTTTTTGGGTATGATTTTATCGATTGTCAATTAAATAGATTCGATCACTAAATAAAAAAAATGAAATTCCCTAAATAGTATAGTTTGTACTCAAAATAGTAGATCTGTCGCCAAAGTAAAGTCATCAAACAACACCAAAACAATACTCAAAAGGAAAAGATTTATCACCAGAAAAGTCTTTTATCGATTGTCAATTAAATAGCTTCGATCACTAAATAAAAAAATTGAAATTTCATAAATAATATAGTTTGTACTCAAAATAGTAGATCTGTCACCAAAGAAATGCCTAAAATTACTAACAAAGGTGACCTACAGATACTCCCACATCCTCTTCGGATCCCGAAAGTTTGTTGATGTTCGAAACGGGCGGCGGGGGCTACGCCCCCGTTAGGTGTCATCTTCCGATGATTTCTTCTGCTGCGAAGTAATTTTGTACCCAGGGTGGGGAGCCTCGCTTCGCGAGGCTCTTTGACTGTTAAATCAATCAAACCTGACCGAACCTAACATCGCTCGCTTCGCTCGCTCATTTATTTATTGTTTTTACCATGCAATAGCTTTACCGCGGCAGTCCCCGAGTGCCACACGTATTTTTAATGACAGATCTATCAATTTGATGACAGATCTATCAATTTGGTGACAGATCTATCAATTTGAGAACGAAAATATTGAATAGAGATGAATCTATTTAACTGGGGACGAAAAATATAATTCCCTTTGTTTTTTTTGTGTTTTTTTTTCTGTTTCTATGTGTTTTACTTCTTTTTTATGTTGTGTAATCGGTGTGTGTTTGTGTCAAATAAAAATATTTCTATTGTCTAAATTATGTTATTTCCCACCCCATCAACCATTTCTGCGCAAAAAATCACAATAATCCATTGATCCGATGCGATTTTAAATAAATTTACCAAAAAAAGAGTATTTTTTTCAGTTCCCTTAGGAACTGCATCGAACTGTTATTTAAACGGAATAAAAATTAGCCAAGTCCTTCCCAGTAATACAGGCTACTTGCATGCCAAATTACATCAAGATTGGTCAAGGCGTTGAAGCGTGAAAAGGAAACAAACTAATTTTTCACATTTATAATTTTACTAGCTATGCCCGCGACTTCGTGCGCGTGGAAGTTTGATATTTTCCCACGATAAGTCTTGAATTTTCCGGGATAAAATGTATCCTATATCCGGGCTATAAGGAACCACCATATAAAATTTCATCAAAATCGGCCTGGTAGTTTTTGCGTGATGCGTGAACATACAGACAGACAAACAGACAAAAATTACAAAAGTTATTGTTTTAGCCACTATATCGTTAGTAATGTCCACCACAGATATTTTCCAAAAATATTTATGTATACAGACACGGCCCCGTTACGGATAGGATGAAATTGATCAATGTTGACATTTCGCTACATAATATCACTGCCTTGACATTGTTCCCCAGCTGTATAAAAGGAATCCATGTCTGATTTAGTGGAAATCCAAAGATATGAATTTAGATAAATCGCAGCTATCTTTGCGTTATCATCGTCTTGGCGCGACGCGGCGCGGCAGTCACAAGAACATTTTTGTGTCAGAGGATACGATTTGTAATTCTCAAATTATCAAAGCAGAACGCTTTTAAACAAATCGAGTGGGTGATAAGGAATAATGCCGTCGTTTATCAAGCTTCAAGATAGATGGCGCTAGCTCCGCTCTGCCCATTTTAAATGCGTTTGTCTCCTGATGCCAAATTGGCCCTCTTTGTTTTCTCCTCAGCTTCTTAGTTTTATGTTGAGGCAATGAACAGACAATGAGTATCAGATGGTATGCAAATTCTTAAATGTCACGGAGAAATATATCGACGAACGAAAAATATACAAGAGACGCTGTGATATGGAAGTTTCTATTAGAATACCACGTCAACGCGAAAGAAATTTTCTTATGGAGATGTTATTTCTTTCAGATGTTAGTAAAAAGTGTTTTGTTAGTAATAGTTTCGGTCTTCGAACTTGTAAGTTTTATAATGATCACCTTATGGAGGTGGATATGTCATTTTACTTGTAGCCTCATTGACTAGTTTGTTTTCTTCTGTTATATTCTTATAAATTGTTCTGTTAAACTTTCATCGTGCATCGTCCACAGCGATAGTTTTTTTTTTGTAAATTAATATAATATACTTTAATAATTAAGGAAACTATAGGTCTATATAGAAGTAAGACGTTTTATAGATTTACTAGCTTTTTCCTGCGGCTTCGCTCGCGTGGACATCGTTTTAATGACTGTCTTTAAGGGTGATTAGTAAAATAAGTCGTTTCCCACCTACTCAACTATCTCTGTGCAAAAAATCACAAAAATCGAGTATTTTTTTAGTTCCCTCAGGAACTGCATAAGATTATGCTATTTTCCCGGAGTAAAATGTAGCCTATGTCCTTTCCCGTGACACAGGCTACCTGCATGCCAAATTTCATAAAGACTGGTCAAGGCGTTGAAGCGTGAAAAGGTAACAAACAAACACATTTTAATTTTTTCGTTTGTGTGTTGCATGTCGCGTGACGGTCGCTTTCGTCTGACGGTATGATCGTTTCGTCCTCTGTACCGTAGCGAGAGCAGCCATGATCGTTTCGTCCTCTGTAAAGTTTCACTTTTACCGTGGTTTCATAAAACCACACACTTACTTTTTTCACATTTATAATATTACTAGCTGTTTCCCGCGGCTTCAGCCGCGTGGACAACGTTTCTATGACTTTTCGAGGGTGCGCAGTGCGCGAGCCGCATTGCGGCTCGCGAGCGTGGACAACAGTAGCCTACGTGGTAATCCAGGTCCTAATTTGTCTACCTACTAAATTTCAGCCAGTAGTTTTTACGTGAAAGAGTAAGAAACATACATCCATACATTCTTACAAACTTTCTAGCTTTTTCCCGCGGCTCCGCCCGCGTGGACAACGTTTTTATGATTGTCTTTAAGGATGATTAGTAAATTATGTCGTTTCCCACCTACTCAACCATCTCTGTGCAAAAAGCACAACAATCGAGTATTTTTTTAGTTCCCCAGGAACTGCATCAGATACTTAATGCTATTTTCCCGGAATAAAAAGTAGCCTATGTCCTTCCCACTGACACAGGCTACCTGCATGCCAAATGTCATAAAGATTGGTCAACGCTTTGAAGCGTGAAAAGGTAACAAACAAACAAACAAACACATTTATAATATTATATAGTAAGGATAGTAAGGATTTAAATGGCTGTTTGTTTCTATTGAATACTAAAAAAATTTGATGTGAGTAGTTTTGCGTATCTATGGGGCTTGTTATGGGGAAAAGCACAGTGAAAAAAAAACCGGCCAAGTGCGTGTCGGGTCACGCGCAATGTAGGGTTCAGTAGTTGCCAATATGTTTGTCATAGTGATTTACTTACATTTTGATATATTCTATAACGCAGTAGCAACATTTTTGAGCACGTTAGTGTTTATACGAATTTTTTTATCGACTATTGTTATCAACTAGAAAAGCCTTATTAGTTTTCCTTTTCAATTCATTATATAGACTACTTTCATGAATTTTTCAAATTTCCAAATACAGCGGTTTAGTTGTTAGGGGGTGGGGACACTCGACTCCAACAAAATTTAGCATTTTCAAGTCTATTTTTTCGGAAACGGAACCCTAAATTAACCCCACTTTACTTGCAGGGGAGGTTTAAAAAGTTTCTATTCCAAAATTCTTTTTACAGTTCTCTCCGCGTTATTATTATATATATATCTTTGCCAAATTTCAGCTCTTAACTACTAATATTCTAGGTGCTAGGCCGCGGACAGTGTAACGGATTCATATGTATAAATAAATATCTATAGGTATTACAGTGAGTCTTGATAGACTAAAAGGAAACTATCTATTGGAAAAAACATAACTAAGTTTTATTCAGTCGGGTGAGGATTAACCTCGAGTCGAGTGAATAGACAGTTGTTAAAACAAATTAGCTCAGGGATTATTCCCGAGAAGCCAGGCTGGCGCCTTGTCGGTCGTCATTCGAACCACGCGGTGCGCACGTTATAACAGATTGTTTAAGGTAACTAGTAGTGTTTGGCGCCAAAACTGGAGCCCAAGAGATAAAGGCGCCACCCTGACTGGGTGCTGGCAGAGACCGACGCCCGCGCAGGCGCCTCGATGTTGGGCGGCTGAGTCGCTTGGATCACGCGATGGTCCTAGGTGTGTGCGTGCGTCTGCCCGCGCGCCGCCCGAGGTTGTATCTGTGTGAAAGCTTATAAAACCACGGACACGCCGACGCTGGGGGGCATTCGAACAAGACCACCAGAGGAGAAACACGTATCCAAAGAACAGCTGCCAAGATGCCACCACGCTACGCTACCCCACGACCCCACACATGGGCCGTGTCCATGACCTCCCAGCTAAGTAAGTCAGATGACACAGAAATAGGAAGTCTTCGTTCTACGAGGCACGTGAGTGTTTAAGAGTTGAAGTTGAAGTTGAAGTTAGGGGCGGGCTGATTTCCGCAACCAGGCGACCACTGCGCCCATTTTGCGTGATTGGCCGGCATCACTGCCAGCCCAGCTCCTCCAAGAAGCCCGGTAGCCCCCGTAGGTTGCCGACGACTTCCTGGAGTGACCTCGGGTCACCGAGGTGCACGACCCTGTACTGTGCTAGCCCCTCGCAATCCAGTAGGATGTGGGCAGCAGTCTCCTCAGCCTCCATACACGCTCTGCATAGGGGGCTGTCGGTGATACCTAGAGCGAATAGGTGTTTGTTAAAATGGCCATGTCCAGTAATAGCGGCTGTTACCTTGCGGAGCTGAGCTCTCCCAAGTCTCAGAAGCTTTCTGGACAGACCAGGGTTAGTAGCCGGAAGGGCCATCCTCGCTTGCATGCAGGTTTCCAGACCGGACCAGTACAAATTGTGTTCATTTCTTGTGCGATTCCTCAGGGTGGACCGTAGCCAGCCATATGGGAGGGGTATTATAGGTTTCGGTCCCACGGCCATTAGCTCTGACCCTCTCCTGGTAAGCTCATCCGCCGCATCGTTGATTAAGAGTATTGAGTTGCTTTAAATTTATAGGTAATTCCTAATTAATTATGTTTTCCAGGTTAAATAGCTTATTTAAATGTGTGTTAATTTCCATTCTATATTTAATAGGTTTTAGTGCATTTATTTCAGGGTTTTACATTTATGTGATTAGGATAGGTAGTATGTAGGCCCACAGTTGGACAAGGGATAATCCGTCAATGCAACCGGTTGTGACATGATATCATTGCTGTAGCAACGTTTGTAGGATGTGGGAAGAGTTTGTCCACTGCTGGGGTATCTGTCCAACAGAGACTGATGATATGATTGCTGTAGCCACCTAGATGATACCTGTTAGCAGCGGCTGATATGATATCATTGGGGCCACGTGGGTAGTCGAGATTTGAAATTATGTATTGGTGTGGGATCCACCTGATTTCCCACATTTTATTTATGTACGAACTGCCTTCACTGCAAGTGCCACGCGGCATAATAAGTTTTAGGGTTCCGTGAACACGAGGTCAACTCAGTTCACTAATTTCATTCGGGATAGTACAGTGCTATGCTGTCGCAGGGGGGCCTATTTCATACCTGAGATGGCTGTTTACCAAGCTCCATGCAATACGGGCTAGTTATGTAGTTTAGTGGTTCATAGATATGAACAACTCCTAATTTTACCAAATTTCAGCTAAATCTGTCCACACGTTTGTAGGATAAATGTAATGGACTAACAAACAAACTATAGGCGTTCGAGCTTCGCCAATTCTGATACTAATGTAATTATAGATAGGTAGGTCCTATCTGTAGCTTATCACAAGCATGCCTTGGCAGAATTTCACCCGAATCGGACCGAGCGTTTAGGAACGTATTGGGCAAACAAACAAATAGTTTAGGCGTTCGCGCCTTACTACTAAAGTGATTATAGTAAGACCGATTATGACATAGGTAAGCCGTCCCATCTTGGTGGTAACCATAGCTAGGGTCAGTTAATATGTGCTAGATTTAGAAACTAATTTTATTCTACGGTTTTTGATGATTATGGACGGAAGTTCACGGTGTCCGCGTTCTGCCGGCTCCTGTCGCGTCCAAAACTAACGTATACTACTAGAAGTGACAGACTCTATTGGTGGAGCAGGCGAGGGAGCTGCCCAATATAAGGCTTACACGCCTTTCGCTCTGACTTATTTGCGATGCTGCGACTATGATTCGCGTGGGTGTCACAATGAGTTGCGACTTGTGTTGGTTCGTTGTTCCTTGCGCTTAGCCAACCTACTGAACTGTCAGTACTTTCTCCCTTTATCAAGGGTCTACTACATCTAAAGACAGACCTTTAACACTATGTATTATTTTGGAGCCGGCGGCACGGTGGATATTGTGTCCATTTCGCCTTAGCTATATTGACCGTAGGTCTTTATACCGTTATATACAACTGTATGGCACAGTTCCAGGTCTAAGAACCATATTAGTAGATTACCTACTTATTTCACACTCCGTGGTGCTCCTCTCACAGGTTGAGCGACATTAAAGGCGGAATATCTACTTTGTTTTAGTACCTAGTGCCAACATGTATTCGCGATCAATCGCTGTTCGAAGGTATTAATCCTACCTGATGAATACGGATGGACAAACTATGCCTGTAAAGACTCAGTCATAGTTCACACTATACACGTATAATAAGGCGCCTCACAAGAGTTTTATATACACTAGCTTTGGGATTCTGGGTGGTACACGGCTTAGTACACTATACAATGTCGTGTAGCTTAATTAAATTACACTTGAAGCCGGGTGGACTCCTATCTGTGTATCTTAGTGGTGTGCAGGCAGACAGTAGCTGGCGTGGCTCACCTTAGCCGTAAATACCTGTTTTGAGCTAAAATCGCTCGTTCACTTATCTTGTATTAGATGTACATTGTTTTAATCACCAAAATAATGTAGTACTGACGTCAGTTATGTATTACGTTATTCCGAGCACTGGGGGCCAGCTACCCTCCCCAATTTTGGGGGGGCCAAAAATAGGGACCAATCACAGTGGAGAAACTAGGGTTCCGCGCGAAATACTTCAAAATTATAGGTTAGACTACATCGTTCGTCCAAACACAACGTAATAGATTAATCTCTTTAAAATAACTTTTCATTCACCTTCAAAAAGATTCTGAGTTACTACGATCACAAATCTTTAGACGATCTGGCCAAACGTTTAATTGTATTTTAAAATGCAATAAAAAATCAAGTATAGTTTACATACTTCTTATGGGTAGATAGTGGTAGGTTGTATGTTGTATCTACGTACGCGTATTATAGGTAGGTTTAACTAAATATATATATTTATATATATGTATTTACGGGGTGGGGTGTTACAACACACAGACATGACGAAACTATATAAGGGTTCCTTGTTGTACTACGGAACCCTAAAAACTGAAGCGCTGCTTTTTATGATAAAAGTGTCGACGTATGAAATAAATAAAAAATAAAAATAAATATTCTGGGACAAATCACACATGGTCATCTGGCCCCAAAGTAGGATACCCTGTGTTATGGGAACCAGAGACTGATATACATACTTATATACGTTTAAATACATACATATATAGATATTTAACACCCAGACTCAGAGCAAACAAATCTGCTCATCACACAAATGTCTGCCCTGGGTGGGGTTCGATCCCACAACTCTCGGATCAGCAGTCAAGAGCACTAACCACTGAGCCACCTAGTCATTCAGACTCGATTTTAGCTCGACAAAGAGTTGTAAATATTAAAAGTTAACGTGCCGAAAATCCTTCAATGATTACCGCCTCCGTGGCGTAATGGTTAAGTCCATTAGCTTTACATCAGAAGGTCGCGGATTTGATTCCCGGCTGAGTCTAATTATGTAAGATTTGATGGTTTAGTTGGTGGAAGGGCATTTTCTAAGCCCACCTGGCTAGCTATCACCAAAGGAAGGAAATAAGGATTTAAGGCTTGCCACCAAACATCGATGTTAACATCTTAGATGTGTTCCGGCTTGAAGATAAGATAGCCTGTTCTCCATTGCGATAGGGAATTTTGGTAAGCTCGCTTCCATCTTCGGCATCATCGTCACTTACCATCAGGTGAGATGATGTTAAGGGCTTACCAATTATTTATTATTGGCTTACCAATTTTAACTACTCTATATTCTGTAAAAAATGCTTGTCCCTGTTTTGACCATTATTACTCGACTGCGGCGAAGCCCAAAAGAAGGGTAATATGTTTGTCCTGTACATATTAATGTATGTAGTTTAGTGCTTTCATCATCATATCAGCTCATACACGTCCCCACCGAGGAGCTCGAGCCTACCCTGAACTAGCGCGATCGGGCCTTAGTCGACCACGCGGGCCCAATGCGGGTTGGTCGACTTCGCACACAACCTGCGAGTTTCTTCGCAGGCGTGTACAGTTTTCTTTACTATGTTTTCTTTCACCGTTAGAGCGTTGGATAAACGTACATATAAAATCTAAATTCGAAATTAAATTGGTACGTGGCAGGATTCGAACCATGATCTCCCGGACAGGAGGCGGCGGCCCTAGCCGTTACGCCACCGACGCTCATAGCGAATAGTGCATATAGTGCTGCACAGTCGCATTTAGTGCTTTGTCTTGCCACTTTAATGTCACTTCATTCATTGTTACGTAACGGTTTAAAGTATTATGAAGTCAGAAATTGTCCAAGAGTTGATTGAGTGCACAAACATTTGCAGTCGTAGTCCGCATCAGCAAGTGTCTGCGAGTGTCTGCGAGTCTGCGAGGTGGCTGGAGAGTGCGGACGCTGCGCGCATAGCGAGCTGTTTGGTGAATAAACTTGCTCAGCGGATGCTACGATAGTTTGCCAGCTCACGGTTGTTTACGTATCACGCCGTGCTCCAACTGACGTCAATGGATTTATTCTTTCTAAAACGCTCTCGGACAACACTAGCGATATTTGCTTAGTAAGCACGCCTTGAATTGAATGAATACACAAGGAGGCTAGCTTGTTTAGTTAAAATAGAGATAAATAAATCTCACAGCCACGCTGTGCATAATTTCTCGCGGAGCCTTAACTGACTTTTATAAAAAAAAAACTTTATAACGCTCGGACAACATCGGCGATAGTTGCTTAGTAAGCATGCCTTGAATTGTATGAATACACAAGTAGGTTAGTTTATTTAGTTAAAACAAAAATATATAAATTGTACAGCCACGTTGTGCATAATTTCTCGCGGATCCTTAACCCACTTTTTACAAAAAAAACTTTTTAAAACGCTCGCACAACATTGGCAATATTTGCTTAGTAAGCACGCTTTAAATTGAATGAATACACAAGGAGGTTAGTTATGATAAATAATTGTACAGCCACGCTGAGCATAATTTTTCGCGGAGCCTTAACCCACTTTTTACAAAGAAAAAACTTTTAAAAACGCTCGGACAACATCGCCGATATTTGCTTAGTAAGCACGCCTTGAATTGAATGAATACACAAGGAGGTTTGTTTAGATAAAATAAAGATAAATTAATTGTACAGCCACGCTGTGCAATTGTGCATACTTTCTCGCGGAGCCTTAACCTACTTGAAAAAAAAATAGAATTTCACATTTTTTTTATTTGAAACGATTTTTTTTATGTGTTACTAAAAATATTATAGCAATAATGCTCGGTCGGGGGGAGCACCAACAGTATCCTGGAAGTCATTGCAGCAAGGTTTGACTCGCGTTTCTTCAAGCACTGGGTAGGAATTATAAAGAGTATGTTTGGGAGATTATTATGTAGGTAGATATTTGTGAATAATTTATTTTGTGATATTTGAATTATGCTCTTAATTCAATAACTTTTTTAATATATACATTGATACGAGTATTGTACTCATATCGTTAATTTTTAAAATAGGCTAAGTTTACTAACAAAATAGAACAGTGTATTCTGACAAATTAAAATAAATAATAAAATTAAAAAATCTACTGAAATTATTACAGTCTTTTTTGAATTTGGAACGGTGTATTTTTTATATTCATTTGAGCATTTGGCTTTTTTTAAACAGAAAAACTCATTTCAAGTTAAAGCTTGTACCAAAAAGCTTGTATAGTTTTTCGAAAATTATCTATATCTATACATATAATAAAACTGTAACAGGGCCGTGTCTGTACATGAAATATTTTTGGAAAATAATAACTGTGGTGGACTTAATTAACGATATAGAGGCCAAACAACAACTTTTAGAAATTTTGTCTGTCTCTGTATGTTCGCGCATCACGCAAAAACTACCAGGCCGATTTTGATAAAATTTTGTATCGTGGTTCCTTATAGCCCGGGTTAACATATAGTATACTTTTAATCCCAGAAAATCCAAAAGCTCCCGTGGGAAAATTCAAAACCTCCACGCTGACGAAGTCGCGGGCACAGTGAGTATTATATATTATAGAAACTAGGCTCAACATACACACGCACGCATTTTCTGTGAACTAATTTATTTGGAGTCATACGCACGTAAACCCGATTGAAGATGAAAGCCCGCACGATCGCATTAGCGTACGCTATTCGCTCCGGTTTCTGCCCCCGTGCGTCCGACTGTTCTACAGTCATAAGCACCTATCGCTATTCACCACGAACCCCACCTGTCTGCGTCTTTCTAATGTTTCTTCTCTATAAATACTTAATTCGGTAGTCATCATATTAGCTCATATACGTCCCCACCGAGGGGCTCGAGCTTACCCTGTATTAGGGTGATCCGGCCTAAGTCGACCACGCGGGCCCAGTGAGGCCCTAATTCAGCGTAGGTTCGAACGGCTGATAACAAACGTATGGTTTTCAGGTTTTTTTCTATATTTGTAATATAAGACGGCATTACTGTCTACATTTCATAGTTCTAGGTGAACGGAAAATAACCTATGAATTTTGAATTCCTTGAGAGTGTCGAATTATATGTTTTTTGCGGTATAAACGGTAATACGGACGTGTGCAACGCGACCTTCATACACATCTGGAATCGGATGTGCAGTTTTCCTCACGATGTTTTCCAATATATAAAAATGATAGTATCAGTGATATATATACGTTAACTACGCAGCACCAGTTACTTAATCGAATTATTGCAACTCAGCCTCAAGTTCTAAGAGAAACTTCTAACATCACATATTTTATATGACTGGTTTTTTTATACGGAACCGGACACGGAAAATCTTTTAAAAATTTGCCATTAGCGGTGCAATTTTAATTTAATTTTAATTATCTCGTTCTTTTTTTTTATAACTACTGTTTATGTATTTAACTTTACATTGCTAACACTATAATCAATATGATATAGGTAAGCCTTTCCATGGTTTATCTATTATTTGACTCACGTAATATAAATTATAGTTTTTCTTTTGTTGTTTACATGTAATTTGAAATCCTTAATATAACATTATAAATGTGAAAATGTGTTTGTTTGTTTGTTACCTTTTCACGCTTCAACGCCTTGACCAATCTTTATGAAATTTGGCATGCAGGTAGCCTGTGTCACGGGAAAGGACATAGGTTACTTTTTATCCCGGGAAAATAGCATATTCTGATGCAGTTCCTGAGAAAATAAAAAAATACTCAATTGTTGTGATTTTTTGCACAGAGATGGTTGAGTAGGTGGGAAACGACATAATTTACTAATCACCCTTAAAGACAGTCATATAAACGATGTCCACGCGGGTGAAGCCGCGGGAAAAAGCTAGTAATATTATTAAAGATCTTTAAACTAGTTGGCTGGTAAATGTATATTTGGCGTGACCTCCACGATACGGGCTTTGCTTTGTATGGGGCATCACAAGGCATCCTTTATACTGTATGGTACACGATTCTTTGGAAATAAATATATTTGCATATGTATTTTTTTTTCATTCATATCAGCTCATATACATCCCTACCGAGGGGCTCGAGCCTACCCTGAATTAGGGCGAACATGTATGTATTCAAGTATAAGGCGATATGTATTTAAGTATTTTAATTTAATTAAAGAAACACTGGCACTCGTATTAATTTAAAATCCAATTTGTAATTAAACTCAAAACGTATGTAAGTACAACTTTGTCAATGACTTCCTCAAAAGGGATACCGGGATGTTCTGTTTGTTTCAATAATACCGTACATTAAAATTAACAAGGGTAACGCCGGCAATAATCTCGCACCGCAGCGGGTATTTAGGGGTTAATTAAGGAACCGCAGACGACTCCCTAATCCCTTTGTCACGGCAAGACGCTTCGGAGCGAACGCATCTGTGCGTCGCCGTCGTGAATATGAGTTGTAGGAAAGCAAAAGCGGCCATCTGACTTTTGGCTAATTAATAATAATAAATAAATATAAATAAATATTCTGGGACAAATCACACATGGTCATCTGGCCCCAAAGTAGGATTCCCTGTGTTATGGGTTACCAGAGACATCAGTCATACATATATACTTATATACGTTTAAATACATACATATATAGATATAATTTAACACCCAGACACAGAGCAAACAAATCTGCTCATCACACAAATGCTTGCCCTGGGTGGGGATCGAAACCACAACCCTCGGATCAGTAGTCAAGGGCACTAACCACTGAGCCACCGAGTCAGTCATACTATATAATATTATTTGTGGCAAAATTAAAATAAAAGATTTAAGATACTGCTTTTAATATGGCCGAATTTAAAACTAACCTGTCACTTTTGTAGTAGTTGTTGTATTTATTATTTATTATTTCACAATTTATTGCACACAGAAATAGGGACAAACAAACATTAAACTAGATAAGAACATACAAAAGGTACAGCTTATTTCTATTAGAAATTTCTTCCAGCAGACCTAGGAAAGAGAAATTACAAAAGAATGGCAGAAGACGTGTACATTAACAAAGACAACATATTCCTAAATAAATACCACGTACCTACAAAATAATACATAATATAATATACTACATAATGTAATTATATAATAATATAAATAAATTTAATTACATAAATATAATAAAATAAATAAACTATAAAATAAATATGGCTAACTTTAAAAAGGAAAAGACAAGAAGTGTTCTTTTAATTTAGATTTAAAAGTATACAGACTCTGACTATCGCGAATCTCGTGCGGAAGTGAGTTCCACAACCTAACCGCATGCACGGAGAAGGAATAAGAATAGAAGTCGGTAGAATGGGTGGGAAAAGAAAGGAGGGATTTGAGATGAGCACGGGATTGCTGGTCGGGAGGACGCTGCAAGTTAAAGCGTTCCCGTAGGTAGGATGGAGAAGAAAGATTGTGAAGTATTTTGAAAAGGAGACTAAGGATATGAGTGTTCCTGCGAAGACGAATCGGAAGCCACTTGAGTTGCTGACGGTATTGGGAGACATGGTCAAATTTACGCAGGCCAAAAATAAATCGAAGACAGAGATTCTGGAGACGCTCTAGTTTGTTGAGCTGTTCTTCTGTTACATCTAAGTAGCAAGTGTCAGCGTAATCCAGAATAGAAAGAAGAAGAGTCTGAGACAAGGAAATTTTGGTTTTTAGTGGAAGGAAATATTGAAGACGTTTCAGAGCATGAAAGGAGAAGTGCATCTTACGGCTGACTTCGTTGAGTTGAGCAACCCAAGACAAACTTGAGTCAAAAATAATGCCAAGGTTTTTAGCTGTACTAGCATAGGGAATAACTACATCATCGTATATTACGGATGTTGCTGGTGAGAAGTTAATTTGGTTCAGCATGTACCTACTCCCAATAACTAGAGCCTGTGACTTTTTAGGATTTACCAACAGTCCAAAAGCCTTTGCCCAAGACGATATCTCCTGCATGTCTCTGTTAATATCCTGAACAGCACCTAAGAGATCGGACGCCGGGAAGTGTTTGTAAATTTGCAAGTCGTCGGCGTAGAGATGGTAGTTCGATGAGATAACCTGAGTTATGGTGTTAATAAACATAGAAAATAGGAGAGGTGAGAGCACTCCACCTTGAGGGACACCCGCAGGCAATGTGCACCAGTCTGAAGAAGACTCCTCAGTCCGAATACACTGAGAGCGCCCCCGCAGGTAAGAATTAAACCAGGAGATAGTTGAAGAGGAAAGATTAAATGTACGAAGAACAGCAAGAAGCACATCGAAGTCGACAGAATTGAAAGCATTACTGAAGTCAAGAAGGACAAGAATAGTAAGCAATTTATTTTCCATGCTGAGGCGAATATCATCAGTGACTTTCAGTAATGCCGTAGTAGTACTGTGTCCAGGTCTAAATCCCGATTGAAAAGGTGAGAGAAGAGAGTTCTGGGATAGATGATTGGATATTTGCTTGTGGACGATCTGCTCCAGGACTTTGGAAAGAAAAGGTAAAATGGAAATCGGACGAAATTGAGAGGGTAGAGTAGGATTCGAAGTTTTAGGCAAAGGTATGACATGCGCCATTTTCCAGGACGAGGGAAAGGATAGAGAGAAGAGGGAGTAGTTGAAAATGTGCGTAAGAATAGGCAACACTTCAGGGAGGAATAAATTGATCATGCGGGAGGATACATTATCGTTTCCCACAGAATTAGAAGAGATCGAAAGGATGTGCCTCTTGACGTCATCATCTGATACAGGAGATAAAGTTAAGACAGGACAAGAAGGAAGAGCAAGTTGAGATAGGGACTTTATTGTGTCATACTTAGTGATATCACTAAGCAGAGCGGGAGGAAAAGAGAAAAAATTGTTAAGACAGTTGAGATCTACAGCAACATCATGTTGGGAACCTGGTGAGTTACCAATGCCCAAGGTTTTAAGAAAACGCCACACTTGAGCTGGAGGACAGTCAGAGGTGGATACATGAATGTGACGTCTTTTGGCATCTCTACACAGGCGACTGCAGCGATTCCTTAGTGATTTATACTGGGCAATGTTTTGGGCCGTTGGACGTTTCTTAAACCGTCTTTTTGCTTTGTCACGTTTAGCCATTAGGTCTTTTATAGATTGAGTGAGCCAAGGAGCCGGTGTATGTCTCATTTTAACTCTTTTATGAGGAGCGTGTTGGTCAAAGAGTTTAATAATTGCAGAGTTAAAGTAATTAACCTTGCAATCGACCGAATCAGCTTCAAGAAGTGGTACCCAGTCAATGTTGCCAGCATCGAGACGCAAAGCCTCTGAATCAATACTATTGAAACTACGTAGAAAAAGAAACTTGGCCTTACGTTTGGGAGGACGAACTTTTAGAGACAGAAAAATAAGATCATGATAGGAAAAGCAAGAGGTTATTTGACCATGCGTTTCAACACCGTCAGGAGAGGAAACGATAGCAAGATCTAGAAGTGATGGAATGCTATTTGGAGAGTGATGAGAAGCAGAAAGTGGCAGACAGGTAAGATTAATAGCAGTTATCAGGGAAAGTAAACTAGAAGAACGACTGTCATTTTTTATTAAACATGTGTTAAAATCACCAAGAAGTAATAGTATGGTCGAAAGAAGGACAGTGGAAGCTAAGAAGATTTTCAAGAGAATCAAAGTAGTTAATATGACAGGATGGACTGTAGAAAACAGCAAGCAATATCTTTTTAAAGTTAAGAGTTACTTCGAGGAAAAGGTGTTCAGCTGCTTTAGAGTACAGATTAGGAGAAGCACCAACAAGGCTACAAGTAATATCTTCACGAAGATAAATAGCTACACCAAATAGCTGTTGTATGTGAAATAATCGTATTTGATACGGTATAGTTAATAATGGTAAAAAGTATTAAAACATTTTAGTGTTGCCACATTCACAACTATTTTCTACCGAAATCGTCAGATATCCACCTTTGATTCTGTACGACTCATATGTCACAGTAAGACTCGGTATTTGACTGCTAGTGATTTAAGTTACTTTTTATCAACAAGGACATTTTGTTCTGAAATTGTTAAAGGGAGCAATTATAAGGTCAAAACAACAGTTGTTTGTGAGACTGGTGCCTAAACTAAGATAAAAATATCTTGTGTTATAGGTCACCAGGCCCTCACTCCGAAAAACGGGTTTACAAAAAGGAAATTAATAAAGTTACATATACAAGCAAATTACAGGAACATAATCAGTGAAATTTTTACAAAGAATGTACAAAAATAATATAAACAGAAAAAGTGCATGTGTGTGGTGTGTGTGTGTAAAGAATAAAATGTTAAATGAATAAGTGTGTATGCTTTTGTAGGAGAAATGCTATTTTGTGAATAATATTTTTTAATTTATTTTAAACACTGTCAAATACCCTATTGTAAATTTTGTTAGATTATAATCTAACTGTAATTATTTCGCGACATTGTGAACTATCGAAAGATTGTAACTGTAACATATTGCTACAATTTTACTAGCGACATTATAAACTCACTAGTAACTTTACTAGCGACATTATAAACTCACTAGTGACTTCACTAGCGACATTATAAACTCACTAGTGACTTTACAATAACACTAAGCGAAGTGAAAAACACTAAATAAATGAGCTAGCGAAGCGAACGATGTTATGTTTGGTCAGGTTATGTTTGATTGATTTACCGCCTCCGTAGCTCAGAGGCAAAGTTCACTGGCTTTACACAGGAGGCTGCGGGTTCGATTCCCGGCGGGGTCAATTGTAAGACTCGGTTTGGTTGGTGGTAGGGCATTTTCTAAGCCCGCCTGGCTAGCTACCACCATCTTATCTAAATTTTGCCGCCAAATATCAATATTGATATCATTGGTGTGTTCCGGCATGAAGATAAGATAGCCAGTTCCCCATTGCGTTGGGGAATCTTGGTAAGCCCGCTTTCATCTTCGGCATCATCGTCACTTACTACCAGTTGTCAAGGGTTTACCAATTGAGAATAAAAAAAAAATAACAATCAAAGACTCCTTCGCAGCCAAAAAAATCATCGGTTTTATTCAGAGGTACAAGAATAGGCCGTGAAATTATGATCCGATTCACAATTTTTTTATTTTTTTTTTAATTATTCTGGGACAAATCACACACGGTCATCTGGTCCCAAAGTAGGATTCCCTGTGTTATGGGAACCAGAGACTGATATAAATACTTATATACGTTTAAATACATACCATATATAGATATTTAACACCCAGACACAGAGCAAACAAATCTGCTCATCACACAAATGTTTGCCCTGGGTGGGGATCGAACCCACAACTCTCGGATCAGCAGTCAAGAGCAGAGCACTAACCACTGAGCTACCGAGTCAGTCAAACAATTAACCGTTATATCATAATCTAACTAGTGAGATTGCAATATCGCGGTTTTCACAATATTCCGGTGACATATACAGCGCCCTCTATAGATACGGACGGGGTGACACGTGTGTTTGTGAGAGAGAGAGATGTTTATCGTTGTAGTTGATTGAAACACGCACAACAGGCTATTTTGAGTATTGTACTTGTGCTCATCACATTAATATTGTATGTAATAGAGGTCTTAGACCTCTTCGACCAGTGTGTGCTGTCAGTGATGACATACGGAACTGAGACATGGTCGCTTACTGTGGGCCTCATAAGAAGGTTCAAGGTCACCCAAAGGGCAATGGTGCGGGCTAAGCTCGGAGTTTCTCTGCGTGATCGAATCAGAAACGAGGACATCTGTAGGAGAACCAAAGTAACCAACGCAGCTCTTAGAATTGCTAAACTTAAGTGGCAGTGGGCTCATAGCTCATTGAAACTGATGGCCGTTAGGGTAGTGAAGTTGGCGACCGCGCACCGGAAAACGTAGAGTAGGGAGGCCCCCCACTCGGTGGACCGATGACCTGGTGAAAGTCGCTGAATGCGGGTAGCGCAGAACCGGTCGTCGTGGAAATCCTTGGGGGAGGCCTATGTCCAACAGTGGACGTCCTTCGGCTGATATGATGATGATGATTGTAACAGAGGAATTAAGTGATTTACTAGTAGCACTTCAATGAAATTACAAGGACATACCAATATATTCTTAGAATAGCAAAAACAAAAGTACTAAATACGATTAAAGTTTTTTAAATTTATTATTGTATCAAATACAAATAAACTAACTATCCTTCCTAATATTGTAAATGTGAAAATGTGTTTGTTTGTTTGATACATTTTCACGCTTCAACACCTTGACCGATTTTGATGAAATTTGACATGCAGGTAGCTTGTGTCATGAGGAAGGACAAATGATACTTTTTATCCCTTGAAAATAGCATAGTTCGATGCAGTTCCTAAGGCAACTGAAAAAAATACTCTTTTTTGATTAATTTCATTAACATCGCAACGGAACAATAGATTGTTGTGATGATTTTTTGCACAGAGATGGTTGAGAGGGTGGGTAATGACGTAATTTACTAATGAGCATATCCTAACGTAGTTCCCGAGGGATCTGGGAAAAACTCATTTCCACGCTCGCGCACGTCGGCGTCGCAACGGAGCAACGGATTGAAGTTACTTTTTTTATTGAATTGGTTATGTGACATATACTGCTAATCAGAATATCCCGATGTAGTTTCTGAGTGATCTGGAGAAAACTCATGTCGACGCTCGCGAGCCGCTTACGACTCGCGCACCACTTATTCTCAAAAACTCTCATAAAAACGATGTCCACTCGTTCCAAGCCGCGGGCAAAAGCTAGTAGTTCATAAATACAACCAACGTATGGATAATAAGAATAAGATAGCTCTGAATTTACTGTGTTAAGATGCAGTCTCTCCCTAGGAATTCTGTGAGCTATGTGAGCTATATATACTTTGGTTCTCCTACGGATCTCCTCGTTTCCGATTCGATCACGCAGAGAAACTCCGAGCATAGCACGCTTAATTGCCCTTTGGGTGACCTTGAGCCTTCTTATGAGGCCCATAGTAAACGACCATGTCTCAGTTCCGTACGTCATCACTGGCAACACACACTGGTCGAAGACCTTGGTCTTAACACACTGCAGTGCTACGCAGCTACGCTTTGCTACGATCTACGAAAGAATTGCTACGCACGTCACACACGCAACCGCATCACGTTCTAGTAATTAAAACTAAATTATAACTAAAATGCACTTCGTATCAGCTCATATACATCCCCACCAAGGGGCTCGAGCCTAACCTGAATTAGGGCAATCGGGCCTTAGTCGACCACGCAGGCCCAATGCGGGTTGGTCGACTTCACACACAACCTTCGAGTTTCTTCGCAGGCGTGTACAGGTTTCTTCACGATGTTTTCCTTCACCTTAAGAGCGTCGGATAAACGTACATATGAAATCGAAATTTGAAAACACAGTGGTACGTGGCAGGATTCGAACCACGACCTCCCGGACAAGAGGTAGCAGCCCTTGCCATTACGCCACCGACGCTCTCACAAAAATGCACTTAATTAAAATAAAACATGTTTTGTCGTACGATAACTCCAGCTGTTATGCAAAATTAAAATACAATCCTGACGCAATAGTTATATTGAATTCCGGGGGCAAACACTCCCCGGGTCTCCTAAATATTCCAAAACTAATAATGAGCGGTCCTTGGGCATTCCTGTACAGGATGTGACAAAATCTAAGCACAAAGTAGGGATAAAAAGATAGTCACAAATTGATGAAATAATAAAATCAATACTCAAAAATAAAAGATTGTCAATTTAAAACGCCTTTGTTATTTGTTTAAATTGCTTGTAAATAATCGACTTATGTATAACTATTGTTTTTAGTTAGATACTCGTTCACTACCTGTTTTTATGCTTTTGTCTCCAAACACCGCGTTGTCTTGAAGAAATCGCTTTGAGCGATAAGACCACTC
This sequence comes from Coleophora flavipennella, assembly GCA_947284805.1. NCBI lineage: Eukaryota > Metazoa > Arthropoda > Insecta > Lepidoptera > Coleophoridae > Coleophora > Coleophora flavipennella. The sequence goes on from OX369292.1 coordinate 2,950,292, forward strand.
AAATTTTACCGCTATAGTACCTATATAATTTATTTTTTTCCTATATTGTGTTTTTTATATTTTTTAAGTTAAGTTTTTTAAGTTTTTATAATTTGTTTATATTTTTAACACGGTTTTATTAGCTTCACTTGTAACTAACTATGTATGTAAGAAAATCTTGGAATCTTAATTTGACTCACTTCCCGGTCTTCGATTAGGATGAAATTTTGCGCACGCTCTGAGTTCTGATGACAATACATGACCAGCTAAGAAACGTCATAACTAATCCAATATGGCGGCCTCCCCAAGATGGCGGACTGGCTGTTTGAAATGCAACCCCATGATATGTGTATCAAATGAAAGGGTTTGCTGTCAGGAATACGAAAAAATAGTCACGTGACTTAAATCCAACATGGCGGACATCCAAGATGGCGTATTGGCTATTTTGTAATTTTTAACGTGAAAAAGCTAAAAGCGTGTTTTTTAGTTTTTTAAACTAAATTAAAGTTATTTTAACTAGTGTTTATTTTATCTTATTAACCTCGCATTGCATATTAAACGTACTATACAGATTTGATAGGTTTTAGACGTAATTTTTTTTTAGCCAATTTCAAGTAGAAGAGTATTTTTGAGCTAAATAACGTGCCTTCTTTTAAGGGTCCCCAGGAGGCTCGAGTTTCCATACAAACGTAGTTCCGTTTTAATGCAAAAACTACATGCCGGATTGAATCCAAACTTTGCGAATACATTGATTGGACACATATCGATGTTTGTAATTAGTTTTCGATGTACTGATATAAAACGAAAAAAAATAGAGCTTCGTGACGTCATTCCCCCCTCTCCATTTTATCATCGGACGACCAGGTGCGGAGGGTGACACCCCTTTGTCGTTAATGTTCCACCTTTCCTTACGAAGCGTTTTGCTTCTTCGTTCATTAAGAAAATGGACAAGGAGTGGAATCCCCATTGCGTTGGGGAATCTTGGTAAGCCTGCTTCCATCTTCGGCAACATCGTCACTTACCACCAGGAGAGATGCTGTCAAGGGTTTACCAATTGCGAATAAAAAAAAATATAAAAAATTCCCGGTCGGCGTCTGTATTCCCCGATTCGTTTTATTTAGGAATCTTTTTTTATTTTTTTTTATTCACAATTGGTAAACCCTTGACAACATCTCACCTGGTGGTAAGTGACGATGTTGCCGAAGATGAAAGCGGGCTTACCAAGATTCCCCAACGCAAATCAGAAACTGGCTATCTTATCTTCATGCCGGAACACACCAATGATATCAACATTGATATTTAGCGGCAACACTTAGATAAGATGGTGGTAGCTAGCCAGGCGGGCTTAGAAAATGCCCTTCCACCAACCAAACCGAGTCTTACAATTGACCCCGCCGGGAATCGAACCCACGACCTCCTGTGTAAAGCCAGTGAACTTTGCCTCTGGGCTACGGAGGCGGTTAAAATGAATCTTCAAGTCGAGAGTGAATAGACACTATTTGAGCTTGTGTGTTACATCCTCGGCTGCATCGGAACTTACAATAAGATAAGGTGCAGCCAAACGCACTCAAATTTTTTATAAAAAAATAGTCCTAAGCTCGCTTATCTAGTAATTTAGAAGACAACTTACTTAAGTTGTTATGATGTCAAAAACTGTTATTCCAAAGAAGACGATTTAAACTTTTTATTATTTATTATTCACAATTGGTAAGCCCTTGGCATCATCTCACCTGATGGTAAGTGATAATGATGCCGAAGATGGAAGCGGGCTAACCAAGATTCCCCAATGCAATGGAGAACTGGCTATCTTATCTTCAAGCCGGAACACATCAATGTTGTTAACACTGATGTTTGGTGGCAAGACTTAGATAACATGGTGGTAGCTAGCCAGGCGGGCTTAGAAAATGCCCTACCACCAACCAAACCGAGTCTTACAAGTTGACACCGCCGGAATCGAACCCACGACCTCTTGGTGTGAAGCGAATGGACTATCCATTACGCCACGGAGGCAAGGTTTGTTGCAAGGTCTATAATTTCAAAGGTTTTTTTGCGTAGTTTTACTGGTCACTATGGAAAAGCGAAGGGTCGGTGGCTCTACCGGTAACAACTCGGTCCTCCTAACCAGAGGTACCGGGTTCAAATCCGGACGGCCAATGTTCAAATGCTCACCGATTGCTTTAACGGTGAAGGAAAACATCGTAAGGGAACCTGCACACACCTGCGAAGAACGTTGTGTGTGAAGTCGACCAAACCACACTGGGCCCACGTGGTCGACTTAGGCCCGATCGCCTTAATTCAGGATAGGCTTGAGCCCCTCGGCGGGGACGTATATGAGCTGACTAGTGGATGCCCGCAGCTTCGCCCGCGTAGATCTCGATTTTTGCGGTTCCCGTGGGAATTTCCCAAAATCCATTCTTAGCGGATGCCTACGTCATAACATCTACCTGCTTGCCAAATTTCAGCCCGATCCGTCCAGTGATTTGGGCTGTGCATTGATAGATCACTATGTCAGTCAGTCAGTCAGTCAGTCACCTTTGTGTTATATATATTTAGATATGATGAGGAAAAGCTTATCAGTCACCTTAAACTGAGCTGTAGTTTGCTAGACCTGCACTTATTGTGTGGCACCCTGTACAACTGGAGAATGATTCATATTAGGCGGCACTTGGCCCTTATGCAAATCCGCGGTGGCCACTCGGAAGCTACTGCCGTGCGGTGGGTTCCTCGCCTCGCCACAAATTGTCAGTCCCCGTGGAGAGGAGTTGATTGCGGCGAACCTTAGGTGGTTCTCTTGCCTTGTGACTATGGTGTTGTTACACACTAATAAAAATAAAATCAAGTCCACTATGGGCTGGGCATTTTGATTCAAAGCTGCGATTTTTAACCTACTTCAAAAAAGGAGGAGATTTCTCAATTCGACCGTATGTTTTTGTTCGCGGATAACTTCGTCGTGTAAGAACCGATTTTGATGATTCTTTTTTTGTTGGAAAGGAGATATTCCAAGGGTGTCACCATGATAAGGAAACCAGGATCTGATGAGGGCATCCCAAAGAAATTGAAGGAAACCTTATTTTCCTGTTTGAAGTCGGTTTTTTTTGTTCCAAATTTTTCCTTAAAATGTAGGTATTGTGGAAGGAATTGACGAATATGTTACCAAGTATTGTATATAAGGTCTAACAAAATTAGCTGAAACTATTTTAATGGCAAGTTCAGTAAACGAAACTGAACAACTTTTTCTTCAGCGACCATACTGAAATCTAAGAAAAAAAATCTACAATAAAAAAAAAAGAAATCTTAATAAATCCGGCACTGACCATCGTACCGTAGCAGTCCACGCGCCTGACGCGCCTCCGCCGGGCTCCGCCACAAGCCACGCCAGATAGTACAAGCCGTGTCTTCCGTCGCGTCGGACACATATTGGGTAGGTATCTAAACCCTATTTGTTTGGAAATAGCCAGACATGTAAACAAAACATGAACTTCAAAATAAACTAGTTTCAATTGGTTTTCAAGTCTTAAATGAACTAAAACACAGTATTTATGTCAATAAAATCCTTGATGTCCAAATGTAAGTGATTAAGCTAAAATGATAAAATGATTTGTTTACATGTTTGGCCATTTCCAAACAAATAGGTAGATTTTTCTTTAATGTGACTTGTCCGCAAACAGGCTAAGGCGAACTACCTACCTACTTGCTTCTTATGTCTCCGGTGATTTTCTTGGTTGACCGGCATCTACAGGTCGTGGCATACTCGTAAAAGTACCGTAATCCCGGAATCGCTGCAAAGCACCTATAGTATTGTGTGTAGATGGCATGTAGATGGGGTCTACGGCTATGAAAATCTTGAAACATGTTCCTGGTGTCTATTAGGTTGTGGTTACAAACTTCATATCACACCGCCATGTCCAAATATTTGTACATGGCATTTTCACAATAAAACACTTAACTTAGGCACTTAGGTCACAATCTGTAGGTTAGGCTTTGAGAACGTAACTCAATGAGTGCGCGAGAGTAACTGAGATATTTTTTTCGCGCACGCATCGCACTTGTTTGTAGGCGAAATGTACCTACGAGCGAGCAGCAAAATAGGTCAATGGCCTCAACGCTTCAAAGAAGGCGCTCAATTTCTTATTTTTCGAAAAGTGTAAATACCTGTTGGGTTGTATTTTACTACCTACATCTAAAAGGGGAACTATAAGGTTTTAAATAGGTAATATTCGTTTTTAAATAAGAATTGATTGAGAGAACTACCAAAGGTCAACGGCCAGGCACAGCGCAGTTTCGTTGCGGCAAGGCACGAATCCAGCGAAAAGAAAGGACCGTACTACAACACGAGAATATTATAGTGGGCAATAATGGAATGTGGCAATTTTTTTTTAGAATTCGGTATGGTCACTGAAGAAAAAGTTGTTCAGTTTCGTTTACTGAACTTGCCCTTAAAATAGTTTCAGCTAATTTTGTTAGACCTTATATACAGATTACAGTCTATCTATATGTAGTAGTGTGTGCTTCACATCTGACGGGCGTCTCGTGACGGCTCATTTTTTTTTACTTTAATTAAGGATTTTTTTTTTCGTATAAAAAGTGTTTTGTAATTTACAGGATATAGAGCTGCTAGTGTATTAACCAAATAATAATAATAATAATAATAATATGAGGAGTGATTTTGATTTCCTCGAATTCTATTTTAAAACTCAGAACTAAAGAAAAAAAATATTTTTTCTAGTTGTAACCAAAGAACTGCTGCATTTTTCATCGAAACATTATGATAAAATTATGAACCTCTTAACAAAACAATAAAAAAAATTTTTTTCTAACTTTTTAGTAATTTTTTTATTTTATTTATAATGAATTAAAAATCACATTTTTCGCATGATTCGTCCGCAGCGATTGACGTTATAGCCACGTTGCAGTACGAGCTGACAAGGACTTTATTTCCAAGCTATTTCGTTCGATGTTTGAAACATCGTGAATCGAGTTGCTAATTTTAGGGACGGAGGAGCCTTAAGGCGTGTCTCTTGCGCGTTTTGTTTCGAGACATTATACAAAAAACGTAACACAAAAATATTTGATGCTGTCTACTACAACAGGGAAATATTTCTAGTTAAAACTAAATCCCTTGACAATATCTATGTGATCTGCATGTGCGCGGCGTGGTAGCTGTAAAAAATAAACTAGCATTACCCTGTCCACCCGCGCGGAGAATGTTTTCCATCCACCACGGAAAACAAAAATATTGGGTGTGCTTACACTTACAGGGTGACTTTTAATTAGTTCATGATAGCAAAGGATATAAATGTACTTGTGATTACAAACAACTTTCCCGAAGAAACTATATGTCAAATACGAAAAAAAAATTGTTCCTTTGTACATTTTCGCCGATTTGATAACTTATTATTTATCGAGGACCCAATTTTTTTTTTGATTTAACATGTAGTTTCTTTGGGAAAGTTGTTTGTAATCACGAGTACATGCACAATTTTTGTTATCAAGAACTAATTAAAAGTCACCCTGTATATGTGTATGGCCACGTCCCAATGTTTTGATGTTTTTGTGTATTGTTTCGAAAAAACAGTCGCAGAAGACGCGACTTTACAGTTAACGCTTTGTGCACTTGCACTTCGATATCTTCGTGCAATATAGTTGTGTCGTTAGCGCGACGGCGAAGACAATTTGTAAGCTTGACCATAATGAATGCTGGGTAGCAGTCATATCACAAGCACCTTCCAATGAGCGGAATTGCTGCATTGATGCAGCACATCTTCGAGTAGGTTTGAGGTGCAAAGGGTATAGGGATTGACACAAAAGATCCGATTGGGTCGAAGTGTCGCTGCTACTGCAGCCCCCACTTAGTAAGATAAGATAAGCAGTCAACTGAATCTGCTAATCATTTGTTGGTATGCATATACAGACCTGGTGAAGGTCGCAGGAAGGCGCTGGATGCGGGCAGCGTAGGACGGGTCGTCGTGGAAATCTTTGCGTAAGGCCTTTGTCCAGCAGTGGACGTCTTCCGGCTGATATGATGATGATACATAGTGATCGGTGTGAACAGTGGTGCATCGTTAATTGAGGCTTCTACTCATCATGCAGAACAACTTTCACAAAATAGCCAATATTTAAGTCCCTAAAGATTTGCTCTTCATAAAAAACGCACCTCAATCAGCTGTTTAAATTGTATGAAAAGCCCCATTTAATTAAGTTATTGTGGATGTTTTGAGGACAAATGGTTCAGATATGATGTGTAAGAGTTCAGTTACCGGGTCCTAAATTTATTTTGCTAAACACTGTATGTTTGCAAAAGTTAGATTGTTAAAGTTAGGCACATGATTAGTGGCTGCCCGTGATTGGTACCGGGTCGTTCCTTTCCCTCTAATATGGTTAAGAGGAGCGATGGCTGACTCTCACGTTATACTCGTGACCGGGTGCTGTCCGTGTGAACTGGCCTACACTTGTCAAAAGCGTTCATGACATTAAATAATTTTAATGTGTAACTTCTAGTGTCATATTGTTTTCATGTTCTAATGATATTATTTGCTTTTTTATATGACGGATAGAATTTTTACGTTATTAACTAATTATTGTTTATTTCTTGATTTTTTACAAATGAAATTATGTAATCACTATTTTATGACTATCAGAAAGAGTGTAATTCGCATCGATTTTATATTTTTATTTTATTTGCTTTTTTTATATCACGAATTGGATTTTGACGTTGTTAACTAATATTTGTTTATTTCTTGATATGCTGTGATTCGCAAAGGTTCCGCTAATAAGGCTCGTTGAAAGAAAACTTCCAAGGCTTAAATAACCAGCTGAAGCAGAGTGAAATCTCTTTGTTTTTACTGCGTCTTTTGTTAAACAAGAAATTAAACTATAAGAGTGAAAGAAGAAATTCATAAATCACTACATAGTATAAAACAAAGTCGCTTAGCGCTGTCTGTCTGTCCCTATGCATGCTTAGATCTTTAAAACTACGCAACGGATTTTGATGCGTTTTTTTTTAATAGAGTGATTCAAGAGAAAGGTTAATATTTATATATATATATATATATATATATATATATATATATATATATATATATATATAAGATATGCATAATATAGTAGAGAAACACTGATAATTTTAGAGGTTTCTAATGCGATGACGTAATAATCACATTTTTTTGCGCTTACATTGCAAACGCTGGCTGAACCCTACGAGATAGATTAAAATAATGTACTACAGTATTGTAAACCTTAAAGAGTTCTATAAAAAAGTCCGCATAGTTTATGTCTATCTCTTAGGGATGACCCACAATAACCAATTTTTATCTTTTACTTTTTACGAGAAAGAATGGCTTATTTACGAAGCGATTTTAAGCAATAAAGCATTAATACTTATCCAATTAAGTACCTACTTTAAATACATTCTGCATTTAATATTAGGGATCTGAAGAAAACTAATGTCCACGCGGGCGAAGCCACGGGCAAAAACTAGTTGTATATAAAACTGCTATACATCTTGTAGTTACTTTTAAGATTCTTTCAGTTAATATTGTAGGCGATGGGCAACTAGCAGGTGCACGTTAGAAAGAAAAACGAAATAAACGAAAAAAAAAGGTAAAGTCAGGAGGCGAGGGGAGCATGGGGGTGGTTCTTTCGTAGAAAGCCAGTTTCCTTCAGTGGAAACAGATAACGATCCAGTGCCGACGACAGAATACGTAACTACACTCGCCCATCGTATAGATCTACATACTAGCGACGGTCTCACTGCTATCAAAGGCACAACTGATTTCCTTTCTTGAGCAGGAAGAAAGTGCTCAGTCAGTGATGTGATGTCGTCACTCGATGATATTCCACTTCATTCATTTTGTGAAGCCACTGGATGGGTAGCGCATTCTATTGAATAGGCTTTGCTTTCATAATTCTGCCGTGGCTTTATTAGACAAATTATGAATAACGATTATTATTTTTTACATGCTTAAGTATTTATTAAACCTAATAATATGTAATAATGTATGGATGTATGTTTGTAATTTTTTCACGCACAAACTATTGAACGGCTGAAATTTGGTAGGTAGACAGATTAGGACCTGGATTAACCACTTAGGCTTATTTCTCCTACGCTCGCGAGCCACTTGCGGCTCGCTCACTGCGCACCCTCGAAGAGTCATAGAAACGTTGTCCACGCGGGTGAAGCCGCGGGAAATAGCTAGTTGTATTAAAAAGGTTTTGAAGAGTTCATATTTTAATGACGAATAGGTAACGGTCTTCTATAGCAGGTATAAACGGTAGTTTCAATGGACATGTCGCAGCCATATCTTAGAAATAGCCGTTTGTAAAACTACTAAAAAAACAAAAAAAAACTCGGACGGAGCTCCGCGAAGCAATGCAAACGAAATAGACATGCTAACCTAACCGTCCGACTCGTTTTTATTTGGAGATTTTTACTCAGTAGTGTGTAAAACGGCTAAATATACAACATGGCTGGGACAGATACATTATAAAAGTTTCATTATACGTTATCTGGTGAGAATTCGAAATAAAATGAAATGAAATGAAATGATCTTTATTCGCCTTGAATTGGGTAACATTACATGAAGGTATAGCTGCATAAATTTAGAGCGCCAATTCAGCCATAAAATATAGCATGCAAACAATATACTCATAACACATTTTACATAACATTGAATACTATTATTATTTACATTATAGGTATCATATTTATTTATAAAATTAGATTTACAATTTATGTTATAGAAATTCTTGAATTGAATAAAAATTACGTTGAGTCAGCCATCTATGCAAGCTAGTTTTAAATTGAGTCAAGGGTAACTCTCTCATATTTGCTGGAAGTATGTTATAGATTGACTGACTCGGTGGCTCAGTGGCTAGTGCCCTTGACTACTGATCCGAGGGTTGTGGGTTCGATCCCCACCCAGGGCAAGCATTTGTGTGATGAGCAGATTTGTTTACTCTGTGTCTGGGTGTTAAATTTATCTATATATGTATGTATTTAAACGTATATAAGTATGTATATCAGTCTCTGGTAACCCATAACACAGGGAATCCTACTTTGGGGCCAGATGACCATGTGTGATTTGTCCCAGAATATTTATTTATTTATTTTGATTACCCTTCACATTTTAGGAATTTCATAATGGACTAAGAATTCCGGAAATCGTCTACTTCTAGGCGCTGTGTCCTTTGCCTGTGTGTAAAAACTGGACTCGTATTTTTTTACAAATTTTGCACATTCAAAAACATACAGACATGGGAGCGGTAATACAGGGGTTTGCATGATACATCAGGAGCAACGTTACAAATTGCTCGGATCCGACCGATCCACGGTAAGCAGTTCCATCAGCACAATGGGTGTCACTCTTGTCATGAAAGGTTCATTTCAATGTTTACCAACGCTTTAAATCCCCTTGACTCTAACTGAAAACTAATTGAAACTCATTGGTGTAATAGCAAAGTATAGGGTAAAACCAGGATAGTCGCCCCAGGGGTATAGTTGACCCGATTGTAATAACTCTAGTTTCGTGGATGACTCACATGCTATTTTATTAATGTATCGAAAGATTCCCCAACTATCACTGAGTTGACCGTGTCCCATGTCTCTGTGCAATTGCATGGGAAGGCAAAATGCGATCAAAGTTTTTGCAAGGTAGATGTCCTGTTTCTCGGCGGGGCATCTATCCTAAACGTAATTTACATGGTTTAAACAACTATCCCCTATGTGGGATAGATGTCCCAAAATATAGACGTCCGTAAAAAACGCTAATACTCTTAAAATATTAAAGACATTTTTTTTACTTAAATATATATTTAATTCATCATTAAAGAGTCATCAATTTACAATTTTTTTTTACTTATCATAAATTTGTAGACAACAAACCAAATTATGGGTCAGTTTTAAAAATAAAGTATTTTGCTTTTTGTACCGAGATATATAGATAGAGTATTATAATTTATAATAATAATAGTATAAAACAAAGTCGCTTTCTCTGTCCCTATGTCCCTTTGTATGCTTAAATCTTTGAAACTACGCAACGGATTTTGATGCGGTTTTTTTTAATAGATAGAGTGATTCAAGAGGAAGGTTTATATGTATAATAACATCCATTAAATAGTGGAGAAGTACTGTTGACAGCATTCTTCAAGAAATCTTCGTGGTATAGGGAAAGGGGGATTGTTTTACTCCAAATTTAACGCGTGCGGGCCACGGGCAGTAATGAATAAATCAAAACTACTGAATCGATTTTAATCACATAGGCTATATATTTTATACCCGTGCGAAGCCGGAGCGGGCCGCTATGTTTTTATATACAACGTTCTCAGTTTTTCTGTAGTGTATTTAGTATCAGCATTGCACCCGTGCGAAGTCGGGGCGGGTCGCTAGTATAGAGTAATTTCAAAATGTGTGGCAACTATCCAGCTTTTACCCTATATATTTGTACAGTATGGACACTCCCTGCCGCTCTTTAGATTCCGACCTCACTCCCTCAGCACCCAGATCGATACAGATTGGTTACAGTTTGGTTGCCTAACGTATAGGATTTCGCCGCCATTTTGTTTGTACCGTCATTCCTTTTTTGAAATGTCATTTCTGGCCCGTTGTATGAAGTGTCCAGGGTGTGGTAATAGGGCGGTGCGGCCCAGTCTAGACGTACGGATGGACATGTAATAATTGCGCTTGTCATGGGTATAATGCCGTGCACAACCTCATCAGTGCAGCGCCGCGCAAATAATAGCTGCTCATAATAGCTGTCTGCGGCGAGGTGCGATGCGATGTTTGCGTGCGACGAAATACACTCGAATTTGGGGGTTTACGTTTTGCGTGGATTGTGAAAATTGTCACAAATCATTGGTCATATGTACATACTAGCTTTTGCCCGCATGGACATCGTTTTCATGACTGTCTTTGAGGGTGAGCGGCTTGTGAGCGGCTTGCGAGCGTGGACATGTGTTTTCTCCAGATACCTCAGGAACTATATCGGGCTATTCTGATTAGCAGTCTATGCCACTTCCTACCCCCTCAACCAATTCTATACAAAAAATCATTTCAATTTAATCCATTGCTCCGTTGCAACGCCGCGCCGACGTGCGTGAGCGTGGAAATGAGTTTATTGGATATGCTAATAAGTAAATCATGTCATTTCCCACCCCCTCAAGCATCTCTGTGCAAAAACTCCAACAATCCATTATTTCGATGCGGCATTAAGACGAGGTATTGATTGGAACAGTAGTCTGTGTCTTTTTTTTTACGTGTAAAGGGTAAAGAAAATAACCACGCTTTATCATTTTTTCAATGGTTTTTCGTTTCAATCAAAAACTACAATGAAAGTATAAAAAATAACATTACTCACTTTGTATTATTATAACAAATATTGCTATATTATATTCTTTTAAATTTACACTTCAATATTATTAGGCATAACTAGAGTTGAAAGTAACGGTGTAGACCTATCTTTGGGATTTTTTTCTATCGAGCCAAAACTGCTCAATCGTGTTTTGTTAATTGCTTTTGACTTTAAGGAACATCATCAACAATAAGTTATTTTTTTTTCAAACCTGAATTTTCTATCGTTTAGGAGTAATTGACGTCAAAAATAAAGAATATCTGTAATATTACCGCCTTAAAGAAATGAACCAAAAAAAGAGTAGGCGGCTCGCGAGCGCGAATGTGAGTTTTCTCCAGATCCCTATATCGGGCTATTCTGATTAGCTTTTTATGTCACTTCCCACCCCTTCAATCAAATCTATATAAAAAAAACAATCCGTTGCGATGCCGATGTGCGCGAGCATGGAAATGAGTTTTCCTCAAATTCTTCAGGAACTAGATCAGGTTAAGACAATAAGTAAATCATGTTATTATTTCCACCCCCTATACTATCTCTGTGCAAAAAATCACAACAATCCATTGTTCCGTTGCAATGTTAAATAAATAACCAAAAAAACTGTATTTTTTCAGTTCCCTCAGGAACTGCACCGAATTATGCTATTTTTACAGGATAAAACGTAGTATATGTCCTTCCCGTGACACTAGGCTACCTGAATGCCAAATTTCATCAAGATTGGTCGACGTGTTGAAACGTGAAAAGGTAACAGAAAAGGCCTCCCCCAAGGATTTCCATGACGACCGGTTGTGCGCTGCACGTATCCAGCGGCTTCCCGCGACCTTCACCAGGTCATCGGTCCACCGCGTACGCTACGTTTTCCGGTCGCGTCGCCACTCGAGAACTTAACTTTACTACCCCAAAGGCCAACTGTTCTAAGAGCTATGCGCCCGGCCCACTGCCACTTAAGTTTAGCAATTCTAGGAGCTATGTTGGTGTCTTTGGTTCTCCTACGGATGTCCTCGTTTCTGATTCGATCACGCAGAGAAACTCCGAGCATAGCACGCTCCATTGCCCTTTGGGTGACCCTTGGGGTGCCTTAGGAAGGACTATTTCAGATATCATCATCATCTTCATCATTTCAAAGTCTCCCCAAAGTATTTCCACGATGACCGGTCCTGCAATTCCCGGTTCTACTTAAACTCATATAGCCGCAGTATATTCTAGCTGAATAAACACTCTGCTTGTGTCGACAGAGGTTCTAGTTCAGATCACACACACCACATATTACTTATTTTTTGTTACATTAATTATTTAAGAGCGTCGGTGGCGTAACGGCTATGGCCGCCGCCTCCAGTCCGGGAGGTCGTGGTTCACATCCTGCCACGTTCCAATGTGATTTCGAATTTAGATTTTACGTGTTGGTTTATCCGACGCTCTTACGGTGAATGAAAACATCGTGAGGAAACTTGCACATGCCTTCGAAGAAACTCGCAGGTTCAGAACAATTCAATTCAATGCTTCCTGATCCCTTTGTCCCGCTTTCTGAGAGTCTACCGGCTGGACATGTATTACCATGGCCGATCTGGAAGTCTTTAAATCGACTTCGGACTCAGGTCGGCCGGAGCAAGGAGAACATGTTCAGGTGGGGACTCTCGGAAAACCCAAATTTGGACTGTGTGTGTGGAGCGGTGCAGTCCATGGCTCATTTAGTTTCCTGTCCTGCCTGCCCTGTCACCTGTTCGCAGCAGGACTTAATGGACGCCACAAATAGTGCAGTCGAAGTGGCTAAGTTCTGGGCCGGAATGATTTGATTTGTCATCGACACGCAAAGAAGAAGAATGTATATATTCAAAATAGGTACAAATTACACTCTTTCTGATAGTCATAAAATAATAATAACATAATTTCATTTGTTAAAATCAAGAAATAAACAATCGTTAGTTAATAATGTCAAAATGCAATCCTAGAAATAAACCAGATTATGTCATTATAAGAACATGAAAACAATATGACACGAAAAGTTATACATAAAAATCATTGATACCTTTGACAAGAGTAGGCCAATTCACACGGACAGCACCCGGTCACGAGTATAACACGAGAGTTAGCCATCGTTCCTATCAACCATATTATAGAGAAAGGTTGTGTGTGAAGTCGACCAACCCGCACTGAGCCCGCGTGGTCAACTAAGGCCCGATCGCCCTAATTCAGGGTACGCTCGTGCCCCTCGGTGGGGACGAATATCAGCTGATATGATGATGATGACATTACTTAATTATAGTACCTTAACATGTCAAACAGTAAGAATAGATTTTCAGGAGGGTACAGGGGCAAAACAAGAAATGTCACAATAATGAGATTTTCTGTAAATAATGTTTGAACCAATTTTTCTAAGAAATTATTAATAGAAACTTAAGTTTACATTACAGAGATCAGTTCTAGGTATAAATTAACCGTTTGGAATGTGTTTGGACATTCCTTGTTACGTTCCTTTTATTATTTTATAATTATATCAGCTCATATACGTCCCCACCGAGGGGCTCGAGCCTACCCTGAATTAGGGCGATCAGGCTTTAGTCGACCTCGCGAACCCAGTGCGGGTTGGTCGACTTCACACACAACCTTCGAGTTTCTTCGCAGGCGTGTGCAGGTTTCCTCACGATGTTTTTCCTTCACCGTTAAAGCAATCGGTAAGTATATGTACGTAAGTTTTTTCGAAAAACTCATTGGTACATTGGCCGTCCGGATTTGAACCCGGTACCTCTGGTTAGATGGACCGAGTCGTTACCGGTTGAGCCACACTAAGGAAATTCCTTGTTACGTTCCTTTACACTTAGGACATTCCTTATTACGTTCCTTTAAACTAGGAAAATTCCATGTTACGTTCCTTTACACGTAGGACATTCCTTGTAACGTTCCTTTACACTAAGGACATTCCTTGTTACGTTCCTTTACACTAAGGACATTCCGTGTTACGTTCTTTTACACTAAGGGCATTCCTTGTTACGTTCCTTTACACTAAGGGCATTTCTTGTTACGTTCCTTTACACTAAGGGCATTCCTTGTTACGTTCCTTTACACTAAGGGCATTCCTTGTTACGTTTCTTTACACTAAGGGCATTCCTTGTTACGTTCCTTTACACTAAGGGCATTCCTTGTTACGTTCCTTTACACTAAGGGCATTCCTTGTTACGTTCCTTTACACTAAGGGCATTCCTTGTTAAGTTCCTTTACACTAAGGGCATTCCTTGTTACGTTCCTTTACACTAAGGGCATTCTTTGTTACGTTCCTTTATACTAAGGGCATTCCTTGTTACGTTCCTTTACGCTAAGGACATTTCTAGTTACGTTCCTTTACACTAAGGACATTCCTTGTTACGTTCTTTTACGCTAAGGACATTGTTTGTTACGTTCCTTTACGCTAAGGACATTCCTTGTTACGTTCCTTTACGCTAAGGACATTTCTAGTTACGTTCCTTTACACTAAGGACATTCCTTGTTACGTTCCTTTACACGTAGGACATTCCTTGTTACGTTCCTTTACACTAAGGACATTCTTTGTTACGTTCCTTTACACTAAGGACATTCCGTGTTACGTTCTTTTACACTAAGGGCATTCCTTGTTACGTTCCTTTACACTAAGGGCATTCTTTGTTACGTTCCTTTACACTAAGGGCATTCCTTGTTACGTTCATTTACACTAAGGGCATTCCTTGTTACGTTTCTTTACACTAAGGGCATTCCTTCTTACGTTCCTTTACACTAAGGGCATTCCTTGTTACGTTCCTTTACACTAAGGGCATTCCTTGTTACGTTCCTTTACACTAAGGGCATTCCTTGTTACGTTCCTTTACACTAAGGGCATTCCTTGTTACGTTCCTTTACACTAAGGGCATTCCTTATTACGTTCCTTTACACTAAGGGCATTCCTTGTTACGTTCCTTTACGCTAAGGACATTTCTAGTTACGTTCCTTTACACTAAGGGCATTCCTTGTTACGTTCCTTTACACTAAGGACATTATCCTTGTTACATTCCTTTACGCTGAGGACATTCCTTGTTACATTCCTTTACACTAAGGAAATTTCTTGTTACGTTCCTTTACACTGAGGACATTTCTTGTTACGTTCCTTTACATTAAGGACATTGCTTGTTACGTTCCTTTACACTAAGGACATTCCTTGTTACGTTCCTTTACGCTAAGGACATTCCTTGTCACGTTCCTTTATACTAAGGACATTCCTTGTTACGTTCCTTTACATTAAAGACATTCCTTTTTACTTTTCTTTACGCTAAGGACATTCCTTGTTACGTTCCTTTATACAAAGGACATTCCTTGTTACGTTCCTTGACACTAAGGACATTCCTTGTTACGTTCCTTTACACTAAGGACATTCCTTGTTACGTTCCTTTACACTGAAAACATTCCTTGTTACGTTCCTTTACGCTAAGGACATTCCTTGTTACGTTCCAAGATGCAGGCTGTGCGTAGTTTGGGACCGATATGTATAGTTATTACGTGAATATCTGTTTAAATAATAGTATTTTGTATTGGTGTTTGATCTTAGTCGGCGGCTTAGATACCCTTCAACTATTAGTATCAATCTTCGATAAAAAAAAAAGATTCAAACATAAGCTTAAAAAAATATGTTTTCAAACGCCGCAGTGGCGTAATGTTTAGTCAATTTACTTCACACTAGGAGGTCACGGGTTCGATTCCCGGTGGGGTCCAATTGTAAGACTCGGTTTGGTTGGTGGTAGAGCATTTTCTAAGCACGCATGGCTAGCTACCACCATCGTATCTAACATCAGTGTTAACAGCATTGATGTGTCCCGGCTTGAAGATAAGATAGCCAGTTCTCCATTGCGTTAGAGAATCTTGGTAAGCTTGCTTCCATCTTCGGCATCATCGTCACTTACCATCACGTGAGATGATGCCAAGGGCTTACCAATTATGTATAAAAAATAACACGGGATGCCTGGCAGATGTGAAACGCACACTACTAAATATAGACTGTATATACAGGTTGTAACAAAAGTGGTGTAGGTCCCGTTAACTGGGGCTTCTGCTCATCACACTGAACAACTTTTGTTCTACGAGTTTGCTGAAATTGCAAAAAGAAAAATTTTACTCTTCTTACAAATCGATCAGATGATTGACCAATTTTGTGCATTTTAGTATGGAGGGTCCAAAATTTCTATAGAGAATTGACTATGGGTTTCCTGGGGAAAGTTGTTCAGTATGATGATTAGAACCCCCAGTTGACGGGTCGTACACCATTTTTTTTATACCAGTATATTCCATCATATAGCGTGGCGACGCGTCGCCACGGCATGCATCGCCACACCAAAAATCGGTTTAACGTGCGGCTATAGATGTTTCACATCAAAAATGTAAGCCCGCTTCTATCTTCGGCAACATCGTCACTTAATACCAGGTGAGATGTGGTCAAGGGTTTGTTTGTTATTGTTTAAGCTCATATACGTCCCCACCGAGGGGCTCGAGACTACCCTGAATCAGGGCGATTAGGCCTTAGTCGACCACGCGGGTCCAGTGCGGGTTGGTCGACTTCACACACAACCTTCGAGTTTCTTCGCAGGCGTGTGCAGGTTTCCTCACGATGTTTTCCTTCACCGTTAAAGCAATCGGTAAATGATGTACGTAAGTTTTTGAAAAACTCATTGGTACATTGGCCGTCCAGATTTGAACCCGGTACCTCTGGTTAGATGGACCCAGTCGTTACAGGTTGAGCCACCGACGCTTTTTGTCAAGGGTTTACCAACTGTGAATAAAAAAAAGTCCAAAAACATTTTCGCTCAGGTAGCATACGAAAACGGCAAGCAGTTAATAGTACCAGGGACTTGTGAACGAGAGGCCGGTAGCCGGGCGTAATGACACCGTTACCATTCCAGGTGGCGCGGCGGCCGGCGCAGCCACAGACTTCTAAATATGCAAAGCGAGCCCCGCAAATATCGAACCGACTTATTACGCTTTAATTCCCTTTAAATGGTGGATTGGATGGGGTTGTATCTCATTAACCTAAGCAAATACAACTCGGAATTAAAGTAATAAATCGTCTGAAAATTTCGTGTTTTTCTTTAGTTGGTCGGGAAGGCGTAATTCTTCTTGTTTTTTTTTACTTTATAGAAGGAAGATTAAAGTGTAGTCATTAAGTTATAGATTTTTCGGGCCCTATATTTTACAGACAGCCTGTATTGGGCAGGGCACATAGCTCGTAGAACAGAGTGGTGACCGCGCACCGGGAAACATAGCGTAGTAAAACCTCCCACGCGGTCTGTCAGTGGACGTTTTTCGGCTGATTTGATGATGATGATGATTTAACAGACATATCGTTTTGCGTCATGATGATAGGACACCTAATTAGACACGATAATTTTATCAAGAAGATAATAGAAGGAAAGATCGCAGGAAAGCGCGGAAGAGGAAGACCTAGAATTTCTTATATAGACCAAATTAAGAAAAAAGTTAAGGTGGAAACGTATAGAGAAATGAAGGAGATAGTGTAAGAGAGAGAGACCTAAAAAGATCTACACCAACAAGAGCACGTACGGCTCTTAAATTACGATGATGATCGTTTTGCGGTGTGAAACTTTATTAGTTCCTACTGTCAACGCTTTCCTTTCATTCTTATTTTCTTCTTTCGTGTCGACAACAAGACATATCTCTCCGGCCAAGTATGACTGTGGCCACCTTAACTGCTTAACCTTTCATTAAAAAAATGTCGAAATAAAAAACAATCAAGTATTGTTTTAATGGTGATATTTATAGTCATTATCGATTCCATAGCTAGAAAATTGCTACATTCCCTCTCGTATATCTACCAGATACGCTGAAACTACCAGGTTTATGATATAGCGTCCCCACTTTCCGCTATTTCTGCCAACACCATAAGGTGAAGGACCAGTTACGTTAGGTCTTGCCGCCAAGACCCGGTACTCTGCAAGACGAGAGCCTCGTGGAAGAGAACCACTACCTACTGTCCAGGTAGGTCCCGGAGCTGTAGGCACGCTCACCTCCCGCGGCTTTCGCTGCTGGCGGTGAAAATTGCTACATTCCCTCTCGTATGTCTACCAGATACGCTAAAACTACCAGGTTTATGATATATCGTCCCCACTTTCCTAAAATTGCTACAGTTGTGATGACTAAAACATTCTCCAATAACCTGATGATAAAAAGACCGCGATATCGTGTCGCGTCGTAGTAAAAATTGCCAGCCGCCGCCGCTGTGTATTGTGCCCGAAATGACACGTGAAAGGCGTCGAGAGCTCCCGCGCTGCCGGCACAAAAGGCTTACAGACGCGCGCACCAGAAGATTTTAATGAGGCAACGACCGGCTCTGTGTGATTTTATCGCGTGTGCCGTAATGAGAAATAACCAAGCGCATCCTCTTTGACTGCGCTCATGTGGCTCTCTAAACAGTGCTACAAGACTCCCTCACTATGAAGTATGCGTAAACGTAGTTATCATCTTACTATTAAGATTAATATACTACTAATATTACAAACGTGAAAGTTTGTAAGAATGTATGGTAGAAATCGCTCTCAGCGATAAGGCCGCCTAAATTGTACGTCTCTTAGTTTTTTAAATTTAAAATTTTGCTTAAGTACCGTCAAACTTGGCAACTTTACCTTCTGTAAGCAACTTTACCTTCTGTAAGCAACTTTACCTCTAGTGACAAATAATGCTACTACTAAAAAATAATAGCCAATAGAGGAACTCCCGATAGAAATAGTATCTTTTCAAATATATTTCTGGCAACATTAGGTTTTTTTCACACTGGCAACATGCACAGTTATGCCAATATGACCGTTTATTTCTGGAGTACGTATTTTCGGAGTTGGTGTAAAATTTCGTTCATAGTACCTAAACTATTGGTTGCAGGTGAGTAAAATTTTAATATACTATGCAAAATATATCAGAGATTACTTGCAAAAGAGCATAAATATAACCATTTATAAAACACCTTCTTGGGTAATGTAATTATGGGTTAGGTAAAGTTGCCACTGACAGCTCTTTGGCATCTTTACCTATAGCTAGGGTTGACACAGTAAAAAAAAATTAGACTTGATTTATTGATGAGTAGGTTTGTTTTTGACAAAGTTTGTTTATCTGTGCATTTTGAATACACTGTGGAGGTCTTCACTCTTTATTGTTTTAATAATATTATCCAGTATAAAGTTTTTTTCATATCTACTGGTGTGGAGTTTTTGTGACAGCCCTATCTTTTGTATGAAAATCAGGCCGAATCCTATGGCAACTTTACCTACTAGCCTGTGTTGCCACTTTTTGTAAGTTCCTATTCGCACATTGTTGCTATATATAATTTTTAATACGTAAAGGCAAAGCATCTTTACCAAGTTTCCAAAATAGACTTGTACTTCTATGAAAAAAGTAAGTAGGTAATGATGCCAAACGTGTGACAATTTTACCTGTGTTCGTTTTCTCTCTTGAGAATCTTATTTTTTGGGTATTTGGAACAAGTTATTAGAAAAATCAAGTCATGGGTGTATGATATATGATAATCGTGTACTATTTATAAAATTAGAGGAAAATGCTTTTTCCAAAATTTTACTTTAGTTTTGGCGTAAAAATATGGTAAAGTTGCCATGTTTCACGGTATTTATTTATTTTGATGTACAATAAAGAGTTATATGAGTTTGAGTTTGCGTATGTTTGTTACTCTTTCACGCAAAAACTACTGAACGGATCAGTCTGAAATTTGGTAGGTAGACAGATTAGGACCTGGATTAACACATAGGCTACTTTTTTCCACGCTCGCGAGCCGCTTGTGGCTCGCAAGCTGTGCACTCTCAACAAGTCATAGAAACGTTGTCCACGCGGGTGAAGCCGCGGGAAACAGCTAGTCATCTTATAATCCTTTCCTTACTAAACTTGTTTGTTTGTTACCTTTTCACGCTTCCACACCTCAACCAATTTTGATAAAATTTGGCATGCAGGTAGCCTGTATTACTGGGAAGGACATAGGCTACTTTTTGTTCCATGAAAATAGCATAGTCCAATGCAGTTTCTGAGCGAACTGCAAAGATACTGTTTTTGGTTAATTTTCTTAACATGGCAACGGAACAATTGATTGTTGTGATTTTTTGCATAGAGATGGTTGAGGGGGCTGGGAAATGACATAATTTACTAATTAGCAAATCCTGACAAATTTTCCGAGGGATCTATGGAAAACTCATTTCCACGCTCGCGCACGTCGGCGTCGCAACGGAGCAACTGATTGAAGTGATTCTTTGTATAGAATTGGTTGAGTGATAGATAGATAAACATTTATTCAGAGCCCACACAAGCAAAAAAAAACAGGATATACAATGCAAGAAATAATAATAATAATAATGAAAACTACTTAAGTGGGTGGTAAGTGACATAGACTGCTAATCAGAATACTCCGATATATTTCCTGAGGGATCTGGAGAAAACTGACGTCCATAATCGCGAGCCGCTTGCGGCTCGTGCACCATTTACCTTCAGAGACAGTCATTACAACGATGTCCACGCGAGTGAAGCCGTGGACAAAAGCTAATTAAGATTATAAAATTGTTTGGACAATGTACTAATGTAAGGTTGTATCTGAAGTTCTTGTAATGATTTTTTTTTCACAATTGGTAAGCCCTTGGCATCATCTCACCTGATGGTAAGTGACGATGATGCCGAAGATGGAAGCGGGCTTACCAAGATTCTCCAACGCAATGGAGAACTGGCTATCTTATCTTCAAGCCGGAACACATCAATGTTGTTAACACTGATGTTTGGCGGCAAGACTTAGATAAAATGGTGGTAGCTAGCCAGGCGGGCTTAGAAAATGCCCTACCACCAACCAAACCGAGTCTTACAAATTGACCCCACCGGGAATCGAACCCGCGACCTCCTGGTGTGAAGCGAATGGGCTAACCATTACGCCACGGAGGCGGTCAAAAATTATTAATTGCGGACACTTTGAATATTTCCCAAACATCCCTTTGAATGAATGTCAGCGGTATTCCAAATGCAATAAAAACAAATTGGGCGATAAGTTAGTTAGTGAGGCCGCACACACCGGCCAATTTTCATCAATGCAAATCACGTCGTCGACTCGTCAACCCAATTACCAAGAAGTGAATTTAAATAAAGATAAGTATCGCCCTCGAGGAGACAATGCTAATAGGAGGTGGAGACGCGATAATAGGCGCCGACTGGGGCGCGGTGTCGCGCGGTGCGGTGCGGTGTGGAGCGACGCGGCGTCGGCCGACGGCGGCGCGCTTCCTTGGAGGCCAAGGTGCCTTTATTAGATCCCTTGAATTAAGTGCCCGTGAGCCTGAAACACTTGCCCAATTAGTGATAAGCCTTAGGTTACTTTATAATGCAAATGTTGAATCGTTTGAGTGAGTCTTTTTGCCTCGCTCGTAACTTTTTGTTATGAAATTCACTTCTTTGTTGTTTCCAAAAACCAACTGGACATCCGGAAAATAAGACGATCAATAGGAATGATGACAGCATCAGAAATTATTTTTGAAAAACCTAAAAACTTTTTGGTACAAGCTTTTAATATTGCATTGTCATGCGATATACATATGCATGCAAAATTTCAGCTCAATCGGAAACCGGGAAGTAGGTCAAAATTAACTTGAAAGATTTCACCCGAACAAACATACATACATACATTCCAAACTCTTGATCACTAAACTGCCCTCATACTTAAACTTCGGAAAACCTTACTCGTTTTATTTTCCATCAATTCTTAGATTTTTAATTCATCAAAATCACAAAATGAGTACATAAATGATGCTGCAAAACTATGTCGTCACGCCTAGGTATTTCAAACATTATTAGAACAAAATGTCGTATTTGACAGGATGATAAAAAGTAACTCAGATGACTAGCATTCGTCATCCCTAATAAGACGCCATAGTTCATTACCTACTTCGATCATCTTTAGAACAAAACCTCGTTTCTGACAGTTCATAAAAATTAAGTGAATTAGGCCTTTACCGCATTGAAATAATCAGAGATGGAGGTGTTTGCTACCTATGTTTGGTTTCAAGGTTAATAAAAACCAAAGCTAAGTATGAGAATTGAAATTATAATTATAATTTGTCAGCGACCAGTTTCGAACACCATTAGTCTGCCTGAAGATGGTGTTCGAAACCGGTCGCTGACAAATTATTAACGCAGTTTTATTTCTTTTATGGGGATTTAGTGTAGATAAATACCAATATGTGTAACTGTTGAACAATGAACATGTTTGACAGATGAATAAAAGTAAATCAGATGACTAGCATTCGTCATCCCTATTCTCAGTTGTTTAAGAATTTGACGTTATATTGAGTGTCAAACAGCAGATAGAGGAGATTGAAGGAGTGTTTCAGATGACATATCTTTTTGTGGTATTGCGGCGCTGGGTACCGTTTATCAAGTGGACAATAACAGACGCGCCGTGGCTGCGTTTTCCACACTTGCAACAAATATTTCACAATAACAGTGTGACATTGATAAAAGTATTAAGTTGCAAACTTTAAGAACAAAGAGCACTTTATCTGTCTAGGCAATGTATATAAGGTGTAACAAAATTAGCTCACACTATTTTAACTGGTGCTTCTACCCATGAAACTGAACAACTTTCCCCATGGAGCCCATAGTCAAATCTCAAAAAAAAAATTGGCTCTCCCATACTAACTCGATCAGCTGATCAGCCAACTTAGTTTGGGAAGTTCAATTTTTTTTTTTGAGATTTGACTATGGGTTGCATGGGGAAAGTTGTTCAGTTTCATGGGTCGAAGCACCAGTTAAAATAGTTTCAGCTAATTTTGTTAGACCTCATATATTAGTACTAAAATACAGTTTGGACACTCCCTAACGCTCTCTAGATTGCGACCTCACCCCCTCTTCACCCAGATTGATACAGATTGGTTACAGTTTGGTTGTCGAACGTATATGATTGCGCCGCCATTTTGTTTGTTCCGTCATTCGTTTTTTGAAATGTCATTTTTGGCCCGTTGTATGAAATGTCTAGGGTGTGCTATAGTAAATAAGGGCCACCTAAGTTTTCACAGTACATTTTCATACAGAGGGGTGGTTCAAACAGCCACGATTTTTTTTAATCAAGAAAATTAAGGAAACTTCGAAGTGAAGTTTTTAGGTTATAACCCAGGAGGTAACGACAAATTTGGTAACGATAACGGAAATGGATAAACTTATGTTGAGAGGATAAATTGCAACCCTCTGATGTTAAATATGTCGGTCTGCCTGCGCAAAGTGGTTGCGTTATGTACTTATAGCGCCTGAAAAACTAGTTATCGTGACCAAAAAAAAGTTGCACTCCGGGAGTGCCGGCGGAAATGAAAACTTGAATATTGACGTTGTGCATTTTTGATATTTTGGAATGGTTAGGGAATAATTTTGCACAAATTGATAGATAGATAGATAGATAAATCATTTATTCATTGACAGTTTGCTTTGATTATCAACATAAAAGTACTATCATTTATGTGGTAGAATACAATATTTATTTATTGCGCTATCGTACATAAAAATTACGATTTATATTACATTAAAAAGTTTATATTTTAGAAAAATCAACTTTCATCCATAACTTCCGGCTGTCTAATCTCCATCCGTCTTACGAATTTTCGATCAGGTCACGTGTCCTGACGCGAGTTTAACATTTTTTACCCATTACAAAAAAAGTGCACAACGCCGCTAAAGAAGTTTTCACTTCAAAAAACGATTAGAGGGAAATGGCTGAGTAAGATATAAAATGAAAGTACTAGTTGTACTCATGGCAATTATGCAAAAACTGACCAATAATTCGTCTGCATTATGGAGCAACGCACGTTAGTAAAAATAAATATTTTTGAAGATATTCACATTTTGTACAAAAAAATATAAATCATTGAAAAGAAGGCGCGACGTGCTTAGCAATAAAACAAAATAAGGTTGTAGTTTTTCCACAATCCGTCCGCTAAAGGATAACATGTTACTTTATATCTATTTTCTGTATTCACTCAGGGTTTATGTACGTCGAATAGTCACGTCCGCCGGGCGCGGGTGAGGCATATAAATAGGCGAAAGTCCGGACCGGACCGGCCGGCCGTTTCTTTATCTGAGGAGATCTTAAAAGAATTTGATCGTACACGAAAATATTACGAGCAACATCTGTGACAAGGGACGTAGAAACTTAAATATTCGGCTATATGGCAACACTGTCGGCCCGTGGTTAGGTTAACTTTATGCAGCTCTCCCCTAACTTTCGACCCTCGTGGGTCACGCTGATAGATTATTTTTGACCGGCTTCCGAAAAGGAAGAGGTTCTCGATTCTACTGTATGATTTTTTTTGTATGTTTGTTACGCGATATCTTCGCAGGTTGTGAACTGATTTTTATGATTCTTTTTTTTTCGATAGGGTATTCTGCCAGGTTGGTCCCATATAAATTTCATCAAAATTGGTCTAGTAATTATTAAGAAACTTAACAAAAATAAAACTAAGTGGTTGCGATGGATGTCGGTTTTTAAGGTTCCGTACATAAAGGGTAAAAACGTGACCCTATTACTATCACTTCGCTGTCAGTCCGTCCATCCGTCTGTCTGTCTATCTGTCCTTCTGTCACCAGGCTGCATTTCATAAACCGTGATAGCTGGACAGTTGAAATTTTTACAGATGATGTTCTTCCGTTGCCGCTTTATAGCGGCATATTTTTAGTATTGGTTGCTATCAATAAATACTAATAATTAGAAAAAGTGAAAAAATAAGGGGGATCTCCGTACAAAAAAACTTGTATTTTTTAACATGAAGAAATCAGCGCCATTTAGTATGATGGTACGGAACCCTATGTGTGCGATTCGGATTCGCACTTGGCCGGTTTTTTTAACGTGTTTATCGTTTCCATTTATGAATAGAATAGAATAATAGAATAGAATAAATGTTTATTCAGTGATAAGTACACACAAGTGATATATTGCGTAGTTTTTAAAACACAATAGTTTGTACCTATCAGTGAAAAGATAGCAGCTCAGCATATGCTGTCATCACAGCGCTGATTTTTAGCTATTTATGACAGTCATAGCATAACGTCAGAGCAAAAACACATAGATAGTAAACATGCACTCTGCATTTGGACAGTGTCCAGTTGCGCTTTTTTTGACGCTGCTGAAAAACACATAACTTTGACGCGAGGCGAGAGCAGAGGGCAGGCGTCCTAAAGTAAATTACTTTGGAACTGTATTAACTGATTGGTGTCCATTAGTCTTGCAAATACTTAGTTTATCAACAGTAAACTGTATCTAATAGTAATATATAAAGAGCGTCGATGGCGTAACGGCTAGGGCCGCCGGCTCCTGTCCGGGAGGTTGTGGTTCGAATCCCGCCACGTACCAATGTTTTTTCGAATTTCAATCTCATGTACGTTTATCCGACGCTCTTATGGTAAAGGTAAACATTGTGAGGAAACCTGCACACGCCTGCGAAGAAACTCGCAGGTTGTGTGTGAAGGTGACTTACCCGCACTGGGTCCGCGTGCCCTCGGTTGGGACGTATATATGATGGATGTGATTATCTATATACATAATATATATAAAGTTGGGTTATTTACACCATTTATAATTCAAGAACGGCTGGACCGATTTCATGATTTTTGGTTTGTTGGATTTGTCTCGACCCCGAACAGCAGTATAGATAATCTATTATCATATCAGCTCATATACATCCCCACCGAGGGGCTTGAGCCTACCCTGAATTAGGGCGATCGGGCCTTAGTCGACCACGCTGGCCCAGTGCGGGTTGGTCGACTTCACACACATAACCTGCGGGTGTCTTCGCAGGCGTGTGCAGGTTTCCTCACGATATTTTCCTTCACCTTAAGAGCGTCAGATAAACGTACATATGAAATCGAAATTCGAAATCACATTGGTACGTGGCGGGATTTGAACCTCGACCTCCCGGACAGGAGGCGGCGGCCCTAGCCGTTACGCCACCGACGTAATTTGTAAGTAATTAGGTTTATTAGTTCAGCTATTGCGTTACTTTAGTTCAGTTCTACTCACTACCTACACCTGCGAGTTTAAACCTTATTTGCAGCAAAGTATATATATTAGTACTAACATACAGTAAGGACACTCCCTGCCGCTCTCTAGATTGTGACCTGACCCCCTCGTCATCCAGATTGGTTGCAGTTTGGTTGTCGAACGTATAGGATTTAGCCGCCATTTTGTTTGTTCCGTCATTTGTTTTTTGAAATGTCATTTCTGGCCCGTTGTATGAAGAGTCCAGGGTGTGTTTGCAGCTAGCATTTTGTAACAACCACGCTATGTTATGTAGTTTTTATTACATTTTTTTTAGAGTTTTGTACCCTAAAAAGGTAAAAACGAAACCCTTATAGAGTCACTCGTGTGTCTGTCTGTCCGTCCATCTGTCACATCCAATTTGCTCGGAAACTACTGAACCGATTGGGTTGAAATTTAGTACACATATGTAAGTCGGTAACCCAAAGACGGGTGTATAACGTAAAAAAATATTTTTTTTAGATCGGGGGCCACTTTTGGGGGGTAAATTAAAAAAATAATTTCTTAACGTATTGTATGACATATCAAAAGAAAAGTCTTGTTGCGATAATCTTAAATATATTGTTTAGTAATTTTAAAGATAAATGCTTTTGAAGTTATTTAAAAAAATAGGCAAAATAGACCATTGCCCCTAACTCCGAAACTATTGGGCCTAAAATCTTTAAAACATTCACAGTAAATAAGATTGAATGCATAGATTACAGGAAAATATATGATTCAATCTAAAATCCTTCCATTTTTACAGGGAAACTAAATTTCTATAGTCCAGAATAAGTAGACCCCTATTTACCTAGAGTAAAGTATGTAATGTAATGTAATTTCATTTATTCATAATTTAAAAATACCATTTACATTATCTTTACAAGCTCAGATATACCCAAAACGATAATATAATTTATGCGTATGGTGTAAATATTTAATCATCATATCAGCTCATATATGTCCCCACCGAGGAGCTCGAGTCTACCCTGAATTAGGGCGATCGGGCCTTAGTCGACCACGCGGGCCCAGTGCGGGTTGGTCGACTTCACACACAACCTTCGAGTTTCTTCGCAGGTGTGTGCAGGTTTTCTCACGATGTTTTCCTTTACCGTTATAGCAATATATAATACATTAATTTTAATCGCTCTAATTCAAGATAGGCTCGAGCCCCTCGGTGGGGACGTATATGAGTTGATATGAATGAATAAATTTAAACTACATTATTAGGTACTAAGAAAATTGACCACCTCTTCTGTGAATCTCGCCAACGAACAATGAAACAAGTCAATAACACGCGAAATTCTATTTAAAGTTCTATTGGTAGTTAAAATTTTGGTGCGGAACCCTATTTGTGTCACCCCGAGTCGCAGTTGGCCGATTTATTAATTAAAATTTTATGGCAGCTCCTCACCTGATGGTAAATCGGACGAATTATAAAAAAAATTGGCGAAAAATACGTTACATTATATAAGGTCTAACAAAATTAGCTGAAACTATTTTAAGGGCAAGTTCAGTAAACGAAACTGAACAACTTTTTCTTCAGCGACCATACCGAATTCTAAAAAAAAATTGCCACATTCCATTATTGCCCACTATAATATTCTCGTGTTGTAAGTATTCCTTTCTTTTCGCTGGATTCGTGCCTTGCCGCAACGAAACTGCGCTGTGCCTGGCCGTTGACCTTTGGTAGTTCTCTCAATCAATTCTTATTTAAAAACGAATATTACCTATTTAAAACCTTATAGTTCCCCTTTTAGATGTAGGTAGTAAAATACAACCCAACAGGTATTTACACTTTTCGAAAAATAAGAAATTGAGCGGCTTCTTTGAAGTTGAGTCCATTGAACTATTTTGCTGCTCGCTCGTAGGTACATTTCGCCTACAAACAAGTGCGATGCGTGCGCGAAAAAAATATCTCAGTTACTCTCGCGCACTCATTGAGTTACGTTCTCAAAGCCTAACCTACAGATTGTGACCTAAGTGCCTAAGTTAAGTGTTTTATTGTGAAAATGCCATGTACAACAATATTTGGACATGGCGGTGTGATATGAAGTTTGTAACCACAACCTAATAGACACCAGGAACATGTTTCAAGATTTTCATAGCCGTAGACCCCATCTACATGCCATCTACACACAATACTATAGGTGCTTTGCAGCGATTCCGGGATTACGGTACTTTTACGAGTATGCCACGACCTGTAGATGCCGGTCAACCAAGAAAATCACCGGAGACATAAGAAGCAAGTAGGTAGGTAGTTCGCCTTAGCCTGTTTGCGGACAAGTCACATTAAAGAAAAATCTATTTGTTTGGAAATGGCCAAACATGTAAACAAATCATTTTATCATTTTAGCTTAATCACTTACATTTGGACATCAAGGATTTTATTGACATAAATACTGTGTTTTAGTTCATTTAAGACTTGAAACCCAATTGAAACTAGTTTATTTTGAAGTTCATGTTTTGTTTACATGTCTGGCTATTTCCAAACAAATAGGGTTTAGATACCTACAACGCTGTGTCCGACGCGACGGAAGACACGGCCACGGCTGGCTTGTACTATCATCTGTGTCTGTGGCGGAGCCCGGCGGAGGCGCGTCAGCGCGTGGACTGCTACGGTACGATGGCCAGTGCCGGATTTATAAAGATTTCTTTTTTTTTATTGTAGATTTTTTTTCTAAGATTTCAGTATGGTCGCTGAAGAAAAAGTTGTTCAGTTTCGTTTACTGAACTTGCCCTTAAAATAGTTTCAGCTAATTTTGTATATAAGGTCTAACAAAATTAGCTGAAACTATTTTAGACCTTATATATATATACGCGTCGCCACGGAATGCGTCGCCACGTCAGAAATCGGTTTTACGTGTGGCTATAGAGTTTCACATCAAAAATTGTGAGCAGTCACGGGACGCCTGGCAGATGTGAAACACTCACTACTATAAATAGACTGTATATTATACCATTATATAGCGGGGCGACGCGTCGCCATGGCATGCGTCGCCACGCCAGAAATCGGTTTTACGTGAGGCTATAGATGTTTCACATCAAAAGTGGTTATAAAGTCGGTCGTTGACGGCGGTACTTATTGGTCTTAATGCGGCCAGCCGTCAGCGCCCAGCGCTCGCGCTAGCAGCGAACGCACTGTCCTGATACATTCTGTATTCCTTGCAGACAAGCAATCAATATCTGTTCAAGCACTAAGCACGGACAGGCACGCTGTTTGTGTGGCTACGTTTTTATTAATATATCTTTCTAGGTACTTATCTTTTCTTACAGATACGAATGAATTTAAAGTCGCAAGAGTATTACGTGATCAGTATTAGGAGTCGAACCCAAGCTGCATGAAAATAGAGGGCGATGTTTATATTCTAGAACATATTGCGAAAAAATGAGCCAGGTTGCGTCGGGGCGCACGTCACGCGTGCGAAATAAAATAACTGAGCCAACTCGGTGCGGATGGGGCTTGATACATATTTGAATACATTACTGAACACGTAGATAATGCCACCGACACGCCATAGATATTCATAACGCCTGCTCAAGTTTGCTGTGAATACAAATGTCTCTTGTAACCATATGAATTAGGTGACAAAACTTTGGTAGCGTCTGTGATGTGTGAGATTGCTCACGCGCATCTGACTCAAGTTTAATTAACGGCGAAATAAGAAAAATGTATGTTTTTTTTTTAATAAATATTTTTATGTAAATTTAGTATCTGCTATGTATACTAAAACTCAATTGGCATACAAATTAGGCCGTTTGGATATCCATGTTCTTTTCCCATCTCAAAAAAAATATTTTTGAACACTTTTTACTAATTATGTATAACAAGTGATAGACAAACAGTTAGTAAAAAAAACGCTAAACACGTTAAAAAACCGACTTCCATCGCTACAACTTATTCGCTACAAATTTTTGCATTTTTATTTTTGTTTTTTGTTAATTTTCTATTAAAGTACAACACCGATTTTTTTTATGAGACCACACGGAAAGCACTAGCTTTAAAATAAAAAAAGAATCATCAAAATCGGTTTACACAGTCAAAAGTTCTGAGGTAACACACATAAAAAAACATACAGTCGAATTGAGAACCTCCTCCTTTTTGGAAGTCGGTTGAAAAACGGATATAATTCCACTTGTAATTTTTACTATTTTGAAGCAACCTTATAGTTTAAAATAACCGACCAAGTGAAAGTCGGTGTTGCACTCCAACGGTTCCGTACCACCACACATCTCTACACAACTATAACATGTCGCTAGCGGTGATGTTTTTATTTGTAATATATCTTTATATTACAAACAAAATTCATCACCGCGACCGACAGAAAAATGCTGTTTTTTTATTCAGTTGGGAGTATGACTCACACTTCTTGGCCGTTTTTATTATTTGTTTTTTTACTTTACAATGCGTACTATAACTACACCAAGTTTCACACTTGTGTGTGTTACCATTTTTACGGTAGAGCTAAATCAAAAATGACTATACAAAACACGTTTTGTTGTATGGGGAAACCCCTTAATTTTTCACATATTCAAATTTTTATTGTTTGTTATTATAGCCGGTCGTAATACACATTCTATGAAAAATTCAACTATCTACCTACTATTCATCACCATCATCAATCAGCTCATACACGTCCCCACCGAGGGGCTCGAGCCTACCCTGAATTGAGGCGATCGGGCCTTAGTCGACCACGCGGGCCCAGTGCTTTGCTACCTATTACGTTCATGAAATACAGCCCGCTGACAGACAGACGGACGGACATATAGATGGACTGACAGCGGAGCTTAGTAATAAGGTCCCGTTAGTCACCCTTTGGCACACCCTATAAATATTTATGAAAAGATCGTAAAAGCGAATTAGAAATTCTGTTTACTCGAGTAAAATTACCTAATCCATTAGAGTGACTCATATTGAGTCTCAAACAAACATCGGGCTGATAAGATAATCCGAACATATTGGTCGGGAACTTTCAACCTTGCTCGCTATTAGGTATTTGATCTAAACTTGGCCGTGAAGTTGTGTAATGGCAAATTTATCGTGCATGAAGTCGGAGTGCTAAAGCCTGCCGCACACAAAACCTCCAAGGGTCTTTATCCACCAAAGACAGACTAGACTCTCACATTTCCTCTCCGCTTCGTTTCGATGTATGGAAGTTTCACATATGAGGGGTATAGAAGCAAAGTGACTTCAGTCCTATGTCACTGAAAATCGAGAATCCATCTTTTTTGTTTTAACATGAAAACAGTTTGTATTGGAATGGGGCGTGTTTGCTGCTAAAGTCGTTTTAGAAAATAGATTTACTCGAGACTGAAGTGTATTTGCACCTAAAATTTTTTGCTGACATGTAGTCATAGACACAAAGAAAAACTTGACATTCACAGATTAAAAACCACCAAATATGGACTGGGGTCACTTATACACCCCTTATATTTCCGCTTTTTTCCGCTTTGCAACGAGCCGTCGATAAAAAACCCAAGACATCTTCAAAGCGCTTGCAACAGTGACTTATATATTACTGGCGTAAGGACCCGGCCAACGCGCGCGACTAATGGTCCCAGCGAATTGGTGCGAAAATCGAAAGTTTCGCACACTCGCGACTCAGTCGTCTGCGGGAAATGGCACAGTGCGGTGGAAAGATATTCCATATAAAAATGCCTTATTGTGTTGTTAGAGGCTGTATAAATCACGAAAGAAAGGCTAAAAAGAAACATGGGATGTTGTATCATCGTTAAGTAACCTTACATTGTATTTTTTCTTGAAACAAATTAAATAAACGAATTTTAAAGCGACAATTCTACCAAGGTTCTTTTAACGCGGCACTGACGTCAACTCTCGCCCACGCTAGTTCGTACGAGTTATGTTAGATGGCGCTACTTTTTGCTTGTATCAAGAAAATCTGAGTCAAATATGGAGACGGGCGGATCCTTCTATTCAAATCTGTGGCTTGCAACCAATTTTAACCGCCTCCGTAGCTTAGAGGCAAAGTTCACTGGCTTTACACAGGAGGTCGTGGGTTCGATTGCCGGCGGGGTCAATTGTAAGACTCGGTTTGGTTGGTGGTAGGGTATTTTCTAAGCCCGCCTGGCTAGCTACCACCATCTTGCCATCTACCAAGTCTTGCCGCCAAATATCAATGTTGATATCATTGGTGTGTTCCGGCATGAAGATAAGATAGCCAGTTCCCCATTGCGTTGGGGAATCTTGGTAAGACCACTTCCATCTTCGGCAACATCGTTACTTATCACCAGGTGAGATGTCAAGGGTTTACCAATTGTGAATAAACAAAAAAAAAAGTAACAACTTATTACAATTTTGCATTATTATTTTTGATTTTTGTCAATTTTCTTATAAAGTTTTACGTAGATTTTGATATTTTTTTTATGGGACCACACGAAAAGCACTAGCTTTCAAATAAAAATCATCAAAATCGGTTCTCCCAGTCAAAAGTTCTGAGATAACACACATAAAAAAACAGTCGAATTGAGAACCTTCTCCTTTTTGGAATTCGGTTGAAAATTACGGTTTCTTTTTATTCTAATAATATTATTTTAGTAAACAATTTAAAAAGGATATTTTGGTGTTTGTTACCTTCGAGGTGAGCGATGGCTGACTTTCGCCTTATACTCGTGAACGGGTGCTGTCCGTGTGAACTGGCCTACTCTTGTCAAAGGCATTAACGACAAATTCAATAATTTTCGTCTACTACTTCTCGCGTTATGTTGTTTTCATGCACAAAT
Organism: Coleophora flavipennella; assembly: GCA_947284805.1. Taxonomy (NCBI): domain Eukaryota; kingdom Metazoa; phylum Arthropoda; class Insecta; order Lepidoptera; family Coleophoridae; genus Coleophora; species Coleophora flavipennella. The sequence goes on from OX369292.1 coordinate 2,983,388, forward strand.
GAAATTATTGGTTTTATGCTAATGATTTTATTGAAATTATTAACAGATGAGAGTTCGCCCTGGAGCTTCACGACCTCATTCCCCCCTCTCCATTTCATCATCGGACGACCAGGCGCGGAGGGCGGTTCCACTCCTTTGTCGTTAAATTTTCCACCTTTACGCACGAAGCGTTTTGCTTCTTCCTTCATCATGCGAACGGCCAAGGAGTGAAATTCCCTGCCGGCGTCTGTATTCCCCGATTCATATAATTTAGGAATCTTCAAGACGAGAGTGAATAAGCACTATTTAAGCTTGCGTGTTACATCCTCGGCTGCATTGGCACTTACCATCAGGTAACGTGCAGCTAAACGCACTCAATTTTTTTATTGAAAAAAAAAAGATTGTTTTTAACTTTTTTACAATTTGACATGTAATGTAATCGCTATCTTATGACCACCAGAAAGAATGTAAAATGCTACTATTTTTAAACGACTTTAAAAAAAGGAGGAGGTTTCTCAATTCGACCGTATATATATTTGTCGGAGCGTCATTGAAAACACGACCAATACCAGCTCGAGATAAGTTTACATAGATCGTTACACTGTATTTGGATCAAACGTCAGGTATTAGTACCTGGGTGAAACCGGTGGTGGCGTGACAATCGCTTGTACTCGTGAGACGATCGTTTGTGGTAGCAAAGGTGACGTATTAACGGAAGGCTGTTTTTGATTAAGGTTGCAGCACTGAGTTTAGAATTTATTAGATCTGCGGTGAAGCCACATTAGCTGGACGTCAGTCTCGTGGCAGACACTTTTTGACGGAGCGTCGAGCAGAACACAAGTAGTGGTGATCTGTGAGCAAAACGGACGTGTCACGCTATCGCTGGGATCACCGCGTTTGCATCCATTGTAATCCAAGGCATCCTGTACAATTTTGATTGCCGAATGATCAAGACTATTGGAGAAGGACCTCTGAGATGTAGCTGCATTGTTATTTCGACGCCCACAACCGAAATAGTTAAGGACTGGACCACAAGGCCGTCCATAACCTAACCACCACCCCCTTCGACATATTTTTTTTATGTGTGTTCGCGTATAACTTCGCCGTTTAAGAACCAATTTTTATGGTTCTTTTTTGTTGGAAAGGAGATATCCCAAGGGTGGTACCATGATAAGGAAACCAGGATCTGATGATTGCATCCCAGAGAAATGGATGGGAACCTAAGTTTCCTGTTTGAAGTCGGGTTTTTTTTTGGTCAAACTTATCCTTACTTATTAATATTATAATTGTGTTTGTTTTTTTGTTTGTTTGTTACCTTTTCACGCTTCAACACCTTAACCAATCTTGACGAAATTTGGCATAGAGGTAGCCTGTGTCACTGGGAAGGACATAGGCTACTTTTTATCCCGTGAAAATAGCATAGTCCGATGCAGTTCCTGAGGGAACTGAAAAAAAACTCTTTTTTGGTTAATTTCTCTAACATCGCAATGGCTTGTTGTGATTTTTTGTACACATAAGGTTGAGGGGGTGGGATATGACATAATTTACTAATAAGCATATCCCGACATAGTTCCCGAGGGATCTGGGGAAAACTCATTTCCACGCTCGCGCACGTCAGCGTCGTTAAAACGGAGCGACGGATGGAAGTGATATTTGTATAGAATTTGTTGAGAAGGTGGGAAGTGACATAGACTGCTAAATAGAATAGCCCGATATAGTTCCTGAGGGATCTGGATAAAACTCATGTCCACGCTCGCGAGCCGCTTGCGGCTCGCGCACCACTCACCATTGAAGACAGTCATAAAAACGATGTCCACGCCGGCAAAGCCGCGGACACAGATAAGAATTTTTTTTTGCCGCTCACCGCGGGCAAAAGCTAGTGAATAAATATTTTGAAATCTTTCGAAATCGATGAGTATAATTAACTTTGAAAGGATTTCAAGTGACCTGAAAGACAGTCGGTGTGCAGTGGCCCTTACATCGTGTTTGTCAGCGTCGGTGGCGGCAGGAGCAGCCGGTTTCCTGTAAACACGTCCATTGTGTCCGACGTGTTGCCAACTCTCACGCCTTCTCGGCGAAATGTTACAAATTATTTTGTTTATCACCATACGGTGCGTGCGTGTTGTCCAACTGTATGGGGGAAATGAGGAACAAAATTTGTATGTTTTGCCCTTGTTAAGTTATACCATTTTTAATATGGTTATACTCCCACTCAATTTAGTTGATACTTTTGATTGTAGGTTCTTGGTGGAACATTATATCACACATATTGGAGTACTTTATTTTTTTTATTTTTTTGATTAAAAATTTGAGTGCGTTTGGCTGCACCTCACCTGATGGTAAGTGCCGATGCAGCCGAGGATGTAAGCAACCATGTCTTAGTCCTGTATGTCATGACTGGCAACACACACCAGTCGAAAACCTTGATCTTAAGACACTACGGTATCTGGGACCTGAAGATATTGCGAAGCTTCCCGAACGCTGCCCAGCCGAGTTGGATTCGACGATTGATCTCTTTCTCAAAGTTGGACCTACCCAACTGGACTGTTTGTCCCAGGTACACATATTCGGTAACAACTTCGAGTGTAGAGCCTTCAACCTTCATAGGAGTAGGTATGACACGGACGTTTGACATAATTTTCGTCTTGTCCATGTTCATTCTAAGACCTACTTGTTGAGAGACTCTACAGAGACCATCGAGCATTGTGCCTAAGTCGTCCATGGTCTCAGCCATAACCACGATATCGTCAGCGAAAGGTGGGTGATGTACTCGCTGTTGATACCGAGTCCTCACCAGTCCAAAGGCTTAAAAACATCTTCCAGGGCGGCGGTGGACAGTTTCGGAGATATAACGTCTACCTATCTCACCACTCCCTCCCTGCAGGCGGATAGGTTCCGACTTTTGATACTGGAGGCAAACCGACATGGTGGCCTTTTCATACAAACACTTCAGTACCTCAATATGTCGATAGTCAATTTGGCACCGCTAGATAGACTGTAACACAGCCCAAGTTTCGACCGAATCAAAGGCTTTTTCATAGTCCACGAACACCCAACGGCTGATTGTACAATTCGCTCTTCTGTATAATCTGCCGCAGCGTATGTATGTGGTCTATCATGGTACTAAAGCCTTTTCGGAAACTGGTTTGTTCGGGAGGCTGGAAGAAGTCAAACCTGCGTACGAGACGATTCGTAATGACTCTTGAAAACAGCTTGTATAGACATGGCTCAGAAGTGAGATGTGTATGACATAAAGCTTTAATTTAAATGTATAAATATTCCAAACTTTAACATTCTACGTTAAGCAGTTTCTGAGAAAATGGACGGACGCTACGGAATCACAAAAATCGGCCAAGTTTGCGTCGGACCACGAAGAGTTTAGGGTTTCGGAGTCTTGAAAACAGTCTCAGGATACCCTAAATCGTTTTTCTAGGTTCAAAGTTCAGAAATACCACGGTTAGACACGGTTTAGCTAGTTTGACGAGCGTTATCTTGGGAACGGCACATCTGACAAAAATGTTTTAAGAAGCATTCTACTTTATTTAAAAAGACCAATCCAATGATATCCCACAAGAAGGGGACTACTTCTACGTGCTGCTTTTACCCACCACTACACAATGTTTGTTTGACAAAAGGTTTTTTTGTGTTATAATGATAAATTTAAAAAAAAATTATAACTGTAGATTTTATAGATGAGGAGGTGCAGTCAAAAACAAGTTTCACTTGTATGGGAGGGCAAAATTTTTTTTCCTTACTGAAATAGTTTTCATTTTTTCATTTTAGTATTTTCTACCATCATTTTTTTTTATTTTTATTCCCATACCTAGTTATTACTTAATTATTTACTTTATTGGATCTGAATATTTCGAGATTGCTACGTACTTTAATTAAAAAATTGTTCATAGAAACCTATAATTTATTTTATAAGACCTATTCAACGTTACGATACCTATTTTACTCGAAGGGGTTCACTAAAGAAAATTAATCCACCTCTGTATGGGAGGCTACACATTTTTATATTTTTATATGTTTTTTTAAAGCGTCGGTGGCTCAACCGGTAACGACTCGGTCCATCTAACCAGAGGTACCGGGTTCAAATCTGGATGGCCAATGTACCAATGAGTTTTTCAAAAACTTACGTACATACTTACCGATTGCTTTAACGGTGAAGGAAAACATCGTGAGGAAACCTGCACACGCCTGCGAAGAAACTCGAAGGTTGTGCGTGAAGTCGACCAACCCGCACTGGGCCCGCGTGGTCGACTAAGGCCTAATCGCCCTGATTCAGGGTAGGCTCGAGCCCCTCGGTGGGGACGTATATGAGCTGTAATGATGACTACATTTTATTACTTCACTAGGTCTAATAGAGTTAGACAAAATTTACTATGATATACGGATAGACGCACGCGCACGGACTGAGACTGACGGTCATGACGATATTATAATGGTTCAGTTTTTTGCCATTTTAGCTCCAGAACCCTAAATGCCTTAAACAATAATTGAAATTACTGACTTCTTACAGACTGCTTTTGTACATACGAGCCGAGTGCATACTTACATACGTACATACGTACATACAGGGTGTGGTATCGGCACATTCGAGAAAGAAGTACTTACTACAGGTCAACGGAGTCCTAGTCTAGTGAGGCCGGATGATTGTACTTACCTACAACATTTTTTTTTTGATGTGTAACATCTTTGCTCTCGCTTTCCTGCAATTTGTGGGAGTGATTTCCATGGGACGGAAATGTGTAAAATGTTTAACAGGAAGTCGCGTTTTTTCAGGCTTTAAAAGCGCGGAAAAGGCAAAGGTACCTATGACCATACAGCCTAGTCTGCCGTATCTTTGCCGTCCTTTTAAAAAGTATTTTGTCACATGTTACACATCATATGCGAGTACTGTAGGTTTTGCTCGATTTTTTTTTATTCTCTATTGGTAAGCCCTTGGCATCATCTCACCAGATGGTAAATGACGATGATGCCGAAGATGGAAGCGGGCTTGCCAAGATTCCCCAACGCAATGGAGAACTGGCTATCTTATCTTCATGCCGGAACACATAAATGTTTTTAACACTGATGTTTGGCGGCAAGACTTAGATAAGATGGTGGTAGCTAGCCAGGTGGGCTTAGAAAATGCCCTACCACCAACCAAACCGAGTCTTACAAGGTGACCCCGCCGGGAATCGAACCCGCGACCTCCTGTGTTAAGCCAGTGAACTTTGCCTCTGAGCTACGGAGGCGGTTAAAACATATTTGTAACATATTTGTTAAGGTAATTAACAGGTCGTTAGATTTAATTTTATCATTGGTAGACAACTAAATATTAATTGTACATTCTCATTTGGTATTTTGTAGTTTGTGTATTGGCAAATTAATATTACTGCATTGATATTAAGGTACGATAATAAATGCAATGAATTGTGTGTAGCTGTTTGAATGCAAATGGGAACATTGCAATGAGTAATATGTGTCAATAGTTGGACTGTGTGTATATGTGTCAATAGGTAGGTAAAAAAGCGTGGGTGGCTCAACCGGTAACGACTCGGTCCATCTAACCAGAGGTGCCGGGTTCAAATCTGGACGGCCAATGTATCAATGAGTTTTTCAAAAAACTTACGTACATATACTTACCGATTGCTTTAACGGTGAAGGAAAACATCGCGAGGAAACCTGCACACGCCTGCGAAGAAACTCGAAGGTTGTGTGTGAAGTCGACCAACCCGCACTGGGCCCGCGTGGTCGACTAAGGCCTAATCGCCCTGATTCAGGGTAGGCTCGAGCCCCTCGGTGGGGACGTATATGAGCTGTATTGATGATGAGCTAGGTACATACCTACCTACCAAGTAGCCACTGTTGATTGTTACATGCAGTAAATATCTAACAAACCAATGCCGCCGGTGTTTCAGCCCTACCTGCATTCATGCCTATAGATACGTCAGTTGCTTATATGTATATCATTTCTGGCTCGTTTGTATGGAGTGTCCGGGGTGTGCCGATACATTAGTTAGAAAAAAAAGTGTGCGTGTCAGCTCCGACGCGCGACAGGAATTTAATCATGAAAATTTTTTTTTCAGATTCCAGCCATCGGCCTTGCATGTATCGCTTCGGACTACGCTCTACGCGGAGCTGGCTCGCATTGGGTGGCATGGCCATGTTGCCTTAGCCTTCGTGACTGAAAAAACGTAATGACGGTAAAGTTTCACCCCATATATATTTTTTTATGAATCAATTCTACAGGATTAAACTCCAAAACCTTGTTAAATTTAGATTTACTAGTAAGTATTAGTAGTAGTAGTTATGCTCATTTATTCAATCCAGAAACAATGTCAATTGTGTAGGAAATATTAAAGTAGGTAATAAATTATAATAAGTGCTAAAAATTAAACATAACTTAAATAATAATAATTAAAAGTAATAAAGTAACCGTAGTCAACAAAAACGAAAAATCTTCTAATTCTTTATGGACGAAGATTCGTACTGTGTGATTGTAATGTTAATAGAAACAACTAGAGTGTTTCGTTGTCAACCGTAGTCAACAAAAACGAAAAATCTTCTAATTCTTTATGGACGAAGATTCGTACTGTGTGATTGTAATGTTAATAGAAACAACTAGAGTGTTTCGTTGTCAACCGTAGTCAACAAAAACGAAAAATCTTCAAATTCATTATGAACGAAAATTGGTACTACTTATACGTGATTGTAATGTTAATAGAAACAACTGGAGTGTTCCTTTGTTAACCGTAGCCAACAAAAACGAAAAATTTTCAAATTCATTATGAACGAAAATTCGTACTGTGTGTGATTGTGACGTTAATAGAAACAACTGGAGTGTTGGCATGAAGCGCTAAGTCGGGGAGATTAAACGGTCCCATCGCAGGCCCTTTCCCGAGGGGCTCTCGAGACGCCCCTCCACAGGGCCCGCACAAACACCGTTGAATGAAAGTAGTTCGATGCTCCCTAAACACTGCATGCATAGGACATGCGTGCTCATTAGCAAATAAATTAAATGTAAACATCCTACTTATATTATAAACGCGAAAGTTTCTAAGAATGTATGGATGTGAGTGAATAGGCATTATTTGAGTTTGCGTGTACCATCCTCGACTTTATCGTCACTTACCATCAGGTGACATATAGTCAAACGCACTCAATTTTTTTAATAAAAGAAAAAAAATATGTGTTGATGTATGTTTGTTACTCTTTCACGCAAAAACAACTTGACGGATCTGGCTGAAATTTGGTAGATAGAAAGATTAGGATCTGGATTAACACATAGGCTACTTTTTTCCACGCTCGCGAGTCGCTTGCGGCTTGCGCACTGCGAACCCTCGAAACGTTGTCTACGAGGGTGAAGTCACGGGAAACCGCTAGTTACAAATAATTGTGCAATTTTGTGCTTGTGTTTGCCTTCTAGCTAACAAAGCATTAATCTAAATATATCCGGTCTTGATGTGTAGACATTAAAACACTGAACCACTTGATATTTACCGCTGATGTATATGTCATAAACTTAAGAAACCTAAATACAAACATAGTGGTATAAAAGATAACTAGATAATTCAGTGCTGTGATTTTTTTTAATGTTCAATTGGTGAGCCCTTGGCATCATCTCACCTGATGGTAAGTGACGATGTGGTAGCTAGCCAGGCGGGCTTAGAAAATGACCTTGCACCAACCAAACCGAGTCTTACAAAGTCAGACTCCGTCGGGTATCGAATCCGTGACCTCCTGATGTAAAGCTTATGACTTAATCATTACGCCACGGAGGTCTTAGATGTGGTTAAAGAAACTCGCGAAGGTTTCGCCTCAACGCAAGGTGAATAATTAGAATTGTTCCGCCCGGCCACGAGTGATTGATGTAGTGGAAGGCACTCTTGCGCCCCTCCGAAAACTTGGCGACATTAAGAATATTTAAATTGTAAATTTCTCCTTGTACTGAATACCTATTTGGCCGAATTTCGCGTTTCCTACAATTCGCTTCAACTTGTAAACTGGTAATTTCGTGCAATTAGATGCTGTTTCTTTTCGTGAATCTGTTTCATCAAAGTAAAAAGCTTACGCTTTTTGCACGTCGTTATTTTATCCCTACTATTTAAATATATATAACTCAAAGGTGACTGAATGACTGACATAGTGATCTATCAACGAACAGCCCAAACCACTGGACGGATCGGGCTGAAATTTGGCATGCAGGTAGATGTTATGACGTAGGCATCTGCTAAGAAAGGATTTTGGGAAATTCCCACGGGAGCCGCAAAATTCGGGATCTGCGCGGGCGAAGCTGCGGGCATCCACTAGTAATATAAAAATGTGACAAGAGGTTTCTTTGTTTGTTACCTTTTCACGCTTCAACAGCTCGACCAAGTTTGATAAAATTTAGCATGCAGATAGCCTGTGTCACTGAAAAGGACATAGGCTACTTTTTATCCCGTGAAAATAACGTGGTCCGATGCAGTTCCTGGGGAAACTGAAAAAATACTCTTTTTGGTTTAATTTCATTAACATCGCAACGGAACGATGGGTTGTTGTGATATTTTGCACAGAGATGGTTGAGGGGGTGGAAAATGGCATTAGTTACTAATTAGCCCTTACAAAGTTCCCGAGGGATCCGGGAAAAACTCATTTCCACGCTCGCGTACGTCGGCGTCGCAACGGATTGAAGTAATAGTTAGTAAGAAATAGTCATAAGAACGATGTTCACGCGAGCGAAGACGCGGGCAAGAGCTATTTTATATAAATACTAGCTTTTTCCCGCGGTTTCACCCGCGTGGACAACGTTTTAATGACTGTCTTTAAGGGTAATTAGTAAATTATGTCGTTTCCCACCTACTAAACCATCTCTGTGCAAAAAATCACAACAATCGATTTTTTTTTTCAGTTCCCTCAGGAACTGCATCAGATTATGCTATTTTCCCGGGATAAAAAGTAGCATATGTCCTTCCCCGTGACACAGGCTACCTGCATGCCAAATTTCATAAAGATTGGTCAAGGCGTTGAAGCGTGAAAAGGTAACAAACAAACAAACAAACACATTTTCACATTTATAATATTAGTAAGGATTTACTTACATAATTCTTTTACTTAAATAATTAGAGGAAGAGATTTAAAAGAGACAGTGATCATAAAAAATAGAATTTTCATCGCCAGCGAACATAAACTACAGCCTGAATACTAATTGAAAGGAATTTGTCTAAGTAAAAATAGAAAAACGTACCTATGTGAATTTACACTTTAAAGACAATATAAATAACACAAATATAACATCATTTTTAAAGCTGTCGTAGCAACCTCGTATTTACGGGTCTGCAGTTACCAATTTTTCTTAAAATTAAATAAATTAACACTTTTGTATAACACTTCCAAAGTTTAAAATGTTCAATAGGTCCAGTAGGGATTCTTAATCACGAAGAAAAGGGAAAAAATAAATCTAAAAACCATGGCGGCTATGCTGTGAAGTTGCGTAGTGTGCCGGGCAACCGAGATCTTCGCAAGTAGTTACGAAAAACTAAATGCAACCACGAACTGTAAAAACCGAAAGCAAACTCTGGACACTTCACACAACGAGCCAGAAATGACATTTCAAAAAAGGAATGACGAAACAAAAAAAATGGTGGCGAAATCCTATACGTTCGACAACCAAACTGTAACCAATCTGTATCAATCTGGGTGACGAGGGGGTGAGGTCGCAATCTAGAGAGCGACAGGGAGTGTCCATACTGTAAGTTAGTACTAATATATATATACTTTGCCGAAACGCAAAAAGATTCAATATGTAGCAAAAAAATGCTACAGTAGATACTATTAACGTATTGTGTGTCTATTTACAATGTAAAAGGATACGCTATATGGAGATGCGGATAACAATACCGGACGAACAAATGTACCTATCCGGAATATAACAAACTAAAGAACCGACTGATTGAATCATCCGGCTTTCTTTGTCATAAATCCGACAACGGCCGGCCGCGAACAATGCGCCTGAAATCGTTTCATTTCTCATTTTGTTACTCTCTCCTTTTAATCTCGTATCTGTGGAAAAGTGGACAAGCTTTGCAAAAAGACGTTGAAATGCAGTCGCTCCCTGATTAATGTATTGTGTATTAGCCCGTCGTCATCATGTATCACGGCCGAATACGGATGATTAAGTAGCCACGCACCATTCAATCCGAACAAAGGCTTACAATTTCTGTTTTGATTTTCTTTTTTTGTACATATAAATAATTTTTATATAGGGGTTGACTTTCAATTAGTTCTTGATAAGAAAAGACGTGCATGTACTCGTGATTACAAACCACTTTCCCATAGAAACTCTATGTTGAATCAGAAAAAATGTTTGGTCTTTGATACATAGGTAATGTAGCGTGGTGCGCAGTTATATAATCTTCTTTCGTTCGATCTCTATTCATTCTATCTATTTCTTCTTTTCCGCGCATGCGCTGTCAAGCTATGTGACATTTGATTTAAAAAACCGAAAACCATCATCGTTCATCCTAACCATCACAAATTGTTAATTTATATTTATTTAATTGCTGTAATTCCTAAAAGACCCATTTCGGGTAAGATTTATTTATGTTCTGTGATTTCTATATTAAATTTAAGTGTATCATTTTCTAATTCTTATGTTCTTTTTAGGTCTTATATTTTATCCTCATTAAATTATTTGAACACGCACGGCATCTTTTAAGAACCCACTCCCTACGCCCTACCTAACTAACTACCTGCCGTGCGACAGTAATAAGTTATCAAATCGGCAAAAATGAGTAAAGGACCAAATTTTTTCGTATAGTTTCTTTGGGAAATTTGTTTGTAATTACGAGTACATTCATATCCATTGCTATCAAAAACTAATTAAAAGTTACCCCATATACAAAGTATACATATTAGTACTAACATACAGCATGGACACTCCCTGCCGCTCTCCAGATTGGGACCTCACCCCCTGACGACCCAGATTGATACAGATTGGTTAAAGTTTGGTTGTCGAACGTATAGGATTTCACCGCCATTTTGTTTGTTCCGTCATTCCTTTTTTGAAATGTCATTTCTGGCCCGTTGTAGGAAGTGTCCAGGGTGTGGCATATACATAAGAAAAAATGCTTGATACTAAAATATTGATGAGCCGAAAATGTGTCGAATAAAAACAAAAAGAACGTACTGTTTGAACAAGTTGCGGCTGTCGCATACGAAACAGGCAAAGGTGTAGTTAAGTCACGCGTGCCGCCGCGCGCCGCCCGCGCCCTTCGATACTATGTCAATGCTAGGAATGTTCGTTTTTTGAACTAAAACTTCTTTAGCTTGACTTGGGGAGTAAGCTGGTGAATTCGTTACGCGAACGGTGATTTCTAGCGTTACGAAAAGTGTGATCGGGCGAGGCAAACGGCAAGCTTGACTTGGGGAGTAAGCTGGTGAATGCGTTACGCGAACGGTAATTAAGTTTTACTTCAGTCGTGTGGTCTGGAGATTACTCCTTTAGAATTGATTATTATATAGAGCCCTATGCAAAATTTACAAGGAGTGAAATCGAGTGTTTATTCGTAACGCATTACCAAAAGTGATACTTAACTTTCAGTGTAATTACGTTTTTCAGTCACCGAGGCTAAGGAAACGTGGCCGTGCTGCCTAATGCGCGGCCTATAACCTACACATCTAGCATGGAATCTATACCTAAGTATGTAAGTGATCTTGTTTTCGCGAAGATCCATCAATGGAACAAATAATTGGATCGATGGAAGACGCGATAACTTATTTAACTTATTTTCTTCTTTGATTGCAGTAAATTACCCGGTAGCCACGTAGTCCGACTGCTTTGTTATACTAACCCTTAACTATTTTTAACGCGTTTTTCTCAGGGCTTTTCATTTTGGTCTTAGTTAGATTTTCCAATAAAATAATAAGCCTTCTTTCTGTCCGTTCGAGAGTTAATTTGTGGGTGTTTTCCTGACCCCTCCCACCCGGGGTCGTGAACCATCGAACACACTAAGAAATTACAAATTGAAAACGGGGCTTCACGTGATTTTATATAATGACAGTGACAGTGACAGTGACAGTGACAGTGACTGTGTCAGTGTAGTGTGTCGTGACCCTAACTTATTAAGTGATATGTGTGGTGACCCTAACCCTTCACAAAATGAAGTGAGGGTAGATGGAGGTGTTCCTGCGATGCGCCGGCGGCGATGACACCGCGGCTTCAGTCTACTCGCGACCACGGCTATCGAAGCATAGTCGAAACTTTGAGGTAAAAACAACATCAATTATATAAAATCACGTGAAGCCCCGTTTTCAATTTGTCAGTATGAATAATCGTGAAAGTTTAAAGTGTTACACTAAGAAATTCTTTTCTCACAGTCGTATGAAGCTTTTGAATAGATTTTTTTTTTTACAATTTTTTAAGCTCTTGGCATCATCTCACCTGATGGTAACTAACGATGATGCCAAAGATCGAAGCCGGCTTACCAAGATTCCCCAACGCAATGGCGATCTGGCTATCTTATCTTCAAGCCAGAACATATCAATGCTGTCAACACTGATGTTCGGCGGCAAAACTTAGATAAGATGGTGGTAGCTAGCCAGGCGAGCTATAAAAATGCCCTAACATCAACCAAACCGAGTCTTACAAAGTTGACACCGCCGGGCATCGAACCCGAGACCTCCTGGTGTGAAGCGAATGGACTAACCATTACGCCACAGAGGTGGTTAAAAAACAATAGATTAAACAGTAGGGGGTTACAACTCATGTTTGATTCACCTACAGCAAAGTATATAATATATTAGTACTAACATACAGTACGGACACTCCCTGCCGCTCTCTAGATTGCGACCTCACGCCCTCGTCAAATAGATTAATACAGATTGGTTACAGTTTGGTTGTCGAACTTATAGGATTTCGCCGCCATTTAGTTTTTTTCCGTCATTCCTTTTTTGAAATGTCATTTCTGACCCGTTGTATGAAGTGTCCAGGGTGTGCCCACAGTCTGCCTTCTTAATTGGTCCGAGCAGTCTGCATCAAAAACTACCCACCATACCTACAAAACATACCTCACAAGAAACAAAACGCGCAAAGAATTCTCGTAAACGTAACTGAGGGCGGAAAACATGCGAAAGCTCCATAATTGTATAATTCCTGCTTCCATTGAGAGCGGGAAATCCGAGTGAGCCGAGATTACAACCGTTAACCAACTGATCCCGGGAAGGAAGAAAACAGAATGTCTCGCGAGTTGGATAATGTTAAATTTATTGCAGCGCTAAAATGTTTACGGATATCGCGCGGCGACGACGACGCCGGAGCACCCTGGTGGCGTGGGCGACGCTCGCTCACCCTTGTAAACACGTTTTATTGGCTTTATAATAATATGTTTTACGCGTGACGTTTTACAAACGATCCCCGAGGAGCGTCGAATTATTTTTACGGCACGTACGCTCGCTCGCTCGCCACGCTTAACCGTTGGAAAATTCTCAACGCGAGCGATTTTGTAATTACCTTCGACTTAACAACCAATCACTTTCTCTACACTTTTTGTACGCCAATATTTCAGTCTGCATAAAAGTTTTTCACCAAATGATTAGTTTTATCTAAGTAGATAAACTTAATTTAACTACCTAAAACACCTAAAATAAAAGAACTAAAATACGCAAAAATTAAACACCAAAAATACCTCAAATAAATAACTTAAAATACGTAAAATATCTTATCATAAATAAATTATTAATTCTTTTAATTGTAACTGATTTTTACTTGTAAAATTTTGAATACTTAATTTTTATCTTTTTGCAGCTGAAAATCAGTGCTGAGATCTCTTTGATTACAGCATATACTGAGCTGCTGCCTTTTCAGTAATAGGTAAAAAACTATGTATTCTAAAAACTACCCTACATTTGACTTGTGGGTACTTATAACTGAATAAAAATTTATTCTATTCTATTTTAGACCTGGAAAGAGCTACACCGACGAGAACACGGCTCTTAAATTATGATGATGATTTTATTCTATTCTATACTATAATTACATTTTTTGTGAGAAGGAGTGTGTATCTAATTTGTTGTCAACATTTGGCTCCATCGCAGCGTTAATTTGTGAAATCACAGTGAAATATGTGTACCTACCTAGTATAAAACGAGGAATGCGCTGTGGAACAATCGTGCACCCTAATAGCAGTCAACAGCTTGATGAAGGTCCGGCCCTCCAGCCCTTCGGCGCTCCGCCTGCCGGGTGTCAGGCGACACGCCACACACACACTATCTAACATACTCACATACCAATCTAAGCTCAAAACAGAGTTTTATCCATCAAAACTAGGGATGACGACAGCATAAAAAATAAATTATGAACTCTTGATCACTAAATTGCCCTCCTACTTAAACTTCGGAAAACCTTACTCGTTTTGTTTTCTATCAAGTCTTCCATTTTTAATTCACCAAAATCACAAAATGAGTACGCAAATGGCGCTTCAAAACTATGACGTCACGCCTAGGTATTTCAAACATTTTTAGACCAAAATGTCGTTATTGACAGATGATAAAAAGTAATTCAGATGACTAGCGTTCGTCATCCCTATTGGGAAAGCCATGGCATCTCACTTTTCGTAGTCACCGTGCGGCCCGTAAAACTTTTTTCGTAATATCTAAAAGGAACGGATATTAAAGGTAAGAGCTGTTTATATAAATGCAAAACAGATCGACAGCTTGTCAGTTCGGCTCAGTGCAAATCCTACTGATCGAATATGGATTTAGAGTCTTCCCCATTCCGTCCGCGGAGCCACCGCGACGCACCCTCCTGCCCTACAGACGCGGTCGGACAGCCGAAAAATAATCTCTCCTATCGTATACCTGATATAAATATAATATAACAAACCACGACCGCACCTCTTATATTATTTCGTGGACAGGTAAAACCAAAATGAACACATAAACGAGTAACAAAGAAAAAAAGATAAAGATATTTTAATTCTGTAAATGTGGTAAATACAATAAGATCTTACAAAACATAGTGAGGTTCACCGCATTTAGTCATTAGTACGACATTCAAAAATTAAAGAAAAAAAAAGTAAATATAAATTACTAGATTTTGCCTGCGGCTTCGCTCGCTTGAACATATTTTTATGACTGTCTTCGAGGGTGCGCAGTGCGCGTGCCGCAAGCGGCTTGCGAGCGTGGAAAAAAGTAGCATATAGTAATTAGTAGTCAATTCGATAATCGGTATTAATTAGCACATCAATCCTTCGCTTCATTGCGAAGTGACAGAAATTACCAAAAAAAAAGAGAGTTAACAGCTATCCCACGGGAACCACTTAAGAAATCTGGATAAAAATTAGCCTATATATTAATCCAGGACCTAACCTATATGTGTGCCAAGTTTCATCCCGAACCGCCCAGTGGTTGAAGCGTGAAAGAGTAACAAATATCCATCCATACATACAATCTTTCGCGTTTATAATATTACTAGCTGTCCCGGCGAACTTCGTACCGCCTTACATTACATTACACTGCCCTGCCCTACCCTACACTACCCTACACTACACTACACTACCCTACCCTACACTACCCTACCCTACCCTACCCTACCCTACATACACTACACTACACTACCCTACCCTACACTACTCTACACTACCCTACACTACACTACACTACCTTACCCTACACTACCCTACCCTACACTACCCTACCCTACCCTATCCTATATCTCAAGTTGGATCGAACTGCACATGGTGTGCGAATTTTATTATAATCGGTTAAGTGGTTTAGGAGTCCATTGAGGACAAACATTGTGACACGAGATT
The DNA here is from genome assembly GCA_947284805.1 of Coleophora flavipennella. Classification (NCBI taxonomy): domain Eukaryota; kingdom Metazoa; phylum Arthropoda; class Insecta; order Lepidoptera; family Coleophoridae; genus Coleophora; species Coleophora flavipennella. Next base: position 2,999,143 of record OX369292.1, read on the forward strand.
TATATATATTAAGATTAGTAGGATGGCATTCATGTAAAAAACAAAATGAAAATGAAAATCGTATTCTTATCATAATTTGACATCAACAAAATAATCTAGTGTTTGGTTCAAATAATAAAAAACCCTTTACATACCCACATGTAAAACAAGGCTATTTTCCGAGTAAATTAAAAAGGAACTCTAACTCCAAGGAACTTAGTTGCTGTAAAAGTCTAAATTCAAAATACGGAGCCAGTAACTTGGAAAGAGCGATAAAGCCAGCCGTGATTTCAAGGGATCGGAGTTGCAGACGTAACGATCAATGAGATAAACTACAAAAACCACTGAGAAATCCAGTGGCTCTCAGCTCATTCCCTTATCTTTCGATATTCTTATTCGCGTTCAATGGCGAGTTACCTATCCCCCAAATCCCTTGGCCGGCCTTCGCCTTCGTGGCTGAATCCAATCGGAGGGATATTAAAACTTCCTGTCGACGGCGACGCTCGCCCTTTGTACCGCTGTGGAGTGCCCCCTCTGATCTCACTGCTGTTTTTTACAGATGCATCAAGTTAATTTGAATTTATAAATAGAGAAAAGTATAAGACTCGTCTGAAAAGTTGTCGGGACGATTGATGAAATAGCTTTTCGATTCCAATAAAATTAGGTAAGTATTTTATTTTTAACACTAGCTGTTTCCCGCGGCTTCACCCGCGTGGACAACGTTTCCAGTATGACTTTTCGAGGGTGCGCAATGCGCGGACCGCAAGCGGCTCGCGAGTGTGGAAAAAAGTTATCTATGTCTTAATCCACGTCCTAATCTGTCTACCTACCAAATTTCAGCCGGATCCGTTCAGAGTTTTTGCGTGAAAGAGTATCAAACATACATCCATACATTCTTACAAACTTTGGCGTTTATAATATTACTAGGATTAGGATATTAGGATAAGGATTATGATAAGTGGGAAGAGCGTCGGTGACGTAGCAGCTAGGGCCGCCGCCTCCTTTCCGGGTGGTCGTGGTTCAAATCCTGCCACGTACCAATGTGATTTCGAATTTAAATTTCATATGTACGTTTATCGGACGCTCTTACGGTGAAGGAAAACATCGTGAGGAAACCTGCACACGCCTGCGGAGAAACTCGAAGGTTGTGTGTGAAGTCGACCAACCCGCACTGGGCCCGCGTGGTCGACTAAGGCCCGATCGCCCTAATTCAGGGTGAGCTCGAGCCTCTCGGTGGGGACGTATATGAGCTGATATCATCAAGTGTTTTTTTTTAATGTAGGTATATTGAGAACTCTTATAATCTTTTCAAGATCATTCCGTTTCTTTTATTTAAAATACAAATTATACATGCATATTTTTCTTTTGATGTGATTTCTTTTATTAATTTTGGCGCAGCGGCGCGCAGGAGCCAGGAGCCTGGAGCGCCAAGTGTTCCTTATTCAGCCTGCAGCGCATAAATAATTGAGCAGGCGTTCGAAGCAACTCGGTGCCCAAGTGAGTACTAATTAAAGCTACGACCTTTCCTTTCCCAGTTTCAAATTCAAAGCAGATAAGCAATGAGTATTATTATTAGAAAAGTTGCGGCAATGTTATCTAACCCTGCTCTTTTTTAGTTTGTCTATTTTTAGTTCGTAGAACAGATGGCCGTCGGGGCAGTAAAGTTATCGAGTGGCGACATCGCACCGGAAAATTTAGCGTAGGAAGGCCTCCCACGCGGTGGATCGATGACTTGGTGAAGGTCCCGGGAAGCCGATGGATGCGGGCAGTGTAGAACCGGTCGTCGTGGAAATCGCAGTGGACGTCCTTCGGCTGGATAATGATGATTATTTTTACCGACTTCAAAAAGGAGGAGGTACTAAGTTCGACTGTATATTTTTTTTGATGTATGCAGTTTACCGATTTTTCCGTCAATTGTGGACCGATTTTTAAAATTCTTTTTTCATTCGAAAGAGTATACTCCCGAGGTGGTCCCACTGTCACCAAGTCAGGATCTGATGATCTGATGAGGGAAATCGAGGGCAAGCCTTCAAAAATAATGAAAAATTTAAATTTTAAAGGCACTAATTACGTGATTCATATGTTTTCTAAACCTATTAATATACTTGCGTCTGTTAGTCATATTCTCATGTTGATAAGCTGATATAGGAAGGTACAACTCCTTAACGGTTAGGAGTTGCAGGAAAATTATTTTGAATGTTATACATAGATATATACACAGGTATGCGTAGACCGATAGTTGTATTCCTTCAGGTTATTTAGATGAGCTGATGATGGACGATTTAACTCCTTAACTTTCATGCTGCTGAGATGATGATGGAAGCCACAGGACTCTGTATCTGTTAATGAAACACATGTATTATGATTTGATAATTCCTACTGGTGATTAGAGGTGATTGGATTTAACGTTGCTAGATAGATAGCATTACCACTAAAAATAAAGAAAATAAAAAAAAAAGTTTAAAAAAACTTAAAACCGACTTCAAAATGAAATTCACTCAAAAGTGTGAAATAATATTATTATACTTAAATACACAACATTAACCAACAATAACAAAATCAAAGGCGGGTACGAATTAAATTAGGGGCTTAACATTTTTTTGAGGTCGGTACCAGCACACAGTTACTTACGTATTAAATGGTTTAGATTCGATGGTTTGCTGACACCGACCTCAAAAAAAATTTTAAGCCTCTAATTTTATTCGTACCCACCTTTGATTTTGTTATTGTTGGTTAATGTTGTGTATTAAAGTATAATAATATTATTTCACACTTTTGAGTGAATTTCATTTTGAAGTCGGTTTTAAGTTTTATTAACTTTTTTTTTTAGTTCATGTATTTTTATCATAGAAGAGTCTAAAAATGTACAATGGAACGGAAAATTGTAAAATTAAAGAACTTCTCTCTTACATAAAAAATAACACTCGCCTCAGACAATTGTCACAAAATATTTGCTATGCGTCGATGGCGTAACGGCTAGGGCCACTACCTCCTGTCCGGGACCTCGTGGTTCGAATCCTGCTACTTACTAATGTGATTTCGATTTTTGATTTATCCTAAACTCTTACGGTGAAGGAAAACATCGTGAGAAAACCTGCACACGCTTGCGAAGAAAGTAGAAGCTAGAGTGTGAAGGCGACTAACCCGCACTAGGCCCGCGTAGATGACTAAAGTCCGTAATTGAGGGTAGGCCCGAGCCTCCGGTGGGGACATATACGAGCTGATATGATGACTAGCTGCTTAAGAAATTTATTACACGCAATGCATTCCAAGTAAATAAATGAACATCTGAATAAAACAAATTACTATTTGCGAGTTAGCTGGGTGCTTTTAGCAACTATCTCAAATCCAGACGTTTGTGAACATTAACTAGTTTCCCTGAACCGAGTCTAGTTAATTTGTATTCGGCCCTCGATGCGTCCGCGCGCGCGCCCGCCGCGTCTGTCTGTATACTCCTTTAGTATACCTTCAGAAACCAATTTGTATACCAGTAAGAAAATTAAAAACTTCTGAGTAAGCGTCGGTGGCTCAACCGGTAACGACTCAGTTCTTCTAACCAGAGGTACCGGGTTCAAATCCGGACGGCCAATGTACCACCAATGAGTTTTTCGAAACTTACGTACATATACTCACCGATTGCTTTAACGGTAAAGGAAAACATCGTGAGGAAACCTGCACACACCTGCGAAGAAACTCGAAGGTTGTGTGTGAAGTCGACCAACCCGCACTGGGCCCGCGTGGTCGACTAAGGCCGATCGCCATAATTCAGGATAGGCTCGAGCCCCTCGGTGGGGAAGTATATGAGCTGATATGATGATGTGTAGATAGATAGATAGATAGATAAAACATTTATTCAAAGCTACATTACAATATACAGTGATACACAAAAAGAAAACAAAAAATAACAATAACTTCTTATATCTATGCTTAGAGCGAGGTATTGATTGGAACAGTTGTCTCTGTCTTTTTCTTTACGTGTAAAGAGTAAAGAAAATAACCACACTTTTTCACTGTTTCAATGGTTTTTCGTTTCAATAAAAAACTACTATGAAAGTAAAATGAATAATAACATTACTCACTTTGTATTATCATAACAAATATTGTTGTACATTCTTTTTAAATTTATTCATCAAAATATTAGTCATAACTAGAGTTGAAAGCAACGATGTAGACCTGTCTTTGGGATTTTTTTCTATCAAACAAAACTGCTCAATCGTGTTTGTAATAGCTTTTGACTTTATGGAACATCATCAACAATAAGATTTTTTTTAACCATGGGTTTTCTATGATTTATTCATTGACGTCAAAAATAACGAAAATCTTTAATATAACGCCTCAAGTGTAAAAAGCGGGTAGATGCATAAAATGTGCAGTAGCTCAGAAATGGCTCCGACTTAGCTTATGCTCCAAGTAATTATGTACCTACAGCGATGATATTTGCCAGTGGCGCCGGGACGGGAGTACCTACTAGTTTTTTTTTTTAAGTTGTGCAACTTTTGTGCCTCTATCTATATCTTTCAGACATCAGTAAACGTCAAGGAAATCAGGTAAGTACCTATAACTATTGGTGATCTGCGTGATCGAATCAGAAACGAGGAGATCCGTAGGAGAACCAAAGTAACCGATATAGCTCTCAGAATTGCTTGTGGGCGGGACAAACAGCTCGTAGAACAGATAGCCGTTGGGGCAGTAAAGTTCTCGATTGGCGACCACGCACCGGAAAACGTAGTGTAGGCAGGCCTCCCACTCGGTTGACCGATGACCTGGTGAAGGTCGCAGGAAACCGCTGGATGCGGGCAGCGCAGAACTGGTCGTCGTGGAGATCGTTGGGGGAGGACTATGTCCAGCAGTCTTCCTTGGGCTGATATGAATGATTGCCTATTCGTACCTACATTTCATAACAAAGTGTAATCCTTACTGTCATCATCCCACCTGATGGTAAGTGACGATGATGCCGAAGATGGAAGCGGGCTTACCAAGATTCCCTCCCCAACGCAATGGAGGTCTGGCTATCTTATCTTCAAGCCGGAAAACATCAATGCTGTTAACACTGATATTTTGGTGGCACGACTTAGATAAGATGGTGGTAGCTGGCCGGGCGGGCTGTGAAATGCCCTACCACCAACCAAACCGAGTCTTACAAAGTTGACCCCGCCGGAAATCGAACCCGCGACCTCCTGGTGTGAAGCGGATGGACTAACCATTACGCCACGGAGGCGGCAAAAACCGCAAACCCAGTGAAATAAATTCATAACATCTGTATAATTGAGCTGAGACCAGAGAAATTACCGACATCAACACGATAGCTGAAGAATTTTCGAATTAAATGTAAAATGACATTAAGACAGATGTTAAGAGCCGGAACAATAATTAAGAGGCTGCGGCAGTTAGGAGCATCGCCGTCGCGGGATTTAATTAGTGGAGAAGCTATTCCACGGCTTGGCTTGTGCGGCCGGCTGCACCACTTCGGCATGGCACCGGCAGCCTCGTGCCGTTTTCCCGTATACACAGACTCCCCCTAACTGTGGGGATATGACGTGGCACTATTATAAAAGATGGAAAATTATAATTCTTCTGCGCGAACGTTTCGAATTTTCCCACAGCAACTCTTGAATTTTGCGGGATAAAAAGTATTATATATGTTAACCCGGACTATAAGGAACCACCATACAAAATTTCATCAAAAACGGCTTGGTAGTTTTTGCGTGATGCGCGAACATACAGACAGATAGACAGACAAAAATTACAAAAGTTGTTGTTTTGGCTTCTATATCGTTAGTGATGTCCACCACAGTTACTAGTTTCCAAAAAATATTTCATGTGCAGACACGGCCCCGTTACAGTTTTATTATATGTACCTACTAGTGGATGCCCGCAGCTTCGCCCGCGCAGATCCCGATTTTTGCGGTTCCCGTGGGAATTTCCCAAAATCCTTTCTTAGCGGATGCCTACGTCATAACATCTACCCGCATGCCAAATTTCAGCCCGATCCGTTCAGTGGTTTGGGCTGTGCGTTGATAGATCACTATGTCAGTCAGTCACCTTTGAGTTATATATATTTAGATAGTTCTATCTGTAGTTAACCAAAACTTTAAGAACTTTTTTTTCCACAATTGTTAAGCCTATGGCATACAACGGGCCAGAAATGACATTTCAATAAAGGAATGACGGAACAAACAAAAAGGCGGCGAAATCCTGTACGTTCGACAACCAAATCGTATCAATCTGTATCAAATGACAAATCTGTATCAATCTGGGTACGAGGGGGTGAGGTCGCAATCTAGAGAGCGGCAGGGAGTGTCCGAGTGTCCATACTGTATGTTTGTACTTATATAAATATTTGGCCCATGGCATCATCTCACCGATGGTAAGTAAAGATGATGCCACCTGATGAAACTATAATTTTAATAAAAAACCGGCTGCATAAAAACATAACCTCTCTTTTTTTGTGCGTCGGGTAAAATGTATCGTATGTCACTCAGGACATCAAGACGAATCTCGCACTCTTAAATCCACTAAGCCGTTTAGAATATACCGTGGAATAAAGAAACACACATACATAAGCGATGAGGCCGCCTTTGCACTCTATTTATATTACAAATTATAAGTCATGTATTGTTTTTTGGCGTGCAATAAAGTATATTTACTTACTTACTTACATACATTAGACCTTTTTTTTTACCGCCTCCGTAGCTCAGAGGCAAAGTTCACTGGCTTTACACAGGAGGTCGCGGGTTTCGTTTCCCAGCGGGGTCAATTATAAGACTCGGTTTGGTTGGTGGTAGGGCATTTTCCAAGCCCGCCTGGCTAACTACCACCATCTTATCTAAGTCTTGCCGCCAAATATCAATGTTGATATCTTTGGTGTGTTCCGACATGAATATAAGATAGCCAGTTCCCCATTGCGTTGGGGAATCTTGGTAATCCCAATTCCATCTTCGGCAACATCGTTACTTATCACCAGGTGAGATTTTGTCAAGGGTTTACAAATTGTAAATAAAAAAAAAGACCTAAAAACAATTAACTCGCCTTTTTGTGGGTAGTCGTGTAAAAAGATTAGATTCATTTCCGAATGCAATTCGTAGCCGGTAGCACTTCTACTGCTTCCGTACCGTCGTAGTAGTGACGTGAGCGCAAGAGGATTTGCTTATCTGTATCCTGAAGCTTGTTGTAATATTTTCAACCGACTTCTAAAAAGGGGAGGTTCTCAATTCGACTGTGTTTTTTTTTTACGTGTGTGTTACCTCAGAACTTTTGACTGGGTGAACCGATATTTATGATTCTTTTTTTATTTGAAAGCTAGTGCTTCCCGTTTGGTCCCATAAAAAAATTATTAAAATCGGTTTATTAGAAAATTAACAAAAACCAAAAATAACAATGCAAAATTGTACGAAGTTGTTGCTATGGAAGTCGGTTTTTTAACGTGTTTAGCGTTTTCAATCATAGCGCTTGAATATAAACAAAAATGATGTATTGTTTATCTTCGTTGAATTTTGTATTATATATTTTTATTTGCTAAAAAATTACATATGTTGCCTGAAATCTAGCCTTTCGAATCAGTCGAAAACGTCGAAAATCGTCCACTGCTGGACAAATTCCTCCCTAAAGGATTCCCACGACGACCGGTCCTGCGCTGCCCGCATCCATCAGCTTCCGGCGATCTTCACCAGGTCGTTGGTCCACCGCGTGGGAGGCCTGCCTAGGCTACATTTTCCGGTGCGCGGTCACTACTCTAGAACTTTACTGCCCCAACGGCCTAAAATCTAGCCTTTTATCTCTTCTTTAAACATGTCTTACAAAAAATCCACTGATACGACATGTCGAGAACTGCTAGGAAATCCGATTTTCCTATCTCCCCATATTTGTATTCGAACCCTGATACGTCTTATATTTCCTTCCCAGCCCCGCCGTCGCGCTGCGTTCCTGCCTGACACTGAATCTAATCGGAATAGATATTAAAACTCCTTACAAATGCCTCACCCTACGAATGCTGGTGGAGGTATTACGAAAATTACAATAAATTCTACTAAAACATTTGTCTGCACTCAGCAATATATTTTTTAGGCAACCAGTGAACGTATAGGAAGTTGAGTTAATACAATTTTTTCTAGTACTACACGGCTCTTACAGTTAACAAGTACTTGCTGTGCTGACATTAGAAGGCACTATAATATGATCAGGGGCAATAATAATTTGGGAATCTTCAAGGCGAGAGTGATTAGGCATTATTTGACATTGCGTGTACCATCCTCGAGTACATCGTCACTTTCCATCAGGTGAAATGTAGTCAAACGCACTCAATAATTTATTTTAAAAAATCGTTAAACACTACAAAAAACTAATTTTTGTTTTTGACCGATTTTGATAAAATTAATTAATGAGACCAACCTGGCAGCATATTCTATCGAATAAAAAAGAATCATGAAAATCGGAGCTTAATCTGGGAAGATATCGTGTAACAAACATACAAAAAACATGCAATCGAATTAAAAACCTCCTTCTTTTGGGAAGTCGGTTGAAAAGGAAAACAACTGATTGCTTACGCCGGGCCATAACTAAATTACATACTTTTGGGAAATCGGTTGAAAAGGAAAACAATTGTTTGCTTACGCCGCGCCATAAGTAAATTACATACTTTTGGGAAGTCGGTTGAAAAGGAAAACAATTGATTGCTTACGCCGCGCCATAAGTAAATTACATACTTTTGGGAAGTCGGTTGAAAAGGAAAACAATTGATTGCTTACGAAGCGCCATAAGTAAATTACATACTTTTGGGAATACTTAAATGCCCTCAGTGCGCGAGGAGTTTCGCTGCGAAGATTGGCTACATAAACCATCTTCGAGCGCACGCGCGGCAAACCGACTAGGAGTCGAAGGGGTCGCCATGACCGAAATCGGTCGGATAGATCATCATCATCACTTTTGGGAAGTCGGTTGAAAAGGAAAACAATTGATTGCTTACGCAGCACCATAAGTAAATTACTAACTTTTGGGAAGTCAGTTGAAAAGGAAAACAATTGATTGCTTACGCCGCGCCATAAGTAAATTACATACTTTTGGGAAGTTGGTTGAAAAGGAAAGCAATTGATTGCTTACGCCGCGCCATAAGTAAATTACATAATTTCAAATGAATTTTTTTTTTAGGCCGGCTTTTACTTTTTTAGTTTTTTTAGAGATTTAATATGTAACTACACCACAGTTTTAAAAGACTTCATTATTTAATTTTGGATAGCTTTTAATCACTTAGTACATTAACATTAACAAAAAAGTTTTTTTACGCGACAAGGAGATCAAAGCTTAGTTTTCCTCACAACAACAGATATCTTACACGACATATTCGCACACAGGGGTGAGTGGGGCCGTTGTTTTCGAAGCAACAGAGCAGTTAAATAAATTATATAAGGCAGGATAAGTGCTGATCAAGCCACTTGGCGAGCTTGTCCTCGACACTCTTGTGCTAACTATACATCATCGTTCTTTTTTGGTAAAATTTTAACTGTGGCTTTTAATCATAAAACTTTATCGATCAGCTGATTAGCTAACTTTTTTTTTCACTCATTCACTTTCTACACTCATTGGCCATACCGCCTAGTCTTCAGTATATGTTTTTCAGCAGTATTAATTTGTAGAATTCACGTCTTCAGTAATTTTTAGTATATTTTTCAGATTATGTAGTATTTTTCTCCTTTTAAGTCTTCAAGGTCACTGTTTCTTCACGTTCACATCATATCATTGTCTATAAACTAACCTAACCTATATACTCTAGCAAAATGATAGCACTTTTGATAAAGCTTGCTCGGACTTCTTGTGGGAACTCGAAACACTGTATACACACTTTTATTTCATTATCCTACATAAGAAACACATAAATGATACTTCGCTGATAAATACACTATCAATATTACACATCGAAAACCACTTAATGTAATTTTTCGGATAATAAAAGAAAAATGACAAACTGAACGCTACAAATACCCGCCAAAAAGTCGTTCGATTTTTATTTGCAAATTGCCTATGTGTTTTTTTGGATTTTTTTTTTCAACTTTACGAGTAGAAGCTAAGGCTAAAATTTTGTTTAAAATTTCTTATATGACAAAATAAAAAGCAATATTATTCTTTAATCTTTTTAACCGATTTCAAAAAAGGAGTAGGTTTCTCAATTCGTTTCGCAATTGTCCGTATGGTTCCCGGCTAAGAATAGGACCATCCCATCTCTACCAATGGGTGTCGTAAGAGGCGACTAAGGGACTTAAAACCGGAGGATGGGCAGCAGCGTCTTTCCGTGCATTGCAACACACCTGCAATCAAACTGCGATCGCCAACCCGCCTGCCAAGCGTGGCGATTACGGCAAAACCCCCCAATGAATATCACACCCAGAAAACGGCCCCTAGTCCCCGGCAGCTCCGCTATTCCTGGCTCTGGTAGCAGTCATGGTAACGGCGGGGTAGGGGGTGCGAAGAATCCCCGGCAGATGCCAGGCTACCAAACCCAACGACCTTTGGCCCTGGCAACCTACAACACGCGCACACTGCGGACTGACGAGAAACTTGCAGAACTCGAAGAAGTATTGAGCAGGTTACGGTGGGATATCGTAGGTTTATGTGAAGTCCGAAGAGAGGGAGAGGACACCATGATCCTTAAATCCGGAAACCTGCTCTATTTCCGGGAGGGCGACCAACAGTCCCAGGGTGGTGTCGGGTTTCTCGTCCACAAGTCCCTCATTAACAATGTGGTCCAAATCGTGAGCGTTTCGACAAGGGTAGCATACCTTATACTCAGAATCACCAAACGGTATTCGATGAAGGTCATACAGGTATACGCGCCGACTACGGAACACTCCGACGACGAGGTAGAGAGTATGTACGAGGACATCTCTACAGCCTTACATAGCACCAGGACCCATTATACCGTTGTTATGGGGGACTTTAACGCGAAACTGGGCAAACGAAGCGATGGTGAGCTGAGAGTGGGGCAATTTGGATATGGAGTAAGAAATGCACGTGGCCAGATGCTGGCCGACTTTATGGAGAAGGAGAGCCTCTTTATGATGAACTCCTTCTTTAAAAAGTCAAAACAGCGGAAGTGGACATGGTTGCATCCCAATGGCGTAACAAAAAACGAGATAGACTTCATCTTGTCGACAAGGAGGCAAATATTCAATGATGTCTCCGTGATCAATTCAGTCAAAACAGGAAGTGATCACCGGATGGTCAGAGGCACATTGAATCTAAATACCAAGCTAGAAAGATGTCGACTGATGAAGTCTACGCTCCGACCAGTGCCCATCCAGCTCCAAAACCCCGAGAGCTTTCAGCTCGAGCTGCACAATCGTTTCGAATGCCTAGAAGACTGCGAGAATGTGGACGATTATAATGACAGGTTCGTGGAAATTGTTCAAACGGTCGGGTCTAAGTTTTTTAAAACTCGCCGTTCAAACAGAACCAAAAAAATCTCCGACTTCACCAGCAACCTCATGGAACAAAGACGCAGACTGGTTTTGCAGTCCTCTGAAGACGCTACTCAGTATCGGCAACTAAACAGGCAGATCTCTAAGTCCCTAACTCGCGATTTACGCCAATATAATACAAATTGTATTAAAGAGGCGATTGAGCACAATAAAGGCTCAAAAGTGTTCGCGAGAGATCTGTCTGTTGGACAAAGCCAACTGACCAAGCTGAAGACTGAGGACGGCAGGACCATATCGTCTAAGACTGAGTTGCTGGAAGAAGTTGAGAAGTTCTATGGACAATTGTACACGACCACACGTTTGCCTGTCAGTGATCTGGCTGAAGACCCAAGAGCCAGACTAACCCGACACTATACCGAAGATATCCCGGACGTCAGCCTGTACGAGATTAGAATGGCTCTCAAACAGCTCAAGAACAACAAGGCACCGGGTGATGATGGAATTACGGCTGAACTTCTGAAAGCAGGTGGATCACCGGTACTAAAAGCTCTTCAGAAGTTATTTAATTCCGTTATACTCGAGGGACAAACGCCTAAGGCATGGCACAGAAGTGTGGTCGTGCTTTTCTTCAAAAAGGGCGACAACACCCTGCTGAAGAACTACAGACCCATCTCACTTCTGAGCCATGTCTACAAGCTGTTTTCGAGAGTCATTACGAATCGTCTCGCACGCAGGTTTGACGACTTCCAGCCTCCCGAACAAGCCGGTTTCCGAAAAGGCTTTAGTACCATAGACCACATACATACGCTGCGGCAGATTATACAGAAGACCGAAGAGTACAATCAGCCACTATGCTTGGCGTTTGTGGACTATGAGAAGGCCTTTGATTCAGTCGAAACCTGGGCTGTGCTACAGTCTCTCCAGCGGTGCCAAATTGACCATCGATACATCGAGGTGTTGAAGTGTCTGTATGAAAACGCCACCATGTCGGTTCGCCTCCAAGACCAGAACTCGAAACCTATCCAGTTGCAGCGAGGGGTGAGACAGGGAGACGTTATATCTCCGAAACTGTTCACCGCCGCCCTGGAAGATGTTTTTAAGCTTCTGGACTGGGGTGGACTCGGCATCAATATCAACGGCGAGTACATATCCCACCTCCGATTCGCTGATGATATCGTGGTCATGGCTGAGACTATGGAAGACCTAAGCACAATGCTCGATAGCCTCAGTAAGGTCTCTCAACAAGTGGGTCTTAAAATGAACATGGACAAGACGAAAATAATGTTAAATGTCCGTGTCGCACCCACTCCTCTAAAGGTTGGAGACTCTACACTGGAAGTTGTTGACGAATATGTATACCTGGGACAAACAGTCCAGTTAGGTAGGTCCAACTTCAAGAAAGAGATCAATCGACGAATCCAACTCGGCTGGGCAGCGTTCGGGAAGCTTCGCAATATCTTCACGTCCCAAATACCGCAGTGTCTCAAGACTAAGGTCTTTGACCAGTGTGTGTTGCCAGTGATGACTTACGGAACTGAGACATGGTCGCTTACTATGGGCCTCATAAGAAGGCTCAAGGTCACCCAAAGGGCAATGGAGCGTGCTATGCTCGGAGTTTCACTGCGTGATCGAATCAGAAACGAGGAGATCCGCAGGAGAACTAAAGTAACCGACATAGCTCACAGAATCGCTAAACTGAAGTGGCAGTGGGCAGGGCACATAGCTCGTAGAACAGATGGCCGATGGGGCAGTAAAGTTCTCGAGTGGCGACCGCGCACCGGAAAACGTAGCGTAGGCAGGCCTCCCACGCGGTGGACCGATGACCTGGTGAAGGTCGCGGGAAGCCGATGGATGCGGGCAGCGCAGGACCGGTCGTCGTGGAAATCCTTGGGGGAGGCCTTTGTCCAGCAGTGGACGATTTGTGGCTGATATGATGATGATGATGATGATGTTTTATAGTCGTTTATGAACCGATTTTGATGATTCTTTTTTCTTTGGAAAATGGGTAAAAAAAGAGTGGTACCATAATGAGGAAACCAGGATCTGGTGATGGCATCCCAGAAAAATCGAGGGAAACCTTAGTTTTCTGTTGAAAGTCGTTTTTTTTGTTCAAAATTATTTATACTAGTAATTTTAATTGTACTTTCAAAATAAGTACAGCTAATCAAAAATTTAATATTTGCAATGACGCTTAATGTCTTAATAATAGTAACTGACAAAGACATTATATTTTAAATATTAAATATTCTATGAATTTGTTTACTGCCCACTACTGCCCTAAAATAATGATTTTTCATGTTTTCTCCACCTAAAGGTTGTATGGAAGAGATTGCTTGTTAGCGATAAGTCCACCTATAAGTACAACTTCTTCAATCATTGTATCTTTTCTTTCCTCTTATGGTGTGCAATAAAGCGTTTTTAATCAATCAATCATTATTTTCTTCTAATATTGATGACCAGGCCGGAGCTGTGGGCGAGACGCTCTTGAATAAATCTACAAACGACAGATCTGGCCTGTTCATCGGGCATGCGAAATTTATTAAATTTTGGCCGAACTTCGGCTTCGGCACATATTTATACCGAAAATTCGGCTGAATTCAACATTCGGCAGAACCCACAATCGCTAGTAATTATAGTTCACTTCCAATGCATGTTTTATGGATATCTAAAATTTTTGACATTACAATGTGTCATCTACGAGTCAGAAAACAAACATTTTGTTAGTTTATGTGCTTAAGGCTTGAATATAATATTCTAAAGACTTTTAAAGCGCTTTTTGTTGGAAAAATGCTATTAAGTATTGATGAGTTTTGTGAGAGTAAGTGACTGTATTGTTATTTTATACTTTTGTGATTGTTTTATGATTTATTGAAATGTGTTAATGCGTTATGTGTGATAATTTTTAATATTTTTTTCCTACACAAAGTATTTTGTTAATGGAATAAAATTGAATTGAATTGAAATTGAATTGAATTAAAATAATATCGAACGTAAGTCTATTCATTTTAAGTTCAATTCAATGCGGGCTTCAGCGCGGCCGTTACGTTGAAACCGAACGGCCATTGTTGTCGATTTTTACAAGTTTTTAGTACTTTTCTTTACTTTCAAATAAGTTTCTACAAAATGTGTTCAGTTAAAATGAAAGGTCTTAAAGTACCGATTTTTGTGTGTTAGTTTCATTCAACATTATTTGATTTCATGAAATTTTGCAATTAATGCCATAAAGGGTCAAAAAAAATTTCCATGAAAAGTGGTGATATTTTTAAAATTGTGTTCAATTAAAAAGATTTTTATTATTTTAAGTACATTATTACGATAACTTTACACAGTCTTCTATATAATAATAATAAAATGCCCGCCTGGCTAGCTACCACCATCTTATTTAAGTCTTGCCGCCAAACATCAGCGTTAAGAAAATTGCTGTGTTCCGGCTTGAAGATAAGATAGCCAGTTCTGTATTACGTTGGGGAATCTTGGTAAGCCCGCTGCCATTTTTTGGCACCATAGTCACTTACCATCAAGTGATATGATGCCAAGGGCTTACCAATTACGAATTTAAAAAAAAGAACTTATTTTCCTCTCCCTTACCGTCCTATTTACAGGACAAAGTTTAACAATGAAGCCAGTGGGAAAAGATTCTATTAGCGAGTGTTAGGAGTGATCGCAGCAACGAGACAGTGTTCGATAATTGTCGTTGAACTAATTAAAAGTTGCGATCGCCGCGCCGGTGACGGAGCGAGGTCTGCCTGCTCGCAGCACTTCTCTAGATATACAGAGCCACGATACGACGACGACGCAGGCAATGTATATATATTTATACTAACATACAGTATGGACGCACATTTTTTTTCTTATATGTGGCACACCCCGGACACTTCATGCAACGGGCGAGAAATGTTATTTCTAAAAACAAATGACGGACAGGGTGTAGCTACACACCCGCATCACACCCCGGACATTGCATACAACGATCGTGAAATTACATTTCTAAAAAACAACCGAGATTGATACAGATTGGTTATAGTTTGGTTCCCGTATGTATAGGATTTCTCTGTCATTTGTTTTTTAGAAATGTCATTTCACGATCGTTGTATGCAGTGTCCGGGTGTGACGCAGGTGTGTAGCTACACCCTTTTCGCCGCGTGAAAAACATTTTATGGAAGATTATTTTGATATATACAATGTTTTTTAATTAGTTATTGATAACAAAAGTTCTTGATATCAAATCAGGAAAAAAAATTGTCCTCTATACGTAAGAAGGGCAAAAATGTATGAGAGACCTATTTTTTTCACATTTGACGTATAGTTTCTTTAGGAAAGTTGTTTGTAATCACGAGTACATTCATATACTTACTTAAAGCTTTTAGGTACAAGCTAATGACTTGAGCGTAAAAATAAAATAAAGTATTAAATAAATTGAAAAGAGTTTTTATACTCAAAAAGCCAAACGCTCAAATGAATATAAAAAAAACACGGTTCCAAATTCAAAATAGGTGACTACTGTAGTGTATTTGCTACGATTCTATTAAAAAAAAAAGAAGATTCTGGTATTTTCATTCCACCTCCAAAGTTCATCATCAGATCAGTTTCAATATAACAGAAGGATCTATTGTCACCGGGCTTCATTCCCAATTTTAGCTTAATCGGACCCCTGGAAGTCGCTCTAAAATCGATCTCAAGATTTGAACTAAGCAAACATACATACATCCAAACATGGCAAGTTAAATAAAATCTTTTAAAGTAGTTTCCGCCGCTGAGGCTTGTTTCTCTTTTCAGTTAATTCTTATATCAGCCGAAAGTCATCCACTGCTGCTGGACACAGGCCTCCCACAAGGATTCCCACGACGACCGATCCTGCGCCGCCAGCATCCAGCTGCATCCCGCGACCTTCACCAGGTCATCGATCCACCTAGTGGGAGGTATGCCGTCTACGTCTTCCGGTGTGCGGTCACCACACAAGAACTTAACTACGCCAACGGCCATCTATTCTACGAGCTTTGTGCCCCGCCTACTTTATTTTAGCGATTCTAAGAGCTATGCCGGTTACTTTGGTTCTCCTGTGGATTTCCTTATTTCTGATTCGAATGCGTAGGGAAATTCCAAGTATAGCTCGCTCCATTTGTCTCTTAGTTGACCTAGAGCCTTCTGATAAGAATCTTAAGTACTAACACAACTTCGGCAAAGAATAAAGACTATTTACTACGTAAAAGAAGGTTAACTCCGCAAAATCATTTGAATGAATGGCGACTCTTGCTACGACACAATAAAATGCAAATTCAGATCGCACAGCGATAATTATCTACAGTTATATTCACCTACAAGTTGCATCTCGTTCTATCGCGCAACTCTCATCTCTTCTGACTACTGAATTTGCACCTTGCAAGGGGCCGCGCGGTGTAGATACATTTTTAACATTTTCATACCTACAGCGCAGAGTGCGGCAGGCCTGACTTAGGTAAAGTATCTTCCATTAGAATTTTCCAATATTGTAAACAAATATCAAAGTTACAGATATAGCTCTCAGAATTGCTAAACTTAAGTGATAGTGGGCATAGCTCGTAGAACAGATGGCCGTTAGGGCAGTAAAGTTCTAGAGTGTTAACCGCGCACCAGAAGACGTAGACGGCAGCTCTCTCACTAGGCCTGGTGAAGGTCGTGGAAATTCGCTGGATGCGGGCAGCGCAGGACCGACCGGTCGTCATGGAAATCGATGGGGGAGGCCTTTGTCCTGCAGTGGACTGGACGTCTTTCGACTGATGATGATGATGAAACAAATATCGCTCCATGACATCCCGATCATTTATGATTTAGCTATACTATGTCGTTTTTAGGGTTTCGTACAAAAAATAGGAACCTTTACAAGATCACTCGTGCGTCTGTCTGTCTGTCCGTCCGTTTGTCACAGCCAATTTGCTCCGAATCTCCTGGACCAAATCAGATGAAATTTGGTAGCATAGTGTAATTCAAAATTTTCGGGTGACAAATTAGGAAATTTTAAAAAAATGCAAACCTTACTGTGTGTGTCACATATTAAATTAAGGCTCGTTATGAGGTTCTCAAATACATTTTTGTTAATGATGTAAAATAAATAATTTTGATTAATTATTCATGAAAGAAGACGAAACTTGACCACTCCCCCCTGATCTTCGAAACTACTAAACCTACCATAAGAATTATTTCAATTAAAAGTAAAGTGGTAAACTCAATACAATACGTTTACTTACGGAAAATAGTTCACTAAAACACCACCAGACAGCGCTAGTAGTAGTTAACTCGCGTCTTACTGTGAGGATTTCAAACGTGATATTAAATTTTGTATTTGACTTTGACATTGTACGGAACCCTCTCGTAGTTCAACTCGCACTTATCCGGTTTTTTTTTTTAATTTATCTACTTACTATCATCGTCCTTCATTATAAGTGATCGTAGAAGAATCTTAGACAGGGAAGATAAAGTGTCTTGTTTATATTGCTAAAAAAAATTAATGAAAGAAACTTTAAAGTAGATATAAAACGATATTTCATAGTTCCTTGCCTGGGGTGAGCGGATGAAGATCGAGGCGCCGAACTCGCGGGGAACTGCGGCGGCTGAAACATTGCATCGCAACACAATAACTTGCCGCACCAACCCCAGATACTTGCGCAACTCTTCAAAGACGAACGTTCACTTTGTTCTCGGCGGGGGAATGGATTTGTTCTTCAAATGGATTAATCCTTTTATTTCAGAAAATAGTTTTACTATATGTACTTATATTTTTGTTTAAAAAAGGTAACTTTGCAACATAAGTTCACGATGCGTTATCATTTTACTGCTTATTAAGAAAATGCATTTTTGTGAACGACTCTGGCAAATATCGGCGGCATACAAAGCGGAAACGACGATCACTGACCCGGTTCGCTGCACTCCCCCCCCCCCTCCTCCTCCCCCCTACCCCCTTGCGCTCGCTATCTTTGAAATTGAAACAAAAACGGCACATTAAAATTGGCTCTGCGTATGGATTATTCAAAACAAATATAGGCTCGGCTATTGATGAAATCAATTCCGTTAATACCCACATAGGCTAGATGAGAGTTCCAATTTGTCTTTGTCGATTAACGTGATTACGAACAATGTACAATCGTTTTGTTGCGTTGAAAAATTAAAGCTTCGGATCCATGGCCGTAGCTAGGGGGGGGGGACATTGTAGGGCAATGCCCTACCTTGAAATCACAATGCCCTACCTAAAAATACCAAAAACTAAGATAAATTATTATAATTAAATTGTTTGTTCATAGTTTGAGATTAAAAAAATTGTAGCGATTGGTATCTAAACTTTTCCGAACATACCAAAGTTTGTGACATTCATTTCATATTAAAATAATTCTTTGTTCTGTGTATAGATGGCATTGGAACCGCCATCACATGGAGCGAGATGGGTCTATTTAATTATAATATCTGTGATGCCCTACTTCAAATTCGACTCTAACTACAGCCAAAGTATATATATTTGTATACTAACATACAGTATGGACACTACCTGCCGCTCTCTAGGTTGCGACCTCACCCCCTCGTCACCCAGATTGATACAGATTGGTTACTGTTTGGTTGTCGAACGTATAGGATTTCGCCGCCATTTTGTTTGTTCCGTCATTCGTTTTTTAAATATCATTTCTGGCCCGTTGCATGAAGTGTCCAGGGTGTGCTACAGCCCTGCTCGGATCCGTCCTCATACGTTTCAGTTTCATGCGGACAGTTTAATCGCTGGACTACAAATCGAATTCTGAGCGTATAGGCGTCGAGCGAACGACATGCCCCAACGTCACTACACGACATTTATTACTGCCGTTGTACACTCGATCGACGCTATCACTCTACTCTTACGAGTCTCGTCAAACACTTCACAGTCCCGGCCAAGACAAGGCATGAGAAGGACCGCCTCCGTGGCGTAATGGTTAGTCCATTTCCAGTAATGGTTCGGTTCCCGGCGGGGTCAACTTTGTAAGACTCGGTTTGGTTGGTGGTAGGGTATTTTCATAGCCCGCCTGGCTAGCTACCACCATCTTATCTAAGTCTTGCTGCCAAACATTAGTGTTAACAGCTTTGATGTGTTCCGGCTTAAAGATAAGATAGCCAGATCCCATTGCGTCGGGGAATCTTGGTAAGCCCGCTTCATTGGCATCGTCTTCACTTACCATCAGTTCAGATGATGCCAAGGGCTTATAAATTGTAGATTTGCCGCGCGTGCGCTCGAAGATAGATTATGTAGCCAATCTTCGCAGCGAAACTCCTCGCGCAATGAGGGCATTTAAGCATGCCATTGTATGAAATGGTCGCAAGTGGTCGGGCCTTTAACTGGTCGCGTTTAGTATCAAGATCAGCTTTACGCTGATCCTCGAACTCGCGCACTTGAAGTCGAAGTGATCGCCATGACCGAAATCGATCGCATAGAACATCATCATCAATTGTGGATTAAAAAAACTTATGTTTTTGAATCCACTTCGGAATTTATGACATGGTGTGGAGGTGCACATAGGTGCTCGCTCGACGCGCTCCCGCGAGACCGGCGCAGTCGAGACTCTTTTGATAAATATTTCATGCTACTCGCGACTCCACAACACACTGAGATATTTCTTCTAGTTTAGATTAAAATAGTTTTTCCTGCTTCCTTATACATATCTCATTGGTATTCATCTCGATCTCCCTCTACGTGTTCCTTCAAGTTCCTAAGTTTTTAACTGGAACTTGTTATACTACGTTGAAGGAATGTACGATATTTTTCTCTTGATATGGCTTTAATAAAATAATTTTGTTTAATAAATAATTTCATTGTTACACCAGTACCGTACCAGTTTATCATCATCGTCCACTGCTGGACAAAGGACACGAGGAACTTTACTGCCCCAACGTTCCATCATCCATCACATGCCAAAGCATGCTGATTAGTAGTTTTTCGAATATTCTTGAACTGACTTGTATGAAACAATCCGCGCAATTACTAGCTCTCATACAAATAAAACCGCATGAAAATTGGTCAAGCCATTATGGAGATAAATGGTCACAGACATACACACACTTCTTAGGCTAAACGTATGTACTTCTATTTACCGTTTCCGCCTGCCTACGCTACGTTTTCCGGTACACGGTCGCCACTCGAGAATTTTATTTTCCCCAACGGCCATCTGTTCTACGAGCTATGTGTCCTGTCCACTGCCACTTCAGTATATATAGAGTGATTCAGGAGTTGTGAGCAGTGACAACCCTACGGATCCAATTAACTATAAGCTACTCTCTCATACTAGTATTAGTGTGATTAATTTTTTTTTAAAGTGAAAAAAAAAACAAAGTTTTTTTAATTTTGCACGTTGAGTTTGGTCACTCTATAATAAGAATACTTCAGTCAAGTACCGGTTCTCATTTGTGTAGTCAAAGTCAAATTATTTTATTCTTTACTAGCTGTCCCGGCGAACTTCGTTCCACCTTACACTACACTACACTACCCTAACCTACACTACACTACCCTACCCTACACTACACTACCCTACCCTACCCTAACTACCGTACACTACCCTACCCTTAAACCAATTACTTTTTGACTGATATTTTTTTTTTTATTATTTAATTCCGAGCATTTTCATATATATTCACCTTTTAAACCTTCTCTGGACTTCCACAAATAATTCAATACCAAAATTAGCCAAATCGGTCTAGCCGTTCTCGAGTTTTAGCGAGACTAACGAACAGCAATTCATTCTTATATATATAGATAGATGGATTATGTGCCGTCATTACAGTAAAGGAGGTTGGGTATCTTTATCAATTACTCATTAAAGGGTGACCATGATTAGAGACTTAAACTCTTATTTAACAAAGAGTAAAAAACAAATAAAAAGATGTAGTGGTTTAACTAAATTACGATGCAGTAATTTTAACTGTATATGTAGGGTCGATCCTGCTCACGTCTCCTGAATCATCCTATATATATATTCCATTTTTATATTGGCGAAGCTTTTGCGTAATTGTTTTACAGATGAGCACACAACAGAGATTTTACAAATTTATGAGCGGCGTTAAGGTCGCCGACGGCGGCGTGTCCGCGAATGAATGCCCATCGGAAAGTCATCAGTTATGTAGGGCGTATCGTCGCGCCATGTGGCCGGCCGGCGAGGTAGCTTCGCGTAATTTTTCCGCAGGCAATTTTCCGCAATTTCCCAAACAACCATCGCCCCGCTTAGCCCACGCTCTCCCCTTTATTTAAAAGCGTACAAAATGCAAACGCTCGGAATGGAACGGACCGCGAGCACTCGAGCGTGGAAACGTGTGTTATGATTATTTGACGCAATGATTAATGCAGTACAAACACGCCGCTTCATCGTGACTCTTTCTGGGCTTCTTAGGTTTATTTTATGAGAGTGCTCTTGCTTTTAACTTTTTTTATGCAAAAGAAATATCTCTTCTTTAAAGGTTTAGAGTTAGAAATTTATCGTCAACCATGGGGCATGGCCGTAGCTAGGGGTTGGGGGGGTGGACATTGTGGGGCAATGCCCTACCTTGAAATCTGCCCTACTTTAAAATACCAAAAACTAAGATAAATTATTATAACTAACTAGCTGTCCCGGCGAACTACGTACCGCCTTACATTACATTACACTGCCCTACCCTACCCTACCCTACACTACACTACACTACCCTACCCTACCCTACCCTACCCTACACTACACTACCCTAACCTACACTACCCTACCCTACATACACTACACTACCCTACCCTACACTACACTACCCTACACTACACTACACTACCCTACCCTACCCTACACTACCCTACCCTACCCTACATACACTACACTACACTACCCTACCCTACACTACCCTACATTACACTACCCTACACTACACTACCCTACCCTACCCTACACTACCCTACCCTAAAATAAAATAGATGTTGGCCGATTCTCAGACCTACTCAATATGCTCACAAAATTTCATGAGAATCGGATCAAGCCGTTTTGGAGGAGTACGGGAACGAACATTGTGACACGAGAATTTTATATATAAGATTTGTTTGTTCATAGTATGAGATGAAAAAATTGTAGCGATAGGTATCTAAGCTTTTCCGAACATACCATAGTTTGTGACATTCATTTCATATTATAATAATTCTTTGTTCTCTGTATAGATGGCATTGGAAGCGCCATCACATGAAGAGAGATGGGTCTATTTAGTTATGTATCTGTGATGCCCTACCTCAAATTCGACTCTAGCTACAGACCTGCCATTGGGACATATAACCAACCCATTTCATTTCAATATCCGTAACTTGTAAGTGCCAATAAATAAACTATTTTCATTTTTCTTTTCATTATTAGGGTTCGTGGAGTACCTCAAACATAAAAATAAACACTTTTACAATATACGTATTAAGCACCGGATTGTTTCAGTAGACTTTGAGAACTTCGCTCGCTTTGCTCGCTCGGCCATTTATGCAACATATTACGATATTCGAAAATAAGCTGAAATCTTTATTAAGTACCTACTCCCCGTTCACTTAGGATCTTAGGCGTGAAAAGTCTAACAGCACAAGTAAGGTAAAGGCAAAATCCGAAAATCGTAAATTTGTAGTTATACAGGTTCTTCGGCAGATGGTTGAAAATACGAAAATGGGGGATAGGTGGGGTCGCCTCCCACCTATTTTGAGAATTAAAAAAAATCTAGGACTTGTAATTTTTTTTACAGGATTTTTTTTCCTTTTTTTAGAAATTTTGCCATTTTTATACCTTTGAACACATGTAACTTTTTTTTTAAAGCTAGCTCCAAAATCTTTTTTTTAATAGACTTTTATAAGATTGTCGGCTCTAAAAAAATTATGTTTGTTTCAAGTTATTGCTAAAAACAAAAATGTGGGCCCCCGAACTTAAAAAAAAAGTTGAACAAAAATTTAAAACTCAACTTTGCGATTCATTAAAAAAAAATGGGGCTGGAAGGCTTCTGATTTTTTTAAAACATCTCTAAAGCTTAGGCTTTTGAATGGTATGTAATTTGTTTCGGTATCTTTTTAGTAACCGGAGTTGTTAATTTTTTTTACTCAATTGGACCATGTTGACGAAATTCCACTAGTTACATGTTTTGTGAAATGTATCAAATGCAAAGTTGAAAATAATGTAAATACTTACTGTTGTGACGGTTACAAAGAGCAGGTACGTTTTTTTACATTCTTGCACACACATAATGGCTATCTTTTGTCATTTATTGGCATATTGGAGTTAGCACTTCCATATGCCAATAAAATGTCCGCATATTCCGCATTGGTAAATTGAGCCATTTTAAACCACAACAAAGTCTTAACAAAACGTCTGATAATAACAAAAAGTGACAAACAACAAAAAAACTTAACAAAATCACAAACGTTAATAACGTTAACGTTTTTTTTTTTGTTTTCGTTAATTTCACTTTGCTGTGTTTGTGATTTTGTTAAGTTTTTTTGTTGTTTGTCACTTTTTGTTATTATCAGACGTTTTGTTAAGACTTTGTTGTGGTTTAAAATGGCTCAATTTACCAATGCGGAATATGCGGACATTTTATTGGCATATGGAAGTGCTAACTCCAATATGCCAATAAATGACAAAAGATAGCCATTATGTGTGTGCAAGAATGTAAAAAAACGTACCTGCTCTTTGTAACCGTCCCAACAGTAAGTATTTACATTATTTTCAACTTTGCATTTGATACATTTCACAAAACATGTAACTAGTGGAATTTCGTCAACATGGTCCAATTGAGTAAAAAAAATTAACAACTCCGGTTACTAAAAAGATACCGAAACAAATTACATACCATTCAAAAGCCTAAGCTTTAGAGATGTTTTAAAAAAAACAGAAGCCTTCCAGCCCCATTTTTTTTTTTATGAATCGCAAAGTTGAGTTTTAAATTTTTGTTCAACTTTTTTTTTAAGTTCGGGGCCCACATTTTTGTTTTTAGCAATAACTTGAAACAAACATAATTTTTTTTAGAGCCGACAATCTTATAAAAGTCTATTAAAAAAAAGATTTTGGAGCTAGCTTTAAAAAACAAAAAGTTACATGTGTTCAAAGGTATAAAAATGGCAAAATTTCTAAAAAAAAGGAAAAAAATCCTGTAAAAAAAATTACAAGTCCTAGATTTTTTTTAATTCTCAAAATAGGTGGGAGGCGACCCCACCTATCCCCCATTTTCGTATTTTCAACCATCTGCCGAAGAACCTGTATATCACATATTTTATTATTTTTTTGTGTTTACACGCTTACATTTGCAGTTGAAGAAATGACCGTGACGTATATCGATGTATGGTGGGAACATTTTCCAATTATAAAGTTAAGTTTTTTTTTTAAGTATACACTTCTTTAGGCGCGTTGGGCATTTTTTAGATGGGAAAACCATTTAACTCTCGACACTGTTACGTTACCAGGATCACTTGCAGGGTAAAAACTGATATTGGGTATTTTTGTGATGCGAAAAAACCATGGAACTCGCGTCACTGCTACGTTACCGCCACCGATACCACCACCTTACCAGGAATACTCGCAGGGTCAAAACTTATAAAACTGTAAAAAGTTTTCACTTTTGTCGGCACTAAGTTTTTTTAAATCCAATTGTGGTATCCCTTGATTTTTATGGGGTTCCGTGCCCAAATGTGTGGTTGTACGAAACCATCGCTGCGCGAGTTCGACTCGCACCAGTTTTCATTAGCAAAATCGACTCAATAAGCTGCTTAAATAATTTTTAAGCTGATAAACGATGGCGCTAGCATAAAAGAACTAGCACTCAAAAAGTATATTAACTGTATAACTTGGATAAATGGAAAACTTGAATAATTTTAACACAATCAACAAACAGTCTACTAGACCGGAAAGTGAAAAGGCTTAAAATATTTATAAAGTGTGGATTAAAAAACTTTACCACGGGAACGAATAGCATAAAAAATCGTATGCAAAAGCTATAAAAGCTCCCAGCTGAAATACTCGTACATGCAAATTGAATGAAATATAATCGATAGCACTTTGAAATATTTTCAGGGGAACAGCAAAATGCCAGTTTTGTTATGCCGGTTACCGCTTGTATTGTTCATTTCATTGGAAATCATATAGTTAAGTGTGCTCGAGAGCGACAGAATACAGATCTCGTACACAGTTGAAAATTTCCATTATATTTCGAAATATTTTATAACTCATCGAATCTCGAAACTATTTTATTTACACGAATGGTTCACCCCGAATTGTGAACTCGTGATGCACTCGTTTTAAAAAAATATGTGTACGCTCACTAATGCTTGCGTGATTCCGTCCAACGCCATCTAGTAGTGTTTAGAGAAACCATGTTTTCAAATTTTTACAATCCCTTGTACCTCGGCAACCCCTTAATGTGATTTGGCTCATGTTTGAACTGAAAAAAAAAAATTTGTCTCATTAATTCGCTTACCAAATTTTACGACGGGTATCAGTCTGTTACCATAGTCATTTATAGTCATTTTACTTACTTTTTATGATCTGTCAAAAACGTGTTTTTTTCTAAAAATGTTTGAAATACCCACAAGTGACACCATACATTTTAAGGGTCATTGATCAATAAAAAAATTTGGGCGTTATGGAAAAATAAAACAAGTTAGGTTCTTTGAAACTTCAAGAGGAGAGCAATTTAAGAAATCTCGAGTTATCGTCGAACAAACATTAAAACATACATATATATACACACACACTCATACAAATGCCGGATTTTTCCAGTAGACTCAAAGTATTCAAGATTTCAAATGTTTATTCTATTTTATTTTTATTTTATTTATTATCTGAAGGTACACAAACAGAAATATAACAATATACGTAACAACAATTCTTAGGTTATAAATAACTAATTAGTAATTACATTCCAATAACGTGTCCCGCAAATGGGGTAACTAACAAACAAATAAACAGAGGCAGATTCCGTGCAATAAGTAAATACCTAATATAAAGAAAAAAAAAGAAATCGTGCAGTACACATGAGTAATTTCAATGAATAAGTAAGTATCTAAGTATATATTAAATGATATCATTATAGAGATATTTATGTTACAAGTGAGTGACACAAAAGAGTGGTTACTAAAGGTAATAAAGATAAAGTGACATGAGCTCGCGCACTGCACACCCTCGAAAAGTTATAGAAACGTTGTCCACGCGGGTGTGTGAATAGTGTTACTCTCTTTCTGATGGTCATAAGATAGCGATTGCATTACGTAATGTCAGATTGTGAAAAAAATACCAACAAACAATCATCAGATAATAATGTCAATAAAATCATTGAAAAACAAATAATGTCATTTAGACATTAAAACAATATGACACAAAAAGAAATACGCACTCAAATTTTTAATTAAAAAAAATAAAAAATACATGAAAATTGAATTTGTCTTGAAAAATTACTTTAATTAATGTCTGACAAGAGTAGGCTAGTTCACACGGACAGCACTCGTTCACGAGTATCACGCGAGAGTCGGCCATCGCTCGTCTCGACCATACTAGAGGGAAAGGAACGACCCGGCTCCCGAGACTCGGAGAACTTCGCTCGCTTCACTCGTTCGTTCAACAAGGTCCAAATTAAAGTTTATTATCAAACTAGCCGTTGCCCATGGCTTCACCCGCGCAGAAGCCGTTTTTTGCCACTTTCTTAATTTTTTCTTTCATATAAGAACCTTCTCCTGACAATAATAAACACAACAAAAAAAAGAATGAGTGAAATCGGTCCAGCCGTTCACGCGTGATCCGATGACCAAAGGAAATAGACATTCATTTTTATATATTAAAAACATAAGTTAAGTAGGTACCTATAAGACTTGGGATCGTTTAAAGATAATATAGTGATCAGGTAAACTTAATAAGCTCTTCAAACAAAAACCCCCATAAAAAGTTATGCCCCATTCTGTTTCAGCTGCGGCCATAGTTCAGGAAACCGGTGCAACATATTGCTAAACAAAATTAATAAAACAGGGAAATGAAACTCTCTGTCTACGGGCACGCCCTTTATATATAGTGCCATTATTTAGTCAATCACTGTAAGAAAGTCGGTGGCGTAACGGCTAGGGCCGCCGCCTCCAGTCCGGGAGGTCGTGGTTCCGAATCCTGCCACGTACCAATGTGATTTCGAATTTAGATTTCATATGTAAGTTTATCCGACGCTCTTACGGTGAAAGAAAACATAGTGAGGAAACTGCACACGCCTGCGGAGAAACTCGCAGGTTGTGTGGTAGTCGACCAACCCGCACTGGGCTCTCGTGGTCGACTAAGGCCCGATTGCCCTAATTCTGGGTAGTCTCTCGAGCCCCTCGGTGGGGACGTATATGAGCTGATATGATGATGGTGATTTACACACACTGAATATTTTAGCCGCTTGTTAGTGGTATGTTGTATATTATCACATGTAAACAATGAAACTTAATCTTTTTATTTAATTTATTCACAATTATTAACTAATATTATAATAAGGTAAAGTTTGTAAGTGATTTTGGATGTAAGAGGTAATCTCCGACACTGCTTCATCACATCAGCTCATATATACGTCCCCACCGAGAGGCTCGAGCCTACTTTGAATTAGGGCGATCGGGCCTTAGTCGAGCACACGGGCCCAGTGCGGGTTGGTCAACTTCACACACAACCGTCGAGTTTCTTCGTAGATGTGTGCAGGTTTCCTCACGATGTTTTCCTTCACCGTAAGACCGACTGACACTGCTTATTTTATTTCAAAAACTCTTTCACTAATATTTAGAATGGGCCTTCAGGATTCATCCTATTCATATCTTGAGCCACTTGCGGCTTATAGCACCCTCGTATCTACGCGGGCAACAGCTTGGGAACGCTGTGGGAA
This sequence comes from Coleophora flavipennella, assembly GCA_947284805.1. Taxonomy (NCBI): domain Eukaryota; kingdom Metazoa; phylum Arthropoda; class Insecta; order Lepidoptera; family Coleophoridae; genus Coleophora; species Coleophora flavipennella. The sequence continues at coordinate 3,027,375 of OX369292.1, forward strand.
CAGCTCGTAATTAAATAAGATATTATGTTTACCCACAGATTTGGACAGAAGGATTCGCCCGTCTCCATATTTTACTCAGATTTTCTTCATACATGGAAAAAGTAGCGCCATCTAACAAAACTCGTAGGAACTAGCGTGGGCGAGAGTTGAAGTCGGTGCCACGCTAAAAGGACCTTGGTAGAATTATCGCTTTAAAAATGCGTTTATTTAATTTGTTTACAAGAAAAAATACAAAGTAAGTTTATAATAATATAGAAGTCATTGTGTTTACCACAACTTAAACAAACGTCGTAAACAATGTACAATGAAATCATTGGTGTCTAAAACTAATGTAATAGGCAGCTATTGTGACGTAATTAATGTTAAGTAATAAATTAATCTCCAGTTACAAGAGACAAATTAGACGCAGGCGGCTCGACTAACGACGGACTATTCGAGTTAAATGGAGGGTTGATGTTTATGATTAACGGGGGCCTCTAATTGTGGCGCCTGGGTGTCGTGGGGCGTGGTGGCGACTCAAGTTGGCGAACCGCGCAGAATTGCGGCAGAAAGATTCAGAGACAAGTCAATCTATTAGCTATACCCACCATGGCACACACATCCTGTGCCCTCTACTTTGACAAATATTGAAGACTAGCTGTTTCCTGCGTGGACAACGTTTCTATAACTTTTCGAGGGTGCGCAGTGCGCGAGACGCAAGCGGCTCGAGAGCTTGGAAAAAAGTTGCCTATGTTTTAATCCAGGTCCTACTCTGTCTACCTACCAAATTTTAGCCAGATCCGTTAAGTAGTTTTTGCGTGAAAGAGTAGCAAATATACATCCATACATTCATACATTCTTACAAACTTTCGCGTTTATAATATTAAGTAGAATATAGATAATTTGTTGTCTAAATAAATGACAGTTTAAGAAACATAAAAAAGCGTTAATTTTAACCACCTCCTTAGCGTAATTAGCTTCACATCAGGTGGTCGCGGGTTCGATTCCCGGCCGAGTCTAACTTTGTATGGCTCGGTCTAGCTGGAAGAAGGGCATTTTCCACTAAAAGAAATTGCTACCTAGCAATAAGGCCGCCTATTGTATAGTCTTTCTCTATGTTGTTAATTTATTTTTTTCATGTTGTGATGCATTATAGAATTTTGTATTGTATTGTATTTTTAAGCTAGCTACCACCATCTTATCTAAGTCTTGTCGGCAATTATTAATGCTAACCACATTGATGTGTTCCGGCTTGAAGGTAAGATAGCCAGTGCCCCATCGCTTTGGGGAATCTTGGTAAACCTGCTTCCATCTTCGGCATCATCGTCACTTACCATCAGGTGAGATGACGCCAAAGGCTTATTTAACAATTGTGAATAAAAAAAAATGGCAAACCGAACTAATTCATAACATTTTTATTGTCATCGGTTTTTAATATGTGTGGAAATTAATTTTCAAGTACTCGTAAACCAGACGTCTTGACCCATTAAAGTTCTCGAGTGGCGACCGCACACCGAAAAACGTAGCGTAGGAAGGCCTACCACTCGGTGGACCGATGACCTAGTGAAAGTCGCGGGAACCCGCTGGATGCGGGTAGCGCAGAACCGATTGTCGTGGAAATCCTTGGGGGATGCCTATATCCAGCAGTGGAGGTCGTCCTGCTGATATGATGATGATGATGAAACCCGATCAAAGATTCCGTTACAGACAGTTTTTTTTTTAATTGAGTGCGTTTGACTATATTTCACCTGATGGTAAGTGAAGATGTAGTCGAGGTTACACAAACAAAAATACGCACATAAAAGGTTACGCAAACTCAAATAATGCCCATTCACTCTCGCCTTGAAGATCCCCAAATTGTAGGAGTCGAGTTACTGGTGAATCTAATATAAAACATTTAAAACCAAGTGCGAATCGGAAACACGTGGAGCGGGTTCCGTACTGTTACCGTTTTCGTAAGTCTTAGGATTTTCGTTAAGGCCTTAACATGGGTCAAATGACAATATTCAATTCAAATTATTGAAAGACTGTGTAAATCTATCACTATGGAAAAAATATACAATCATATACCTATATCTAATATATAAAAATGAATCGCAAAATGTGTTGGTAAGCGCATAACTCGAGAACGGCTGGACCAATTTCGCTAATTCTTTTTTTGTCGAGTTCGTTATTGTCAGGAGAAGGTTCTTATGTCGGGTAGGGTAGGGTAGGGTAATGTAGTGTAGTGTAGGGTAGGGTAGTGTAGGGTAGGGTAGGGTAGTGTAGGGTAGGGTAGGGTAGTGTAGGGTAGGGTAGGGTAGTGTAGTGTAGGGTAGTGTAGTGTAGGGTAGTATAGGGTAGTGTAGTGTAGTGTATGTAGGGTAGGGTAGTGTAGGGTAGGGTAGTGTAGGTTAGGGTAGGGTAGTGTAGTGTAAGGTAGTGTAGAGTAGTGTAGGGTAGGGTAGTGTAGTGTAGGGTAGAGTAGTGTAGGGTAGGGTAGGGTAGTGTAGTGTAGGGTAGGGTAGTGTAGTGTAGTGTAGGGTAGGGTAGGGTAGGGCAGTGTACTGTAATGTAAGGCGGTACGTAGTTCGCCGGGACAGCTAATAAAGTAATAAAAATTGATTTATATATTGGGGATAAGGCTCAATTTTTGAACATTCCATTTTTGTATGGGAGGTCCAACATTTTTTATTTTAATTGACTATGAGTTTGTATGAAGAGTTCTTTTTTTTGTGAATCTAGCAGTCACAGGACAAAAGTTGTTGAGTATGATGAGTAGAATCCCCAGTTAACGGGACCTACATCAATTTTTTTACATCAATTGTACTCCCAACGGAGAGCGTATGAGACTCATATGTTTATAAGAGAGTATAAAATTATTTGAATAATAGGTAGTGTTTTATTACTATGGTGGCAACCCTAAAAAACTAAGATAGTAAAAATTTTAAGAAAAAAAAAACCAGCTGGGAATAAAATAACTGACATCGCTAAAAATGTTAGGGACAACCGATCTCAGTTCCTAGAACCGCAATTTAATTTGCGTTCCTGTTTTCCGAATAGTATGGCAGCAAGGCTGACTTTGCTCAAAGGAGGTTGTCAAAGTAACCACCAAATTACAAACATTTTAAAGTAAGTAAATAAAATAAACCGAACTCCCCACGGAGAACGTACCTTCTCGCAGGAGCGTCTAACATTACTCAATTCGTTTGAGAGTTAGGGTAAGGTGCTCAAAGAGTGCGCACTTTTGAAATAAAAATTAATAAAAAATAAAATATCTTATTTAGGATTAACACCTATATTTATTCCAAATCTTTATCTCTCTCTTAACAAATCACCACACATATAGTATCTCTAATGAACAGAAATTAGACATTATAAAGAATTATATAAAAAATAAGAAATGCGCACTCTAAGAGTGCGCATAGGGTTTTATAAGAGTGCGCGTTTTAATTATCAGTGCACAAGTCACACTTATAAAATACTCGTCCCGTATAAGCTCTGCATTTTTCATGCCACCATTCTTTGCATAATTGGCATTCAATCCAGTCCTCCACAATCGGCTCTTTTTAAACCTCCTGGCAGCCACCATATCGCCATTATTTGTTTCTTGAGCAATTCTCGGGTTTTTTTTTACTCCTTCTTACTTTTTACTAACTTAGAAGATGGTTTCCCTCTCTTCAACCGCTTTCTCAAAGAGGATTCTGGCATACCGAGGGCGGCAGCTACTGATCTTTGTGGTTGTCCTTTTGTTAGAAGTTTCCTAGCTTCTTCAAGTACCTACCTCAGGTGGACAATTCTTCCGCTCCATTTTGTGTTTTTTTCCAGCCATCCAGTAAATAAATATTCATTTAGATAATATAGGATACGTTGCAAAAAATTCACAACAACGACACTGAAAAATAGGTGGTAAAAGTACGCGCGCACTCTTACTGGCACCATCCCTGCGCACTCTTAATCACACTAATATTATAAAGGCGAAAGTTTGTGAGTGTGTATATTCGTTACTTCTTCACGCAAAAACTACTAAATGGATCTAGCTGAAATTTGGTAGGTACATGGACCGGGATTAATACACAACGCTACTTTATTTACGCTCGCGAGCCGCTTGCGGCTCGCACTTTGCGCACCCTCAAAAAGTCATAGAAACGTTGTCCACGCGAGTGAAGCTGCGGGAAACAGCTAGTCACACCATAATAACGAATAATTGAATTGTGGCGACATCTATTGAGACAAATCGCCATTTTCTCTTTTTTTTACTCCTAGGCTAGTGAATACCTTGTAAGCTTTGAAAGTTAGTTTATTTGTTAGCGCTTAGGTTTTGAACAGAAATCATCATCGCACACGAAAAAATAAGATCAAAATTTTTACCTGGAATCCTCGTTTTTACGCGGATATCAATTAAATTTCACCAGCGCGTACCGGCTCACTTTAGTTCCAAAATATAATCAAAATATAAGTCGGCTTTAAATGTCTTACAGGACTCGCGTGGCGTTAGTTGCGCACTCTTACAGACCGCGCACTCTTAGAACATCTTATCCTACCTTTTTCTAGGGCTGTCCTCGACATACCACTTATGGCATATTATAGACGCTAGTAAAGTTTCTCTATTGCAAATATTATTAAATTTAAAACCTTTTTTAAATGACAAGTACCATTTGTAAAGTTTTCCCAGATAAATTGCTTTAAGTCTAAATAAAGGGTTAATGGTTACCTATTAAAAAAAAGCTTTTTTGTAAAGATGTGAGAGTCCGACTCGCAGTTGGCCGATTTTTATGGTTCCGTACGTCAAAAGGAAAAAACGCAACCCTTATAGGATCACTTTGTTGTCCGTATGTCCGTCTGTCTGTCAAGACCCTTTACCTCGGGAACCCGTGAAGGTATCGAGTTAAAATTAAAATCATATACTCCGACTTACAGTCCCTTGAAGCTGTGAAAGAATCAAACTTCTAAGTTCGTTAACTAAAAAAATGTATGCCGCAATAAACTTAAATTTTGACACTCTCAAGATAATCAAAATTCATAGAGTATTTTCCGTTGACCTAAAACTCTGAAATTTGGCACTACGACTATAGGAAAAAATAAGAAACTATACATTTAAAACTAAATCACAAAAAAACCTAACCACTGCGGGAGTGCCAACAAAAGTGAAAACTTTTTACAGTTTTATAAGTTTTGACCCTCCGAGTGTTCCTGGCAAACGACTAGGTTGATAAAGTTTTGACCCTGCGAGTGTTCCTGGTACTGTGTCGGTTACGGTAACGTCACGTTAACGGTAACAGTGTCGCGAGTTCTTTGTTTTTTCCCATCTCAAAAATGTCAAACGCGACTAAAGTTTACTTAAAAAAATATAGTCCTTTTTTAAAGTCCTTAAGTAATTAATTATGCAAGGAAGGGTGGTCCAAATTTTGAATTGAGCTAACCATGTCTTGTGGAGTATCGTATGAAAGGGCTTCATTGGCACTAGCTTAAACAGATTTTTAATTATTTTTATGGTGTATAGTTTTCGATTAATGACGAAGAATAAAAAAAAATCTTTTTCCTTTTTTATTTGTATGGGTTATGTTAGGTTAGGTTAGGTTTGCACTGTTATGTATGATTTATAATTACCTACAAATTTGTACGGAACCCTCGGTAGGCAAGTCCGACTCGCACTTGTCCAGTTTTATATTATACAAGCTTTTACTATAGGTACTTCAAGACGAGTTTTTTTAATTATTCCTTGCCGGTCTGTATTTTCCGATTAGTATAATTTAGGAATCTTCAAGTCGAGAGTGAATAGGCACTATTTGAGCTTTCGTGTTACATCCTCGGCTGCATCGGCATTTACCATTAGATGAAGTGCAGCCAAACGCACTAAAATTTTTAATTAAAATAAAATCTTGCAATCGATTTAAGTGAGACTTCCAGGCGTCCGATTGAGCTGATATTTGGTATGAAGCCGTATTCTCGGTGAAAATAGATGCTTTTGGAATTTAAAAGTTGATCTGATGGTGATCTTATTCCACCGCTGGAATCAAAGTCCCAGGATCCTATATTGTTTATTGAATGTCGAAACATGCATTATGTGCTCCCAATAATGCACGACCCATGAATCTACAGTCTAATAGTAGCCGGCCATTAACTCGTGTCTTGGACTTGAACTGAAAGAAAAGCCTGTAAAGATCGCGCTACGAAATTTGAGCGCTAGGTAAAAGTGGAGGGGGATAACTCGAGTATACGCATCTCTCGCATTTACTAAATGAGTGAGAGAGACAAAGTATGCGCGAGTAACCCCTTACGCTTTTGCCGAGCGCTCGTAACTCATTGCGCGATCTGTACCTAAAAAAATAATTAAAGTGTGGTTATTTAAGCTCTCGCTACTTCCATGAGGTCATTGTCATCTATTGGAAAAATGTGCTAAAATCTTTAAAGTTCTTCTTGGATATTATTTCAATTATTAAATCTACTTCCACAGCGTATACAACACCTATTTAACAAGCAACCACAAGGCTCGCAACAATTACATTTCACTTTGCAGTTCGGTATATCTTCTTATCACCTCATATACGTCCCCACCGAGGGGCTCGAGCCTACCCTGAATTAATCGGATCGGGCCTAAGTCGACTACGCTTGCCCAGTGCGGGTTGGTCGAATTCACACACAACCTTCGTGTTTCTTCGCAGGCGTGTGCAGGTTTCCTCACAATGTTTTCCTTCACCGTAAGAGCATCGGCTAAACGTACAATATGAAATCGTAATTCGACATCACATTGGTACGTGGCAGGATCCGATCCACGGCTTCCCGGACAGGAAGTAGCGGCCTTAACCGTTACGCCACCGACGACGCTCTGATATAACATTACATTAATCATCGTCATATCAGCCAAAGGACGTCCACTGCTTGACATAGGCCTCCCCCAAGTATTTCCACGACGACCGGTTCAGCGCTGCCCGCAACCAGCGGCTTCCCGCGACCTTCATCGGGTCATCAGTTCACCGAGTGGGAGGCCTGCCTACGCTACGTTTTCCGGTGCGCGGTCGCAACTCGAGAACTTTACTTACTCTGTGGCTCAGTGGTTAGTGCCCTTGACTACTGATCCGAGAGTCGTGGGTTCGATCCCCACCCAGGGCAAGCATTAGTGTGATGAGCAGATTTGTTTTCTCTGTGTCTGGGTGTTAAATTTGTCTATATATATGTATGTATTTAAACGTATATAAGTATGTATAGTCTCTGGTAACCCATAACACAGGGAATCCTACTTTGGGGCCAGATGACCATGTGTGATTTGTCCCAGAATATTTATTTATTTACTGCCCCAACGGCCACCTGTTCTACGAGCAATGTGCCCCGCCCACTGCCACTTAAGTTTAGCAATACTGAGAGCTATGTCGGTTACTTTGGTTCTCCTACGGACATTACGTAATATTTATGTATATCATAAAAAGCGTCTAACAACTAAGCGTCCTGTTGTTTTTAACCTCTCACCGGAAACAGTATTAGTATACACCGCACCGTCAAGTAAAACATCTATAATTAAGGCGAACGGCGGCGTCCTCGGTCTCATGTTGACTATTCATTACGCCACCTCCACACAACGCAAACAATCTACTATTATGTTATTAGATCTCCTGCATATCCGCAGCGATCGAGGCGCCACCACCGTGTGCGCCTCATATATTTGTGACGTCACCATATGCTGCCTATTAACTTAATTAAATATTAATTGTTATCATAAATCTTGGTTTCTTTCGGTAATAAATCTTCCAAAATAAGTTAGAGCAAATAATTTATTACTTTAGTTCTCCTGCGGATCTCCTCGTTTCTGATTCGATCACGCAGAGAAATTCCGAGCATATATTAGGCTTAATTGCCCTTTGGGTGACCTTGAGCCTTTTATGAGGCCCATAGTAAGCGACCTAGCTCACAGAATCGCTAAACTGAAGTGGCAGTGGGCAGGGCACATAGCTCGTAGAACAGATGGCCGATGGGACAGTAAAGTTCTCGAGTGGCGACCGCGCACCGGAAAACGTAGCGTAGGCAGGCCTCCCACTCGGTGAACCGATGACCCGGTGAAGGTCGCGGGAAGCCGCTGGTTGCGGGCAGCACATAACCGGTCGTCGTGGAAATACTTGGGGGAGGCCTTGTCAAGCAGTGGACGTCCTTCGGCTGATATGATGATGATTAATGTAATGTTATATCAGAGCGTCGGTGGCGTAACGATTGAAGACAGTAAAGTTCTCGAGTGGCGACCGCGCACCGGAAAACGTAGCGTAGGCAGGCCTCCCACTCGGTGAACCGATGACCTGGTGAAGATTATGGGAAGCCGATGGATGCGGGCAGCGCAGGACCAGTCGTCGTGGAAATCCTTGGGGGAGGTCTTTGTCCAGCATTGGACGATTTTCGTCTGATGATGATGATGATGATGAAATAATTTATTCTATATTTGCAGAGTGCGAGATGCCGATGTATGTATCGGACAAACTAAGACGGCTTGTTTGTCCTCGAAGACTAATTAAAAAGTTTGTTTCGCTAACTTTGACAGGAGTGCCGTCGCAGTGGAGACGGGCCCTGTTTGATAGTCGAATAAATATAGTCTGCTTCGGTTTGTGATGAGTTGTTTAGGAGTGTAATTTTATTTACTCACATATTTGAGTGTTATTTGAGTGTTTCACATTAATATGTGCGGAAATATAATAAGGGATCGGACTGCATCAAAAATAAATTCTGAAATATGATTTCCTGAATTGCTATCCCCTTGAAGTTTCAAAAAACCTTACATGTTTTGTTTTTCCATCACGTCTTCAATTTTTAATTGATCAAATACACAAAATAAGTTCGTCAACGACGCTAAAAATCTACGACGTTACTTGTGGGTATTTGAAACATTTTTAGAACAAAATTTCGTTTTTGACAGATCATAAGAAAGAAGTAACTCAAATGACCAGCAATCCGATCCCCTATTACTTGGACACTGCCCAAGGAGCACAAGGAAAGAGGGTGAAAAGCGCGTGTACGCTTCACGAGAGCGTCGTAGGCTCGAGCGTTAATTCAGACGGACGGACAGACGGACTGACAACCAGATGGATGGACGGACGGATGGACGAAAGAAAGAAATGAGGTAAGTAACTGTATGTTTCGTATAACTCATACTCGACCTACAATTGCCTCATTTCTTGCCTCTTTAATAATGTACTATGTGCACGAGTACCTTTAGTAATGTACTATGTGCACGAGTACCTTTAGTAATGTACTATGTACAGGAGTACCTTTAGTAATGTACTATGTATACGAGTAACTTTAGTAATGTACTATGTACACGAGTACCTTTAGTAATGTACTATGTACACGAGTACCTTTAGTAATGTACTATGTGGACGAGTACCTTTAGTAATGTACTATGTACACGAGTACCTTTAGTAATGTACTGTTTATACGAGTTCCTTTAGTAATTTACTATGTACACGAGTACCTTTAGTAATGTACTGTGTACACGAGTACCTTTAGTTATGTACTTTGTACACGAGTACCTTTAGTAATGTACTATGTGCACGAGTACCTTTAGTAATGTACTATGTGCATGAGTACCATTAGTAATGTACTGTTTATACGAGTTCCTTTAGTAATTTACTATGTACACGAGTACCTTTAGTAATGTACTATGTACACGAGTACCTTTAGTTATGTACTTTGTACACGGGTACCTTTAGTAATGTACTATGTACACGAGTACCTGTAGTAATGTACTATGTACACGAGTACCTTTAGTAATGTACTATGTATACGAGTACCTTTAGTAATGTACTATGTACACGAGTGCCTTTAGTAGACATATATCTCGTAAGTAACATTAAAATGAAAATTTAATAAAAACACGAGTTAATTAAAACATAACCCACCTTTTTTTTGAAGTCGTATAAAATGTATCAAATGTCATTGACGGGATCAAGACAAATTTAACGATACCTCCCACTCTTAAATCCATCAAGCCGTTTAAGATATCGTGGAATAAAAAAAACATACATACATTAGCCCTGAAATAGTACATTACTGACGATGCCGAGAAAGAAAGCGATTGCGGGACGAGTAGTGTTAGAAGGCCGATTTCCTTGGAAGGGTTCCAAAGTCAACAAGGAACCCTTATAGTTTCGTCTGTCCGTCTGTCCGCGGCTTTGCTCAGAGACTTATCATACTAGAAAGTTGTAATTTGGTATGGTTAATGGTTATACATATTATTCTCTTACACGACATAAAGAGCGTCGGTGGCGGAGCGGCTAGGGCTAGGGTTCGAATCCTGCCACGTAGCAATGTGATTTCGAATTTCGATCTCATATGTACGTTTATCCGACGCTCTTACGGTGAAGAAAACATCGTGAGGAAACCTGCACACGCCTACGAGGAAACTCGCAGGTTGTGTGTGAAGTCGAACAACCCGCACTGGGCCCGCGTGGTCGACTAAGGTTCGATCGCCCTAATTTAGGGTAGGCTCGAGCCCCTCGGTGGGGACTTATATGAGCTGTTATGATGATACATATTATTCATGCCAAAAAAGTTGTGCAATAAGATCTTGAATTTTTTTAAGTAATCTCCCCTACATGTAAATTGGGGGGTGTTTTTTTTATAACGTACCATTAAATTGCTATCGTGTGGGTTATCGTTGAAAAGGTCTTTCAAAACAAACTGAGGATTTGCTAGTTCTATTTTTTTTAATTCAGATATCGGTTTGCGAAATATTAAGCTTTAAAGTGCAATTTTTTATTGGAGACTAGTGTCCCTCTCTCTGCCCCCTATACAAGCTAAACCGCTATTTCAAGACATATGAAAAAAATTGAAGATAGTAGGACACATATAATCAATTTTAAAGTAAAACTATCTCGGCTAAGTAGGCTTTCTTAGTTCAGGAGTAATGGTCGACCAACTTTAGATGTGCAGCTGGATTTGTCAAAAGTTCACAGATTTTCCATACAAAATGGTTTATTACCAACTGTAAATATAATTTTGTTTTTTAAAACAAACATTTATTTTATGAAAAGACTTCGAAAACCAACTTGGCGAGAGTCGGACTCGCACTTGGCTGAGTTTTTTTTACAATACTCTATTTTTATTATTATTATATCAGCTCATATACGTCCCCATCAAGGGGCTCGAGCCTACCCTGAATCAGGGCGATTAGGCCTTAGTCGACCACGCGGGCCCAGTGCGGGTTGGTCGACTTCACACACAACCTTCGAGTTTCTTCGCAGGCTTGTGCAGGTTTCCTCACGATGTTTTTCCTTCACCGTTAAAGCAATCGGTAAGTATATGTACGTAAGTTTTTTGAAAAACTTTACTCATTGGTACATTGGCCGTCCAGATTTGAACCCGGTACCTCTGGTTAGAGGGACCGAGTCGTTACCTGTTGAGCCACCGACGCTTTTACTCTATACTCTATACGCCTCGGCTAAAATGTCAATTTTCATGTCTTGTATTTTAAAAGGCGTCACAAGTGGCACACCCTGGACACTTCATACAACGGGCCAGAAATGACATTTCAAAAAACGAATGACAGAACAAACAAAATGGCGGCGAAATCCTAAACGTTCGACAACCAAACTGTAACTAATCTGTATCAGTCTTGGTTACGAGGGGGTGAGGTCGCAATCTAGAGAGCGGCAGGGAGTATCCATACTGTATGTTAGTACTAATATACTTTGCCAGTGGTTCGGGATTCAAACCCATACTCCAGCCTATTCCCAGTTCCTGCAATAATGTACTTTTAAAGCAATCCGGCTATTTTTCACCCATTTTTAGCACTTTTTTTATTATTCAACACGTTGTAAGTACGTACTACATAAGCTAGGAACGAGAAAAATGAGTGGCCACCGAGGTAGATCTAATTGCGGAGGCGCAGCGAGCGTCCGTATGAATATGTATGCGCCGAACCGGACCCGATCCGTAGATAATGGCATCTGCCTCCGAAGCGATCCGATTATCTCACCACAATTATTAGCCGACATTGCGCAAGATATCAAAGCGGCACCGCGAAAGATCGTGCTGTTCTATTCGTCGCTAAATCTAGATAGACGGACTTGTTTCAATTGCTACGTCGCTAATTATAGATAGATGGACTTATTTAAATTGCTTCGTCGCTTAATCTAGATAGATGGACTTATTAAAATTGCTTCGTCGCTAAATCAAGATAGATGGACCTAATTGCTTCGTCGCTAAATCTAGATAGACGGACTTATATGCTTCGTCGCTAATTCTAGATAGATGGACTTATTTAGATTGCTTCGTCGCCAATTCTAAATAGATGGACTTATTTGCTTCGTCGCTAATTCTAGATAGACGGACTTATTTGCTTCGTCACTAATTCTAGAATGGACTTATTTGCTTCGTCGCTAAATCTAGATAGACGGACTTATTTAAATTGCTTCGTCGCTAATTATAGATAGATGGACTTATTTGCTTCGTCGCTAAACCTAAATAGACGGACTTATTTGCTTCGTCGCTAAATCTAGATGGACGGACTTATTTGCTTCGTCGCTAAATCTAGATAGACGGACTTATTTTCTTCGTCGCTAAATCTATATAGACGGACTTATTTAAATTGCTTCGTCGCTAAATCAAGATAGATGGACTTATTTGCTTCGTCGCTAAATCTAGATAGACGGACTTATTTGCTTCGTCGCTAAATCTATATAGACGGACTTATTTAAATTGCTTCGTCGCTAAATCAAGATAGATGGACTTATTTGCTTCGTCGCTAAATCTAGATAGACGGACTTATTTGCTTCGTCGCTAAATCTAGATAGACGGACTTATTTTCTTCGTCGCTAAATCTATATAGACGGACTTATTTAAATTGCTTCGTCGCTAAATCAAGATAGATGGACTTATTTGCTTCGTCGCTAAATCTAGATAGACGGACTTATTTGCTTCGTCGCTAAATCTAGATGGACGGACTTATTTGCTTCGTCGCTAAATCTAGATAGACGGACTTATTTGCTTCGTCGCTAAATCTAGATGGACGGACTTATTTGCTTCGTGCTAGGCTGGAGAAAAAATAATTTTGAACCGCCTCCGTGGCGTAATCGTGAGTCCATTCGCGTCACACCGGGAGGTCGCGGGTCCGATTCCCGGCGGGGTCAACTTTGTAAGACTCGGTTTGGTGGTGGTAGGGCATTTCCATAGCCCGCCTGGCTATCTACCACCATCTTATCTAAGGATTGCCGCCAAGTATCAGTGTTAACAGTATTGATGTGTTCCAGCTTGGATAAGATAGCCAGATCCCCATTGCGTTGGGGGATCTTGGTAAGCCCGCTTCCATCTTCGGCATCATCGTCACTTACCATCACGTGAGATGATGCCAAGGGCTTACCAATTGTGAATTTAAAAAAAAAACTTGTACAAACGATTAGATAACAGAAGAAGCTATTGATAGATTTAGTATAGTTGAGCTCTATAACGTTTTTTATTCATCTTCGAGTCTTTGTTCAGTGATATTTTCCGCACAAAGGGAATGATGTTTCGCTTTTCCCTAAGATACTTGTAGATGGATTGGTCCTTCTTATAAAATATTAAATTACACCTTTGCCCTTTGCAGAGTCATATATTTTTTATGTATTCAGTATCAGTTTTTATGTAAGAGCGTCAGTAGCGTAATGACTAGGGCCGCCGCCTCCTGTCCGGGAGGTCGTGGTTCGATTCCTGCCACGTACCAATGTGATTTCGAATTTAGATTTCATATGTACGTTTATCCGACGCTCTTACGGTGAAAGAAAACATCGTGAGGAAACCTGCACAAGCCTGCGAAAACATTAGCAGGTTGTGTGTGCAGTCGACCACCCCGCACTGGCCCGCGTGGTCAACTTAGGCTCGATTGCCTTTTTTTTTTTTTTATTCACAATTGGTAAGCCCTTGGCATCATCTCACCTGATGGTAAGTGACGACGATGCCGAAGATGGAAGCGGGCTTATCAAGATTCCCCTATGCAATGGAGAACTGGCTATTTCAGGGTAGGCTCGAGCCCCTAGGTGGGGACATATATGAGCTGAAATGATGATGATTCAGTATCAATGATGCAGTTACAAAGGTACAATTATGTGTAGCAAGTAAGTAGGTACCTATACAAAGTAGCTAGTTACACGGATGAAAGATAACTTATGTACAGAAGACTCTGTAGGAAGCACAAACGCACCCCTTTTTAAAGTATGTAAACAAGGAAGTCGGTGGCATGTCGGTGGACGAACGCTGAGATTTGTTTGTGGCTGGGGAGCTGGGGAGCTGGGGAGCGGCGATAGCGCAACCCGGCCATGAGCACGCGCGGCGCGGCGGCGGCAGCAGTGCAGGCGCATCGACACCACGCGCCCCGCCCCGCCCCGCCCCACCCCGCCCCGCCGACGCACTGTGCAAGTTTGCCCTCACTATTCTGCAATCTCACAAACTAGCTCCTTAACTAACTCCTACAATTTGGGGATCTTCAATAAGGCGAGAGTGAATAGACATTATTTGAGTTTGCGTGTACCATCCTCGACTACATCGTCACTTACCATCAGGTGAGATGTAGTCAAACGCACTCAAATATTTTAATTAAAAATAAATTTAAAAAAACTAGCTAGTTTTACCCTAATGTATTCCACACAAATCTGTATATCCTTATCCTTACTAATATCACGTTAGTAGTACTAACTTAGTACTAATATATACCATCATCATCATATCAGCCGGAAATCGTTTACTGCTGGACAAAGGCCTCCCCCAAGGATTTCCGCGACCGGTCGGTCCTGCGCTGCCCGCATCCATCGGCTTCCCGCGATCTTCACCAGGTCGTCGGTCCACCGCGTGGGAGGCCTTCCTACGCAACGTTTTCCGGTGCGCGGTCGCCACTCGAGAACTTTACTGCCCCATCGGCCATCTGTTCTAAGAGCTATGTGCCCTGCCCTAATATATATACTTTGCTAATATTATAAACGCGAAATTTAATATGTATGGATGTTTGTTACTCTTTCACGCAAAAACTGCTGAACATGTCTGAATGAAATTTGGTAGGTAGACAGATTAGGACCTGAATTAACATATATTAGGCTATTTTATGCCACGCTTGCGAGCCGCTTGCGGCTCACGCACTGCGCACCCTCAGTGTCAGTCACAGAAACTACATTCACACGAGCGAAGCCGCTGGCAAAAGCTAGTTAAATAAAAAAAACTTTTGCTCGCGGCTTCGCTCGCTTGGGTATCGTTGTCATGAGTATCTTTGAGGGTGGTTGGTGGTGCGCGAACCGCAAGCGGCTAGCGAGCGTAGACAGGAGTTTGCTCCAGATTCCTCGGGAACTATATCGCGCTATTCTGATTAGCAGTCTATGTCCCACCCCTCAACTATTTCTGTGTAAAAAAATACCACAATCCGTTGCTCTGTTACGATGGTAAAGAAGTCAATTAAATAAAAAACCGGCCAAGTGCGAGTTGAACTCGCGTGGAGAGGGTTCCGTACAATGCCAAAGTCAAATGTAAAATATCACATTTGAAATCCTCACAGTAAGATGCGAGTTATTTTTTTATTATTATTAAAAAATTGTGTGTGTTTGACTGCACCTCATCTGATGGTAAGTGCCGACGCAGCCGAGGATGTAACACGCAAGCTCAAAAAGCGCCAATTCACTCTCGTCTTGAAGATTCCTAAATTTTACGAATCGGGAAATACAGACGCCGGAAGGGACTTCCACCCCTTGGCCGTTCTTTGCAAAACGCTTCGTGTGTACTCGTAAAGGTGGAACATTGACTACAAAGGGGTGGAACCGCCCTCCACACCTAGTCGTCCGATGATGAAATGGAGAGGGGGAATGAGTCCGTGAAGCTCCAGGACACACCCTCCGAAATGAATCCTGTAGAACACCGATAAACTATTTTCCGTAGGTGAACGTATTATATTGAGTTTACCACTTTATTTTCAATTGATAGAATTCTTATAGGTTTTCCTGTAATCTGCAAGCAATGAACTATATTTTGTATTTTTTTCAAAATTTTAGGCTCAGTAGTTTCGGAGAACAGGGGGGGGGGGGTAATGGTCAATTTTCGTCTTCTTTAATAAAATATAATCAAAACTATTTATTTTACAATTTAAACAAAAATATATTTAAAATCCTGATAACTAGCCCTTTCATTTGATATATAACACAAAGGTTTCCAAAACTTTTTTTTTTAATTTCCTAGATTGTCCCCCGAAAATAACCCTTATTTAAAAAAAATGTATTTACATTGCACACCTGTGTTTGGGTCATAGGATTACACTATCCTACCAAATTTCACCTGATTTGGTCCAGTAGATACGGAGCAAATTGGCTTGGACAGACGGACAGACAGACAGACAGACGCACGAGTGATCCCATAAGGTTCCGTTTTGTTATTTTTTGTACGGAACCTAAAAAGCGTCTTTTTTTTTGGTAACTTCGCAGAAAATGTATCGAACTATGCATTTTTACGGGATAAAAAGTAGTATGTCCTTCCGAGTGACACAGGCATTCATGAAAGTCGATGTGTATGTTCCCTATAGACTTCAAAACGGCTGGACCGACTATGATGAAATTTAAAGGGAATCTTCAGATTAGCCCAGCGGGTGGGGGATCCTGCAAAAAAAACAATCGCGGGTGAAGCCTTGGGGCGGGTCGAAAACGCTAAACACGTTAAAAAACCGACTTTTATCGCAACAACTTAGTACATTTTTGCAATATTATTTTTGGTTTTTGTTAATTTTGTAATAAAGTACTACACCAATTTCGATAAAATTTATATGGGACCACACGGAAAGCACTAGCTTTCAAATAAAAAAATTATCATAAAAATCGGTTGACCCAGTCAAAAGTTCTGAGGTAACACACATAAAAAAAACATACAGTCGAATTGAGAACCTCCTCCTTTTTGTTGGAAGTCGCTTGAAAATCATAGGTATATCTGAGTACCTTAACGCTGACCTCACTGTGTGGTAGTCACGGCAGGCAATATCTTTGCTATGATACATCCGATATCGCGCTTTAAGACGACGGCGACACCGCCCAGTCCGCAACACTATAATAAATTGCGATTTAACTTGTCCCCCGGATAACGCCAACTTTCCCGCGTTTGTTCCGCACCCGACACTTTTTTCCGCCTCTTCATTTCCTATTTCTTTACTTTTGTATTTTCCGTTCTCTCCTCGCCGAGATAAACAGGCGAGAACCGCTGAAAGGGGGGCTTTACAAATTCAAATTGAACTTATCACACAACTTTTTACATTTGTTTCTGGTCTCGAGTTCGAGGGAAAAGAGCGAGGAGGCATTTAATAGTACAATCTCGGGTAAGATTGATGATTTTGTATCACACCTCGCTCGGGGCGCTCGTAACGAGTGGAAGGCGACGTGGGTCGTGCTGCTTCTTATCTGGAATGGGATGGCGCTTTATCTCAAATTACATATTTTACTTCAGACGCTCTTCGAATCACACTTTTCAACGTATTAGCGTAAAGCGTCGTCGGTGGCTCAATCTGTAACGACTCGGTTTTCTTAACCAGAGGTCCGGGGTTCAAATCCGGACAGCCAGTGTGCCACTGAGTTTTTCGAAACTTACGCACATGTATTACCGATTGCTTTAGCGGTGAAGGAAAACACCCTAAGGAAATCTGCACATCTGATTCCAGATGTGTATGAAGGTCGCGTTGCACACGTCCGTAGGTGTAAATCTAAATGCCCTACACGTGACCGCAGGTGATGCTAAGTGCAACACCAGGCTACCGCCTTCGTCTATCCCTTGGATAGCACGATTCATTGTGCCACACGATAAGTACCATTTATTATACAAGATATTATGTATTTTAAAATTGCTTAGGTAAATTATCCGAATGAAGATCAGAAAATACTAAAAAAAAACGTGTGGCACTCGGGGACTGCCGCGGTAAAGCTATTACATAGCATTTTTTATGAACTTTTAACACTAAGAAAGTTACACCAGTAAAATTGACTAAGTCCTTTTAGTACCGCAAACCGCTAATAGATGGCACTGTAAGTTTTTTTAGAACGCAGTAGTGTTAGGTTTTTTCGTTACGGAATTTCTTGATTCGGTCGCCGCGCTCAAAGCCCGCAAAAAATGCTATGCAATAGCTTAAAAACATAACATAACAATAAATCATAATAACATAGCCATATACGCTAAAATAAATAATGAACTTGTTACAAAAATGTACTACGGTTTTATTAAAAGAATCTCAAAAATGTATTCCGTGTCATCGCCGCTAATTTGATATGCAGACGGGGCCCGCGGCAGCCAGCCGCCAACGCCGTGGCTGTACCGTGGGTATGCACATACTAAGTAAACACAATCTAGTTAATCAAGCGGGCAAGGAGTTCCACCGCGTGCGGTAAATAGCGCTCGCTTAATTTGAGAGCCATGTGGGACATAACCGCAGCATATTTATCCCATTATGCACCGGCCGCCATCCGCCATCCGCCATGCGAGTCACGTCGCCCGAAACGAATCGCATGTGACATTATTTGTGAAGATCGTGCTCTATCTTCGTCGGCGACATCGCCAGGACGTGGAGGGATTACTCACAAAGAAGTACGATTTCAACGGTGCGATAAAGAAACGGGAAAGTTATACTCTGCGTATTCTCACAGGGATTAACGGAATTAAATAAAATGGAAAAATTGAATTTTGTTTTTATGACTCCGTCATATTGAGTACTAAAGGGTGCGCGGTTACACTGTACATCTGAACCTTCCACATCAATCGATTCGTCTTTAGGGTTCCGTCCTCACCGTACCTAACCGCCTCCGTAGCTCAGAGGCAAAGTTCACTGACTTTACACAGGAGGTCGCGGGTTCGATTCCCGGCGGGGTCAATTGTAAGACTCGGTTTGGTTGGTAGTAGGGCATTTTCTAAGCCCGCCTGGCTAGCTACCACCATCTTATCTAGGTCTTGCCGCCAAATATCAATGTTGATATCATTGGTGTATTCCGGCATGAAGATAAGATAGCCAGTTCCCCATTGCGTTGGGGAATCTTGGTAAGCCCGCTTCTATCTTCGGCAACATCGTTACTTACCACCAGGTGAGATGTTGTCAAGGGTTTACCAATTGGGAATAAAAAAAATTTAAAAAAGGAACCCTTATAGGATCACTTTGTTGTCTGTCCGCCCGCCCGTCTGTCTGTCAAGACCCTTTATCTCGGGAACGCGCGAGGTATCGAGTGAGTTAAAATTAAAACCTTAAACTCCGGTCCAGGGTTGAAAAAAAACCTAATTTTTATTTAAATTTTATAAAAAAAAAACCGTTTCAAAATGTTTTAATTTTTTTTTTCTTTTTAGTAATAAAACAATAATCAATCAGGCCTAATTTAATTCTAGACGAAACTTTACGGTCAGCGGGGTATTAACTATAAATTGTACAAATAAAAGGGACTTTCTTTCTAATATTTCATTTCATTATCTACTCCTTGTATGAAGTAATAAGACTTACATTTTTCACCCACCCACTTACTTACCTCAATGTAACAATAGTCACATTATGTCGTACTACCAAGAATTTCCGGCTATTTTTTATCCGCCGTGTAAATTAGGTATCTAATAAAAAAATACACGTATGTTTTAATAACAAGACAAATAATGTATCTTTATAATTTCTGATTTAAATCAATGAAGATATTCATTATACGAGTAGATCCAACTTTTTAATTTATATCGAACTATAAATATTTATTAGTTTTCATTTATTAAGATGTATTCGCTATTAAAAGTTTTTTTAAACTATGTTTTTTGTTAATGTTTTAAATATTATTAAACATATTTTATTATTAAATGTTTAAAACTTGTTTTAAACACAACAAAAATATTGTTTAATTTCAAACTGTTTGAAACACGTATTTTAAGAAAACTTGTTTTAATCCTACCATCTCTGCTCCGGTCTACAGTCCCTTAAAGCTCTGAAAAAAAAACTTTTAGTAAACGTCAAAAAAGATACGGCCCGGTTTTTTTTTGCGGGATTTGTGGTAGTCGCATTCGTAGTTTTATTTTGTTGTTTTTTTTATTGTTTTCTGCTAGGATTTTGTTCAAGAAGTGGTGCATTTTGGAGAAAATCGTCTAGTGCACGTGAGCAATGTGGAGAACAAGAAAATAAAACGAAGGAGGACGTGAGAACCCAACTTGCTCTGGGTGCAGTTTTATAGACGCCCTACAGCAACTGGGTGTTCCACTTCAGAATGTAGCTGCTGCAAATGCTGTCAAGAACTTCAGAGAAGATTTGTAATGCACCGGCACTAGCATTACAAATCAAAAAACTAAAGGAAGCTTAAATACGTCAGACCTGGCTGTATGGTCTAGTCACCTTTGCCTTCTCCGCGCTTTTGAAAGCCGGAGAGAAGAAACCAAAAAAAAAAGATACGGCCCTTTATGCCGCAAAAAACGTTTATTTCGACACTCTCAAAGGGAATCAAAATTTACAGGGTATTTTCCGGTGACCTAGAAGTATGAAATTTGGCAAGTAATACCGTCTTATACTACAAATATAGGACAACATCTGAAAATTTAGAATTAAATCATAAAAAATATCGTCTTTATTTAAAATACGTACTCAATTATGCAAGGAACGGCGGTCCAAGAGTTAACCGTGTCATGTGGGGTATCGCATCAAAGAACTTCATTGGCACAAGCTTAAACAGATTTTTAATTATTTTTATGATTATAGTTTTCGATTTATGGCGAATGATAAAAAAAAATCTCTTTTCATAATATGTATAGGTAGGTAGGTACCTAATAATTTTGTTGTATGTAGTACCTAACAGTTAGCACTGTTATGATTTGTAAAATGTACCTACAAATTTCAACGGAACCTTTGATGGGCGAGTCCGATTCGCTCTTGTCCGGCTTTTTGAGTTTATCGTGTTCAGACAGACAGACGCGGCAAGGGACTTTGTATTATATTAAGTATAGATATCATGCAAGACTGATTGTAGCTTATCATAGTGTAGCCATACTTAACCTACCCTTTATCAGCCCCGTCGGGTAGTGCTGATTCAAATTGAGTCACACACATGTCAGTCACCGTATCTGGATGTAATGACATGCAATCCTGTGACAATGCCGAGTCTACACAAAGATACATCACTGTATCTACAACGGCTAACATGTTCTGCACCAAAGCACGGAATCATAATAACATAATTTGAATATCCAAACACATTACATTCTATCAACAAATCATATTATGCAACTCGCATCACAGATAACAATGGCGCGGCTGCCTTTGTCTTTGTTTTCATGGATCTATACGTACATGAGTTTAACTACAAGCTCATTAAATTTAAGCTAGCTGCGAAGGACTCTTTCAGACCATTGTCAAAGTATATATATACAGGTGACTGGTAAGTAGTGCAAATCCTTTTAAGGGGATAAACTACATCTAATTTGCAACAGAAAAAGTCATACTAACTGGGGGTCGGAAATCAATGGTTGTCGAGTTATAGCCCATTTCATTTTTGAATTTTGTATGAAAAACACATTTGTTCAAATATTTTGTGGTTTTACAAAAAAAAAAGTTATGATACGGTTGGCGTGAAAAATACGGTTAAAACTTTTTCATTTTATCAGCATTACAAAAAAGTAAAATAGTTAACAAATACAAATTGATTGCCACAAAAAAGAATGATTGTTGTTAAAAGGGTACATCAAATCCCATACAAATTTTCAATAAACATTATTTTCATGTTTTTTTAAATTTCATAATTTATCATGTTTTTCGCATAAACAAACTCTGACCCTCTAGCATCATGACTAACTTTGATTCACAAGCTCATCCAAAAAATTCGAACTTTGTTGGATAATTAGTACGGGATTTTAGGCCCCCTTTTGACAATAATCAATGTTTTTTTGTTGCAATTAATTTTGTACATTTTTAACTTTTTTACTTTGTTCGAAAGCGTGATACAATGAGGTAGGTTTTACCATATTTTGCATGCCAACTGTATTATAACTTTTTGTTAAAAAATCACAAAACATTTGAACAAAATAATTTTTCATACAAAATTAAAAAGTTAAATAGGCTTTAACTCGAAAACCGTTGATTTCCGACCCAAAGTTAGTAAGAGTTTTTCTGTTGCAAATTAGATATAGTTTATCCCCTTAAAACGATTTGCACTACTTACCAGTCACCCTGTATATTAGTACGTACTAACATACAGTATGGACACACTCTGCCGCTCTCTAGATTGCGACCTCACCCCTTCGTCACCCAGATTGATACAGATTGGTTACAGTTTGGTTGTCGAACGTATAGGATATCGCCGCCATTTTGTTTGTTCCGTCATTCGTTTTTTGAAATGTCATTTCTGGCCCGTTGTATGAAGTCTCGAGGGTGTGCCATTGTCGTGCGATTCAATACTGTCCAAAATGATGACTTTTTATACTAATAACCTAATTTCGTGACGAAGTCAATCTTTTTGGTTATTTATATTTTAAATCTGTTTTATATCAATTTTTTTCAATTTTTACTCTTTGTTATTTTGTTTGTTTTTCAAGTTGTCATTCGGTTAATTCCATTCCCATCCTGATCGTTAAGACTGTCCATATTTCATTTTATCTTCTATTTCTTTAAATTTTTATACATATATACACTTTTGGTGGATTTTCCTATTTTTTAAAAAGAACCCTGACCTTCCCTCCACAATTCTTTGTGCGTGAGACGGCGCAGAGAGAGGGTGCGCCGCCCGCCGCAATTTAATAGGGATGACGACAGCATCAGAAATAAATTATAAACTCTTGATCACTAAATTGCCCTCCTACTTAAACTTCGAAAAACCTTACTCGTTTTGTTTTCCATCAAGTCTTCGATTTTTAATTCACCAAAATCATAAAATGAGTACATAAATGTTGCTGCAAAACTATGACGTCACGCCTAGGTATTTCAAACATAATTTAGAACAAAATGTCGTTTTTTTATAGTTGATAAAAAGTAACTCAGATGACTATCATTTGTCATCTTTGTTAGATGGAGAAAAATAAACTGTGCAATATTGCAAGTCGATGTATTATTAAAACATCCTTGGCGTTAGGTACATTAAAAGTGCGCATCAATAATAAAAAAACACAATGTCTTAGGTTTAATGTGAAATATCTAATATCTTTCTATCTTTAGTTTTTCTTTGTTAATTAAAAAAAATGCCTCCGGCGGCGGCGTCGCAGGGAGAGCTTCGAGCTTCCCCTTCGGCGGTTTAAGCTGTAGGGCCATGTAGCCTTAGCCTTCCTGATATAAAAAGTGACCGACTTGGTTGCGGTTTATTAGTACGTGCTCGCTTATCTTTTAACATTCGTAAATTTGAAGCCGCAACTAAATGTATGTTGAAAAAACATATATTTACTTGCAAGTCCGATACGACCGGAAGTTCAGATTTATAAGTATAGTAGCTTTTGCCCGCGGCTTCGCCCGCGTGGACATCGTTTTTGTGACCGACTTAGAGGGTGCGCGGTGCGCAAGCCGCAAGCGGCTCGCGAGCGTGAACATGAATTTTCTCCAGATCCCTCGGGAACTATGTCAGAATATGCTTATTAGTAAATCGTGTCATTTCCCAACCCCTCAACCATCTCTGTGCAAAAAATCATACAATCCATTGTTCCCTTGCGATATTAAAGAAATTAACCAAAAAAGAGTATATTTTCAGTTCCCTCGGGAATTGCAATGGTATATGCTATTTTCACGGGGTAAGAAGTAGCCTATGTCCTTCCTTGTGACACAGGCTACCTGCATGCCAAATTTTATTAAGATTGGTCAAGGCGTTGAAGCTTGATGAAGTAATTGATGGAGCTTGGTTTCTAGATAGTTGCAAGCCCTTGTTTAAAAAATATAAAATACTGCCATTGCCCTGCATGTACGTCAAAGATGTCTGTATTTTTGTTCAAAAGCATTTACACTTTTTCAAAAGGCGTGGTGAAGTAATAGAGCGACAGACACGGGCTAAATATATGAACTTACTACATCAACCTCTTTGTTGCAAAGATATTTACCGTAGAAATATTTATAATATGTGTATTTTAATTTATAATAACCTACCTGACGAAATTAAATCACTTGACATCAAATATTTTGAGAATGAATTGACCAAATGGCTATTAGGAAATTGTTTTTATACTGTTAACGACTTTATTAATTGTAAGAAAAAATAAGAAAATTTAATCGTTAATTGTTGAGATAATTGTATTTTTTTTTGATATATTTTTTGTAATTTTAGCTATTTTTAACTGTTTTTTAATTTCTTTATGTTTGCACACCTGCCTGCAGGTTGAACACTAGCACTAAGAAAATAACAAGATCCTGTACCTACAGTGTTCTAGCAAATAAAGCCTTTTGAGTTTGAGTTTGAAAAGTTAACAAACAAACAAACACATTTTCACATTTATAATAATAGTAAGGATTTAGCAGCATTGCGCCTTAGAGCTATATTATTTTGGTATTTAGGAAGATCTAACATTCGAGTGATATGCCTCATCTGTCTATATCTTTTTTAGTTTTCGTGATCAAGACACCAAGGCATATAAATTTCCTGACGCAACTTTTTTTTAAAGTTTACCCTGTGGTTTACCCCGTCTAAGCCCAAAGACGTTTCATTCAATTCACGTCACAAAGCGAGACCTTATTACCAAAGTATTTAAATTAGTACTAACATACTATTACTGAGACTTCGCTGTCCGTCAGTCTGTCTGTCTGTCTGTTTCTTCGTTTCAAGAACCTACGAGTACAATCAAAAGTATCAACTGTTAGATACTGTGTTAATTCTTACTAAACAGGTACCTTATTAATACTTATTTTTAACCGCCTCCGTGGCGTAATGGTTAGTCCATTCGCTTCACACCAGGAGGTCGCGGGTTTGATTCCCAGTCGGGTCATCTTGTAAGACTCTGTTTGGTTGGTGGTAGGGCATTTTGAAGACCGCCTGGCTAGCTACCACCATCTTATCTAAGTCTTGTCGCCAAACATCAGTGTTAACAGCATTGATGTGTTCCGGCCTGAAGATAAGATAGCCAGTTCTCCATTGCGTTAGGGAATCTTTGTAAGCCCGTTTCCATCTTCGGCATCATCGTCACTTACCATCAGGTGGGATGATGCCAAGGGCTTACCTATTGTAAATAAATAAATACAACTTTTGTTACTTACAACAGAAAATTTATAACTTCTTTAAATGTAGTAAAATAAAATTGAATGTATTGAAAACAGTTTTTGCGTCGGTGGCGTAATGGCAGGCCGCTACCTCCTGTCCAGGAGGTTGTGGTTCGTTCCTGCCACGTACCAATTTGTTTGCGATTTTCGATTTCATACGAGTATGTACGTAAATCGACACTCTTATACGGTGAAGGAAAACATCGTGAGGAAACCTGCATTCAAGAAACTCGAAGGTTGTGTGTGAAGTCGACCAACCCGCACTGGGCCCGCGTGCGAGGGGCTCTCAGTCTTTTAAATTCGTATTTAGACAACAGAACACAAAAAGTACAAGTGAATGGCACGAACTCATCTGGATCTAAAGTGAAAATGGGTGTGCCCCAGGGTTCCATATTAGGGCCTTTTCTTTTCCTTGTTTACGTAAATGATTTGCCTTTTATGGTGCAACATCTGTCAAATATTGTGTTGTTTGCGGATGATACATCTCTTATTTTTAAAGTGAATAGGAAAGAAAACAAAATTGACGAAGTAAACAACACTCTTTCAAAGATACTGAACTGGTTCACTGTGAACAACTTATTATTAAATGCTAAGAAAACAAAATGTATAAAATTTTGTTTACCAAATGTAAAAAAGGTCAATAATAGTGTAATATTAGACAGTAATAAATTAGAATTTGTAAATACCACGGTGTTCATTGATATAACTTGGGACCACACATTGAAACTATAGCGGGAAGGCTTAGTTCAGCTGCTTATGCCGTTAAGAAAATAAGACAGCTAACGGATGTAGATACTGCGAGACTAGTGTATTTTAGTTACTTCCATAGTATAATGTCTTATGGCATATTACTGTGGGGGCATGCGGCTGATATAGAAACTATTTTCATCCTGCAGAAAAGAGCTATCCGCGCAATCTATCAGATGCGATCACGTGAGTCGTTACAGAATAAGTTTAAAGAAATCAATATTTTAACTGTTGCTAGTCAATTTATATATGAAAACATCATGTACGTTCGTAAGAATTTGCATTTATTTCCTAAAAACAGTGACAGGCATAATTTGAATTTAAGAAATGTAAATAAAATAGATATAGCCTTTTCGAGACTGAGTAAGGTTAAAAAGTCATTTGTGGGGCAGTGTATAAGATTCTACAATAAAATTCCAGAAAATGTAACTAGTTTGTCAGAGAATAAATTCAAGACTCATATCAAAAAAGTTTTGTGCTCTAGAGGATATTATAAAATAATAGATTATGTTAATGACAAAGATATATATGTTGATTCTTTATCAAATACCATTACCTGAGACTGTAATCTGAATCATGACATTATTTGTAATATACAGTATTTTTTTTTTGTTTTGACTATTTAAAAGTGTGTGTTTTACCTATTTGAAATAAATTGTTTTGAATTATTTTATTTTTTTGTGGTCGAGTAAGGCCCGATCGCCCTAATTTAGGGTAGGCTCGAGGCCCTCGCTGGGGACGTATATGAGCTGATGTGATGATTGAAAACAACACAAACAATTTATTTTACACGCAGCTACCGGGTAAATAAATCATATCAGTTTTAAGGATCACTGAAATCAAACACCTGATCTACACAGAAATCGATTGTAACACATTTTACTTTTTAAGTTTATCACCTAAACACCACCATATTACAATAAATAGTTATAACCGAACAAAGCTCGGTCTCCCAGGTACTAAAAACTAATAATAAGAGTGACTAATGCAAAAAGTGTTTGGGCAGTGTAGACAAGCAAGGGTCGAAGGTGGACGTGTGATTCAGCGATATTAGCTGGCCGGCGGGGGGGAGGGGTGGGCGCCTGCTTGGCATTCCCGCCGCGGCGCGCGTCTCTCGCACCTCCATATTACCCATTATGTGCCCGGAGATCACGTCTGTACCTGTGTGCACTAGTCAAACACGAAATCCGGCTCTTTGCTGAATTTATTATTATATCAGCTCATATACGTCCCCACCGAGGGGCTCGAGCCTACCCTGATTCAGGGCGGTTAGGCCTTAGTCGACCACGCGGGCCCAGTGCGGGTTGGTCGACTTCACACACAACCTTCGAGTTTCTTCGCAGGCGTGTGTAGGTTTCCTTACGATGTTTTTCCTTCACCGTTAAAGCAATCGGTAAGTATGTACGTAAGTTTTTTTGGAAAAACTCATTGGTACATTGGCCGTCCAGATTTGAACCCGGTACCTCTGGTTAGATGGACCGAGTCGTTACCGGTTGAGCCACCGACGCTTTTTTTTCTTTGGTGAATATAAGGGCCCTAACTCACCGAGACGCTACGGCGACGTCGCCGGCCACGTATCCAAACAAGTAGTATTGGAATGTATGGCAGCTAACTCACTTCGGTTTGGCAAGGTCGCCAATTTGGAAGCGTAGCCACGACTGTCGGCTCGCTGTGTGGAGTCTGGAGACCGTGGCGACCTGGCGACGTCGCCAGTAAAATGTACACGAGCAAGCTGCGTCTCACTCACTCAGTGTCCAACCGGCCTGAACTGACAGAATTCTCGATACGAGGACAAGAGAACTGAACTGACAGATGGTCGCCACTGGCTACTCCATTTGGCAACCGAAGGTAGCCAGAGGTAACCATGGCTATGTAGCCGGCGACGTAGCCATGGCGTCTCAGTGAGGTAGGGCCCTAAGGCTTTACGAAACAAGAAGGCCAGAACACACCCTGGACACTTCACACAACGGGCCAGAAATGACATTTCAAAAAAGGAATGACGGAACAAACAAAATGGCGGCAAAAATCTCATACGTTCGAAAACCATACTGTAACCAATCTGTATCAATCTGGGTGACGAGGGGGTGAGATCGCAATCTAGAGAGCGGCAGGGAATGTCCATACTGTATGTTAGTACTAATATATATTATATTATTAACAGCTCATATACGTCCCCACCGAGGGGCTCGAGCCTACCCTGAATCAGGGCGATTAGGCCTTAGTCGACCACGCGGGCCCAGTGCGGGTTGGTCGACTTCACACACAACCCTCGAGTTTCTTCGCAGGTGTGTGCAGGTTTCCTCACGATGTTTTCCTTCACCGTTAAAGCAATCGGTAAGTATGTACGTAAGTTTTTGAAAAACTCATTGGTACATTGGCTGTCCAGATTTGAACCCGGTACCTCTGGTTAGATGGACCGAGTCGTTACCGGTTGAGCCACCGACGCTTTTTTATATATAGTTTTTTTATATATAGACGACTAATATATATAGTTTGGCCAAAATAAGGTGTTAAGGCTGATTTCAAACGTACATAATGAATTTTATGAGCGTATTCACAAAATCGTTTCCCATAAAAACTTAAAACTACCACTTCTTGAAAATGAATAAGTCGATTCTAATGAAACTTTATACACATAAGCAAGTTACGAAAATCTAGTTTGTGAACAGATTAAATTTTCGATATAGTTACTTATTTTAAGTTTAGGTGCTGTGAAAACCTTAAATGACAGCACTATACTTTTGAAAATGTAATCTATACACAAATTAGAATTCCGTGACTTGTTTGTGTGTAAAAAGTTTCATTACAATCGGTCCGTCCATTTTCAAGAAGTAGTAAATTTGTATGGAAAACGGTTTGTTACTAGCTACTATTGTACTTATACTGGACTAGCTGTTTCCCGCGGCTTCACCCGCGTGGACTACGTTTCTATGACTTTTCGAGGGTGCGCAGTAGGGAATGGTCAATTTTCGTTTTCTTTCATAAATTAAATCAAAACTGTTTATTTTACAATAATAAAAATATATATATTTGAGATCCTTATAACGAGCCCTTTCATTTGATATATGACACAATAAGGTTTGAAAAACTTTTTTTTTCCCGAAAATGACCCTTATTTAAAAAAAAATGTTTGGGTCATAGGATTACACCATCCTACCAAATTTCACCTGATTTGGTTAAGTAGATTCTAAGCAAATTGGCTGTGACAGACGGACGGACAGACAGACAGACGCAGGAGTGATCCTATAAGGGTTTCGTTTTGTTTTTGTTGTACAGAACCCTAAAAACGGCCAAGTGCGAGTCGAAGGGTTCCTTACCATTATCTATTAAAATAACGCTGCTTGTATGGAAGCCCCCCTTATTTTTTTCACTTTTTTAAATTTTTTGTATTTGTTGTTATAGCGACAACAGAAATACATCATCTGTGAAAATTTCAACTGTCTAGCTATCACGGTTCGTGATATACAGCCTGGTGACAGACGGACGGATGGACAGACAGACAGACAGAGAAGCCTCAGTAATAGGGTCCCGTTTTTACCCATTGGGTACGGAACCCTAAAAACATTATCATCAACAATATTGACCGCCTCCGTGGCGTTATGGTTAGTTCATTTCGCTTCACACCAGGAGATCGTGGGTTCGATTCCAGGCAAGGGTCTTACTTTGTAAAACTCCGTAAGGTTGGTAGGGCATTTTCTAAGCCCGCCTGGCTAGCTACTAACATCAGTGTAACAGAATTGATGTGGTAGTTTATTTCCCGTGGAACTAGTAGTGCCAACGGTAATTTTTCTCTCCCGTGACACTGGGTTGGGAAACAAACGGTGGATCTGAGTTGAGCGAGCGAAGTGAGCGATAATAGGTTCTTTAGGTTTGATGCCATTACTGTCAAAAAGCCCCCCCGCCCCTGGGTGGTGGATCTTATTTATTTATTTATTCACAATTGGTAAACCCTTGACAACATCTCACCTGGTGGTAAGTGACGATGTTGTCGAAGATGGAAGCGGGCTTACCAAGATTCCCCAACGCAATGGGGAATTGGCTATCTTATCTTCATGCCGGAACACACCGATGATATTAACATTGATATTTGGCGGCAAGACTTTGATAAAATGGTGGTAGCTAGCCAGGCGGGCTTGGAAAATGCCCTACCATCAACCAAACCGAGTCTTACAATTGAACCCGCCGGGAATCGAACCCGCGACCTCCTGTGTAAAGCCAGTGAACTTTGCCTCTGAGCTACGGAGGCTGTTAAAATCTGACAGTTACGAAAGTAAGACCGCGGCACCGGTTAAAGTAACTAGTATCTCATCTGTGGTACCGGTCACCGGATAGAAAACTTAGCTTTGGAACTACCAGTAGTGCCAAAGAGATAAACGTATGTTTTCAGGCTTGAAGATGAGAAGATAGACAGTTCTTCATTGCGTTGGAGAATCTAGAATTTTAGTAAGCCCGCTTCTAACTTCGGCATCATTGTCACTTACCACCAGGTGAGATGACGCCAAGGACATAACAATTGTAGATATTTTTTTGTGATACATCTTTAAAATCACATACGGGGTGCCAGGTCAGAAAACTGATAATATTATGCAACGGATATGACGAAAGAGACTTCGATCTGTTTCCGGTAGAACCGACCAATTGTATAAAAATCTCATTTCTTTGAACAAGCAAACACTATCCACTCACTGGGAAAAATTGTAATTGTTTAACATGCTGTGTCCCCACCCGATACAGCCCCACCCGATATTATAACCGACGGAATAATTGAAAACGCTAAACACCTTAAAAAACCGACTTCCATTGCAACAACTTAGTACAATTTTGCATTATTATTTTTGGTTTTTGTTAATTTTCTAATAAAGTACTACACTGATTTTGATACAAAATATATGGGACCACACGGGAAGCACTAGCTTTCAAATAAAAAAGAATCATAAAAACCGGTTCACCCAGTCAAAAGTTCTGAGGTAACACACATAAAAAAACATACAGTCGAATTGAGATCCTCCTTCGTTTTGGTAGTCAGTTGAAAACGTGGTTTTCAAGTCGAACCGTATAATTTTCAAACGACTTCCAAAAAGGAGGAGGTTCTAAATTCAACTTTTTTTATGTTTGTTACCTCAGAACTTTTGACGGGAAGAACCGATTTTGATGATTCTTTTTTTATTTGAATGCTAGTGCTTGCCGTGTGGTTCCATATAAATTTTATCAAAATTGGTGTAGTACTTTATAAGATAATTAACAATAACCAAAAATAATAATGCAAAATTGTACAAAGTTGTTGCTATGGAATTCACCCTTAAGGGTAAAAAAAATTTGAATGATTCATTGTTTACTCACTGAATTTTAATCGGTTGATTCTATTAAAACTTGGCACACATAATTAGTTGTATGACACTATTAGGCTTATATTTGGGATTAATAATTCGTCTTAATGAGAACATTACTCGTATACTTGACTTATAACTTGTGGATTATGACTACCATCGAAGGTCTGATGATGGAGTCGGAAGGTTGTTAAAAGTAGGTTATCAAAAAATAAGCAGCTTTGATTGAGTATATCTTGGCCAAAAAAAATAAAATAATTTTTAACTAATAATTGAACTGACGAAAAAAGGAAAAAACTGAAAATCGAAAAATGAAAAGAACTAGTTTTTGTCTAACTAAGCTTCCTAGCTTTTTTTCTAGCTATGCTCGGAGTTTCTCTGCGTGATCGAATCAGAAACGAGGAGATCCGCAGGAGAACTAAAGTAACCGACATAGCTCACAGAATCGCTAAACTGAAGTGGCAGTTGGCAGGGCACATAGCTCGTAGAACAGATGGCCGATGGGGCAGTAAAGTTCTCGAGTGGCGACCGCGCACCGGAAAACGTAGCGTAGGCAGGCCACCCACGCGGTGGACTGATGAACTGGTGAAGGTCGCGGGAAGCCGATGGATGCGGGCAGCGCAGGACTGGTCGTCGTGGAAATCCTTGGGGGAGGCCATTGTCCAGCAGTGGACGATTTGTGGCTGATATGATGAAGCTTCCACACTACTGTAAATACCTAAATAATTTTGAGTCGGCGCTAAAACAAACCGAACGTTCGGCAATATCCAGCATAGGGACGCGTCGCTTCGCCGCCGTCACGCATTCCGCTGCCATGATTTAGTTTAGTTAGGTAATAATTAATTGCTTGTTCTTTTGATTGGCGCCGATTTAAAATTATATAAGTATTTTTTGTGGTGTCACTAAAGATAAAACTTCATACACTACGTAAAAGATTCAAAAGACAAAATATGTGTTCATAATATACAGATATCCATAACCCTTTGCTGCTTTTGACATAAAGGTGTACATGAAACCATATTTCTACTTTGTCTTTTTAATGTTTTACGTGGTTTGTCAAGTCTCATCTTTAGTGGGACGCACTATAGGAGATTAGTTAGACTAAAAATGTTCTTTTTATTTTTCGCTTTTTCTTGTCTTTTTTCGTCGGTTTAATTTCTAGTTAAACGTTATTATAGAGATAGAGCGTCGGTGGCGTAAATAACGTCGGTGGCGTAACGGCTAGGGCCGCCACCTCCTGTCCGGGAGGTCGTGGTTCGAATCCTGCCACTTACCAACGTGATTTCGAATTTAGATTTCATATGTACGTTTATCCCACGCTCTTAAGGTGAAGGAAAACATCGTGAGGAAACCTGCACACGCCTGCAGAGAAACTCGCAAGTTGTGTGTGAAGTCGACCAACACGCACTGGGCCCGCGTGGTCGACTAAGGCCCGATCATCCTAATTCAGGGTAGGCTCGAGCTCCCCGGTAGGGACGTATAAGAGCTGATATGATGATGATAAAGACAGAGATATGGAGATTTTTTTTTCCAATTCATACAGCATCACTTCGTTTTTCCCGGCTACTCGTTAGTTGCCACCGCAGGGTATCAATACACAGCGCATGCCCGACTGAGCCGAGCTGGCAATAATTGCGAAATGACCATTCATTTTTCCGGAAGAGTTCCGAGACCGCTCAGCCGTGGCATCTCGCTACGCTTTAGTTTGTGCGTCTCTCACCCGCCGACCCACTGTGCGTTCCCCAGCCAACCCACTGTGCGTTTTAGTCACACATTGTAAGACATTTCACAAATTGAACATATTACAAACGTGGCACGACAGTAAAAGCTCTGAAAGACATTCAATTCAAAATGTTTTGCGTCAACGTGACGCTTTGCAATTTGAGAGATCAACGTTTGAACTATTCGACTGACTCGGTGGCTCAGTGGTTAGTGCTCTCTCTTAACTACTAATTAGTACTTTAAGGCTTAATATTTCATTAAGCTTTAAAGTGCTAATTTTTATTAAATTCAAGTATCCCCCTCCCCCACCAGCTAAGCCGCTATTTCTGGACATCAAACTGTGAACAGTTGAACATATAATCAATTTAAAAGTCCAACCGTCACGGCTAAGTAGGCGTCGCTAGTTTAGCAGTAATAGTCGACCGACCTAAAATGTGTTTTGTTTTTCAAACTATAGGCATTTAATCGTTGAAAAAGGACCCCTACCTTGCGCGAGTTCGACTCGCACTTGGCCGGTTTTGATGTTATCCCCTGTTATCACAAACAAAGGCGTAAATCAGTAATAAACTAGAAATGATCAAAAAACAAAGACAGGTTGCGAGCGAGCGTTCTGAAAAGATTACACGTTTCAATACATTCAATGGCACACATCCCCCGGGCTCCAAATTTAATCACGCTCATCTTAGCACCTGCCTAGTCTCCGGAGGCGGTCGGCTCCAACGATGTTATTTTTCTTCTGATTTTTCCGAAGCCATTGTAACCGTGAATTCTTTACATTCATGTATATATGAATTCTTTACTTTTATGTATGTATATATAAATTCTTTATTGCACACAAGGAATAATCACAAAATGGTTTTATCAGACTTAAGTCAAAGTATATATATTAGTACTAACATACAGTATGGACACTCCCTGCCGCTCTCAAGATTGCGACCTCACCCCCTCGTCACCCGGATTGATACAGATTGGTTACAGTTTGGTTGTCGAACGTATAGGATTTCGACGCCGTTATGTTTGTTCCGTCATTCCTTTTTTGAAATGTCATTTCTGGCCCGTTGTATGAAGTGTCCAGGGTGTGCCACTTGTGACGCCTTTTAAAATAAGAGACAAGCAAATTGACATTTTAGCCGAGGCGTATAGAGTATAGAGTAAAAGCGTCGGTGGCTCAACCGGTAACGACTCGGTCCATCTAACCAGAGGTACCGGGTTCAAATCTGGACGGCCAATGTACCAATGAGTTTTTCAGAAAACTTACGTACATAATATACTTACCGATTGCTTTAACGGTGAAGGAAAAACATCGTGAGGAAACCTGCACACGCCTGCGAAGAAACTCGAAGGTTGTGTGTGAAGTCGACCAACCCGCACTGGGCCCGCGTGGTCGACTAAGGCGTAATCGCCCTGATTCAGGGTAGGCTCGAGCCCCTTGGTGGGGACGTATATGAGCTGATATAATAATAATAAAAATAGAGTATTGTAAAAAAAACTCAGCCAAGTGCGAGTCCGATTCTCGCCAAGTTGGGTTTCGAAGTCTTTTCATAAAATAAATGTTTGTCTTAAAAACAAATTTATTATATATTAGAACCTGATAGCAAGGCACCTATTGTCCAAAAGGCAAAGAAACAATAATCCACGCTAAATTGATATGTTTTAAATATAAATATGAGTAGATAGATAATAATTATTTTATTATTTTTTATATTTTATTATTTACTAGCTTTTCCTGCGACTGCGCCCGCGTGGACGTCGTTTTTTGACTCCCGCAAGCGACTCGCGAGCATATGGACATGAGTTTTCTCCAGATCCCTCTCCCAGACCGGGCTATTCTGATTAGCAGTCTATGTCACTTCCCTCCCTCTCAGACAAAAAATCACTTCAATTCGTTGCTCCGTTGCGGCGCCGACGTGCGCGAACGTGGCAACGTTGCGTTGCATGAGTTTTCCCCCAAAAACCTCGGGAACTATGTCAGGATATGCTAATTAGAAAATTATGTAATTTCATTCACCTTTCAGTCACCTCTGTACAAAAACAACATCAATCCATTGTTCCGTTGCGATGTTAAAGAAATCAACCAAAAAAGAAGAGTATTTTTTCAGTTTCCTTTGGAATTGCATCGGACTATGCTATTTTCACAGGATAAAAACTAAAAAGTAGCTTATGTCCTTTCCCGTGACACAGGCTACCAGCATGCCGAATTTCATCAAGATTGGTCAAGGCGTTGAAACGTGAAACGGTAACAAACGAACACATTTTCACATTAATAATATTAGTAAGGATTCATTCTACTTAGATATTTGCTATTACACAACGAAACATAAGTTTAAAAATAATATTCATTATTCATTAAATATTCTGTTGTTGCTCGCGTACCACCTGTTTCCTTGCTTTTTCTCCGGGCACTGGGTTGTCTGGTAGAAATCGCTCTCAGCAATAATACCTCCTAAATTGTACGTATCTTAATTTTTAATTTAAATGTTGCATATGTATTTATTTTGATGTACAATAAAGAGTTATTTGAGTTTGAGTTTGAGATATAATCCTCGGCCGTTTTCGATCCAAAGTAAAGCAACTAGCGCAGACACCAAGGGGCTGCCTATAAAAGGCAAAGCCGCCAGTCACAGTTTGAGTGCTCAAGGATTTAGTTTGCCCATTCGTTTGAAGGGACCGCTATCTTCATCGGGCCCATCGAATGTGGGAAAATACAGGAGGCTTTATTGGGACAAATTCCTTGCGATTCAGTCACGTAGTGGCAGAATGGGCTCTTAGCAGATTTCGGCGAGCGTATGTTTAGTTTACCCAACTGTTTATTGAAAGGATCCATCGAACTAAGTAGGTATACTTTAGTGTTGTTATGACGCTAGTTATTTTCTAGTTTTTTAATACTGAATCTTTGTTTTTATTTACTACTAGCTGATTCCCGCGGCTTCACCCGCGTGGACCACATTTCTATGACTGTTCGAGGGTGCGCAGTGCGCGAGCCGCAAGCGGCTCGCGAGCGTGGTAAAAAGTAGCCTATGTCTTAAGCCAGGTCCTAATCTGTCTACCTACCAAATTTCAGCCAAATCCGTTCAGTAGTTTTTGCGGGAAAGCGTAACAGACAGACAGAGTTACTTTCGCATTTATAATATTAATATTAATATTATATTAGTAGGGAAGGGAAGGGATTGGAACACCCTGGACACTTCATACAACGGGTCAGAAATGACATTTCAAAAAAGGAATGACGGAACATACAAAATGGCGTCGAAATCCTATACGTTCGACAACCAAACTGTAACCAATCTGTGTCAATCTCGGTGACGAGGGGGTGAGGTCGCAATCTAGAGAGCGGCAGGGAGTGTCCATACTGTTTGTTGGTACTAATATATATACTTTGCTATTGGTAAGCCCTTGGAATAATCTCACCTGATGGTAAGTGACGATTATTTCGAAGAATTAAGCGGGCTTACTTAGATTCCCCAACACAAAAGGAAACTGGCTATCTTATATTTAAACCGGAACACATCAATGTTGTTAGCATTGATGTTTGGCGGCAAGACTTAGATAAGATGAAACTGCATGTGACTGAAGTGAGTAGGAGGATTTTTGCTGCTTACGGCTCGCTTAGGCGATTGAAAAATTTCTTGCCTACACGTACAAAAATTTCTCTTGCTCAATCGTTGCTCTTGCCGGTGCTTGATTACGCTGATGTGTGCTACCCTGACCTTACCGTTGAGCTTAAAAACAAACTTGATCGTTTGCAAAAACTTTGCACACGCTTTGTTTCCGCTTTGTTTTCGGTCTTCGTAAATTTGACCATGTTTCCCATTTTCGTGCTCAACTTAAATGGCTACCTATTCCACGTCGGCGGGATTCACACATCTTGTCTTTCCTCTATAATATCCTTTTTAATCCAGTCACTCCTTCTTACCTCAAAAATCGCTTTGTCTATCGTACATCTACCCTAAACCGTACCTTGCGAACATCCAGCACCCTAATCATCCATATCCACATCCACTCTTCCTCTGTTTATTCCAACTCTTTCACAGTTCAAGCAATCCGGCTGTAGAATTCGCTGCCTGAGTCTATCAGGCGAGCTCCAACGCTACAATCTTTTAAAAGGCTTGTGAAAGCTCATTATTTAACTTAATAATATGACTGTTCTCTGCTTTTAAATCCTTCCTTTCTTTACCATAGATAGATAAAACATTTAGTTTATTATGGTTTTGTTTGTTTATGTATATATTTATTATTTTATATAAGTATTATTGTTATAATATTTAAGTATTTTATATTAACTGTTTATTTGTAATTTTTTCTGTTTTTAATTACTGCACCGCCTCTTAACTTATTCTATCGCTGTTTCCTTACCCAAAGGTTGCCTGGAAGAAATTGCTACCTAGCAATAAGGCCGCCTATTGTATAGGCTTTCTTCTATATTGTCAATTTTTTTTATGTTGTGATGCAATAAAGAATATTGTATTGTAAGATGGTGGTAACTAGCCAGGCGGGGTTGGAAAACGCCCTTCCACCAACGAAACCGAGTCTTACACAGTTAGACTCTACCGGGAATCGAACCCGCGACCTCCTGATGTAAAGCTTATGACCTTAACCATTGAATTGGTCACCAAGAGTCATTATGACTGCTTACGGTGGTTACTAAGATACAGAAAGGTTTTGTTTATAAATTAACTGATATTAAGTGTGTGAACATCAAAAAACCTTACCGAGTTTGGGGAAGACCCGGGCCCCATCAGAGGAGAAATTAATGGGTTGTTCATGGACAGACAAAAATTCAAATTAAACCAAAGTTCCTTAAAAAAAACGAGCGAGCCTTTTACAGTAGTCGCCTATGTTATGGCAAAGTATATATATATCCAAATACCGCAGTGTCTCAAGACTAAGGTCTTTGACCAGTGTGTATTGCCAGTGATGACTTACGGAACTGAGACATGGTCGCTTACTATGGGCCTCATAAGAAGGCTCAAGGTCACTCAAAGGGCAATGGAGCGTGCTATGCTCGGAGTTTCTCTGCGTGATCGAATCAGAAACGAGGAGATCCGCACGAGAACTAAAGTAACCGACATAGCTCACAGAATCGCTAAACTGAAGTGGCAGTGGGCAGGGAACATAGCTCATAGAACAGATGGCCGATGGGGTAGTAAAGTTCTCGAGTGGCGACCGCGCACCGGAAAACGTAGCGTAGGAAGGACTCCCACGCGGTGGACCGATGACCTGGTGATGATCGCGGGAAGCCGATGGATGCGGGCAGTGCAGGACCGGTCGTCGTGGAAATCCTTGGGGGAGGCATTTGTCCAGCAGTGGACGATTTGTGGCTGACATGATGATACAGTATGGACACTCCGTCTCCCAGATTGGTTACAGTTTAGTTGTCGAACGTATAGGATTTCGCCGCCATTTTGTTAGTTCCCTCATTCCTTTTTTGAAATGTCATTTCTGGCCCGTTACATGAAGTGTCCAGGGTGTGGTTATGGTGTGTAACAAGTGTCAAAATATTTATGAAGTTAATGAATTCTTGGGTTGTACATTCACGGGTCGGGCCTTCGGATAGTAGTTCACCTTTGCCTTCGACCTCACATTAGGCGGCATGGCCATGTTACCTTATCCTTTGTGACTTAAAAATAGTTCGTATTTCCTGTTACACTTTTCCGTCCCATTTGAGAGAAAAAATGTTACACGTCAAAAAAATAAGAATCATAAACAGTAATACAGCCCAGGCTAAAAAAGTACAGTTTCTGATATGTTTTTTCGCATCCTGCGTGTGCTTTGTTTTACACTTTAACTACTAACTGCCGCGTCAAACACGTCCGCTGTGTATTGCGAACTTTTGCTACACAGCCACATAAGAGATAATAGTTTGTCATAGCGAGGAAATACTATCTGACACTCTGCATGTGAACTACACAAGTCAGCAGCAAAAGTGTTAACTAATGGGTAGTTTACACGTATTAAATACATAAAAGCGTCGGTGGCTCAACCGGTAACGACTCGGTTCTTCTAACCAGAGGTACCGGGTTCAAATCTGGATGGCCAATGTACCAATGAGTCTTTCAAAACTTACGTACATACTTACCGATTGCTTTAACGGTGAAGGATAACATCGTGAGGAAACCTGCACACGCCTGCGGAGAAACTCGCAGGTTGTCTGTGAAGTCAACCAACCCGCACTGGGCCCGCGTGGTCGACTAAGGCCCAATCGCCCTAATTCAGGGTAGGCTTGAGCCCCTCGGTGGGGACGTATATGAGCTGATATGATGATGATTAAATAACGAAGTCACGTAATTTAAACTTAAAACTAACTTAATTTTAAGTAGTGTAGCATTTACTTGTACATTTGTAAATTATTAAGTAGTTAATTAAATTTTAGTTTTAAATAAAATTTAACTTATGTCTACTGTTTATACGTGCTTTATAATAATTTAGCATTAAGCCGCGCTGCCACTCCAGTTTAGCGATTCTGTGAGCTATGTCGGTTACTTTGGTTCTGAACAGTGGCAGGGGGAACAGGGCACATAGATCGTAAAATTAATGGCCGTTGGGGCAGTAAAGTTCTCGAGTGGCGACCGCACACCGGAAAACGTAGCATAGGCAGGCCCCCCACTCGGTGGACGGACGACCTGGTGAAGATCGCGGAAAGCGGATGGATGCGGGCAGCACAGGACCGTTTGTCATGGAAATCCTTGGGGGATGCCTTTGTCCAGCAGTGGACGTTTTTCGGCTGATATGATGAAGCCGCGCTCACCGGAGAACGCATGCAGCGCGGGGAGGTGCAACTACTTATTCAAAATAGATCTGTTCTTCTTGACAAAATTATTAAATTATAACAATTTTTAGTTATTTATTTTTATTTACAATTGGTAAGCCCTTGGCTTCATCCCACCTAATACGTGACGATGATGCTGAAGATGTAAGCGGGCTTATCAAATTTCCCCAAAGCAATGGGAAACTGGCTCACGACGTAATCGCTCATTAGTGATTGTTTACACACAGTCATCATACCAGCTCATATACGTCCCCACCGAGGGGCTCGAGTCTACCCTGAATTAGGGCGATCGGGCCTTAGTCGAGCACGCGGGCCCAGTGCGGGCTGGTCGACTTCACACACAACCTTCGAGTTTCTTCGCAGGTGTGTGCAGGTTTCCTCACGATGTTTTCCTTCACCGTTAAAGTAATCGGTGAGTATATGTACGTAAGTTTCTATAAAACTCATTGGTACATTGGTCGTCAATTCAATTCAATTCAATATATTTATTCAAAATAGGTGCAAATTACACTCTTTCTGATAGTCATAAAATAATAATAATAATTTCATTTGTGAAGAATCAAGAAATAAACAATAATTAGTTAATAACATCAAAATAAAATCCTTGATATAGACCAGATTATGTCATTAGAACATGAAAACAATATGACACGAAAAGTTATATACATAAAAATCATTGAAAGCATTTAACCAGAGTAGGCCAGTTCCCACGGACAGCACCCGGTCACGAGTATAACGCGAGAGTCAGCCATCGCTCCCATCAACCATATTTGAAGGAAAGGAACGACCCGGCTCCCGATGCGCCACCATCCGCGTCCAGATTTGAACCCGGGACCTCTGGTTAGGAGGACCGAGTCGTTACCGGTTAAGCCACCGACGCTACTGTGTTTACACACAGTTACTCAGTTAAAATTAAGCTATTATTACGTTAATTTCTTCTTAGCCTCATACGATACGTGTAAACTAACCATTAGATAAATCTGCAATAAAAGTGTTAACAAGTGCAGGCAACTGCGAGCTGTCATGGCGACGATGTTACGTGTGAACAGAGCGGCCGCAGCCGGCGCGCGCGACGCTTGCTACGCGCTACGAGTCGCTACGAGCCGCTACGAGCGGCTACGATCCGCTACGACTAACAACTTCAGGAATACATTAAAAAAATTAAACCCGACTACGTAAAATCATAACCCCTCTTTTTAGCCAATCGGGTAAAAATGCATCCTATGTCACTCACGGGATCAAGACGAATCTAACGATACCTCATATGTTAAAATCCTTCAAGTCGTTCAGGCTCTAGCTGGGAACATAGAAATCTACATACATACATACACTCGAAAAACATAACCCTACTTCTCAGGCAGTCGAGTAGTGAGCTAGTCGGGTAAGTACCCGGCTACGATGCACCATACACCCAAGGATGTTTAA
The DNA here is from genome assembly GCA_947284805.1 of Coleophora flavipennella. Lineage (NCBI taxonomy): Eukaryota > Metazoa > Arthropoda > Insecta > Lepidoptera > Coleophoridae > Coleophora > Coleophora flavipennella. The sequence goes on from OX369292.1 coordinate 3,068,449, forward strand.
GTTTTTCGGCACTTCGCTTAGACCGATGTAACTGCTGTGTAATAGGAGCATAAAACATTGTTTTCGACTACAGACAGATATTGAAAATATTTACCTTCTTTTCATTAGACAAAGATGTGGAACTCTTTGGAACAATCACGATTATTACCTGAAAAGAAAAAAAATGGTAATTAAACTTTTTAACCCAGATAAAATAGATTGCATCTATAGTCATCTGAGCCCGCTGCCCGTTTAGCCCGCGGGCTTAGTTACTGGGAGTTTTATCATCTTTTAGGGTTTTGAAGCCATTATGGCAAAAAACGGAACCTTTATAATCTCGTCATGTCCGTCCGTCCGTCTCTCTGTCCGTATGTTACACACAATTTTTTTATTTGCCGCTGTTAGACCTACAGTAATGAAGTTTAATACACAGATGTAAAACAATGACCCTAAATGGAAATAAGTTAATATGTCTAAAACTAATTTTTAGGGTAGGAAATGACTCTTTTCGTGTGTTTCCCACCGCCCTCCCCCTACCCTACTTAAAATTCTGAAAAAAAATTAGTTTACTACTAGACTTTACTAAAACGAGAAAACGAAAATTATTTTGATGGTGAAAAAAAAGTAAGCATATCAGCTCCGATGCGCGACAGGTTTACATAAGAAACTTTTTTTCTGCCTCCAGCCTCCGGTCTTCGAACTCGCACGGAACGCTCCATGCTTAGTTCTACGCGGGGCTGAACGTGCAGCCTCGACTAGGCGGCACGGTCATATTTCCTTAGCCTACGTGAGTAAAAAAAGTAATGACACTAAAATTTTGTATCACTTTTAGTAACGCGTTACCGATCTACACTCGATTTCACTCCTCATATATTTTTCATATCGGGCTCTATATTTCAATCAATTCTAAAAAAGTAAACTCCAAAAAAAATTATTACCTCTCCCTTTCCATACAAATGAAAGTTGTTTTTGACTGTTAGTAGCTGTATTTCATGAACCGTGATAGCTAGACAGTTGAAAATTAGAATAAGTGAAAAAATAAAGGGGTCCCCATACAAAAAACGTGGTTTTTTTTAAACATGAAGAAACTAGCGCCATTTAGTGCGATGGTACGGAACTCTATGTGTGCGATTCTGAATCGCACTTGGCCAGTTTTTTTGTCATTCAATTCGGACTCCTTAGCGCGAGTACGACTCACAATTGGCCGATTTTTATTATTTGTTGTTTTATTATAGTATTAGTACTACAATCACACCAAATTTCACGCTTGTATGTATTACCGTTTTTACGATAGAGCTAAATCAAAAATACTTCTAAAGTTCTATAAAAAAACACGTTTTTTGTGTGGAGACCCCCCTTATCTTTTCACTTTTTCTAGTTTTATTTGTTACTAGTGAATGCCCGCAGCTTCGCCCGCGCAGATACCGATTTTTGCGGTTCCCGTGGGAATTTCCTAAAATCCTTTCTTAGCGGATGCGCCATAACATCTACCTGCATGCCAAATTTCAGTCCGATCCGTCCAGTGGTTTGGGCTGTGCGTTGATAGATCACTATGTCAGTCAGTCACCTTTGAGTTATATATATTTAGATAGCGGCAATAGAAATACGTACACATTCCGCGAAAATTTCAACCGTCTAAATTTTACGGTTTATGAAATACAGCCCGCTTACAGACAGACAGACGGAAAGTGGAGGCTTAGTAATAGGGTCCCGTTGGTCACTCGTTGGATGCACGGAACCCTAAAAACAATTCAGTGTATCCTGAGACCAACAGTTTTAAAGTAATGACTTCGAAACCCTACAATATTCGTGTTCCTACACACATTGGCTTACTTTTTACATGTTTACAGATTATCGACAGCTTCGACTGACTCGGTGGCTCAGTGGTTAGTGCCCTTGACTACTGATCCGAGGGTTGTGGGTTCGATCCCCACCCAGGGCAAGCATTTGTGTGATGAGCAGATTTGTTTTCTCTGTGTCTGGGTGTTAAATCTTTATATATATAAATCTTCTGTCCGTGTGTTAGTCATTGAACTCCTCCTAAACGGCTGGACCGATTTCGCTAATTCTTTTTTTGTCGAGTTCGTTATTGTCAGGAGAAGGTTCTTATGTAGGGTAGGGTACAGTAGGGTAGGGTAGGGTAGTGTAGTGTAGGGTAGGGTAGTGTAGGGTAGGGTAGGGTAGTGTAGGGTAGGGTAGGGTAGTGTAGGGTAGGGTAGTGTAGTGTAGGGTAGTGTAGGGTAGTGTAGTGTAGGGTAGAGTAGTGTAGGGTAGGGTAGGTTAGTGTAGGGTAGGGTAGTGTAGTGTAGGTTAGGGTAGGGTAAGGCAGTGTAATGTAATGTAAGGCGGTACGTAGTTCGCCGGGACAGCTAGTGTATATATATATGTATGTATTTAAACGTATATAAGTATGTATATCAGTCTCTGGTTCCCATAACACAGGGAATCCTACTTTAGGGCCAGATGACCATGTGCGATTTGTCCCAGAATATTTATTTATTTATTTGACAGACAAACTGTTTGTTTTTATGTATGAAGAGATTTTCACAGTAGGTAAGTTAGGTGATTGATTACAGTTGATTATTTTCTTCTGAATTTTTAGAGTTCCGTACCTAAAGGGTAAAAACGGGATCCTATTACTAAGACTTCGCTGTCCGTTCGTCTGTCCGTCTGTCACCAGACTGTATTTCATGAACCGTGATAGCTAGACGGTTGAAATTTTCACACATGATGTATTTCTGTTGCCGCTATAGCGACAAATACTAAAAATTAGAAAAAGTGCTAATCTGCACACAAAAAGGTGTTTTTTAAACGTGAAGAAACTAGCGCCATCTAGTATGATAGTACGGAAGTGAAGAAACTAACCTAACTCTATGTGTGCGGTTCTGATTTGCACTTGGTCGTTTTTTTTACGCTTATTTATATCTAGTTTTTCGGCTGTTATGATGATGATATCTATCTTATGAACACGTTATGCACTTTGGTCCGTTGTAAAATTAGAATAACTATTTTGTTTGTAGTTTAATCTAAGCTTTTAACTAGACCAGGATAGGTTGCAAATCAGGATAAAACGGTACAAAGTTATGTCATTTATTCTGCACATGTAAAAGTTCCCGCAACGATGTACAAACATGGATAATTAAGAAGCATGAATACATTTTGAATATTTTATGAATATTTCATATGTATGAGGACATGGCTACTAGAGAGAAATTTGTAAATTTGCATTCTTAATGAATATATTATGGGACGAAGGCATCGTGTGTCGTAAGACTCATAAAAGCCGCAAATAAAGAAGTATCCGGATACATTGTGCACATGGTTATCTGGCCCTAAATAAAGATTATCTATATTGTGCACGTGGTTATCTGGCCCTAAATAAAGATTATCTATATTGTGCACGTGGTTATCTGGCCCTAAATAAAGATTATCTATATTGTGCACGTGGTTATCTGGCCCTAAATAAAGATTATCTATATTGTGCACATGGTTATCTGGCCCTATATAAAGATTATCTATATTGTACACGTGGTTATCTGGCCCTAAATAAAGATTATCTATATTGTGCACGTGGTTATCTGGCCCTAAATAAAGATTATCTATATTGTGCACGTGGTTATCTGGCCCTAAATAAAGATTATCTATATTGTACACGTGGTTATCTGGCCCTAAATAAAGATTATCTATATTGTGCACGTGGTTATCTGGCCCTAAATAAAGATTATCTATATTGTGCACGTGGTTATCTGGCCCTAAATAAAGATTATCTATATTGTGCACATGGTTATCTGGCCCTAAATAAAGATTATCTATATTGTGCCCATGGTTATCTGGCCCTAAATAAAGATTATCTATATTTTCACATGGTTATCTGGCCCTAAATAAAGATTGTCTATATTGTGCACATGGTTATCTGGCTCTAAGTAAAGATTATCTATATTGTGCACATGGTTGTCTAGCCCTAAATAAAGATTATCTATATTGTGCAAATGGTTTTCTGGCACTAAATAAAGATTATCTATATTGTGCACATGGGTATATGTCCCTAAATAAAGATTATTTATATTGTGCACATGGTTGTCTAGCCCTACATAAAGATTATCTATATTGTGCACATGGTTATCTGGCCCTAAATAAAGATTATCTATATTGTGTCCATGGTTATCTGGCCCTAAATAAAGATTATCTATATTTTGCACATGGTTATCTGGCCCTAAATAAAGATTATCTATATTGTGCACATGGTTGTCTAGCCCTAAATAAAGATTATCTATATTGTCCACATGGTTTTCTGGCACTAAATAAAGATTATCTATATTGTGCACATGGGTATATGGCCCTAAATAAAGATTATTTATATTGTGCACATGGTTGTCTAGCCCTACATAAAGATTATCTATATTGTCTACATGATTATCTGGCACAAAATAAAGATTATCTATTTTTTTCACATGGTTATCTGGCCCTAAATAAAGATTATCTATATTTTGCACATGGTTATCTGGCCCTAAATAAAGATTGTCTATATTGTGCACATGGTTATCTGGCTCTAAGTAAAGATTATCTATATTGTGCACATGGTTGTCTAGCCCTAAATAAAGATAAGATAAGATAAGATAAATTTATTTTTTTTTATTTTTTTTATTTATTATTTTTTTTTATTTTTAATTTTTTCTTTTTTCTCTTTAAGATTATCTATATTGTCCACATGGTTATCTGGCACTAAATAAAGATTATCTATATTGTGCACATGGTTATCTGGCCCTAAATAAAGATTGTCTATATAGTGCACATGGTTATCCGGCCCTAAATAAAGATTATCTGTATTACGGGATGCAGACACTAAAAATAATAGGTATAGATATTGTATAAGTACTATATAAGTACCTGGCCTGTGGTTCAGCTCTGGACCTTCTAACCACCTCCTTGGCGTAGTGGTTAAGGCCATTAGCTCAACATCAGGAGATCGCGAGTTCGATTCCCACCGGAGTCTAACTTTGACTCGGTTTGGTTGGTGGAAGGTCATTTTCTAAGCCCGCCTGGCTAGCTGCCACCATCTTATCTAAGTCCTGTTAACAGCATTGATGTGTTCCAGGTTGAAGATAAGATAGCCAGTTCCCCATTGCGTTGGGGAATCTTGGTAAGGCCGCTTTCAGCTTCAGCATCATCGTCACTTTACCATCAGGTGAGATGATAACAAGGGCTTACCAATTGTGAATTAAAAAATAATAATAGTACCAACTCATCTCGAGGGTGTTGTAAGAAGCGACTAAGGTAGGGTTGCCAAGCGTCCTGTTTTCCCAGGACGTGTCCTGCTTTTGGTGTCCTGGATAGTTTTTAAGTAGTTCCTGGGTTTTGGGTGAATTTTCTTATTTGAGAATCGACATTTCCGGTTAAAAAAACTATATATATATAGTTTTTTTAACTGGAAATGTCGATTCTCAAATAAGACAATTCACAATAGTTTTTTTAACCGGAAATGTCCCGGTATTCCGAATTTGGAAATGGGAACCCTAGACCACACCCTGGACACTTCGTACAACGGTTCAGAAATGACATTTAAAAAGGAATGACGGAACAAACAAAATGGCGGCGAAATCCTATACGTTCGACAACCAAACTCTAACCAATCTGAATCAATCTGGGTGACGAGGGGGTGAGGTCGGAATCTAGAGAGCGGCAGAGAGTGTCTATACTGTATGTTAGTACATATATACTTTGCCTAGACTAAGGGATCAAAAACCGGAGGATGGGCAGCAGCGTCCTTTCCGCACACTGTGTCACCATACTGCACACTGCGCTCGCCATCCGCCCCCCTGCGGGGCGATTACGGCAAAACCCCTTCAACTCAGGGGTGGCCTTTGCCCAATAGTGGACGTATTTTGCTGGTGAGATGATGGTCATTATCACCACATGCCAAAGCAGGCTGATTCATCACATCAGATCATATATACGTCCCCACCAAGGGACTCGAGCCTACCCTGAATTAGGGCAATCGGGGCTTCTTCGCAGTTGTGTGCAGGTTTCCTCACGATGTTTTCCTTCACCGTTAGAGCTTCGGATAAACGTACATATGAAATATAAATTCTAAAACACATTGGTACGTGGCAGGACTTGAACCACGACTTCCCGGATAGGAGGTAGCGGCCCTTGCCGTTGCGCCACCGACGCTGAGGCTGATTAACACTACATAAATACATACGAGTATTATATATAAATAAGACACAAAAACCGTATCGCATAATCGCCCTAATTCAGGGTAGGCTCGAGCCCCTCGGTGGGGACGTATACGAGCTGATATGATTGAAGACACAAAAACCGTATCGCATAGCGTAGCGCATCGGAAAACGAAACGTAGGCAGGCCTCCCACTCGATGGACGGATGACCTGGTGAAGTTCGCGGGAAGCCGCTGGATGCGGGCAGCGCAGAACCGGCAGTCGTGGAAATTCTTTGTCCAACAGTGGACGTCCTTCGGCTGAAATAATAATGATGAAACAAGACGCAACAACGAAATCTGCTCATCGCAAGTATCCTGATTTTGGTTTATTAAATTACGATAGCAAGTTTAGTAAGCAGGAGCTCACACTATAGATTTCTGTAATCTGCTGAGTCAGTTACATTTTAAACCAGACCAAAAACATTGAGAATGTAGGTAACGAACGTAGGAATCGAAATCACATCCACAGATCTAGTAAACCATCCTTCATATTTATAAATAAAATAAATTAAATAACTAATTCTAACTTATAAAAGACCCATTACGGGTAAGACAAATTTATATTTTGTGATTTGTATTCTAAATTAAGTGTTTTATGTTTTGACTGAAGCGTCGGTGGCTCAACCGGTAACGACTCGGTCCATCTAACCAGAGGTACCGGGTTCAAATCTGGACGGCCTATGTACCAATGAGTTTTTCAAAAAAAAAACTTACGTACATACTTACCGATTGCTTTTACGGTGAAGGAAAACATCGTGAGGAAACCTGCACACGCCTGCGAAGAAACTCGAAGGTTGTGTGTGAAGTCGACCAACCCGCACTGGGCCCGCGTGGTCGACTAAGGCCTAATCGCCCTGATTAAGGGTAGGCTCGAGCCCCTCGGTGGGGACGTATATGGGCTGTAATGATGATGTTTTGACTATTTTTATATTTCTTGCTAGGTCTTATTTTTATAATTAAACTAGCTGTCCCGGCGAACTACGTACCGCCTTACATTACATTACACTGCCCTACCCTACCAAACCCTACACTACACTACACTACACTACCCTAACCTACACTACACTACCCTACCCTACACTACCCTACCCTACACTATCCTACCCTACACTACCCTACCCGACCCTACCCAACCCTACATAAGAACCTTCTCCTGACAATAACGAACTCGACAAAAAAAGAATTAGCCAAATCGGTCCAGCCGTTCTCGAGTTATGCGCTTACCAACACATTTTGCGTTTCTTTTTTATATATTAGATTAAACTACGTGACCACGAACGGAGTTTTCAAACCCACGCCCTAGCATACCTTACCCTACCGTATCTACTCCTTCCGTCGTGGCACATACTGGGTCGGAAAATACTGTATATTCATCATCACCATCATGGTATCATCCGAAAATACTCCCCCTCCTCCCTTCCAAAGAATAGTCGTCCGTTCCGACCTTCACTCTTCATATCCTATATTACATTCTTTATTAATTATCTCTATCCAAATGAGTGTCGAGTGTCTGCCTACTTTCTTAGGTTCAAATTGAAATGTATACGAAGTGACGCGTTTTTTTTCAGGTATATTGTGTGTACACGGCTTACGTCTCACACACACACAGCTAAGTGCCATTCTATGGGTGAACTAACACACGTAATCAATCATGAATCAGTTTCATATTTCCTGACAGACGGTTTTTTTTTACTTTTGACACATAAGAAATACAATTTAAAAACACTCGCAAAACAATAAATCAAATTTTTAAAATATATAAATTAATACAATGACAAAATAACTGTCGTCTGAAAATATATCAAAATCGTTAACACGAAACAAATGGTTACCTACAAAACAGTTACCGCAGTGTAAATAAATCCTCAATAAGCCCAAAAAAGCTGAACTGGTAACACCAAAAAGCAGATCATAATGATCAACGCGCAGGCGACAAAGGACTTTGTAAAATGCTCAATGTTGATTTATACAACTTTGACGCAGTCATAAAAGTCTTGTAACTCTATGTTTTAGTTATTGTAATATTGACTGAGTATTAATGTAGCATTAACGGATTGTTTCAACCTACTACGTCAACATGACTAAACTTAACTGTGTAGGTATATACAAAGAAACAAAGGCCTTTGTGGATTGTAATATTGACTGAGTATTAATGTAGCATTAACGGATTGTTTCAACCTACTACGTCAACATGACTAAACTTAACTGTGTAGGTATATGCAAAGAAACAAAGGCCTTTGTGGATTGTAATATTGACTGAGTATTCATGTAGCATTAACCGATTGTTTCAACCTACTACGTCAACATGACTACACTTAACTGTGTAGGTATATGCAAAGAAACAAAGGCGTTTGTGGATTGTAATATTGACTGAGTATTAATGTAGCATTAACGGATTGTTTCAACCTACTACGTCAACATGACTAAACTTAACTGTGTAGGTATATGCAAAGAAACAAAGGCCTTTGTGGATTGTAATATTGACTGAGTATTCATGTAGAATTAACGGATTGTTTAAACCTACTATGTCGACACGACTTAACTTAAGACACTACGTACACAGGAACATGATGCCATGTAAAAAGAGTTTCGACAAAGGGATTTAGTAACTCAAACGGCTCTTTTTTTTTGAGTGCAGTTTGGTTCTCGAACGTATAGAATTTCGCCGTGATTTTGTTAGCTTCGTCATGTGTTTTTTAGAAATGTCATTTCATGACCGTTGTATGCAGTGTCCGGGGTTTGCCATTGGTCTTGGAAAAATCGTGTTTGTATGGTTCTCCTACAAATGAAATTGAAACTTGCGATTTACTCACAAATGGTGGAGCTATTGACTTGACATATATCACGTAATTCACGAATAAGTATATGTATAAATAGTAAGTATAATAAGTATATAAGGTGTAACAAAATTAGCTGAAACTGGTGCTTTTACCCATGAAACTGAACAACTTTCCCCATGAAACCCATAGTCAAATCTCAAAAAAAATGGAACTTCCCATACTACGTATTGTATAAGCCTATTGTATAGGCTTTCCTCTTTATTATTGATTTCTTTTTTATGTTGTGATGCAATAAAGAATTTTGTATTGTATTGTACCTATTGTAAGTTGGCTGATCAGTATGTGAGAGCCAATTTTTTTTTTGCGATTTGACTATGGGTTCCATGGGGAAAGTTGTTCAGTTTCGTGGGTAGAAGCACCAGTTAAAATAGTTTCAGCTAATTTTTTTGCACCTTATATATTTGGTCATGCAGTAGGAATTCATCGAAATTATTAATAAAAAAATTTGAAATTAAATATTTGTATAAAAAAAATATTGTCGAGAAAGGTTAGTGCGAGCTGCCGTACAATTTATCTATGGTTGCCACCATAACAATAATACATTTTTTATTTATTTTTCTCAAAAATGGCTTTAGTGATTTTGATAAAACTTTGTACGTTTCTGTAATTCTACATGGCCTACTATGCGCTATAATTATTCACTCCAGAGAAAAATCGAAATAAGTTACCTCTCACTCAAACCCAGGTTATTTGGTACTATTCCTCAAAAATAGCTCTAAAGATTTTGATGAAACTCAGTGAGTTACTAGGAATGAATAAGGCCATCTACATTGGGTAGTTCATTATTCCAGAAAAATAAGAAACTTCCCATACAAACCTATTTTTTTATATTTTATGCTACTAAGTAAGTGTAATGTTTATTGTTGATTTATGCATGCCCGACTACGCCAGACGGAAAAGGCTTTGCGAAAAAGTATGCACAGCGTGGCTGTACAATTTGTTCATAATGAATTCTAGCCATATGAAGGTCGGACAGATGAACGGTGTAAGATTATAGTAATCAAAATCAAAAAAAAATCAAAATCAAAAACAATTTATTTCAAATAGGTGTTTACACACACTTTTAAATAGTCAAAACAAAAAAAAATACAGTATATTACAAATAATGTCATGATTCAGATTACAGTCTCAGGTAATGGTATTTGATATAGAATCAACATAATATATATCTTTGTCATTTACATAATCTATTATTTTATAATATCCTCTAGAGCACAAAACTTTTTTGACATGAGTCTTGAACTTATTCTCTGACAAACTAGTTACATTTTCTGGAATTTTATTGTAGAATCTTATACACTGCCCCACAAATGACTTTTTAACCTTACTCAGTCTCGAAAAGGCTATATCTATTTTATTTACATTTCTTAAATTCAAATTATGCCTGACACTGTTTTTAGGAAATAAATGCAAATTCTTACGAACGTACATGATGTTTTCATATATAAATTGACTAGCAACAGTTAAAATATTGATTTCTTTAAACTTATTCTGTAACGACTCACGTGATCGCATCTGATAGATTGCGCGGATAGCTCTTTTCTGCAGCATGAAAATAGTTTCTATATCAGCCGCATGCCCCCACAGTAATATGCCATAAGACATTATACTATGGAAGTAACTAAAATACACTAGTCTCGCAGTATCTACATCCGTTAACTGTCTTATTTTCTTAACGGCATAAGCAGCTGAACTAAGCCTTCCCGCTAAAGTTTCAACGTGTGGTCCCCAATGAAGTGAAACATCCAAAGTTATACCAAGGAACACCGTGGTATTTACAAATTCTAATTTATTACTGTCTAATATTACACTATTATTGACCTTTTTTACATTGGGCAAACAAAATTTTATACATTTTGTTTTCTTAGCATTTAATAATAAGTTGTTCACAGTGAACCAGTTCAGTATCTTTGAAAGAGTGTTGTTTATTTTGTCAATTTCGTTTTCTTTCCTATTCACTTTAAAAATAAGAGATGTATCATCCGCAAACAACACAATATTTGACAGATGTTGCACCATAAAAGGCAAATCATTTACGTAAACAAGGAAAAAAAAAGGCCCTAATATGGAACCCTGGGGCACACCCATTTTCACTTTAGATCCAGATGAGTTCGTGCCATTCACTTGTACTTTTTGTGTTCTGTTGTCTAAATACGAATTTAAAAGACTGAGAGTCCCTTCCTCTACACCATAATGCTTTAACTTCATAAGTAATGTTTGGTGTTCAACACAATCAAAAGCCTTAGATAAATCACAAAACACTCCAATTGCATTCTGCGATTCCTCGAAGGCATCATATATGTTTCGAATGAGTGCTACTCCTGCATCGGTTGTTAATCGTCCTTTAGTGAAACCGAATTGTTGGTTATGCAGTAGTTTGTTTTCTGTAAAATATTGTAGCATTTGGTTAAGCATAATCTTTTCAAACACTTTACTAAGAACTGGCAGCACAGAAACTGGTCTGTAGTTGCCTGGATCAGTTTTTGAACCAGATTTATATAAAGGTATCACTTTACTAAGCTTCATGAGATCTGGAAAGACGCCACTATCAATGCTAATATTAAAAAGACAAGCTAAATATGGCGCTAAAGTATCAATTACATTACTGATCAAGCTTACCGATAATCCCCAGAGGTCTTCGGTTCTTTTCACTTTAAGAGATTTAAAAGCTTTTACAATAGATTGTGGTTCAATTACTCTGAAGGAGAATTTTTGATCACAATTATTAACATTATCCTTTAGCAGCCTTTGAGCATACATAGGTGATGAGTTTAGGGCTTCAGTAGTCTTAAGTGGAATATTTGTGAAAAAAGTTTCAAATTCTTTGGCTACATCGGCATTCGAACTAATTTTACCTTGATCTGTTTGCAAAACATATTCTTTGTCGCGAGGTTTGACTTTACCTGTTTGTTTGCTAATGATATTCCAAACAGTTTTTATTTTATTATCTGACAATTTTATTTTTCTAGCCAGATAATTAGATTTTGCTACGTGGCAAACCTGCTTAAAAATTTTTGAATATTGTTTCACATAATTTGTAAAGTTCTCATCAAAAGTGTAAGTTTTTTTGTCATAAAGGTCAAACAAAGTTTGGCGACTTTTGTATATACCTATAGTAGCCCATTCACTGAATTTAAATTTGATGTTACTGATTGTGGATTTAGACTTAAATATACTTTGGAATTCCCTATCCAGTACTGTAAAAAAATCGTTGTAAAAACTGTTGGCTTGCACTTCATTATCAAAATCTGGTATGGGCAGTTTTTCATCTAGCACTGTTTTAAACTTTTCTATTCGACTAGCAGTGACCGGTCTCGTTTGAATTTTTATGTGTTCTGCAGAAATACTTACGGGAAAGCTAGCCATTACTCCGCTATGATCTGACCTCAAACAATTAAAAACCTTTTTATTTAAATAACAGCAATTACAAAATATGTTATCTATACATGTGGTAGAGGTCTTTGTTATTCTTGTGGGTTCCAGAAATACATAATTTAAATCAAATGACTTAAAGAGACAAGTAATTCGAGTCGTCAAGGACTTTTTTTTCCAACAAATCAACATTGAAATCGCCGCATACTATCACGGATTTACGGCTTTTACTAACGATATTTAATACATCCTCCATTGCCGATTTGAAGCTAACAAAGTTATCGTCATATGGGGGCCTATACACGCAAATAATGATGTGGTTCTCCAGCTCCACACAAGATAATTCTACAGTTTTTTCAATCGAAAGGCCAACAACGTCCTTCCGTTCTTTAAACTTTAGAGAATTTTTAGTAAATATAACTGAACCTCCACATTGTAAGGACTTTCGATTGAATGCACTGGCTGTACAATAATTTTCAAAACTAAAAAGCATTTCATGGTCTTTGAGCCAGTGTTCTGTTACACAAAAAATATCTACACAATACTTTTCCAGAAAAAGTTCTATATCTAATTCTTTGCCGAGGAAGCCTTGAATATTTTGGTGAACTAGTTTTAAAAAACTTGGCTTCTTCGTTGTCTTTAAGCCTAGTTTAAATCTGAAGGTTGAACACTGCCGCCAACGCCGGCATCGCAGGGTATACTATCAAGTATATTTATAGCCTGTGCTATACCTGCGGTACCGTCACCAGCGGCGGGCTGCTCCGTCGTTAGGCAAGTTATTACCGACTGAATACAGTTGGTACGATTTAAAATACCGTAAGCTAACGAATTAGCTAGTCTCTTTTTCTGTGCATAAGGCAAGTACATTTTGTCTTGAGTCAACCTAAACTTATTTACAAAACTATTTGTATCAAAAAATAATACAAAGTCGCTATGACTACAAGTCAAATTGTATAAATATAAATTTAAATAATACAATTTTGTATTATAGTTGGGTGTTTCATTAGTACAGTAAGGAAATGCACACACTGTTACATTACATTTCTTTTCCTTGCTAAGCTCAATTAGCCGGTCAACAGATTTTTTAATGTGAGCTTTCTTTACATTTGTGCTATTTCCTAACATTAACACAAGTGAGGTGTATTGGTCAGAGGAACTTTTACACATTTTACCTACTATATAATCTAAAGAGGCATCAGGGTAGCACATGGTTTCCGTGGTAGTTGTCGAGTTCTTCACGCCACACACAAACAATGGTCCAAATCCAACACCAAGCTTATCAGAGAAAACCAAGCTTATCAGGGAAAAAAAGAAAAAGAAAATTAAGTCAAAGTATATATATTAGTACTAACATACAGTATGGACACTAACTGCCGCTCTCTAGATTGCGACCTCACCCCCTCGTCACCCAGATACAGATTGGTTACAGTTTGGTTGTCGAACGTATAGAATTTTGCTCCATTTGTTTGTTTCATCATTCCTTTTTTGAAATGTCATTTCTAGCTCGTTGTATGAAGTGTCCAGGGTGTGATTAAGGCCCGGTCTCTCTCACTCTTATCGTGTGGCACAATTAACCGTGCTATCCAAGGGACAGACGGTGGTTGCCTGAACTCATTGGTGCATTGGCCTTCCAGATTCGAACCCGGAACCTTTGGTTAGAAGGAGACCAGTCGTTACTGTTGAGCCACCGACGCTTTTTAAGGCCTAGATTATTTTGGATTACAGAACCCACCATATTTCAGTCACACCCTGGACACTTCATACAACGGGTCAGAAATGACATTTCGAAAAATGAATGACGTAACAAACAAAATGGCGGTGAAATCCTATACGTTCGACAACCAAACTGTAACCAATCTGTATCGATCTGGGGTGACGAGGGGTTGAGGTCGCAATGTAGAGAGCGGCAGGGAGTGTCCATACTGTGTGTTAGTACTATATATATCGTACGGGGTGGTTGGGTTATGGATGTCCTTGTGGTTTACGTCCTTAACTATTTCGGTCGTGGGCGTCGAAATAACAATACAGCTACATCACAGGGGTCCTCCTTCAATAGTCTTGATCATTCGGCAATAGAAATTGTACAGGATGCCTTGGATTACAATGGATGCAAACGCGGGATCCCAGCGATGGCACGACACGTCCATTTTGCTCACAGATCACCACTACTTGAGTTCTGCTCGACGCTCTGTCAAAAAGTGTCTGCCACGAGAGTGACAGCCAACTAATATGGCTTCTCAACTCAGTGTTGCCACCTCAATCTCAAACAGTCTACCGTTAATTGGTCATCTTTGCTACCACATACGATCGGCTCACGAGTACAAGCGATTGTCACGCCACCACCGGTTTCACCCAGGTACTAATACCTGACGTTTGAACCAAATAAAGTGTAACGATCTATGTAAACGTATCTCGAGCTGGTATTGGTCGCGTTTTCAACGACGCTCCGACATATACTTTGTTTCAGTCTTACAACATCCAATTAGTTGTGTAATCGGTTTGTAATACTTGAGAACGCACTGCAGTCACCATCAATCTCCTCTGCCAGGCGCAAGTCACGCTGAGGGCGAGCATGTCACACACCGCGGAAAACCGGCGATTATCGCCTTGATTAACGCGTTCAATTACTATCACTCGCTGTGGGGCGACGATCGTTCCACATCGCAGCCTACGTCAAAGTATTTATGTTATAGGCAATGTGTATAATCCGGCATTGTATAGAATGCCTAGGCATTATAAACATTGCCTGAAACGTTCAGGCAATGTGTATAATACGATTCATTTCATACATTGCTTAGGTATTGTATTAAATGCCCAAATGGCATCAGGCAATGTGTATAATGAACGACCACGGGAAGGAGACGCGTGCGCGGCGTGCGGGACTACCCCGCAAACAAGTTGCAACTCCAAGGTTGGCAGACGTACTGTACGCCAGAAAGGACATCGCTCACGTATACAAATTCTGTTACAACTGTTATTACGTACATTACCTATGCTTCAACTGGCATTCTATACATTTCCTAGGTAAAATTTAAAATAGTTTAAATATTGAATACCATTTCATACATTGCCTGAACGACCCCGGCATTCTATACATTTCCTAGGTATTGTATACTAGAATTCCTGCATTATACACATTGCCTGTAACATATTTAAGGTCTAACAAAATTAGCTGAAACTATTTTAACTGGTGCTTCTACCCATGAAACTGAACAACTTTCCCCATAAAACCCATAGTCAAATCTTTAAAAAAGTTTGAACTTCCCATACAAATTTGGCTGATCAGTTGATCGAGTTAGTATGGGAGAGCCAAATTTTGCGATTTGACTATGGGTTTCATGGGGAAAGTTGTTCAGTTTCATGGGTAAAAGCACCAGTTGAAATAGTTTCAGCTAATTTTGTTACACCTTATATATTAGTATTAACATACAGTACTCGTATGGACACTCCCTGCCGCTCTCTAGATTGCGACCTCACCCCCACGTCACCCAGATTGATAAGATTGGTTAAAGTTTGGTTGTCGAACGTATAGGATTTCGCCGCCATTTTGTTTGTTCCGTCATTTGTTTTTTGAATTGTCATTCCTGGCCCGTTGTATGAAGTGTCCAGGGTTTGCCTAACTAGTGCCGTGAAAACAAAATTTTTTGAATGAAAATTTATTTAGGCGCGTTGGGCATTTTTTGAGATAGGAAAAAACCATCGAACTCGCGACACTGGTACCGTTTTCTGTTACTTTTACCGTAACCAGGAACACTCGGAGGGTCAGAAATTATAAAACTGTATTTGAGATTTTTTCCCATCTCAAATACAGTTTTCATTTGAACTCGCGACACTGTCACGGTAACTAGTTACCCGGTTACCGTAACTATACACTCGGAGGGTCAAAACTTATAAAACTGTAAAAAGTTTTCACTTATGTCGGCACTCTTGGAGTGGTTAGGTTTTTTTTAAACAATTGGTAAGCCCTTGGCATCATCTCACCTGACGGTTAGTGACGATGATGCCGACGATGGAAGCGGGCTTACCAAGATTCCCCAACGCAATGGGGAACTGGCTATCTTATCTTCAATACGGTACACATCAATGTTGTTAGCATTGATGTTTGACGGCCAGACTTAAATAAGATAGTGGTAGCTAGCCAGGTGGGCTTAGAAAATGCCCTTCCACCAACCAAACCGAGTCTTACAAAATTGAAGCCGCGACCTTTTGATGTGAAGCCAATGGCCTTAACCATTACGCCACGGAGGTAGTATTTCCGATGTTCAAAACGGGCGAGCTATTACAATTCCAACTGGTGGAGTATGTACGGTAGCACACGCTTGTGTCACAGTCAGCGCAGTGGAATTAGGGGCGAACACGGATAGTGGTCGGGGATCGGCGACACACGGTAAACAAAAATGACGCGCATTCTTATTATTCACATACAACCTTCGAGTTTCCTCACGATGTTTTCCTTCACCGTACCGTCCCTCACCGTTTTCATACACAGAGGGCAAAGATACTGGATTGTAATTTGGCCGCACGGCAGTCCTATTAACGCTTTACCGATATCCAAGATGTCTCAGAATTTTTGTTTAAAACCTATAAAAACTAATTACTGTTCTAGTTAGCTAATGCAATATATCTACTATCTTTATCAATTTAAGCAAGATTCAATAAAAAAAAATGAATTTTTTGCATTTTTTGCAAACATCTTGATTTTTTTTGACACACTAAAAAGTGAGAGGTTATACTTGGTGTACCTACATAAATTATTTGATAAAATAACTTTAGGAATTAATTAAAAACCCGACTGCGTAAAAACGTAACTTCTCTTTCCGCCAGTCGGGTAAAAATGTTTCCTATGCCACTCACGGGATCAAGACGAATCAAACGATAATTCATACGTTAGTAAATAAATAAATAAATAATAATTTATTTCATTTAAAAAATGTTACAGTTCATATATGGTAAGCGCAACAGTAACATGATTCTAATTTTCAATAATGAAGAATAATTTGAAGTCTTACAGATAACATCTCCTATATCTATAAAAAAACATTTTAAATACTTGTGTTATAGATATAGAAGACACTTTCCATTTTGATTAACCCTCCGCATGCCTGGTGGATGAAAATCACACGGCATGCCTGGTGGGGCCCATTGGACCCCAATTAGAATGACTGTTTTTAAGTTGAAAAATATACAAATATTATATTTTTTTTATTAGCTACGATTAATTTTATATATATTTATATGAATAAGTCAAAACTTTAATCAAAAATTATCAAATTAGCATATTTATTAACCTTGAGAAAAAACCTTCAAAATTTCGAAATCATTCTTCATCATGTTCTTGACCGACGTTTTGGAGACAATTACTACACTTTGATCACTTTGATCGCGTCTAACTCGGAAGAAAGCTGGGGTAAGACTGCAGGGAGGGGATTATTAGCACGTAGGATTCATTAACGGAAGCTACCGAGAGTCACAGGTTACTCAACTTTGTATTTGTTAAGTTATGACAGATTTTGTATCGAGTGGGGTCCATTGGACCCCACCAGGCATGCGGAGGGTGCCAAAATTTAACATAGTGCTCAGTAAATTAATAATTTTCAAAAATTACATTTTTCGTACTTGTTAGTTTTCGATTCATAAGTATATTGATGATTAATTACTAAAGATTGGGAGTTAAAATCCTTCAAGCCTTACAGGCTGTAGCAGGAAACATAAAAATCTAAATACATACAAATACATACATACACACACACAGATACATACATACATGCATACATACATAAATATATACATACATGCACTCGAAATACATAACCCTTCTTCTGAGGCAGTCGGGTAATAAAATAACACCGCAATTTTTTTTCTCCTCTTTTTTTATTTTTATTTGTACGTATGTCTTGCTTATGTCAATGTAGAAGCTTCTATGATTTCATCGAAACTAATATTGTCAGTAAAACTAAAAAAATAACAAAAGAATGTGTGAAGAAGCTAGTGGCTAATGGCTGGGGTGTGATTCTTGAAACTGTACCACTCGGAAATCAGACCGAGCTATATAGGGTGACTTTTGATTAGTTCTTGACAATAGCAAAGGATATGAACTTACTCGTGAGTACAAACTACTTTCCTAAAGAAACTATATGTGAAATATGAAAAAAAAACACATACACATACTTTTTTTACTGTTACTGTTAGAGAATAGATCCCCATCAAAATCTCAACTTAGTTTTATCCGCCATCACAATACTTACCTATCTTCAAGGTCACCCAAAGGGCAATAGAGCGACCTATGCTCGGAGCTTCCTTGCGAGATCAAATCAAAAAAAGGAGATCCGTAGGAGAACCAAGGTAACGAACATAGCTCACAGAATCGCTAAACTTAAATGGCAAGGACTTAGCTCTTAGAACAGATAGCTGTTGGGGGCATAAAGTTCTCGAGTGCCGACTGCACACCGGAAGACGTAGCGTAGGAAGGCTTACCACTCGGTGGACCGAAGAATCCGTGAAGGTCGCGGGAAGCCGCTGGATGCGGGCAGCGCAGGACTGTTCGTCGTGGAAATCCTTTAGGGAGTTCTTTATCTAGTAGTGAACGTATTTCGGCTGATATGATATGATGAATCTCCATCTTCACTTCTTCATCGATCGAAACTAAAAAGGCGTAAGTACTTATAAAAATCTCACAAATCGCCACCAACTTGCAGCAACCAGCGGCACGCTAGATCTCGGAGCATCCGAGACAAATTGAATTTGCACGGACGCCGGCGACGGCCTGTTTGCGCGGCTAACTGGTTACGACAAGCCCCTTGTCTTCATATCTCTCTAACGATCCAATGCTACCAAAGTAGAAGAAGTACTACATAATATTATGTTTCATATGGGATACAATTACTTACTGCAGAACCAGAATGGCGCAGGATTGTGAATAGGCAAGTGCGCGAGTTCGAGGATCAGCGTAAAGCTGACCTTGATACCAAACGCGGCCAGTTAAAGGCCCGACCACCTGCGACCATTTCATACAATTACGAGGGTGGCATACTTAAATGCCCTCAGTGCGCGAGGAGTTTCGCTGCGAAGATTGGCTACATAAGCCATCTTCGAGCGCACGCGCGGCAAACCGACTAGGAGTCGAAGTGGTCGCCATGACCCAAATCGGTCGGATAGATCATCATCATCATTAATTACTTACCCAGTTAAGTTGCCACATCTGTTCCTCTCTTATCGTGTGGCACAATTAACCGTGCTATCCAAGGGATAGACGGCGGTTGCCTGGTGTTGCACTTAGCATCACCCGCGGTCACGTGTAGGGCATTTAGATATACACCTACAGACGTATGCAACGCGACCTTCATACACATCTGCAATCAGATGTGCAGGTTTCCTCACGATGTTTTCCTTCACCGTTAAAGCAATCGGTAAGTATATGTTGTAGGTAAGTTTCGAAAAACTCATTGGTACATTGGCCGTCCGAATTTGAGTCGTGGACCAGTCGTTAGGAGGACCGAGTCGTTACAGGTTGAGCCACCGACGCTTTTTGCCCTATCTGCTTAGAAAATATAATTCCATGCCAAAGTAATATATTTTGTAGTAATATTCCTTAAATCAAAGGGATAATAACTGTCAACGAGGATTGCTTTCTGCATTTCAGCAATAGGGGATCGGACTGCATCAAAAATAAATTTTGAAATATGATTTCACAAATTGCTCTCCTCTTGAAGTTTCAAAAACCTTACTTGTTTTGTTTTCCATCACGTCTTCAAATTTTAAATGATCAAATTCACAAAATAATTTCGTCAACGACGCTAAAAATCTATGATGTCACTTGTGGGTATTTCCAACATTTTTAGAAAAAAAATAGTGTTTGACAGATCATAAAAAGTAACTCAAATGACTAGCAGTCCGATCGCCTATTGTTGATCTACTTGGAGTTCCAGCCACCTATAATAACTATTCATCATTATCATATCAACTCATATTCGTCCCCACCGAGGGGCTCAAGCCTACCTTGAATTGGGGCGATCGGGCCTTAGTCGACCACTAGGGCCCAGTGCAGGTTGATCGACTTCACACACAACCTGCGAGTTTCTTCGCAGGTGTGTGCAGGCTTCCTCACGATGTTTTCCTTCACCGTTATAGCAATCGGTGAGTATTGTACGTAAGTTTCGAAAAACTCATTGGTGCATTGGCCGTTCGGATTCGAACCCGGCACCTTTCGATAGGAGGACCGAGTCGTTACCGGTTGAGCCACTGATGCTTCCACCCTACCTACCCTACTAACTGAAAAACTTCCACTGCTGGACAAAGGCCTCCCCTAAGGATTTCCACGACGACCGGTCCTGCGCTGCCCTCATCCATCGGTTTCGTAGTCTTAATAGGCATTATGTCCTTTAAAAACCTAAACAAATAAGTAAATTTTGATGTTGAACTCATTTTATAGTTTTTCAAGCGACTTCCAAAAAGGAGGAAGTTCTCAATTCGACTGTATGTTTTTTTATGTGTGTTTCCTCAGAACTTTTGACTGGGTCAACCGATTTATATGATTCTTTTTTTATTTGAAAGCTTGTGCTTCCCGTGTGGTCCAATATAAATTTTATCAAAATCGGTGTAGTACTTTATAGAAAACTGGTTTTTTCCCGCGGCTCCGGTCTTTAAGGGTGATTAGTAAATTATGTCGTTTCCCACCTACTCAACCATCTCTGTGCAAAAAATCACAATAATCGAGTATTTTTTTAGTTCCCTCAAGAACTGCATCAGATTATGCTATTTTCCCGGGATAAAAAGTAGCCCCTGTCCTTCCCCGTGACACAGGCTACCTGCATGCCAAATTTCATAAAGATTGGTCAAGGCCTTGAAGCGTGAAAAGGTAACAAACAAACAAACACATTTTCATATTTATAATATTATAGTAAGGATTAACAAAAAAACAATAATAGTAATGCAAAAATGTACTTTGCGATGGAAGTCGGTTTTTTAACGTGTTTAGCGTTTTCAAATATGTTTGAAAGAAAATACAATCGATCTAGCATCGATTTTTTTCAATCGTCTCTCCCAGGGACGGAGTGCACTGGAATGGGCTTAGTGCGGCATCTAATAGCGAAAGAGAGAAAACACATTTGTCTTGTCCCGGCCCGTTAGCGTATATTACGGCGGGCGCGACGTCCCCGCTGCGTGCTTCTTAACTTCGTTTCGACACGAAGAGGGCCCATTTATTCACTGTACACAGAAAAGTAGCCATTCCTCAAGAATTTAGTTCTATAAAGAAAAGAGATAATTTTTTTTACGATGGTAACTTAACTATTACAAGTTACAGTGCGACAAGGATCTTTTGGCACTTAGGTGACATTGACAGGTGGGCGTGGGTGTGCAAACAACACACTGAACGATCTGTCAATGAATGCCATTAACAACGGGCCAGAAATGACATTTCAAAAAAGGAATGACGGAACTAACACAATGGCGGCGAAATTCTATACGTTCGATAACCAAACTGTAACCAATCTGTATCAATCTGAGTGACGAGGGGGTGAGGTCGCAATCTAGAGAGCGTCAGGGAGTGTTCATACTGTATGTTAGTACTAATATATTTATTTTGCCCACACTAGGCTAGGCTTGTCTCGTGGCGCTCAAAAGAACCTTTTTTTATATTTTTTTTATTATAAATTTGAGTGCGTTTAGCTGCACCTCACCTAATGGTAAGTGCTGATGCAGCCGAGACTGTAACACGAATGCTCAAATAGTGCCTATTCACTCTCGACTTGAAGATTCCTATAATAAACGAATCAGGGAATACAGATTCCACTCCTTGGCCGTTCGCATAATGAACGAAGAAGCAAAACGCTTCGTGCGTAAAGGTGGGACATTAACGACAGAGGGGTGGAATCGCCCTCAGCGCCTGGTCGTCCGATGATGAAATGGAGAGGGGTAAATGACATAAACATTAAACTATATTTAACAGGTGTCGGCTAAGCAATTTACCTGAAACTAAATAATTATTACAAGAAGTGGAAGACAACAAAAGGATTAAAGACCAAAAAATATAAACAAAGAACAAATAACAGAACATATGTGTGTGTGCGTGTGCGTGTGTGTGTGCGTGTGTGTGTGTGTGGATGTTTGGGTATTTTTATTTTGGTGTATGTCAAATTTTTAACATTGCAAAGCTTAATAATTAACTTCACCAATGTGGAAATAAAATTTATCAAATGGTATTTCGTGAAAAATAGAAAAAAAACCGTATAATTTCGAGTCAGAACCGCACACATAGGGTTCCGTACATTCATACTAGATGGCGCTAGTTTCTTCAGTTCCGTACTATCATACTAGATGGCGCTAATTTCTTCAGTTCCGTACCACCATACTAGATGGCTCTAGTTTCTTTAGTTCCGTACCATCATACTAGATGGCGCTAGTTTCTTCACGTTTAAAAAAAACACGTTTTTTTGTATGAAGACTTTCACTTTTCCTAATTCTTTGTATTTGTTGTTATAGCGGCAACAGCAATACATCATCTACACACGGACAGACAGACGGACAGCGAAGTCTTAGTAATAGGGTCCCGTTTTTAACATTTAGGTACAGAAGAAGAAGTAAATAAAATAGATATAGCCTTTTCGAGACTGAGTAAGGTTAAAAAGTCATTTGTGTGGCAGTGTTTAAGATTCTACAATAAAATTCCAGAAAATGTAACTAGTTTGTCAGAGAATAAATTCAAGACTCATGTCAAAAAAGTTTTGTGCTCTAGAGGATATTATAAAATAATAGATTATGTAAATGACAAAGATTTAAATGTTGATTCTATAACAAATACCATTACCTGAGACTGTAATCTGAATCATGACATTATTTGTAATATAAGTACAGTATTTTTTTTTGTTTTGACTATTTAAAAGTGTGTGTAAACACCTATTTGAAATAAATTGTTTTGAATTTTGAAGCCTAAAAACTGACTTAGTCAATTTGAAGTCAAAGTAATTTGCTTTTTTTTGTTTTTCTTCTCAAGGCACTCAATAGTTTAGTTACTGTTTTTTTTTTAATCCACAATTGGTGAAGAAGATTAAGGCGGTAATATTACAGATTTTTGTTATTTTTGACGTCAATTACTCCTAAACGATAGAAAACCTGAAGGTTAATGAAAACCCTTATTGTTGATGATGTTCCTTAAAGTCAAAAGCTATTAGAAACACGATTGAGCAGTTTTGGCTCGATAGAAAAAAATCACAGTGATACAGGTCTACAAGGTTACTTTCAATATTTTTTTATAATAATACAAAGTGAGTAATGAAAATGAAAATTAAAATGAAAATTTTATTAACAACATGTTCTGTTGCACGTTAATGTACTTAAAATACAATTGAAGTACAAATCAATTTATAGTATTAATAATATTATTAATAATATGTATACATCTAATAAGGATTATTAGTAATAGCACTAATTTTATCAATGTCAAAAAAATAAAAATAACTTAGATTTAATATAAAAAATATATATAATGACTCGTACTATTGCTGGCACTTTACATAGGCTGGAGTTTTGTTTCTAAGAATTCTCTTATTAAGAATGTTATTAGTTTTAACACTTTCATTGTAGTTTTTTTATTGAAACGAAAAACCACTGAAAAGGTGAAAAATGTGGTTATTTTCTTTACTCTTTACACATAAAGAAAAAGATACAGACAACTGTTCCAATCTATACCTCGCCTTAATAGCTATTAATAGCTGAATGTAAGCATAGTTGTTCAAATGTCAACCTTCCAATTTTAAACTCAACTTGATCGCTAATAATCTCTTGTTACGAACTCTTAACGTTTAACGGGCACAGTATTTCCATTACTTTAACACCTACTTGTTCAGCTCCAGACAAAAACAAATAACAAATTACACTACAGCGAGACTTAGCATACACCAGCTCAAAATCCCCTCACCATACGTGCCTTTTACTACCTCCCAATAAGGACGAATAGTTATGAGAAAGTCCTTTGCTGATGGTACTCTAGCGTCGTCCTCAGAGCTTATTAAAAGTTTATTTTTCAAATAAAGAAGACACTTGTAAGGAGTTAACTTTATGACAACAAACAACCAACCCCCTAAAGATGTTTCCTTCGTCGTTTGGGGTGGACAAGGAATGATTACGTTGACTTTTGAACAACTCAACTGTTTAAAGTTAGGGTTCAATGAATCATTATTTCAGTAATATTTGTACATCGTGGAGAGTTTAACTGGCAATATTGGCAGTTACAATAATTGAAAACGCTAAACACGTTAAAAACCGACTTCCATCGCATCAACTTATACATTTTTGCATTGTTATTTTTGGTTTTTGTTAATCTAAATATATATAACTCAAAGGTGACTGACTGACTGACATTGTGATCTATCAACGCACAGCCCAACCCACTGGACAGATCGGGCTGAAATTTGGCATGCAGGTAGATGTTATGACGTAGGCATCTGCTAAGAAAGGATTTTGGAAAATTCCCACGGCAGCCGCAAAAATCGGGATCTGCGCGGGCGAAGCTGCGGGCATCCACTAGTTTTCTAATAAAATGCTACACCGATTTTGATGAAAAATTTATGGGACCACACGGGAAGCACTAGCTTTCAAATAAAAAAAATGATCATAAAAATCGGTTCACCCAGTCAAAAGTTCTAAGGTACACACATAAAAAAAACATACAGTCGAATGGAGAACCTCCTCCTTTTTGGAAGTCGGTTGACAAAGTAGCCGGTATCTGGCGCCGCTGAGTCTTCGCACTTGCCGCTAGCCTCCCTAAATTCCGCAGCAACACGGTGTCATAACATAATGCACGCGGCACGACACGGCGACACAAACATGTCTACGTGCGCCAAGCTTGTTAAGTGGTTTGGAAGAAAAACATCACAAAAACTTTTTTATTGCCTTATGCCATTTATGCCGCGTTGTTCCTTTGTTACCCCCATTTTCTTTTGCTTGCCCTTCCACTAAACATATTGTAACAAATTGTAATATACCTACCGTCTGCTGATTTTTAACTAGGTTTTGCCTGCGGCTTTATCTCTACATGACCGCAAGCGAAGCGCTAGAATGGAAATCAGTTTTTCCCTGATCCCCGGGAACTATGTCAGCCTGTGCTATTTTTTAAGTAAAACTTCTTTACGTACGCTTGACTTGGGGAGTAAGCTGGTGGATGCGTGACGAGAGCGTTACGGAAGTGTGTTCGGGCGAGGCGAACGGAAGTTGAGAGGGATATACAAATTAGTGAAGATGGAATGAGACATACTATTTATTTTTGTTTACAAACAAAATCAGTTGAAGCAAACAAAAGATAAAAAGATTTCATCTTTTTATGAGGATAATAAAACTCTTTTCATAAACTGTCATATACTTACCTCCATATGACAAAAAAGTTTTTATTATTTTCTGAAAACTAAGAATTTACTTTCATACATTTAGATGGAGCTAAAGAAGTTTTACTTGAGTCGTGTGGTCTAAAACACACTTGTATTTTTTTAAGAGACATAAAAGCCCATGTTATTTTCTATAGCGTCAACTGTCTCTGTACAAAAAATCATTTCATTTCATTTCATTTCATTTATTCATTGCAGTGTCACAACTAATGATGTACAAACATAATAATATGTGTAATAGTAGGTAGGTGTTTTTCAATTAATTATGACGCCCCGTGAGGGCATAGCAATGTGTGAGGGCTTAAGTGCTTCAATTATAAGACCTAAGTAACTGTAAATTAATAGAATACATTATCTATTACATAAAAAGACATAAAAGACATAAAAGACATAAAAATTTTATTTACGAAGTTATCTTATCTAATACATACAAGTTAACTGTGACCCCACACTAGGCTAGGCCTGTCTCGTGGCGGTCAAAAGAACATTAACATAAAACAAATTTAACAGGTGGCGGCCAAGCAACTTAACAGAAACTAAGTGATTATTATAAGAAGTGGAAAACAACAAAAGATTAAAGAAAAATAATATAAACAAAGAACATATAACAGAACATTGTGTGTGTGTATGCTATTACATATTCTAAAAAGCAAAATTTGGACATTTTTAAACAATTTTTATAAGAAGAATATTTAAACAGTTTTTATAAAAACATTAATTATTCACAGTTTTGTGTATACTCTAAATACCATATATACCTAATTTATTTATAATGCAACAGGTGATTTATACCCAAGGAAAGTAGTCATGTCAGTGCATTGCTTGTTGCTCCATTCCAACAAACAAATATACATATAAATTATAATTATAGTATTAGTTAGGGATATAAAGTGACGACCACGCAACGGAAAACGTAGTGTAGGCAGGCCTCCCACTCGGTGGACTGATGACCTGGTGAAGGTCGCGGGAAGCCGCTGGATGTGGGCAGCGCAGAACCGATCGTCGTGGAGATCCTTGGGGGAGGCCTATGTCCAGCAGTGGACGTCCTTCGGCTGATATAGTGATGACGATGATGATAAAGGAGACCCAATGTTATAACAATCAAAGTTGGGTACGAACTAAATTAGGGGCCTAAAGTTTATTTTTGAGGTCGGTGTCAGCAATGCCTTAAGGAAAATGTGAGTAGCTGTGTGCTGACACCGACCTCGAAAAAAAACTTTAGGCCCCTAATTTAATTCGTAACCACCTTTGATTTCGTTATTGTTGGTTAATGTCGTGTACCTAAATATATTATTTCATACTTTTGAGTGAATTTTATTTTGAAGTCGGTTTTTAGTTTTTAATCTTTTATTTTTATCATCTGTCACAAACGACATTTTGTTCTAAAAATGTTAGAAATACCTTGGCGTGATAGTTTTGCAGCGTCATTTATGTACTCATTTTGTGATTTTGGTGAATTAAAAATCGAAGACTTGATAGAAAACAAAACGAGTAAGTTTTTCCGAAGTTTAAGTAGGAGGGCAATTTAGTGATCAAGAGTTCATAATTTATTTCTGATGCTGTCGTCATTCCTATTAGTAAAAAATTATTAACTATTTTCTTGGATAGTGCGAAAAAATCAAAGACGTAGTGACTGTATCTATGGTTAAATATATATAACGAACTTTCATAGTAAAGTCATTCGTTTCACTCAGTTCTGTGCGAGCGATTGTATAAAAATATGAAAGTGTATAGAGTGCCGCAAGCAGCATTGTATCGCACTCGGTTCTGGAACCGTAAGTTTTACGGCATAATAGTGACACCGTCTAATCTGCCGTAAGGAGTATGCATGGCGAAATAACGAGACCGTTTAAAGAGCCGTAAAGTTTGTATTGCATAGCACTGTCATTTGTTATTTTATGCTCGTGTGTTGACTTGTTGAGGTTAGGTTACCGGCTTGATTGGCGTTGTTTTGAATGTGTGATATAATTGAAAAACACTATAATGACTGAATTTACGTCGTTAAAGATTTAGATTCATATATTGAAAAGTATGAAAAGAAACATTATAACAGTTGTGGAAGCGTGATCCACGTAACATTAAAACAATGAAAAAGGTATGTCCACATAAACTTATAAATTGTAAGCCACAACTACAGTACTACAGTATAACGTGATGTTCCGTGCGGCTATATAAACTTGCGGGCCGGCTAATCGCTCAGTTCGACTTCGTCATTTTCTTAAACTTGTCCTTTTTCTAAATTGACACTTTCCTAACTCGTCACCATATTCTTGATTGATGATTTCTTCTTCTGCGAAGCATTCTGCTGCCCATCGGGGGGAGCCTCTTTACAGTTTTTTAAGATAAAACTTAAGTAAAAAAAATGAGCGAGCGAAGCGAGCGATATTAGGTTCGGTTAGGTTTGATTGATTATACAGTCAAAAAACCTCGTGAAGCGAGGCTCCCCCCCATGCGTAGCAGAAAAAGGCGAGCTAAAAAGGTAACGAGTTAGGAAAGTGACAATTTAGAAAAAGAACAAGTTTAAGAAAATGACGAAGTCGAACTGAGCGCGACTAGTAAGCCGCAAGCTTACGGCACTGTAACTGACTGCACTATGTTACCACTTACGGCTATTTGACAAACACTTGAATTGGAAACAACACGTAGAAATAACTTGTCAGAAACTAGATCGGTTTGTTTATGCGTTAAAGAAATTAAAACAAACGGTATCTACTGCATTGACAGCCTACTATGGGTATGTAAGCTCAGTGCTAAGCTACGGACTTATCATGTGGGGAAATTCTGTAGACGTGGAAAGAGTCTTTAAAATACAGAAAAAGTGCATTCGAGCTTGGTTTCTAGATAGTTGCAAGCCCTTGTTTATAAAATATAAAATACTGCCATTGCCCTGCATGTACGTCAAAGATGTCTGTATTTTTGTTCAAAAGCATTTACACTTTTTCAAAAGGCGTGGTGAAGTAATAGAGCGACAGACACGGGCTAAATATATGAACTTACTACATCAACCTCTTTCTTGCAAAGATATTTACCGTAGAAATATTTATAATATGTGTATTTTAATTTATAATAACCTACCTGACGAAATTAAATCACTTGACATCAAATATTTTAAGAATGAATTGACCAAATGTCTATTAGGAAATTGTTTTTATACTATTAACGACTTTATTAATTATAAGAAAAAATAAGAAAATTTAATCGTTAATTGATGAGATAATTGTATATTTTTTTTTGATATATTTTTTGTAATTTTAGCTATTTTTAAATGTTTTTTAATTTCTTTATGTTTGCACGCCTGCAGGTTGAACACTAGCACTAAGAAAATAACAAGATCCTGTACCTACAGTGTTCTAGCAAATAAAGCCTTTTGAGTTTGAGTTTGAGTTTAAAATTATGGACTAGGGTGCCGTAAGCTTACGGCATCGTAACCGATCGTAATACGTTACCGCTAGCGGCACTCTATACGCTTCCTAAAAATATTGTTTTTGCGATTTCTGAAAAATAAGGGCTTATTCACAATGACCTGTCGAAAAAGTAAACACAAAGTGAAGGTACCTTACCTTAAAGGTTTTTTTAAGCATTTTTTTAAGAAACGCACACACCATCCAGGAGGTGGAGGTTTCACAGACAAGGGAAAAATTACTCCCTCCACCTCCTGTATGTTCCACAGACGAGAGGTTAATATATACTTTGCACAACAAAGAGAAAACTTCATACACCCATTTTAATTAGATTTGTCTTCTGTGTCAAGTACACTAGACAGCGCCATCTATTATTTTTTGTGGAAGCTGCCTCGGAAAAAAGCTCAAACTGTTCACCAGCTTCATTGTAATACAAGAATAGAATAGAATGCTTTATTTGCTTTTAAATAAGGTAAGTATAAAAGATCTTACAATAGTTATAGAATCACTTATTTAGCTACTTAAATGTTATTAGCATGCAAATATTATTTATAAGTACAAAAATAATAAAATAAAATAAAATAAAGTAGGTCCAAGTTCAACATTTTCCAAATTCATAATTCAAATAAAATAATGATACTACAGATTAATACTACAGATTAACATTGCTTATGTTTAAGAAAATCCTCAACGGAATAAAACATGTTCTGAAGAAGCCAATCATGCAATGTTGCCTTAAACTTGTTAAAGGGCAATTCCCGAATCGATTGCGGTATTTTATTATTATATTATGTGGCCCATCCAGTAACAATTTTTCTGAAATCGCGTTGTTTTGGGAATCTCATCCGTTACTAACCTGTCAGGATTCCTCTTATTTCGAACTGATACGTCACTTACTTTTTTGTAGAACACATGTTGATTTTGTTTAACTACTTTTGCCATTTCTTGTATATAAAGACAAGGTAGTGGCAGTATTTTTAGGTTTCTAAATAGGGGCCTACATGAAATATCTTGTGAAACACCGAATATGGCACGGACACACTTTTTTTGAGCAATAAAAACCTTTTTGACATTAGTACTGTTCCCCCATATTATGAGACCGTATCTGAGGACCGATTCTACGTAAGCAAAGTATGCTGTGACTGCAGTATGTCTTGTCGCTACCTTAGTCAGTTTTTAAATAGCAAAACTGAAACTATTGACTTTTGCACATACTTTTTCAACCTGTTCTTTCCAGTCAAGCTTCTCGTCAATAATAGTACCTAGAAACTTAACGTTACTAGCGCTTCTAAGGGTTTGTCCATTACAAGTAACATTTAGTGAATTAAAATTATAATTGTTAAAGTTAAGGTATGTCGATTTGTCTAAATTAATTTGCAAATTATTACTGCTTACCCATTTGTATATTGATTTGATGGCATTATTGATGTCAGATTCGTGAATATTAAATGTCAAATTTTTATTAGTTGTCACTATTACTGAAATATCGTCTGCAAAAAGCATTGTTCTATGTCTAGTCGTATCCGGTAAATCGTTTATATATATTAAGAATAAGAGAGGACCGAGTACACTCCCTTGTGGTACGCCATGTGTAATTAACCTCAACTCTGATTTGTAAGTCTGCGTTATATGCTTGTTGTTGAGTTTACTTACTTCTACACACTGCTTTCTTTCTTTAAGGTATGTAGATATCCATCTGTTTGCTGGACCTCGAATACCAGATCTCTCTAGTTTTGTCAAAAGCAGTTCATGTGAGACAAAATCGAACGCCTTTGACAGGTCGAAAAAAACGGTAGTCGTATGAGATTTAGCATTGGTGCCATTGAGAATTTCCCTTATGAGATTAAAAGTTGCTAGGGCAGTTGATTTTTGTTTCTGAAAGCCATATTGGTAACGATTTATAATATTATAATTAGTGAAGAAACTCATTAACTTACTATGCAAAACTTTCTCAAAAATTTTCGAAAATATTGGTATAATTGTAATTGGGCGATAATTGCCCATTTCACTTTTTGAGCCTTTTTTATATAAAGGTTTAACAACAGAGTATTTAAGCTTATCTGGGAATGTACCAGTTTCCATTGACAAGTTAATAAGATAAGCCATAACTTTGCATATTTCCTCTTTGCATTTCTTAACCACTTTTGTACAAATGCAGTCATAACCCTCAGAATTTGTTTTGTTAAGGGACATAATTATACTATTCACATACGTTTCGTCAATTGGAGTCAAATATATTGAATTATTTTGTCTATTATTACTTGTATTTTTTATGTCATCATTTGTTTCGTTAGTCAAATTGATGTAAAAATGGTTAAAAGCTTCGGCCACTTGTATTGGGTCCGTTACTGTTTTACCGTTACTGTTAACTTCATCTATATATTTACACCATTTATACACCATCTAGAAGCTGAGTTCTAGCAATGAGTATTTGAATTGGCCAGTTACAGTATTATTATATAATTATGTCGTCTCCTTGCCGAACCTTTCAATACAGAGTATAACAGAGTGCAGCATCTTAGCAAAGGCACCCACTAGAGAGTATACTTTCTTTTTGGACGTAGCCACACCCCGGACACTTCAACAACTAGCGAGAAATCACATTTCTAAAACAAATGACGGAAAGTATCAATCGAGCGGCAGGGAGTATTCATACACCTACTGAACGTTAAAAACGGCCTTCAATATTTTGTCAGACTATTGAATTGAAAAGATCGCCCACCTATTTTATTATTAAAGATGACCTAATAGTTATTAAAGCAGTCACAAAAGAGCGACGGCGGCGTAACGGCTAGGGCCGCCGCCTCCTGTCCGGGAGGCCGTGGTTTGAATCCTGCCACGTACCAATGTGATTCAGAATTTAGATTTCATATGTACGTTTATCCGACGCTCTTACGGTGAAGGAAAACATCGTGAGGAAACGTGCACTGCACACGCCTGTAAATATTCGAAGGTTGTGTGTGAAGTCGACCACTGAACCCGCACTGGGCCCGCGTGGTCGACTAAGTCACGTAACTCAAATGACTAGCAGTCCGATCCCCTATTGTAGAGATAAGTTGCAAGGTTGAGACTAAGAAATTTTAAATTATGTAGCTTATTTTGACTGGTATCACTCCATGGGAAGTTGCCAAAATAACTTTCGTTTCCAGTTTTTGTTGCGGAGTTCTTAATAATAACCTTTGTAATTCTTCAGGGGGAACTTCTCAACTTTGTGAGGGTAGCACAAAGCGAGTTCGCCGCCAGTTCATAATTATTATAGGAAAAGGTATGCTTGTCTCAGATCCGTTGGAAGGGCGTAATTATATTTAACGTTACTTTAATTCAACTTTAACGTTATTTAAGAGTGATAACCTTACGTAAAACCACATCCTTGACACTTCATACAACGGGCCAGAAATGACATTTCAATAAAGAAATGACGGAACAAACAAAATGGCGGCAAAATCATATACGTTCGACAACCAAACTGTAACCAATCTGTATCAATCTGGGCGACGACGGGGTGAGATCGCAATCTAGAGAGCGGCAGGGAGTGTCCATCTGTATGTTAGTACTAATATACAGGTGTAACATAAAGGTGTGGTGATACTTTAAGGTGGGCTTGTACTCATCAAACTGAACAACTTTTGTTCTACAACTTTGCTGAAATCGCAATTTTTTTTTTCGAATTTTCGTACAAATCGGTCAGCTGATTAAACGGTTTTGTATGAAAAATCCAATAAAAATTTCGCGATTTCAGTAACTAAAGTTGCTCAGTTTGATGAGTACAAGCCCACCTTAAAGTATCACCACACCTTTATGTTACACCCTGTATATAAGGTGTAACAAAATTAGTTAAACCAATTTTAACTGAACAACTTTCCCCATAGAATCCATAGCCAAATCTGAAAAAAAATTGGCTCTCCCATAGCACAGTATATATATTAGTACCCCATAGTTACTCGATCAGCTGATCAGCCAACTTAGTATGGGAAGTTCAATTTTTTATTTGAGATTTGACTATGGGTTTAATGGGGAAAGTTGTTCAGTTTCATGGGTAGAAGCACCAGTTAAAATAGTTTCAGCTATTTTTTTTACACCTTATATACTTTGGTAAAACCAAGTCGATGCACTTACTTATGTACCTTTTTAATGTGAATCCATCGACTTGAATCCATCGAGTTGAATCCATCGAGTTGAATCCATCGACTTGAATCCATCGACTTGAATCCATCGGCTCTCGCTTGATAAAATAACCACTCCGAGAGTACCGACAGAAGTGAAACGTTGAAAAGCTTTGACCTGGTTGAGTATTTCTGGTACGGTGGCGGATACATTACAGTGTCGCGTGTTTAACGGTTTTTGCCCATCTCAATAGTGTCTAACGCGCCTATAGAAGTTTTCACTTCAAAAATAGGTACTATATCAAAACTTTTAAATATAAAACTGGCCAAGAACGAGTTATACTCAGACACCAACCGTAATTTATTTGTGATATAAAATGCGGTGCAGTAAAAAACATATTTCACTTGTATAGGAAGGGGGGGGGGGGGGATAAAAAAATACTTTTTGCCCAATTTAGTTTTTGTTTGTTCATTTTAGTAAATTCTTTTTTTTTTTGTGTCGTCCCAAAGTTAGACGGTGACTTTGAACCTCAATATTTCGTAAATACTTTTTTAATTTAAAAATTGTTTAAAGAAACCGACTGACCCAGTGGTCCAGTGGTCAGTTTCTGCCTGCTGGGCCAACGGTCGCGGGTTCGATCCCCAGACAAACACTTGTGTGACCAACGGGTGTTTTTGCTCTGTATCTAGGTGTTTAACATGTATATAAGTTTTTATGTATTCAAACGTATATAGTATAAGTATGTAAGTTTGTTCTAGATGACCGTGTATAATTTAAAAAATACGAGTGTGCTTTAGACCACACGACTGAAGTAAAACTTTTTTAGCTCCATCTATATTTATGAAAGTAAATACTTAGTCTTCAGAAAATAATTAAATCTCTTCGTCATAATATGGAGGTATAGACTGTTTATGAAAAGAGTTTTATTATCCTCAGAAAATTATCAAATCTTTTTATCTTATATGTTTGTTTTGACAACCGATATTGTTGCCTTGGCAACCGATATTGTTAGTAAACAAAAATAAATAGTATCTCTCTTTCTATCTTTACTAATTCATATATATCCCTCTCAACTTCCGTTCGCCTCGCCCGAAGAAACTTCCGTAACGCTCGCGTCACGCATCCTCCAGCTTACTCCCAAAGCCAAGCGTGCGTAAAGAAGTTTTACTTTAAAAAAACTTTTAATTTATTTCATGAAACCTACACTAAAAAGAATTACCTCCTTTTTGCTTGCAATACATTTTATTTAATACTAGTGACCCGCCCCGGCTTCGCACGGGTGCAATGCTGATACTAAATACACTATAGAAAAACTGAGAACGTTGTACATAAAAACATAGCGGCCCGCTCCGGCTTCGCACGGGTATAAAATATATAGCCTATGTGATTAAAATCGATTCAGTAGTTTTGATTTATTCATTACTGCCCGTGGCCCGCACGCGTTAAATTTGGAATAAAACAATCCCCCTTTCCCTATACCATGAAGATTTCCTGCTATCTTTGGAATATCTAAATTCATACACTACATTTTTACTTATTTACTTTTTACATTTTTAACTATTTATTTTATTTTTACAACATATTACAGTATGTCTTTATAAACAACGTTCACAGCTTTCTTGTCATTAGACAATACAAACATGTTTTCTCTGGAGGTCACTCTTGAAAGAGCGACATACAGTTGTCCATGTGAAAAACAGTCAACG
The DNA here is from genome assembly GCA_947284805.1 of Coleophora flavipennella. Lineage (NCBI taxonomy): Eukaryota > Metazoa > Arthropoda > Insecta > Lepidoptera > Coleophoridae > Coleophora > Coleophora flavipennella. The sequence goes on from OX369292.1 coordinate 3,103,445, forward strand.
CTCAAATCTAAGCCTGCAACGTTGAAGGTTTGACCCTGCGATTTATTAATGGTCATTGCAAAAGATGTCTTTACCGGAAACTGTAAACGTTTAAATTGGAAGGGTAAATCCGATGGTATCAGAGGGATTCGGGGAATCAATACATCTTCTCCGGTACCACATCCTGTGAGTATTGTGCACTCTATTATGAAAGTTTTTTTTAAATCTGTAATATCTTCGAAAATATTCACTTAAATCATACGGTGTAACGGGCCATATAGATCTATATTAAATGAACAATGTATTCAAGGTATTTAATTGGTTAAGGATTAATGCTGTATTGGTTAAAATCGCTTCGAAAATTAGCCATTATTTGTCGTAAAAAGTAAATGACAAAAAAAAAGTTATTGTGGGTTATCCATAAGAGATAGACATATACCATCATGGACTTTTCTGTAGACCTTTTCAATGTGTACAATACTTAGTACATTATTTTGATAAAACTCGTAGGGTTCAGCCTGCGTTTGCAATGTAAGCGGAAAAAATGTAATTATTTACGACATCACATTAGAAACCTCAAAAATAACAGTACTTCTCCATTATTTAATGGATGTTATTATACATATAAACCTTCCTCTTGAATCACTCTATCTATTAAAAAAAACCGCATCAAAATCCGTTGCGTAGTTTCAAAGATTTAAGCATACAAAGGGACATAGGGACAGAGAAAGCGACTTTGTTTTATACTATGTAGTGATGATGATATTCATTGACTTCATTTTGCATTTCGCGTCATAAGTTTACATTTCATTACTATAGGTCTAATAGTAACGTAGAAATTTTACTGTTACATGTGGACAGAGTAACAGACAGACAGACAGTCATGACGGAATTACAAGGGTTCCATTCTTTTGTCATTCAGGCTCTGAAACCCTTAAAACACGCTGTATAGCTCCAGCCTCCAGATCGAGCTAAATTTTAGAGAGTGTAATATGTTTAAAGCTGTGTTTATACAGGATGTGACAAAAGTGGTGTAGTTCCCGCCCCTAACTGAGGCTTCTACTCATCATAGTGAACAACATTTGTTCTATGACTTTGCTGAAATCGAAAAAAAATAACTCTACATACAAATCGATCAGCTGATCCACAATTTTATGCATCATTGTATGGAGGGTCTTGGGTAAAGTTATTCAGTATGATCGGAGAACCCCCAATTAACGGGTCCTACACCAATTTTGTTACCCCCTGTATCATTAAAGTTTGAAATACAACAAAGATAGGACTTTATAACAGACATTTTCATTCACTGAAAAATAGGAAGGGTTAATAATAACAGCGGAAGCTGTCTCTAGTCCAAACTTACTTAGTGAGTACAATATCGCAAACATCTTAAGGCTTATACCGCCGCCAACGACCAACTTTGTATCCACTTTTTACTTCAATTTAGGATTTTTTCATAGATTTTTTTTTGTAGTTTACAGGTTATGAGTTATGAGGTGTGATTCGGTCGCTTACTATAGGCCTCCTAAGAAGGCTCAAGGTCACCTGAAGGGCAATGGAACGTGCAAAACTCGGAGTTTCTCTGCGTGATCGAATTAGAAACGAGGAGATCCGCAGGAGAATAGAGAATCGCTAAACTGAAGTGGCAGTGGGCAGGGCACACGCAGGCCGTTGGGGTAGAAAAGTTCTCGAGTGGCGACTGCGCACCGGAAAACGTAGCGTAGGTAGTTCTCCCACGCGGTGGACTGACGACTTGGTGAAGATCGCGGGAAGCCGATGGATGCGGGCAGCACAGGACCTGTCGTCGAGGAAATCCTTGGGGGAGGACTTTGTCCAGCTATGGACGTTTTTCGGCTGATATGATGATGATCATGGATAAGGAGTGATTTCGATTTCCTCGAATTCTATTTTAATACACAAAACTAAAGAAAAAAATATCCTAATGACCCTTTTTTTTCTAGTTGTAACCATAGAACTGCTGCAATTGTAATCGAAAAATTATTATAATTTATGAATTTATTAACAAAAAATTATAAAATGATTTTGTTTTCTCACTTTTTGGAAATTCATCTCATTTTATTTATATTTAATTAAAAACCACAGTTTTCGTACGATTCGTCCGCAGCGATTGACGTAACAGCCACGTTGCAGTACGAGCTGACAAGAACTTTATTTCCAAGCTATTTCGTTCGATGTTTGAAACATCGTGAATCGAGTTGCTAATTTTAGGTACGGAGGAGCCTTAAACAGGAGCGAGTAGGTACAAGTAAGTCGACATAAAACGACCGGAGACGCCTGCCGGTGGCGACCCGCCCGCCCTATCCGACCCAGGGCTACACAACGAACATTTTTTTGTGGGGACATCATAATAATAGCTCTGTGTTACTTCAGGAGAAATTCCGAGAAGTTTATAACTCGAGATGAGTTTCGTGTTCCTTGTCATAAATAATAAAGCGGTCGTCGACTACAACCTTGTGCAGATTTTAAGTGAGGTGAAATTTTAAGAAATATTTTTTTTTTTCCGTAACGAAACAAAAGAAAATTGTTCGAAGTTCTTATGAATTAATGAAAGCGATTGCCGCTCGAGGAATTCCTCAACTGAGATTGATAAAGGTGGGTAAGTAAGGAATGCAATATCGTTTTAAATTCGTGAATGGGTTTAAAAAAAAACTTTGAAAAAAAATATGGGATTCCTGAGTGAAAAATAAAATTATGTTAACAAACATGATTAAATTGCACAGTCACGCTCGCTGTACACAGGGTGTTTGGGAGATAGTGCAGAAAATTGAAAGGGGAGCCAGAGGCGGTCATTTAGAATAGATTTGACTTAATTCACTTGTAGCCTAAGTCTCACAGTTTTCGAGATATACGCATTTCAATTTTCAGATTTTGTATGAAAAACGCATTTAACCACCGTATTGTTTTTAATTTTGTATTAAAAACGGTAAAACTTCCTCATTTTGTCAGCTTTGCAACAAAGTAAAATAGTTAAAAAAATACAAATTCTTTGCAACATAAAATAATGATTGCTGTCAAAAGGGTGCCCTAAGTCCCATACAAATTATCAAGAAACTTTATTTTCATATATTTTTTTATTCCAAAATTTATCATTTTTTTCGCATCATCAAACATCTATGACCCTCTAGAATCATTGAACAACTTTGAATTCACAAGTTCATGCAAAAATTTCGAATTTGTTTTTTTCCATAGAAAATTGTTCTAAAATTAGTATGGGATTCGAGGCACCCGTATGACAACAATCATAGTTTTTTGTAGCAACTCATTTGTATTTTTTTAAACTTTTTTACTTTGCTGGAAAGATGATTAACTGAGGAAGTTTTTACGTATTTTGCACTTTAACTGTAGTATTTTTTTTTTTTGGAAAATCACGAAATATTTAAACAAATGCGTTTTTCATACAAAACCTGAAAATTAAAAAGCGAATATCTCGATAACTGTGAGACTTAAGCTATAAGTGTATTATGTCAAATCTATTCTAAAAGACCGCCTCTGGCTCTCCTTTCAGTTTTCTGCACCATCTCCTAAACACCCTGTATATTTTATCGCACAGCTTTCACCGTTTGACATAATACACAAATCAACAATAAGTAAGTATGTTAAAAATAAGTATAAAGGTAATATTAGACTTAGCGAAAAATCTACAAAAATGTTATTTGGGTTTATATGGGAAGTATCTAATTCAGATTTTCCCGAATGACCTAGCCAGTATAATAAGCCTTGAAAAATTATAATTATCCACAAATGTGCCATAAAAGCAATAGAGCCAATTTTGACAAAAAGTAATAAAGAACCTAGTACCTTATTCCAATTATAAGCAGTTCATTTGTTATTTAATTGTAGATAATATTAAATATAATGACTTTTGGTAAAAACGGTGGGAAAAATACACATAGCTTGACAGTACGTAAAGAGTGTTGCCATAATTTTTTGGAAAAGAACCAATGTCAACTGACTTGGGCAGTTCTTCCAAAAACACGAGGTGACATTGGTTCTTTTTCCCTATACCATTGACTTTATTTCCTTGAATATCTCTGGACGTATGTTGTTTTTCCAAAAACAGGATTTTGGGTATTGTACGGAATCTGTTAAGCTGGCCATAGACATAAAAATCTCATTTTCGTTTTTTTTTACTATGGTCGTTTTTTCAAACATCACCTCAATTGTTTCTATAATAACGAACTACCGCATGTAGTAGGTCATATAAAGTAATAATAGTAACGTAAGTACCGACAGAGTTTCGTCAAAATCATGAGATCCATTTTGAGTAAAAGATAAGTAATTTTAATTTTTTTTACTATGGTGGCAACCCTAAAAATTAAACTGGGCAAAATTTGAGAAAACAAACAGATACCCTAAATTCGAACCAAATTTGTCCAGTAATTTAAGCACTAGAGCATCCGACGAGGCACACACAAACACACCCACGCACGCACACACACACATACATTTTGAATTTCATAGTTTTATGGATTCTAATAGAAAAAGACAATCGATACCCCAGCATAATCTCAAGTCAGATTTTTTCCATAACATTATCTTCTTACTCCTTCGTCGCTTGCTGTTACTCGCTTCTTAGTCACTCGACAGTAAAAATGCATTTTTTTATCCACAATTGATAAGCCCATGGCATCATTCTACTTGATAGTGACGATGATGCCGAAGATGGAAGCGGGCTTATCAAGGTTCCCCAACGCAATGGGGATCTGTCTATCTTATCTTCAAACCTAAAAACATCAATGCTGTAAACACTGATGTTAGGCGGCAAGACTTAAGCTACACGCATACAAATATTTGAAAAATCGATCGGATCGTGTATGAGAGACGCATAATGTAGCAGGGTGACTGGTCGTTATTCGCCACTGCGCTGTCGCGAATCCACATTCTTTTCAAGCAGACTGCTGCGTGATAAATTGCTGAAGCTACAATAACAAAACCGTGCTCTTTTCATTTTAACCCGTCCCAAAACAAGGCCAGCATATTCCTATCGATCAAATCTCGTAAATTCGGTATAATGTTCAAACTACAGCGTACGACGCAGACACTGCCCTCTCCGCGCTGTCTACAGATTCTACTCAAGTTAATGGATAAGTTGCAAAGGCACCGAAGGCACTGAGTTTACTTTGTGTTTTCAGGTAGACGGACTCGATCGGAAAGTTTCCTTCGTTAATTTGAACAAGTCAGCTACGAGCTTCACAAAACTGTCAGTATAGTTTAGAGAACAATGTTTTCAGATTGTCGAGTTTATAATTACCACTAACACTTGTTAGCGTTCTGGCTCTCGCGTCAGCTTATGAGAAGCTTATTAATGTTCACAAATGTATTCACATGTATAAATACATTATGTTACCTACGTACTAATTTGCATCAAAGTTTTTATACGGTTAATCTAACAAGCATGGCGTAATGGCAGGGGTTCTAAAACGTATAAACACACCCGGTGCACTTCATACCACGGGCCAGACATGACATTTCAAAAAACGAATGACGGAACAAACAAAATGGCGGCGAAATCCTATACGTTCGAAAACCAAACGGCAACCAATCTGCATCAATCTGGGTGACGACGGGGTGTGGGCGCAATCTAGAGAGCGGCAGGGAGTGTCCATACTGTACGTTAGTACTAATATATATACTTTGGTATAGGATTTCGCCGTGATTTGGTTTGCTCCGTCATTTGTTTTTAGAAATGTCATTTCAGGACCGTTGTAGGCTAAGTCTGGGGTGTGGTAATGGCAAGGGCCGCTACCTCCTGTCAGGGAGGTCGTGGTTCGAATCCACGTACCAATGTGGTTTCGAATTTAGATTTCATATATACGTTTATCCGACGCTCTAACGAAGAAGGAAAACATCGTGAGGAAACCTGCACACGCCTGCGGAGAAACTCGCAGGTTATGTGTGAAGTCGACCAACTCGCACTGGGCCCGCGTGGTCGACTAAGGCGCGATCGCCATAATTCAGGGCAGGCTTGAGCCCCTCGGTGGGGAAGTATAAGAGCTGATATGATGACCTACCTACTACTTTGCATCTAAGTTTTTCTTCAGTTATTCTAACTAGAGGTAAAGTAACCAACAACTTGAATTACAACTTATTTACAAAAACCAACTTGGTAAAACTTTTCCCGCCTAAAGAATTATGACGATTAGCATAACAAAGTACGGTGGAACTGTCTCCAGGAAATGCGTTGCCTGCTGCAATAAATAAAGCTGGCTTTACACACTTTGTTCAGGCACGACACAAAGTAGGTAAAGTCTGATTCATGCCTTAAATTGTTCTTATGTTTTTTATGTATATTGACGTAGCGTTGGCAGGCCTCCCACTCGGTGGACCGATGACCTGGTGAAGCGCAGAACCGGTCGTCGTGGAAATCCTTGGGGGCGCCCTTTGTCCAGCAGAGGACGTCCTTCGGCTGATATGATGATGATGATGATGATGATAAATAAATTCAAATTTAGTAATTTACTATACCTAAGTATGTCATCATCATCAATATCATATCAGCGGAATAGCTGAATATCATTCACCAGGTCATCGATCCACCGAGTGGGAGGCCTGCCTACGCTACGTTTTCCGGTGCACGGCCACCACTCGAGAACTTTACTGCCCCAAAGGCCATCTGTTCTACGAGCTATGTGCCCCCGCCCACTGCCACTTAAGTTAAGCAATTCTGTCTCGCGAACTTTTTTTAATTTTTTTTATTCACAATTGGTAAGCCCTTGGCATCATCTCACCTGATGGTAAGTGACGATGATGCCGAAGATGGAAGCGGGCTTGCTAGAACTGGCTATCTTATCTTCAAGCCGGAACACATCAATGTTGTTAGTTTTCATTAGTTTTTTATAATTACTCTGTTACTTCATGCCATAATGGTACAATTAGGAGATTGGTAGGTATTTCACCGGACGCGAGTAAACTGACCAACCGGTCACTTGACTCTAATATCAATTACGCTAATGGAACTTATTGAATTCCAAAGCCAAGCCTTCTCCGAGAGTCGCTGTGTGCCGCGCATGGTCGTCAGAGTGCACTTATTTCATGTCTATCTTAAACCTAAGACGTAGAGAAATAAATTTGTCGGAGGGGGTTGTTAGGTTAGGGATGGCCTCGTGGTTCACGTCCTTTAACTATTTCGGTTGTGGGCGTCAAAATAACAATGTAGCTATATCACAGGGGTCCTCCTTCAATAGTCTTGATTATTCGGCCTTGGATTACAATGGATGCAAACGCGGTGATCCCAGCGATGGCGCGACACGTCCGTTCAGTTCGATGTTCCGTCAAAAAGTGTCTGTCCCGAGACTGACGTTCAGTTTATTTGGCTTCTCAACTCAATGCTGCCACCGCAATCACAAACAGCCTACCGTTAATAGGTCATCTTTGCTACCACATACGATCGGCTCACGTTGTACTCGCGATTGTCACGCCACCACCGGTTTCACCCAGGTACTAATACCTGACGTTTTATCAAAATAAAGTTTAACGATCTATGTAAACGTATATCGAGCTGATATTGGTCATGTTTTCAATTATTATTATTTTTATTATTAATCATTTATTTTCAGACCCAAGATCCATATTCAATGACGCTCCGACAAATTGATATTTAAAAAAAATCTCAGTATAGTATTTATGAATCTTTAAATTTAAATAATTTGAATTTTTGAAAGCGCACCTCTTAATTAGGAGACTCGAGTTTCCATACAAACGTAGTTCCGCTTACGAAGTAACTAGTATCTCATCTGTGGTTCCGCTTTAATACAAAAACTACAATATGATGAGATACTAGTTATTTCGTAAATATCAGATTGAATCCAAACTTTGCGAACATATTGAGTAGACACATATCGATGTTTGTTATTAGTTTTCATCGTAGTAAATTGAAACATACAAAACTAAACGAAGGCTTAAATTAGTTTTGTACTGAAAGTTTGAAACTTCTCTTAATTTTTTATTAGTACATCGAAAACTAATTACAAACATCGATATGTATCCAATCAATGTATTAGCAAAGTTTGGATTCAATCCGGCATGTAGTTTTTGTATTAAAGCGGAACTACGTTTGTATGGAAACTCGAGCCTCTTGGGGACCCATAAAGGAGAAAATGAAATTGAATTAGGTAAAGAAATTAAACGAACCTGAGCATTAACCTAAGGATTAAATTTTCCAAGTTTCTCAATAAAACCATATCGCTAGCGAGCTTTGAAGATTGACCGAAGTTCTCGTATTAAAAGTTAAAAAGTAGCCCTTATAATACTCGTATCGTACGTGTTCTTTGTCCCAAGTTTACGCTCACCTCTAAGGAAGTTCCCCCTCGGAGCAACTAATATTAGTCAATTAGGTATTCAAGGCAGGCGCTTGCGGAGCTCCCCGCGCGGCCGTCTGTGCCGCAGCCGCCCGCTTCCGCTCCGCTCCGCGCCTCTGAGCTCATCGCCTTGTGCGCCTCAGTACGTAGCGTAGTCCACTCATCCTTTACCGAAATTGCTTTAGATTAGACTAGCTGAACCCTGTGCATTGCCAAATCTGTTTGGGTTTACGGAGAATTATTTTAGATATACTTTACAAATGGTGCAACTAAATTGGTAAAGGACCCGTTAACTGGGGTTTTTACTCATCATACTGCACTGGACGTACATTAACTAATTCTCATCATACTGCACTTGAGATACTAGTTACTTCGTAAGCGGAACTACGTTTGTATGGAAACTCGAGCCTCTTGGGGACCCATAAAGGAGAAAATGAAATTGAATTAGGTAAAGAAATTAAACGAACCTGAGCATTAACCTAAGGATTAAATTTTCCAAGTTTCTCAATAAAACCATATCGCTAGCGAGCTTTGAAGATTGACCGAAGTTCTCGTATTAAAAGTTAAAAAGTAGCCCTTATAATACTCGTATCGTACGTGTTCTTTGTCCCAAGTTTACGCTCACCTCTAAGGAAGTTCCCCCTCGGAGCAACTAATATTAGTCAATTAGGTATTCAAGGCAGGCGCTTGCGGAGCTCCCCGCGCGGCCGTCTGTGCCGCAGCCGCCCGCTTCCGCTCCGCTCCGCGCCTCTGAGCTCATCGCCTTGTGCGCCTCAGTACGTAGCGTAGTCCACTCATCCTTTACCGAAATTGCTTTAGATTAGACTAGCTGAACCCTGTGCATTGCCAAATCTGTTTGGGTTTACGGAGAATTATTTTAGATATACTTTACAAATGGTGCAACTAAATTGGTAAAGGACCCGTTAACTGGGGTTTTTACTCATCATACTGCACTGGACGTACATTAACTAATTCTCATCATACTGCACTGGAAGAACATTAACTAATTCTCATTATACTGCACTGGACGAACACTAACTTTTTAACCGCCTCCGTAGCTCAAAGGCAAATTTCACTGACTTTACACAGGAGGTCGCGGGTTCGATCCCCGGCGGGGTCTATTGTAAGACTCGGTTTGGTTGGTGGTAGGGCATTTTCTAAGCCCGCCTGGCTAGCTACCACCATCTTATCTAAGTCTTGCCGCCAAATATCAATGTTGATATCATTGGTGTGTTCCGGCATGAAGATAAGATAGCCAGTTCCCCATTGCGTTGGGGAATCTTGGTAAGCCCGCTTCCATCTTCGGCAACATCGTTACTTACCACCAGGTGAGATGTTGCCAAGGGTTTACCAATTGTGAATAAAAAAAAAAAAAAAAAAAAAACTAATTCTCATCATACTGCACTGGATTCATATTAACTAATTCTCAATATACTGCACTGGACGAACATTAACTAATTCTCATCATACTGCACTGGAAGAACAATAACTAATTCTCATTATACTGCACTGGACGAACACTAACTAATTCTCATCATACTGCACTGGATTAATATTAACTAATTCTCAATATACTGCACTGGACGAACATTAACTAATTCTCATCATACTGCACTGGACGTACATTAACTAATTCTCATCATACTGCACTGGACGAACAATAACTAATTCTCATCATACTGCACTGGACGAACATTAACTAATTCTCATCATAGAATAGAATAGAATAGAATAGAATGCTTTATTTGCTTTTAAATAAGGTAAGTATAAAAGATCTTACAATAGTTATAGAATCACTTATTTAGCTATTTAAATGTTATTAGCATGCAAATATTATTTATAAGTACAAAAATAATAAAATAAAATAAAGTAGGTCCAAGTAATTATTCAACATTTTCCAAATTCATAATTCAAATAAAATAATGATACTACAGATTAATACTACAGATTAACATTGCTTATGTTTTAGAAAATCCTCAACGGAATAAAACATGTTCTGAAGAAGCCAATCATGCATTGTTGCCTTAAACTTGTTAAAGGGCAATTCCCGAATCGATTGCGGTATTTTATTATATATTATGTGGCCCATCCAGTAACAATTTTTCTGAAACCGCGTTGTTTTGGGAATCTCATCCGTTACTAACCTGTCAGGATTCCTCTTATTTCGAACTGATACGTCACTAACTTTTTTGTAGAACACATGTTGATTTTGTTGAACTACTTTTGCCATTTCTTGTATATAAAGACAAGGTAGTGGCAGTATTTTTAGGTTTCTAAATAGGGGCCTACATGAAATATCTTGTGAAACACCGAATATGGCACGGACACACTTTTTTTGAGCAATAAAAACCTTTTTGACATTAGTACTGTTCCCCCATATTATGAGACCGTATCTGAGGACCGATTCTACGTAAGCAAAGTATGCTGTGACTGCAGTATGTCTTGTCGCTACCTTAGTCAGTTTATAAATAGCAAAACTGAAACTATTGACTTTTGCACATACTTTTTCAACCTGTTCTTTCCAGTCAAGCTTCTCGTCAATAATAGTACCTAGAAACTTAACGTTACTAGCGCTTCTAAGGGTTTGTCCATTACAAGCAACATTTAATGAATTAAAATTATAATTGTTAAAGTTAAGGTATGTCGATTTGTCTAAATTAATTTGCAAATTATTACTGTTTACCCATTTGTATATTGATTTGATGGCATTATTGATGTCAGATTCGTGAATATTAAATGTCAAATTTTTATTAGTTGTCACTATTACTGAAATATCGTCTGCAAAAAGCATTGTTCTATGTCTAGTCGTATCCGGTAAATCGTTTATATATATTAAGAATAAGAGAGGACCGAGTACACTCCCTTGTGGTACGCCATGTGTGATTAACCTAAACTCTGATTTGTAAGTCTGCGTTATATGCTTATTGTTGAGTTTACTTACTTCTACACACTGCTTTCTTTCTTTAAGGTATGTAGATATCCATCTGTTTGCTGGACCTCGAATACCAGATCTCTCTAGTTTTGTCAAAAGCAGTTCATGTGAGACAAAATCGAACGCCTTTGACAGGTCGAAAAAAACGGTAGTCGTATGAGATTTAGCATTGGTGCCATTGAGAATTTCCCTTATGAGATTAAAAGTTGCTAGGGCAGTTGATTTTTGTTTCTGAAAGCCATATTGGTAACGATTTATAATATTATATTTAGTGAAGAAACTCATTAACTTACTATGCAAAACTTTCTCAAAAATTTTCGAAAATATTGGTATAATTGTAATTGGGCGATAATTGCCCATTTCACTTTTTGAGCCTTTTTTATGTAAAGGTTTAACAACAGAGTATTTAAGCTTATCTGGGAATGTACCAGTTTCCATTGACAAGTTAATAAGATAAGCCATAACTTTGCATATTTCCTCTTTGCATTTCTTAACCACTTTTGTACAAATGCAGTCATAACCCTCAGAATTTGTTTTGTTAAGGGACATAATTATACTATTCACATACGTACTGCACTGGATTAATATTAACTAATTCTCAATATACTGCACTGGACGAACAATAACTAATTCTCATTATACTGCACTGGACGAACAATAACTAATTCTCATTATACTGCACTGGACGAACAATAACTAATTCTCATTATACTGCACTGGACGTACATTAACTAATTCTCATCATACTGCACTGGAAGAACAATAACTAATTCTCATTATACTGCACTGGATGAACACTAACTAATTCTCATCATACTGCACTGGATTAACATAAACTAATTCTCAATATACTGCACTGGACGAACAATAACTAATTCTCATTATACTGCACTGGACGAACAATAACTAATTCTCATTATACTGCACTGGACGAACAATAACTAATTCTCATTATACTGCACTGGACGAACAATAACTAATTCTCATTATACTGCACTGGACGTACATTAACTAATCCTCATCATACTGCATTGGAAGAACAATAACTAATTCTCATTATACTGCACTGGACGAACACTAACTAATTCTCATCATACTGCACTGGATTAATATTAACTAATTCTCAATATACTGCACTGGACGAACAATAACTAATTCTCATTATACTGCACTGGACGTACATTAACTAATTCTCATCATACTGCACTGGATAAACATTAACTAATTCTCATCATACTGCACTGGACGAACATTAACTAATTCTCATCACACTGCACTGGACAAAAATTAAGTAATTCTCATAATATTGCACTGGACGAACATTAACCAACTCTCAAAAAATATATTGTACAGACACACTGAATGTGCATATACTTTTTCGCGTAGCCTACCGTCTGGCATACACAGGAATTTCATCGTCTACCTCAAATCAACTCCTTAACCATGGTTAAGGCTAATGGCCTTCACATAAGGAGGTCGCGGGTTCGATTCTCGCCGGACTCTAACTTTGTAAGATTTAGTTTGGTTGGTGCAAGGGCTTTTTCTAAGCCCGCCTGCGCCTGGCTAGCTACCACCATCTTATCTAATTCTTGCCGTCAAACATCAGTGTTTTAACATCATTGATGTGTTTATAAGATAGCTAGATCCCCATTGCGTTGGGGAATCTTGGTAAGCCCGCTTCCATCTTCCGCATCATCGTCACTTACCATCAGGTGTGATGATGCCAAGGGCTTAGCAATTGTTAATTTAAAAAAAAACTGTTTTAAGCATTTTATTGTGTAACTCAAATTAGAGTATATTTACATAGTTATTCAAAGTTACATAAATTATGCGTCTTTTAAAGCTGTTTCCGCCCTGCGTAGAGGGCGAATTCATCTTATCATAACGAATCGCTTTTACTACACTCATGTGCGCCGCGGGTTTTATCGCAGGAAATCTCTCTCCTCCCTGCATAATTCATCGCTATGAAGTTGAAACCGAAGTCGTAAAAGAAATCGCTCTATGATTTCATGTCTTTGGCGGGAAACTTTCTACTTGTCCTTCTTTTGAATCGATAGTCGCTGCGGGCGTGTTTTATTATCAGGGATTGCACTTTACGAACTGAACGTAGGAAGGTAACTTCATTTAGTTCCTTTTTAACCGACTTCAAAAAAAGGAGGAGGTTTCTCAATTCGACCATATATTTAAATATTTTTTTAATGTGTGTTCGCGGATAACTTCGTCGTGTATGAACCGATTTTGATGATTCTTTTTTTATTGGAAAGGAGATATCACAAGGGTGGTAGCATGACAAGGAAACCATAATCTTATGATAGCATCCCAGAGAAATCGAGAGGACCCTTAGTTTCCTGTTTGAAGTCGTTTTTTTTTGTTCACAATTATATTTTGAATAGTTGTGGCCGCGACTTCTTCCGCGTGAAGGTTTTGAAGTTTTCCTCGGGAACTTTTGAATTTGTTGGTATAAAAAGTATCATATATATTAACACGGGCTATAAGGAACCACCATACAAAGTTTCATCAAAATCGGCCGGGTAGTTTTTGCGTGATGCGCAAACAAATAGACAGACAGACAAATATTCCAAAAAGTTTTGTTTTGGCCTCTATATTGTTAGTAATGCCCACCGCAGTTATTATTTTGCAAAAATATTTCACGTTCAGACCTTCAGACCGATAGGCCGATAGGCTACGTACGGTTGTACGATAGATGAAGGTTGCGTGGAGAAGATGAAAAGTGATAAAGTTTGCGGTTCATGAAAGCACAGCCCGGACACTGCATACAAACGGTCGTAAAATGACATTTCTAAAAACAAATGACGAAGCAAACCAAATCACGGCGAAATCCCATACGTTCGAGGACCAACCTATAACCAATCTTTATCAATCTGGGTGACGAGAGGGTGAGGTCGCAATCTAGAGAGCGGCAGGGAGTGTCCATACTGTATGTTAGTACTAATATATATATACTTTGACGAAAGTATGAATTTATTTGAATTTAAAAGAATAATTTTACAGAAATGAGGTTGTACTTAGGTTAGGTCTATAGCGAGGCGCGGGCCGGGAACGACTGGCGAGCCTTGCACAGTGCATTCGCTATACAATGCGCAAATTAAAAATATTAAGTACCTAGTAAATGTCGCTACAAAAAATAACATACCATTATAAAGAACAAAAACAACAGACATCTGTTAAATGTGAAATAATTTGAATTTCACTTCCTAGTTTACAGATACTGTATTTTTAGATGCAATTTTAACGACGAATGGAGCTCTCTAACTATCTGATATCTTGACTGATTTCGTCTTACTTGGAGTCTTGTTCAAGCTCAGACTTAAAAAGAAACACTATAACAAAATATGAATGAAATGGATCGAATGTTACATCGACAAACCTCAAATTTATGTAAAATTTGAAAAAAAAACCGGTATCAGTTTAAACGGCAACCACTTAAAACTATGAAGTTAAAATTTTCCACGATTTTAATCCTACCTACCACACTTATTCACCCCAACAAATTAAAAGTACAATTACTTTGAAAAAAATTTATATTTTATTAAGAACTAGCTTTTGCCCGCGGCTCCGCTCACATGGGCATCGTTTTAATGACTGTCTTTGAGAGTAAGTGGTGCACGAGTCACTTTATCGATTTTAGAGCGACTTCCCGATTGAGCTGAAATTTGGTATGAAGCCGTATTTCCAGTGACAGTAAGTCTTTTGGTATATTTTGAAGTTGATCTGATGATGAACTTTAGAGGTGGAATCAAGGTCCCACTTACCTAACAAAGTAACTAACATACGTACAAACATTGCAAGTTCATCCATCATCATCATCATCATCATCATGTAAGGCAAGTAAGACTTATGTTTCTACATGCGAAAACATATAAGTGGTATATATTAATTACACTTAGCTACTGTGTAGTCATGGAATACCGTTTGTTTTCCGAATAAACTAAAATAAAACAAATACATCATCATCATATCAGCCGAAAAACGTCCACTGCTGGACAAAGGCCTCCCCGAAGCAAAACGATCGGTCCTGCGCGGCCCGCATTCATTGGCTTCCCGCGATCTTCACCAGGTCGTCGGTCCGCCGCGTGGGAGGCCTGCCTACGCTATGTTTCCGGTGCACGGTCGCCACTTCTCGAGTGTCCCAAGGGTAATGGAGCGGGCTATTCTCGGAGTTTTTCTGCGTGATCGAATCAGAAACGAGGAGATCCGCCAGAAGAACCAAAGTAACCGACATTGAAAGTTTACACATAGTTTAAACATTAGTCCTCAAGTTATTTTTCATTTATTACATTCTACACTGAAGAATTTATCTTTGATTATTATGACTTTTTTAAGTAAATAATAATCAAAGGAATTTATATACAACAATTGAGAACCATAAAGATATATCAATGCCTTCGACAGAACGGTAAATGAAAGTACATGCGTTTAGCGTAAGAAGTGTGTGTGTGTGTATGTCTGTGACCGTTTATCTCCATAACGGCTTGACCGATTTTTATGCGGTTTTCTTTTTACGGGAGCTAGCAGTTACGCGGTGGTTCTAAACATTGTTTTATAAAAGTCAGTTCAGGAATATCTGAAATACTACTAATACAATTTCTTCTTTAATTTAAGAGCGAGGCTCTTGTCGGTGCAGCATCCTTGTCAGTTCAGTTATGCAACTCCCTCCATACTTCTCTATTCCACGAATACCACTAATCAGCCTTATTTAGCATGCGATGATGGAACTTCACTTTAGGTAACTTCGTTTAATCATTAATTATAATGTTTTCATTATTAACTTGCTAGCTTTTGCCCACGGCTTCGCCCGCGTGGACATCGTTTTTGTGACTGACTTAGAGGGTGCGCGGTGCGCGAGCCGCAAGCGGCTCGCGAGCGTGGACATGTATTTTCTCCAGATCCCTCGGGAACTATGTCAGGATATGCTTATTAGTAAATCGTGTCATTTCCCACCCCCTCAACCATCTCGGTGCGAAAAATCACACAATCCATTGTTCCGTTGCGAGTTTAATTAACCAAAAAAGAGTATATTTTCAGTTCCCTCGGGAATTGCATCGGGCTATGCTATTTTTACGGGATAAAAAGTAGCCTATGTCCTTCCTTGTGACACAGGTTACCTGCATGCCAAATTTCATCAAGATTGGTCAAGGCGTTGAAGCGTGAAAAGGTAAAAACAAACACATTTTGACATTTATAATATTATAGTAAGGATATTAGTAAGGATGTGATGATGGAACATCACTTTAGGTAAGTACTTTTAATCATTATATTTAATAATTATAATGTATTCATTATTGGCGAACTTTTTCTTTAAGCTCTAACAAACCAGCCTTGACTTATGGCTTACTTTTAGACATAATCTCAGACAATATTTTAAAGAAAATTATAATTTGATTATCTCTGGAGCTTAATTTATGATAACGAAAAAAGAATTCGTCCATTGTTACAAGCTGCTGCCAATATTAAATTCTTAAATCTTTGAAAGAAGGTAGGTGGATGTACTTATGCAATATCAAATTATGGACTTGAATACCTTAAATTTAATTTTGTTTTAGCGATTTACACAAAAAAGTAATTAAATTTGCGACTTAAAAAGATTTAAAATGTAAATTAAGATTGGTGCCTAATCCTTTCTAATATTATAACGCGAAAGCTTGTATGTATAGATGTATGGATGTTTGTTACTCTTTCATGCAACAACAGCTGAACGAATTTGGATTAAATTTGGTAGGTAGACAGATTAGTACCTGGATTAACCCTCGAAGACAGTCATAGAAACTAATTTCACGCAAGCGAGCTTTCAGCTCAGTCGGACTCCTGGATGTCGCTCTAAAATCGATCGCAAGATTTGAGGCGGACGAATACGAAAATTTAAAGCTTGTAAACCGACATTTTTGCTATTAAACTAGGAGGTAAAGAAAAATTTGGTAACGGAAATGTATAAAACTTAGGTTGAGAGGATAAATGGCAACCCTCTGATGTTAAATACGTCGGTCTGCTTGCGCAAAGTGGTTGCGTTATGTACTTATAGCGCCTGAAATCAATTGTGATCAAAAAGACGATAAGGAAAATGGCTGAGTAAGATATAAAATGAAAGTACTAGATTTACTCATGACAATTATGCAAAAACTGACCAAATATTCGATTGCGTTATGGAGCCACGCCTGTTAGTAGTAGGAATTCTGGACCAGACTGCCAGAGCACCCACCAAAGTTGGAAATGGCGGACATTAATTCCTAAAAAAAGCATTAAAATAATGGTGTCGCCCCCCATTCAAAACGTTTGCGCGTGATCCCATTTCGCTATCTTCAAGTGTTTCCGAGATAGGAATTCCAGGCAACTTCGGGGCTCCGGCGGGGGGTGGAATCCTGGTCCAGAACTCTCGCTATTCCTACTACCTACTAACGGGCGTTGCTCCATAATGCAACCGAATATAATTGGTCAGCTTTTGCATAACTGTCATGAGTACAACTAATACTTTCATTTTATATCTTACTCAGCCATTTAGATAGATAGATAGATAGATAAGCGTTTATTTAGGATTTCACCCAGCACACACAATACATTTTTATACAGTTACAGTACAAATTAACATTTTGGTATTTCCCTTATCGTTTTTTTTTTGGTCACGATGACCAGTTTTTCAGGCGCTATAAGTACATAACGCAACCACTTTGCGCAGGCAGACCGACATATTTAACATCAGAGGGTTGCCATTTATCCTCTCGAACTAAGTTTATCAATTTCCGTTATTGCTACCAAATTTGTCATGCCCTCCTATTCTATTTCTTTTTCTGTTAACGACGGTGTCATCGGGTGCCTTGAAGATTATTTTAGTAACATTCACTTTCCCTTCTATGGTCTAGCGCTAGTACATTTAGTCTGTGTTGACAGAGGTTAGGATTTGGGATAGTAGTGGCAAAATTTAGTAGCAATGTTATTATTAAAATTCTAAATGAAATGAAAGTTTATTTGCAAAACATGGTTTTAAAGTTGTTACATTATTTAGGTAGTCCTCATGTTTCACCAGATTGGCATGCAAATATCAATTTTATTATAATTATAACTTATAAAATTCACAGCTAATACTTATACTACCAACTATACTACAAAATAAAGTCACAGATACAGTTGCATTTGTCATAGTCAATATTAATTGTCAAAATGTCTATATAGGAATTCATTTACCGAATAAAATATTTTTTCTTTAAGATATGTCACAAGTTTGCGTTTAAATGATATACTATTAGGTATTGATTTCATGTCAGTATGTAGAGCATTATAAATTTTAACACACATTACTATACACTGTCTATTATAATGAGTCAGTTTGGGTATACTGTTTAAAACCAATTTATTTGGGTCTCTTACAGTTCTGTTGTGTACATCTCTCGTCTTTTTAAATAAATGTAAGTTATTTTTTACGAAAGTAGCGACCTCTAAAATATACATGCAGGGCAAGGGTAACAGTCCTAATGACTTAAATAATGGCCTGCATGGCTCACGGGATGTTTTGCCACATATAGCTCGTATGCATTTCTTCTGTGCAATGTAAACATTATTAAAGTGAACAGAATTTCCCCATATTAACAAGCCGTACTTCAGAATAGAGGCTACGTAACCATGGTAAGCCGAAAGCGTAGTCTTAACCGTTGAAATATTCCTCAACCTGCTTAAGACATACACATAGCAATTAAGTTTTTCTCTCAGAGTCTCTGTATGTTTTTCCCAGCTACAGCTATCGTCCAACGCAACACCTAGAAATTTTGTATTAGTAACCTCTTGTATATGTGATTCATTGCTATGTATGTTAAGTTTTAATTTTTTATGTCTGTTTGTGCCGAATTGTATATAATTTGTTTTATTTAAATTTACAATCAAGTTATTTTGGTCCATCCAATCAACTATATCCTTAATTGTATTATTTATGTCAGTTTCATAATTATTAGATTTAATATTATTCGGTATTATGATAGAAATATCGTCCGCAAATAAAATACTTTTTTGTGGTGTTACGTCAGGAAGGTCATTAACGTATAGCAAAAACAACAATGGACCAAGTACACTTCCTTGAGGCACACCGCATTTATTTACCATAAATTCAGATTTGGTTGAAGTAACACAATTTTTTTCCTCCAAATGTCTTATTTCCACAGCCTGAATTCTATTGCTCAAATAGGACCCAAACCAATCAAGCGCTATGCCTCTTATACCTAAATTGCTCAGCTTTTCGATCAGCAGGTCATGTGATACAAAATCAAAGGCACGAGTCATGTCAAAGAATACAGCTACAGTAGGGATTTTGGCATTTATATTCTCCACAATTTCACGCACTAAATGGAACATTGCCAAAGTAGTGGATTTTTTTGCTTGAAATCCAAACTGTTGTTGACTTATAATGTTATTTTTGTTACAAAAATCTACTAACCTTATCTTCATGGCTTTTTCAAAAATCTTAGAGAGCACTGGAACTAGTGTGATGGTAATGGTGTCGCCCCCATTCAAAACGTTTGCGCGTGATCCCATTTCGCTATCTTCAAGTGTTTCCGAGATAGGAATTCCAGGCAACTTCGGGGCTCCAGCGGGGGGTGGAATCCTGGTCCAGAACTCTCGCCATTCCTACTACCTACTAACGGGCGTTGCTCCATAATATGCGTTATTGTTACCAAATTTGTCATGCCCTCCTATTCTATTTCTTTTTCTGTTAACGACGGTGTCATCGGGTGCCTTGAAGATTATTTTAGTAATATTCACTTTCCCTTCTATGGTCTAGCGCTAGTACACTTAGCCCGTGTTGACAGAGGTTAGGATTTGGGATAGTAGTGGCAAAATTTAGTAGCAATGTTATTATTAAAATTCTAATGGTGACTCAAATAAATAATCTTTACCTATTTTTAATTTCGAGATAATGGGGTGAATGTTCAATTTTCGTCTATTTTCTTTAAAGATATTAAGGGAAATATAAGAAACAGCTAAATCTACAATTAAAAAAAAAGACGGGTTGCACTCCGGGAGTGCCGGCAGAAGTGAAAACTTGAATATTAACGTTGTGCATTTTTGATATTTTGGAATGGTTAGGGAATAATTTTGCACGAATTGCTTTGATTATCAGTATACAAGTACTATCATTTATGTGGTAGAATACAATATTTATTTATTGCGCTATCGTACACAAACATGACAATTTATATTACATTAAAAAGTTTATATCTCAGAAAAATCAACAAAAAATCAACTCCATCCGTTTTACGAATTTTCGATCAGGTCACGTGTCCTGACGCGAGTTTAACATTTTTCACCCATTACAAAAAAAGTGCACAACGCCGCTAAAGAAGTTTTCACTTAAAAAAAAATATAGGGCTTTTTTTATAGTTTACAGGAAACCTAGTCCTAATGTTTTTAAGAAAAACGGAATGGTACGATACACTCTCTACACGAGTTCGAATCACACTTAGCCGTTTTGTTAGAAGGTGCGCCCTATGTGTGCGGTAGTGTTGATACTTCAGTAGGTCTTATAAAATGAAATAGAGTTTTTATGTTTTATCGGGTGTACCGTTTACAAGATAACAGCCGTCAATGTTAAAAAGGTTAAATTTTCAAAAAATGTGTTGCATAAGGTTGCAGGTCAACAGGGACGGATTTGGTTTTCAGAAAATTTAATCTACTTCAAAAATAGTTTCGGAGTAAAATTGCGAGAGCTGAAGAAATTGAAGATGCCGGAGCCAAAATGACAAAAAATGGAGGCCTTGTGTTTTTGTCTGTACGTATATAATTTTGCCTATGCCAATATTAAACGTACAGTAATATTTTTTTTTAGGAGCGTCTGTGGCGTAGCGGCTAGGGCCGCCGCTTCCTGTCGTGGTTCGAATCCCGCCACGTACCAATGTGGTTTCGAATTTCTATTTCAGATGTACGTTTATCCGACGCTTTTACAGTGAAGGAAAACATCGTGAGGAAATCTGCATACGCCTGCGAAGAAACTCGCAGGTTGTGTGTAAAGTCGACCAACTGGGCCCGCGTGCTAGACTAAGGCCCGATCGCCCTAAGTCAGGGTAGGCTCGAGCCCCTCGGTGGGGACTTATATGAGCTGATATGATGAATGAAATTTTATACAAAGATGTAAAATTATATAACTCGAAATAGAAAATAAAGTCAGTACCAATGTTCACATTTTTTTAGGGTTACCTCCCATATTATACAGGTTGTAACAAAATTGGTGATGTCCCATTAACTGGGGGTTCTCGTTACACTGAACAACTTTCTCCAAGGAACCCATAGTCAATTCTCAAAAAAAAATATGGGCCCTCCATAGTCACATAAGGTTTTCTTTGGTATAGTACTGTAACATGTCAGTACAACACAAAAATTTGCGCAAATAATAACAAAAAAATATATATTCAGCAAAGCCGATTTCTTATCGATTGGTTGTGATTGCGGGATTTTAATATAAATAAAGCCAATCTCCCCACAGAAAGGACGTGTGCCTGCCTAATCCCATAATAAATCATCATTTAGGTGGAATAATCAACATGAAGCATTCGCGGCGAGTGGCATGGCTCGGCAACGCGGGAGCTTCGCAGTGGCAGCGTCGGACGATCGCCCATACATCATGCCACGATTACTTGTATCAAATAAACATTACGCCCTGCCCGGACCGCTCGCCGCTCCGACTCAGTGTTGCCAATGAACATTTTTGAGGGGCCGTGTTGGGTCAGTAATAATTTTCGAAAAACCTTAATCATTAGATACACACACACACACATCAGCTCATATACGTGCCCACCGAGGGGCTCGAGCCTACCCTGAATTAGGGCGATCGGGCCTTAGTCGACCACGCGGGCCAAGTGCGGGTTGGTCGACTTCGCACACAACCTTCGAGTTTTTTCGCAGGCGTGTGCAGGTTTCCTCACGATGTTTTCCTTCAACGTAAAAGATTAAGAATACTTTTTTTGATACAAGCTTTTAATATTCCATTGTCACGCAATATAGATATGCATGCAAAATTTCAGTTCAATCGGAAACCGGGAAGTAGGTCAAATTTTACTTGCAAGATTCCACCAGAACAAACATACATACATTGCAAGTGAAACAAAAGCTTGTAAAATAGCCGTGTTTGCATGGAAAGAAATCAGCAGTTGGCCGTAGCACTGTCAAAAAACTGAGTCCGTTTTAATACAGCCAAAAAGCGTTGTTTTTCGTGCTCTAGTGTTTGTCTTTGTAAGATCTTTTTTTTTTTTAGGAAAAGTGATAAAAAACATATTATGTAATTACTTATTACTACTACTACTTCGCTGGTTCAGCGACCGGAAGTGGATCTTGGCCTCCGACATTAAAGTGCGCCACTCTATCCTATTGTGTGCCAAGTTTGACCATTCGGGCACTCCAAACTCTTTGAGGTTTTTGGCGACTTCATCTTTCCAGCGATGCCTTAGTCGACCCACCGGGCGACGCCCGGAGGGTTATCCACGATATGCTCTTTTGGCTGCTCGATCCTCTCCCATTCCCTCCACATGTCCTAGCCAGCGAAGTCGGGCTGCTTTTATTTCCCCGATGATGTTCGGTGCGGACACTAGGTGTTCCAGCTCCTGGTTAAATCTTTATCTCCATTTCCCGTCCTCTCCTCTTGTCGGCCCCAGAATCTTTGGCAGGATCTTATTATTTTACTTTTATTTTACGATATTAGGTACTTATATAATTAGTAGCTTGATTAGTAGGGACGGTATAAATAATTATTACCTTCTAAGAACTCTTTGTCGTTATTTGTTAAATTATATTTATTTGTTTTTCATTTTTTCGTGCATTCTGGGAGTGGGCTTAATTATTATTATTATTATTTTTATTCACAGTTAGTAAACCCTTGACAACATCTCACCTGGTGGTAAGTGACGATGTTGCCGAAGATGGAAGCGGGCTTACCAAGATTCCCCAACGCAATGGGGAATTGGCTATCTTATCTTCATGCCGGAACACACCAATGATATCAACATTGATATATGGCGGCAAGACTTAGATAAGATGGTGGTAGCTAGCCAGGTGGGCTTAGAAAATGCCCTACCACCAACCAAACCGAGTCTTACAATTGACCCCGCCGGGAATCGAACCCGCGACCTCCTGTGTAAAGCCAGTGAACTTTGCCTCTGAGCTACGGAGGCGGTAAAATTTTCCGCAGTCAGTTTTCCCGTGACTTTTTATGCATTCTTTTGCCAATGTCACCCAATTTCTTGTGGCGTTTTATGTCTATAATATATATATATGTTTTAGTTACATGCCGTCTGTAAATTTGCTAAAAAGCCGTAGACCGTAGATAACGTATACAGGTTGTAACAAAATTGGTGTAGGTCCCGTTAACTGGGGCTTCTACTCATCATACTGAACAACTTTTATTCTACGAGTTTGCTGAAAACAAAAAAAAATGTTTTTACTCTTCATACAAATGGATCAGCTGATCGACCAATTTTGTGCATTTTAGTATGGACGGTCCATATTTTTTTGAGAATTGGCTATGGGTTTCCTAGAGAATGTTATTCAGTATAACGGGTTGAACCCCCAGTTAACGGGACCTACACCAATTTTGTAACATCCTGTACAATGGGCCTGAAATCCGTAAAACACGGTAATTGCCGTAGCATTGGCAACACTGCTCGTACTGGTCGCTGCTCGCCGCAACACCGCGTCTCATTGAATCTCGGTTTAGGGTGCGGCTACCCAACAATGAACGGTTTTGACCGCGAAATCGATTTAAGATGACGGTCATTGAACAATAGATGAAAAGTTTTTCCCCTTAATGCAATTTCTATGGTTATGTTTATAATATTTTTAACCGACTTCAAAGAAAAGAAGTAGGAATCTTTTTTTTATTATTTTATATGTATATGTTCCCCGATTACTCGAAGATTGGGCCGATTTGAAAAATTCATTTTTTGCTTGAAAGGGTACTTACTTATATAAGGTCTACCAAAATTTGCTGAAGCTATTTTAACTGGTGCTTCTACCCATGAAACTGAACAACTTTCCCCATGAAACCCATAGTCAAATCAAAAAAAAAACTTCCCATACTAAATTTGCTGATCAGCTGATCGAGTTAGTATGGGAGAGACAATTTTTTTTTTCGATTTGACTATGGGCTCCATGGGGAAAGTTGTTCAGTTTCGTGGATAGAAGCACCAGATAAAATAGTTTCAGCTAATTGTGTTCCACCTTATATACTTACCAGGTGGTTCCATGGTCATCAGGTCAGGATCTGATGATGGGATCCAGGAAAATCGAGGGCAACCCTCAATTTTTATAGCCACGTATAAAATGTTTCATTATGTTTTTTAAAGCTATTCAAGTATTTATATGTTTGTGTGTTTCATACCTACTCTAACTTGAATTTCTGGTAATCATACGTTCATGTTGATGAGCTGGTGATAAAAGGTACAACTCCTTAACGGTCAGGAGTTAAAGGATATTTCTATAAATATTATAGCTACGTATAGACCGATAGGTGGAAAGTTAAGGTGGAAACGTATAGAGAAATGAAGGAGATAGTGTGGGAGAGAGAGACCTACCGACTACACCGACAAGAGTACGGCTCTTAAATTGTGATGATGATGATAGACCGATAGATGTATTCTTTCAGGTTATTCAGGTGAGTTAATGATGGAAGGTATAACTCCTTAACTTTCATGCTGCTGAGGTGATGATAGAAACCACAAGATTCCACAAGCATTATAATTTGACAATATCCTATTGGCGAGTGGGTGATTGGGTACGTTGTTAGATAGCATTATCACTAAAAATAAAAGTTAAAAAAAACTAAATGCCGACTAAAAAAGAAACTCACTCAAAATTAACAAAAAACATATCACATATAAATACATGAAATTAACCAACAATAACGAAATCAAAGATGGTTATGAAACAAATGAGGGTACCACATTTTTTATTGAGGTCGGTGCCAGCAAAGCCATCGATTTTGATGGGTTTTGATTATACTTTTCTCAGGTCAAGTTTTAACCGCCTCCGTAGCTCAGAGGCAAAGTTCACTGACTTTACACAGGAGGTCGCGGGTTCGATTCCCGGCGGGGTCAATTGTAAGACTCGGTTTGGTTGGTGGTAGGGTATTTTCTAAGCCCGCCTGGCCAGCTACCACCATCTTATCTAAGTCTTGCCGCCAAACATCAGTGTTAACAACATTGATGTGTTCCGGCTTGAAGATAAGATACCCAGTTCTCCATTGCATTGGGGAATCTTGGTAAGCCCGCTTCCATCTTCGACATCATCGTCACTTACCATCAGGTGAGATGATGCCAAAGGCTTACTAATTGTGAATAAAAAAAAAATAGTCTCAAGTTCTCCGACCTCAAAAAGTCTTAAGTTCTCTGACCTCAAAAAGTCTCAAGTTCTCCGACTTTAAAGAAGTCTCAAGTTCTCTGACCTCAAAAAAAATTGTGAACCCATAATTTGTTTCGTAACTAGTCTACCTTTGATTTTGTTATTGTTGGTAAATTTCATGTAATTATGTATAAAAATATTATTATAATATTATTTTATATTTTATTATTTATATTATTGGTTGTAGTTTTGTTTATTTTGGTATTTAAACCTGAAGTATTCCGACTAAACTAATCTTGAACTAAACTAATGATGCCGAAGATGGAAACGGGCTTACCAAAATTGTCCAACGCAATGTGGAACTGGCTATCTTATCTGCAAGCCGGAACACATCTATGCTGTTTGGCGGCAAGACTTAGATAATATGGTGGTAGCTAGCCAGACTTGCCTAAAAAATGCCCTTCCACCAACCAAACAGAGTCTTAGATTCTGCCTTGAATCGAACCCGCGGCCTTCTGATGTGAAGCTAATTAAGTTAACCATTAAGCCACGCAGGCGATTGTGTAGGTAGGTATCCTACTAATATCCATCCACTTCCATCCATCCACTTCCATCCATCCACTTCCATCCATCCACTTCCATCCATCCACTTCTATCCATCCACGTCCATCCATCCACTTCCATCCATCCACTTCTATCCATCCACTTCCATCCATCCACTTCCATCCATCCACTTCTATCCATCCACTTCCATCCATCCACTTCCATCCATCCACTTCCATCCATCCACTTCCATCCATCCACTTCCATCCATCCACTTCTATCCATCCACTTCCATCCATCCACTTCCATCCATCCACTTCCATCCATCCAATTCCATCCATCCACTTCCATCCATCCACTTCCATCCATCCACTTCCATCCATCCACTTCCATCCATCCACTTCTATCCATCCACTTCCATCCATCCACTTGCATCCACTAATATTATAAACGCGAAAGTTTGTAAGAATGTATGGATGTATGTTTATTGCTGAGTTTGGGGGCGATGGCTGACTCTCGCGTTATACTCGTGACCGGGTGCTGTCCGTGTGAACTGGTCTACTCTTGCAAAGGTATCAATGACATTCAATGATTTTTATGTATAACTTTTCGTGTCATATTGTTTTCATGTTCTGATGACATAATCTGGTTTATTTCAAGGATTGAATTTTGACGTTGTTAACTAATGATTGTTTATTTCTTGATTTTTCACGAATGAAATTATGTTATTATTATTTTATGACTATCAGAAAGAGTGTAATTTGCACCTATTTTGAATAAATACCTTGGTTCTTGAATCTACTCTTTCACGCAAAAACTACCTAATGGATCTGGCTGAAATTTGGTAGGTAGACATATTAAGACCTGGATTAACACATATAGGCTACTTTTTGCCACGCTCGCGAGCCGCTTGCACTGCGCACCCTCGAAAAGTCGTAGAAACGTTGTGCACGCGGGTAAAGACGCGGGAAAGAGCTAGCACATAAAGAATTAGGAAAAAATATTTTACAAAGATTGTGTAGCAACATTTAACATTACACATACGATGACGTAATTTAAAAATGTATATTACTAAGATGGCGGTGGCAACAAAGGGAGCAAACCCCTAATGTTCGTAAATTAAAAGGCGCGGAGGGTCCCGCGGGACCCTGTTTAGAGCGAAAGATTTGGCAGGGGTTCCGTTCTTTATAGTCGACAAGTTACAATCGATCGTTAATTACATATAGTTGCATTCGCGCGCCACATGTTACTCTGGTTTATCACCAAAACGCCCTTGAACAGAGGCTAGATTACAAATTATTTGTTTTATTTAGGATAGTCTAGCATCGAATTAGCTTAAGGCGATAAGATCACTCAATCCGAGCAGGTTGATACGTGTTTAAATAATAACTAACGTAAGTCTATTCATTTTGAGTTGAAATCAATGCGGGCTTCAACGCGGCTGTTACGTTGAAACCGAACGCCCAATTCTCGATTTTTACATGTTTTTATTACTATTCATCACTTTCAAATATGTTTAAAAAAATGTGTTCAATTAAAATGAAAGCTCTTAAATTCACCAATTTTTTTTGTGTTGGTTTCATTTAACATAATCGATTTGTTTTCGAGAAATTTTACAATTAATGCCAAAAAGAGGGTAGTCCACACTACAGTATATATTTTTACATCAAAATTGGTAATATTTTTAAAATTATATTTAATTAAATCGATTTTCTATTACCTACTTTAAGTATATTATAAATTTTTTCCATTGTGACAGTTTCACACAGTCTTTCAATAATTTGAATTGAATATTGTCATTTGACCCATCCTAAGGCCTTAAGTGGCAGTGAGCGGAGCACATAGCTCGTAGAACGGATGGCCGTTGAGGCAGTAAAGTTCGCGAGGGGCGACCACGCACCAGAAAACGTACCGTAGGCAGGCCTCGCGGGAAGCCACTGGATGCGGGTAGCGCAGAACCGGTCGTCGTGGAAATCCTTGGGGGAGGCCGATGTCCAGCAGTGGACGTCCTTCGGCTGATATAATGATGATGATGATGATGATTAACTTAAAGGAAAATTTGATTGATTGATTGATGGATAAAAACACTTTATTGCACAACATAAGAGGAAAAAAAAGATACAATGATTGAGGAAGTTGTACATATAGGCGGTCTTATCGCTAACAAGCGATCTCTTCCAAAAATATATGAAAATTTGTGACCTACTCAACAATTTTTGTTTCTTTTCAATCTGTTCTGATATGATGTTATATTATCTTTAGCCTAGCATTTGTAATCCCTAGTAAGTATTCTATTTTCAAAACGTACAGAATACTATAATAGATAGTACATGCATCAACTTTACCTAGGGATACCTAGGGATAGACTTTTCACACAAAACATGGTTGTTTGAAGAACTATAAAGAAATACTTATGATGACATGTGTAGGCTAGAAACTTTAGTTTCTTTTTAGAAAAATGAAAATTGTGTTTAAATATTGTCATAGAAAGAAGTATAATAGTAGTTTATGAAACTGTTGCATAATGAGGGGTATTAAAACACGAACATGAGTTTAAAAACCGAACCTTGGCGAGGTTTTTAATAGTGTCACACGAGATAAAATTATTTTATAAGTTCTGAAAAGGTATTCGTAAATATAGCACTTGACCGTGTTGAATGTGTTTATACCCTGTACTGCACATGGCTTAAGACATTTTTAATAGCTTTTCAAGAAACATTGTATTGCTTGAAGATTACAAACAGTTTCAGTCAATTCTGTTGGCGTCAAATAAACTTCCTCGTCGCTATAATCACTCATTTTAGGTTTTTCACTTGTTTTCAAGTTTCTTGTTTTTAACCTTAGGTTTTAACAATATGAAGTGAAAAGAAAATGGCGCGAGCAAAGCAAATTAAAAAAAAAGTACACCAAGAAGGTTCCAAATCTGAGTTTTTAACAAATTAAAAAAGGTTGTATTATAAATTCGGCACCATGGAGGTAGAAGTAAATAGATATAATAATGTTTTGAATTCACGATGTTCTAAATTCAATTTACTTTTCTCCTCTAGCGAAGGACCTACACTAATTTTGTTATATCCTGTATACATATAGATATAGGGCTGTGAGTCCCACATAACCAGTACGCCCGGCTGTACTGGTATGCATGATGCATTTTTCTCCTCCCTCCTCCGTTCCGAGGGAAAAAAAATGATGAGCAGTGTACATTAAACAAATAAATTATGCGCTTACCTTCTTTAAATTATGAATTTACTAGCTTTTGCCCGCGGATTCGCCCGCGTGGACATCGTTTTATGACTGTCTTCGAGGGTTAGCGGTGCGCGGACATGAGTTTTCTCCAGATCCATTAGGATCTATATCAGGCTATTCTGATTAACAGTTTATGTCACTTCCCACCCCCTCAACCAATTCTATACAAAAAAATACTTCAATCCTTTGCTCCGTTGCGACGCCCACGTGCGCGAGCGCGGAAATGAGTTTTCGCCAGATTCCTCGGGAACTATGTCAGGATATGGTAATTAGTATATTATGTCATCAACCCACCTCCTCAACCACCTCTGTGCAAATAATCATAACAATCAATTGCTTCGTTGCGATGTTAAAGAAATAAACCAAAAAAGAGTATATTTTCAATTCCCTCGGGAATTGCATCGGGCTATGCTATTTTCACGGGATTAAAAGTAGCCTATGTCCTTCCTTGTGACACAGGCTACCTGCATGCCAAATTTCATTAGGATTGGTCAAGGCGTTGAAGCGTAAAAAGGTAACAAACAAACACATTTTCACATTTATAATATTAAGTAAGGATAGAACACTCAAAAATCATACGAATAAAATATCACTTTTTTTACTTACCTTTCCAAGAGTACCAGATTGCGTTAATTACCTGAAAGACGTACACTGCTGGACATCGCCTCCTCCAAGGATTTTCACAACGATCGATCTTGCGCTGCCCGCACGAGTCCTGACCGCTTTTCAAGCAACTTCCAAAAGGAGGAGGTTCTCAATTCGACTGCACGTTTTTTTTTATGTGTTACCTCAGAACTTTTGACTGGATGAACTGATTTTGATGGTTCTTTTTTTATTTGAAAGCTAGTGCTTCCCGTGTGGTCCTATATAAATTTTATCAAAATCGGTGTAGTACTTTATTAGAAAATTAACAAAAATCAATAATTAATATTGCAAGTTGCTGGAAGTCAGTTTTTCGCGTGTTTAGCGTTTTCAATTAATAAAAAATGTATTTGCCGATCACCTTAAATCCACCAGCAATGCCTCCCAACATACATGGCTCAAACATTCGTAAGCAGAAACAGCGTCGTCGTCGATAAGCTGAGCGAGCGTGCAGATAAGCATCTGCCGAGTCGCCCGCGTCTCCCTCCGAAATCGCGCCCGATAAGTGGCATTTGGTAACTGTTGTCATTTGGTCCATGTTTTGATCAAAGTCCTTTCATGCCAAGCTACAAATTTTTAATTTTTTTCATCACAAACGGCAACTAAACTTTTTCAAATAATTTAATATTCGTATACTTCATATTCAAGGAACTAACGGTTTATTAGTACTTACGTACATTATAATACTTTTATTAAAAACTAGACAGACAGATTTAAAATCCCAAAAAATTTTTTGGTCTCTAGATCGATAAAAAAAATTCAAAAAATATTTCATGTTTACAGACACGGCCCCGTTATAGTTTTATTACTTATACAGGGTGTTAAAAATCACCAGTGAAATATTAAGGTTTGTACTATTTATCCAGTGAAGAACACAAAAAAAACGAGTGACAACACGACTGAAATAAAACTTAATCACCGTTCGTGTAACGCATTCACCAGCTTACACCCCAATTCAAGCATGCGTAAAGAAGTTTTATTCAAAAATAATTATAAAATCTTTCTTAAAACTTTCTTTTACAAACCAAGAAGAAAATCGGTCGGAGTACAATGCACTGTAATTTTTAAGGTCATTTACCCACTTACGAGCCCTTTACTTAAGATATACCTACGTTTCCGTCCTTCCTAGTTCCACTTAGGCATTCCCACTTGTGTACGCCTACTGCCTGACGGGTCAATAAATTTGCGAGAATTCACATGGAATTATGTGTGGTATGAACGATAATAATTTATTTAAAAGTCGTTTTTTTTTATGTATTTTTAAAATATTTTTTTTTTCTGTTTTTTGCACCAAATGCAGAGTAACTTCTTAAAATATCAGTCGTGTTTTTTTCAAAAATCTGTTTAAACAACTTATAGCAGGCCCCCGTCACTCGGTCGAGCAGGCGAGATAAGAACCTACACATTGGCGCGGCCACAGAAAAGAATAAAATCAGCGCTAGAACGCCGTATAGTCGCCGCCGCAATTCGCGCGACGCCTGTGTACGTATGTATAGATAGTTATAACCGCTACGTCGAGCGCCTTAATACCCATGTTTCCGTGTATTGTCTGACAGTGGGAAGAAGTAGGTGAATAAATGCGTAGGTATTTTCGTTTTATAAGGAAGTGCAATATCTGTTACGAAGTAACTAGTATCTTATCTGTGCTTATAGTATGAAACGACACTTGGTGCCCAACACCACTTCCGTCGAACCCATCGTGCTATTAATTCCTCGGCCCTCACAATCACGGAGCCATGCACGCTTGGACATAAATGTGATTATATTATTTGCAAGTAAAATCAATAGGCATACGCACTACGCATAATTTTGTGCTGCCATCAAGAAAGTGTGGGGTTCAGGGAGGTTTGTTTATAAGTATCATTCAAATAAACATGTTGTGTGTAATATGCCTAACATTACAGTAGTACAGTCACGGAATTTATATGTTTGGCAGATTCAAGCCCCTTTAAATTTAGCCGGATAATGAAATTAGTTTTCCCTGTTTCATCCACTTTTAATCTGATAGATATAAAAGTAAGTAACGTCAAAAAAGATCTTTTTTTTTTATTTGAGTAAGGCACATCAACGGCATAAATATTACACGTTTCCATAACATAGTTAGGTCTTAAATTTAAAGCGATAATATTACAGATTTTCGTTATTGAACTAATATGCTTATTTACAATTTCCGCATGTAATGTAAACTGAAGTGGCAGTGCGCAGGGCACATAGCTCGTAGAACGGATGGCCGTTGGGGTAGTAAAGTTCTCGAGTAGCGTACCGCACACCGGAAAACGTAGCGTAGGCAGAACTCCCACGCGGTGGAACGACGACTTGGTGAAGATCGCGGGAAGCCGATGGATACGTCCTTCAACACCCAGATATCCGTTTGGGTGTACTGCAGCTAACCCTGAATGTACTATACCACTTTAGGTAGGTAGTGAGAAGAGCGAACACTCGCCAAATAAAACTTTTGTTTCACCTCGAGTTGCCGTAACGGCCCACGCCTTAAAAATGTAAAGTTAGGGGAGACGTTAATAAAAATTCCGCGCTGAAACAACAAATTAAACGAAGCCGAGCCACTCGAAAAGCCATAAGTACTCATCTCAATTGCCACGGATAAGAAATCCAAGCCTCGGCAATGTATTCAGAGCACGTTTGGGCTCACGGTTTTTCTTGTCTATGCTACTGTGGCGTTTAAAACGAATTGACTCTTAAATTCTTCAGAATGAAATGTTGCTGGAGTTTTATTAAATCGAGTGTAACCATTCCTGACATTACGCAAATGGCAGATCCTCCCCTACATCTGTCGCAGGGATGCACCCCTTAATAAGTGTTAACGCTCGCCGGCTGCGACGAACACGCTTTCTAGCTCGAGCTAAATCTCTACAAAATCTTTATACAAATTAATGCAGCGCGCCTAGTAAGTGTGAGGGCTATGTGAGCGAGTCTTGTATTTCATTTTGCGACATCACATAGCAGTTGCTAACGTTGCCCTCGAAACAGGGGCCAATTTGAAAGCAAAAAACCGATGTTTATTAACATTTTTAACCGCCTCCGTAGCTCAGAGGCAAAGTTCACTGGCTTTACACAAGAGGTCGCGGGTTCGATTACCGGCAGGGTCAATTGTAAGACTCGGTTTGGTTGGTGGTAGGGCATTTTCTAAGCCCGCCCGGCTAGCTACCACCATCTTGTCTAAGTCTTGCCGCCAACTATCAATGTTGATATCATTGGTGTGTTCCGGCATGAAGATAAGATAGCCAGTTCCCCATTGCGCTGGGGATTCTTGGTAAGCCCGCTTTCATCTTCGGCAACATCTTCACTTACCGCCAGGTGAGATGTTGTCAAGGGTTTACCAATTAGTGAATAAAAAAAATATAAAAAAATTGAAAATATGCTTTCACTCACTCTGGTTAAGGTGCCTTTTACAGGGTAAGTGTGACATGGCGATTATATGGCGACCATAGTGATTTAAGTGTGGAAATGTGCGTATTTAAAGTGGAATAAAAAATCTGGTTTTTTTTGGAAAATCGAATAATAACTAAAAAATGTGATAATTTTTTTCTCGACTTAAATCATGAAAATCATATCTTAAAAAGATAATAAAATATTTGAAAAATACAAAAAACACCTAGAGGTGTGATGTCATTCTACATTTACCGCCTCCGTGGCGTAATGGTTAGTCCATTAGCTTCACACTTGTAGGTCGCGGGTTTGATTCCCGGTGGGGTCAACTTATAAGACTCGGTTTGGTTGGTGGTAGAGTGCATTTTCTAAGCCCGCCTGGCTAACTACCACCATCTTATCTAATTCTTGTCGCCAAACATCAGTATTAACAACATTGATGTGTTCCGGCTTGAAGATAATATGGCCAGTCCCTTATTGCGTTGGGGAATCTTGGTAAGCCCGCTTCCATCTACGGCATCATCGTCACTTACCATCAGGTGATATTATGCCAAGGGCTTACCAATTGTTAAAAAAAATTGTATTTACTATAGGGGTAGATCTTTGTGTATTTTATGTAGAGCGCGCGCACGTCCAGCGCCTCAGTTCGAAGTATGCCTAGAACTCGATTATAATTAATTACTATAGAAAACGATAGCGTAATTATTATTTTTTTATTAAAAAAATAATAATTTAAGAAGACATTTGCGGCATAATTTAATTTTGACTGAGTTAATTTACAAAGTACTCGAAGGTCATGTAATGCATGAGATCTGTTGTTGGCAAAAAAAAACATGATCCACCTGGGTGGACTAAAATGGACCACGAAAAAAATAATGCCCGTGTTCCACCTTTAAATGCATTCATTCTGCATATCATGCTCTGTACCACGGGCAATATATATTTATTCATTTTTTTATAATAGTTACGGAAAGGTGGATCACGGAAACAAGTATTGCCTGTGGTCCACCCAGGTGGACTAAGTAAGTGGACCACGACCAACAACTTCGTGAGATCTGTGCTTTTTTTAAACTAAAGAAAACGTTCGCATGAAAAGCTAGGTTTCGCAATAAAAGATGATTTGTTTGATTTCAGAGTTGGTAAATTAAGTACTTTTATTTTATTTTCTTGTGGCATGAATAGGCAGGTACAATGAGAAGGTGTAACGCGGTAACGCCGTTATTTTTTCTTCTTTCATTCGACCTATTTCATGTCATCTATTAGTTCTATTACGCATGCGCTGGCAGAAAACAATCCATTTGTCACAATAGGGATGACGAATGCTAGTTATCTGAGTTACTTTTTATCATATGTCAAAAACGACATTTTTTTCTAAAAATGTTTGAAATACCTAGGCGTGTCGCCATAGTTTTGCAGCGTCGTTTATTTACTCATTTTGTGATTTTGGTGAATTAAAAATCGAAGACTTGATGAAAAACAAAACGAGTAAGGTTTTCCGAAGTTTAAGTAGGAGGGCAATTTAGTGATCAAGAGTTCATAATTTATTTCTGATGCAGTCGTCACCCCTATTTAAGTGAAGTGTGACATATGTGATTAAACATCCATTATATTAATCATTCACTATCATATCTCAATATAAAATTAATTTATATTACCTATTTTAAATTTATACTACCCATTTTGGGTCATTTATTTAACCATTAAATACAGTTTAAATGATCTTTTTCTAATGTCTAGGTAAATGTATCTACATGATACAAAACAAAAAAAATTGTCTAGTGCAAAAAATATATAAACTGCGGACTGTTGAGTAACTAACTGAAATAAAGCGTCATTTAACGAAAAATGTCTATGGAATGATTCAAATTAACTATGCAGAATGGTGCCTCAATCCCTCCCTAGTATTATGGTAAAGTTTGACAGAGATCCCAACAGTTTTCGTTTACTAGCGTTGGCGGGAAGATCGCCTATGGGCGATTTTCCCGCTTGAGCGT
The DNA here is from genome assembly GCA_947284805.1 of Coleophora flavipennella. Lineage (NCBI taxonomy): Eukaryota > Metazoa > Arthropoda > Insecta > Lepidoptera > Coleophoridae > Coleophora > Coleophora flavipennella. Next base: position 3,138,811 of record OX369292.1, read on the forward strand.
TGGCCGATAACATTGCCGATAGGCGAGGGCCCCGCATGAGAGGTAAAACAATTTATGTATGCACGTACGGTTTTTAACTCACGCCCCTACCTACCCTACATACCCGTCGCGCCCGTCGTGCTACATAGGTACTTCTTGTTCGTGTGAGTGTGAAAATTATTATACACTAGCTGTTTCCCTCGGCTTCACCCGCGTGGACTACGTTTCTATGACTTTTCGAGGGTGCGCAGTGCGCGAGCCGCAAGCAACCTACAACTTGGCTTTGTGGTAATCCAGGTCCTAATCTGTGTACCTTCCAAATTTTAGTCAGATCCGTTGAGTAGTTTTTGCGTGAAGAAATAACAAACATACACGCTCACACACTCACAAACTTTCGCCTTTATAATTTTAGTGTGATATGGAAAGACGTACAATAAAAGTAACTTAATGTTACAAGTAGCAATTATCATATCTATTTTTCACGCCATTAACTCTGGACAGTAGAACGCCGCCGACGGAATGGGCCAGAGTAAAATAACGGCGGGTGAAATAGTTCGGAACTGGTATCATCGCTGCGAATGTAAATGAACAATTAAACCGCTTGTCGCGGCCAGCGAGGGACAATGATGATAATTATTTTAGCTGGCTGTCGGCGCAGCGTCACCGGCGCACCCTCCGCGCCAGGCGCCCGCGCCGCCCGTGGAATGCTCCTCGGACCCCATTCTCCCCATTAAACAACAGCGACACTTCTGCTATTCGTAAATTATTATCATCCAATGCTTTCATTACTCCGCTCTCTAACAAAGGAACTCGACAAACGTGCGAACTGATTCGACTTCCGAAACTTCCATATTTAGTGCTCACAGCTCTATTGTTCACAATAGAAATCACGGCTCATATTAGGCTCGAGGTGAAATTTTGATTAATTCGTTACAGTATTCCCAGCTACGAGTTCAGGAACTTACCGGCTAGGCGAAGTTCGATGAAAGAGCAATCTCGAACCGACATTCATAATAGTTGCATTGCGGTACAATAGGGGTAAAACCGTTAGAAACTGGAACTGTTATCGCTATAAAGTAAGTATTTCACTATTTTTACCCGCGACGGAACGGAGACGGTATATTCGTTTGGGGTGAAAGGGTGTTTGTGCAAACGAATTTTGCCATTTTCTCCTAAACTGATTTCAGTGATGGTTACATCATTTTGCATCAACAAGTGCTTCTTGAACTTTTTGCACAGACCACTTTCAGGATTTCAAAAATTCTACAGCCCCTTGTCGTCGTTTTAGGAAAAGAAAAGAAAACTTACAATTAAAAAACCTAACCACTCCCGTAGTGCCGACGGAAGTAAAAACTTGAACAACTAGGTCTTGTACCCAGAGACATTAAAGTGTCGGTACCGCTGTGGGTTAGGTATCAGCGAAGTATAAATGTACTGACACACAGTATGGACACTCCCTGCCGCTCTGTATATTGCGACTTCACCCCCTCGTCACCCAGATTGATACAGATTGGTTACAGTTTGGTTGTCGAACGTATAGGATTTCGCGCGGTTTTCTGTTTGTTCCTTTTTTGAAATGTCATTTCTGGCCCGTTGTATGAAGTGTCCAGGGCGTGGTATATCAGTGTCCCTAGTTCAATGGTTGTTATATATATGTTATACTATATTTTCAAAAAACTAGGGATCCTTACTAAAACTCAAATAATGTAACCCAAAGTTTAAAAAATTACCTAAAAATTCCTGCAATAAATACAAAAAGTAGTGGTAGTGGTAGTAGTAGTGGTAGTAGTAGTGGTAGTGGTATTGGTGGTGGTACTGGTAGTTTTAGTGGTAGTGGTAGTGGTCGTGGTCGTGGTAGTGGTAGTGGTAGTGATAGTAGTAGTGGTAGTGGTAGTGATAGTAGTAGTGGTAGTGGTAGTGTAGTTGTAGTGGTAGTGGTTGTGTAGGTAGTAGTAGTGTTGTGGTAGTGGTAGTGACAGAAGTAGTGTTGTGGTAGTGGTAGTAACAGTAGTAGTGTAGTCCTAGTGGTAGTGGTAGTGGTAGTGGCAGCGGCAGTGTATTGGTTTAGGTAGTGGTAGTGTAGTGATAGTGTAGTGGCAGTGTTAGTGTATTGGTTTAGGTAGTGGTAGTGACAGTATTAGTGTAGTGGTAGTAGTAGTGGTAGTGTAGTGGTAGTGGTAGTGGTGGTGTAGTGTTAGTGTAGCGGTAGTGTAGTGTGAGGCGGTACGAAGTTCGCCGGGACAGCTAGTTTTAAATAAACTGCTCTCCCACACGAAGAACATACCTCCTCGCAGGAAAGTAATTTATTTTTTAAGGGATCTCTAAAATAAGTACTCGTACCCCTATTTTAGAATTTAGAGACGTTGGGCATGTGATGATGATGATGATCATCATCACATCAGCCAAATGACGACCACTGTTGGACATAGGCCTCCTTCTGAGTGGGGAGAGGGGGGGGGAGGATTCACCATGGTACGAAACGGTGCGAGCCATCTCAAAAATCTGTAACTTTTTTGTTTCTATATATTTTCAATTGAATTTTTTTATAAGTATTCCTGAATAGTTAAGATATTTGATAGTTTAATATTGGTACTTGTAAAACTATATTTATTTAGAAAAAATAACAATATGAAATTTCAAAAATATTCATACAAGGCAATGTGGCGCACTCGACTTGGATGATCTCAACCGTCATTTCTCGACTCCCCCCGTCACACTAGAGGAGGCTATCAAATTAGCATCCCTGCGCTCCCTGGCCGATTTACCACTGCCTGACTGTGACCCATTCGAGTTTCTTGACGTGTCTGAGGTTGACGTCAGGCAAAGTATTAAAGCGATTTCGACTAGGGCAGTAGGTAGTGATAATTTGGCCGCGAAATGCTGCTTCCAATCCTGGACAGTGTAGTCCCGATTATTACTCACATTATGAACCTCTCCCTGTCCTCGAACACATTTCCAAGTGCGTGGAAGCTGGCTCATGTTATCCCTCTTCCTAAAAAACCCAACCCCAGTTCTTTTTCTTAATATCGTCCTATCTCCATTCTTCCCATCCTATCCAAGGTACGAGAATGTTGTGTTCACCACCAGCTTTACAAATAACTTTATAGGAATGACCTTCTGAGCACTTTTCAGTCCAGTTTTCGTCCTTATCATAGTACGGTTAGTGCATTGCAGAATGTAACGGAAGACATCCGTTACGCAATGGATAATAAACAACTTACGCTGGTCACTCTGATAGATTTCAGCAATGCATTTAACTCGGTAGATTTTGATATTCTCCTAGGTATCCTCAGATCATCCCATATCCCAATTATATACTCAGTTATCCCCTGGTATGACTCCTACCTCCGAGGGCGGCGACAGTGTGTAAAATCAGAAGAATCGACGTCGGATTGGTGTGAGCTTTCTGCTGGTGTACCTCAGGGCGGAGTCTTATCTCCTCTACTTTTCTCGATATTTATTAACCAGATCACTAAAGTGCTCACCTGTCAATTTCATCTTAACGCCGATGATCTTCAGATCTACATTCACTTCCCTGTTTCTGAGGCCTCAGCTGCCATCAACTCTATGAACGCTGATCTAGCAGCGGTACAGATAAGGGCCAAATCATTCGGACTTCTGATCAACCCTTCCAAATCACAGTCTATTATGATCGGCAGTAGTCGCTTGAGGGGTGGCATGAATCAGTGCTTACCCTCAATATGCAACGACGGCGTTGCGATTCCTAAGACTGAGAAGACTCCCACTGAGAAGACCCGAAATTTGGGTCTTATCATGGACTTCAACCTGTCGTGGTCCTCTCACATCAATGACGTCAGCAGGCGTATGCATTTTTCTTATCACTCCCTCAAGCGACTCCAGTTCTTTTTGCCTTTTAAAACAAAAATTATGCTCGCCCAAACCCTTCTGTTGCCGCTGCTCGATTATGCAGATGTCTGCTACTTGGACGCCACTGAGGAGCTCCTCAATAAGTTCGAGCGCCTACAAAACCTCGTCATCAGGTTTGTGTTCGACTTGCGAAAGTTCGACCATGTATCTGAATATCGGTCTCGGCTTAATTGGCTCCCTGTCCGCCAGCGTCGTAATTTACACATCCTCACACTCCTCTACAAAAATCCTTCCCTTCCTGTATATCTCTGCTCCCGTTTCCAGCTACTACCTGTGCCTCTACAAAAATCCTTCCCTTCCTGTATATCTCTGCTCCCGTTTCCAGCTACTACCTGTGCCTTCCCCACCCAGACGTAAATGTGTCACCAAAACTCTGGTAGTTCCCCGCTCCAATACGAAATTCTTCTCCAATTCCTTCACTGTTGAAGCTGCGAACCTATGGAATAAGTTACCCGCAAATATTCGCGACTGCCCCGCTGTTAACACTTTCAAAACTAAACTTAAAGAGCATCTTCTTTCCTTACAGAACATGTAAGTTTATTTATGTAGTATTTATTTTAGTAAGAACAATAATTATTATAATTTTAGTTATGAATTATTTATGCTATTAATTTATTTATTATAAGTATGTGTTATTTATGTACGTAGGTTAGGTTAGTTTATATTTAATTGTTTGCCTCCCATACTTTTAAAGTCTCCTAACTCCCGGTAAAGTTGGTTGGAAGAGATCTCTTATAGAGATAAGTCCACCTTTGTACACGTCCTCTCTAAGTTCTTGTCATTTAAATGTTTGTGTGCAATAAAGGATATTTATATATATATTGAGGGAAGATATCCGGACACTTTAATGAACATGCTGAAAACCCGAGTATTTATAGGACCCTCGTTTCAGTAACTCGTGAAAAACCGATGAGAAATTTGTTTATAATAATTCTCACAGGAATGCTGTAACCAATACTGATTATAATTACCACAAGAGATAAGAAGTATGCAACATATTTTTATCACGCGTGTGGTTGAAATTATTACCACAAAAAATCATATGAAAATTGAAAATAGTTTTCCACATACCCATGTATTATATAATATGTCGGAGCGTCGTTGAAAACGCGACGGATACCAGCTCGAGATACGTTTACATAGATCGTTACACTTTATTTGGATCAAACGTCAGGTATTAGTACCTGGGTGAAACCGGTGGTGGCGTGACAATCCCTTGTATTCGTGAGCCGATCGTATGTGGTAGCAAAGATGACGCATTAACGGTAGGCTGTTTGTGATTAAGGTGGCAACACTGAGTTGATTTGTTGACATATTAGCTGGCAGTCAGTCTCAGGGCAGACACTTTTTGACGGAGCGTCGAGCAGAACACAAGTAGTGGTGATTTGTGAGCAAAACGGACGTGTCATGCTATCACTGGGATCACCGCGTTTGCATCCATTGTAATCCAAGGCATCCTGTACAATTTCGATTGCTGAATGATCAAGAATATTGAAGGAGGACCTCTGTGATATAGCTGCATTGTAATTTCGACGCCCACGACCGAAATAGTTAAGGACGTGAACCATAAGGCCATCCATAACCTAACCAGCCCCTTCAACATATATTTATGCTTACTTGTAAAGTAATAGTTATTTGTTATACAAGAGTGCAAAGTTGCTTTTTAACCACGTGCTTAATTTTGATGACCGACCAAGCGAAGGATTCAAAAATTAGAGTCTTGAGCGTTAGCGAGGGAATCAAAAGAGCACGAGGTGAAAAATCTTTGCACTCGAGTGCAACACGTTACTTTCATTCCACCTCAGCGAGGAAATGACTAAATGCAAATGAAGTCGTTATAGATTGCTTACGAACAAAACAGCAAATTTAAATGAAAATTTAAATCAGTCTAGCGATCCCTGCTATCTAACCGTGTAATCCACATTGAAATCCATTCAGTAGTTTTGGAGGAGAAGAAAAACAGCGCTACAAACAACATACAGGACAAAGAAAAACAAAAGAGCACAAGGTGAAACTGTGTGTACTGTAGAGATCGTATAGCTATCCATAAAATCTCCTTTTGTAGTCTCGCTATCCGCGGATCGTGTTAAAAAGTTAAGTTTAAATTCAAACTAGTAGGTCGTTCGAAAGCTTTTCCGAAACAGTTAAGATTCATTTCTTTTCGTGACCGCTAGCCAGGGCAGAGGTCCCTTTTCGAGTGTGATATCCACAGCAAGAATACAAATACTAGCTGGATCTGATAATATCATCCTAATAGTCAGCTGGTAAAGCTCTGTATCTTACAAAGTGAATAAGAATGATCATCGGTGGCGTAATGGCAAGAGCCGCTACCTTCTGTCCGGGAGGTCGTGGTTCAAATCCTGCCACGTACCAATGTGTTTTCGAATTTCGATTTCATATATACGTTTATTCGACGATCTTACGGTGAAGGAAAATATCGCGAGGAAACCTGCACACGCCTGCGAAGAAACTCGAAGGTTGTGTGTGAAGTCGAGCATTGGGCCGCTTAGTCGGCCCGATCGCCTTAATTCAGGGTAGGCTCGAGCCCCTCGGTGGGGACGTATATAAACTGATATGATATATGATGTAGAGCGTCATGTAAGTAATTAGAGATCACTTGATTAAGAATTTTATGCTTTTTTCATGGATCAATACGGCCAGAAATCCTAAAAAAGAACCAACTTTTTTAAGATTTCTCCATAATCGCCTCTCTATCGTGTTACATAGTCTGTAAACAAATGAATCTGAAGTCTCTAACCTGCCAATATATCATCTTATACTCCTGATCGTGATGGTAAAATTACACTATAGTTCTATTGAATGTACCTTAGGTATTAGTCACTAAAATTGAAAATGCACTTGTTTTCTTGCTTTCTTTCTTTATTCATCATCAAAATGATGATATATAAAGAAAGCTCTCCCTTTTTTTTTCATATTTTACAAGTGCAAAATCAAAGGTGGGTACGTATTAAATTAGGGGCTTCATTTTTTTTAAGGTGTCTGTGTCAGCACACAACTACTTGCGTATCAAATGTTTTAGATTCAATGGTTTGCTGACACCGACCTCAAAAAAAATTTAAGCCCCTAATTTAATTCGTACCCACATTTGATTTCATTATTGTTAGTTAATGTCGTGTATTGAAGAATAATAATATTATTTTCATTTTGAAGTCGGTTTTCAGGTTTTTTAAACTTTTTTCATTTTCTTTATTTTTAGTGATAATGCTATTTAATCACTTACTCGCCAATAGGGATCATCAAGTCATAATGCATTTGTTTCATTAAAAGATACAGAGTCCTGTGGCTCCGTTCATCATCTCAGCAGCATGAAAATTTAAATATTTCATCATCAGCTCTTCTGAATAACCTGAAAGAATACAACTATCGGTCTATGAGTACCTACGTATCTATCTTTATTTAAAGAATTATCCTCTAACTCCTAACCGTTAATGAGTTGTACCTTTCTTCATCAGCTCATCATCATGAGATGATGACTGCCAGACGCAAATACTTTAATAGCTTTAGAAAACATATGAAAAACGTAATACGTGACTATAAAATTTGAGGGTTGCCCTCGATTTCTTTGGGATTCCATCATCAGATCCTGGTTTTCTTACCATGGTACCACCCTTGGGATATCTTCTTTCCAACAAAAAAAGAATCATCAAAATCGGTTCATAAACGACGAAGTTATCCGAGAACCTAGGCCTATGTGGACGTCCTTCGGCTGATATGATAATGATATATATATATATATATATACACGGTCGTATTGAGAAACCTCCTCCCTATTTGAAGTCGTTTAAAAAAGGTAGAGCTTTCTTTATTCATCATCAACATAATATATAAAGAAAGCTCTACCTTTTTTTTTTCATAACTTACAAGTGCATTTTTTACCTCTGAGCTTACTCCCACTGACGACTCGTTGGTGCGTCACAGTCACAATACTGTGTCACGAAACTAAACAGGTAAAATCATCAGGGCGGCTCTAGAGCCGAGTTGACAAATGAAAACGGTCCAACTGACACGATAGTCGCATTATGTAGCTGGGCCCGAATTGGTGAAATGCTTTCCACTCGCGTAATTCAGTTAAACGTGAATTTACGACTGCTCAAATTACTCAGACCACGAGCAAAGTATATATTAGTACTAACATACAGTATGGACACTCCCTGCCGCTCTCTAGATTGCGACCCCACCCCCTCGTCACCCAGATTGATAAAGATTGGTAACAGTTTGGTTGTAGAACGTATAGGATTTCGCCGCCATTTTGTTTGTTCCGTCATTCCTTTTTTGAAATGTCATTTCTGGCCCGTTGTATGAAGTGTCCAGGGTGTGCCACGAGTCTAAATATCTGATAGATTTGAACTACAAATTGTTATGGAATACAGGACAAATAAAACTAGTCGCTAAATAGCATTTGAAATTACTTAATAAGTTTTAAGGAGCGTCGGTGGCGTAACAGGTAGAGCCGCCGCCTTCTGTCCGGGTGGGAGGTCGTGGTTCGAATCCTGCCACGTACCAATGTGATTTCGAATTTAGATTTCATATGTACGTTTATCCGACGCTCTTACAGTGAAGGAAAACACCGTGAGGAAACCTGCACACGCCTGCGGAGAAACTCGCAGATTGTGTGTGAAGTCGAACAACCCGCACTGGGCCCGAGTGGTCAACTAGTAGGCTCGAGCCCCTCGGTGGGGACGTATATGATAATAAGTTTGGAAAAAACATAGATAAAAACCTTTCAACGATTAGGTCTCCGAATGAACATAGACAAGACGAAAATTATGTCAAATATCCGTGTCACACCTACTCCTCTGAAGGTTGGAGGCTCTACACTCGAAGTTGTTGCCGAATATGTGTACCTGGGACAAACAGTCCAGTTAGGTAGGTCCAAATCCAAATCAATCGTCGAATCCAACTCGGCTGGGCAGCGTTCGGGACGTTTCGCAATATCTTCACGTCTCAAATATCACAGTGTCTTAAGACCAAGGTCTTCGACCAGTGTGTGTAATCTTATCAGTGATGATATACGGAACTTAGACATGTTCGCTTACTATGGGCGTCATAAGAAGGCTCAAGGTCAACCAAAGGGCAATGGAGCGTGCTATGCTCGGAGTTTCTCTGCGTGATCGAATCAGAAACGAGGAGATTTGTAGGATAACCAAAGTAACCGACATAGCTCTCAGAATTGCTAAACTTAAGTGGCAGTGGGCGGGGCACATTGCTCGTAGAGCAAATGGCCGTTGGCGTAGTAAAATTCTCGAGTAACGTAGCGTAGGTAGGCCTCCCTCTCGGTGGACCGATGACCTGGTGAAGGTCGCGGGAAGCCGTTAGATTCGGGCAGCGCAGAACCGGTCGTCGTGGAAGTCCTTGGGGGAGGCCTTTGTCCAGCAGTGGACGATTTTCGGCTGATATATGATGATGATGACACTGCTCAAAATATATTTTTTCTTCGGAATGGAGGAGAGAGGAGGAAAATGCATCAAGGGTGTAACAAAAGTGGTGTAGGTCCCGTTAACTGGGGCTTCTGCTCATCATACCGACCATCTTTTGTTCTACGAGTTTGCTTAAATTGCAAAAAAAAAATATTTTCGGCTGGTCAGCGTTCGGGACGTTTCGCAATACCTTCACGTCTCAAATATCACAGTGTCTTAAGACCAAGGTCTTCGACCAGTGTGTGTTATCTTATCAGTGATGATATACGGACATGTTCTTAGACATGTTCGCTTACTATGGGCGTCATAAGAAGGCTCAAGGTCAACCAAAGGGCAATGGAGCGTGCTATCCTCAGAGTTTTTCTGCGTGATCGAATCAGAAACGATATTATTTTTTACGTTAATTAATCCTAAACGATAGAAAACCCACGGTTAAAAAAAATAACCTTATTGTTGATGATGTTCCTTAAAGTCAGGAGCTATTAGAAACACGATTGAGCAGTTTTGGTTCGATAGAAAAAAATCCCAAAGGTAGGTCTACACCGTTACTTTATTTCATCATCATCATCATCATATCAGCCGAAAATCTTGGTAAGCCCGCTTCCATCTTCGGCAACATCGTCACTTACCACCAGGTGAGATGTTGTCAAGGGTTTACCAATTGTAAATAAAAAAATCGTCCACTGCTGGACAAAGGCCTCCCCCAAGGATATCCACGACGACCGGTACTGCGCTGCCCGCATCCATCGGCTTCCCGCGATCTTCACCAGGTCGTCGGTCCACCGCGTGGGAGGCCTTCCTACGCGCTACGTCTTCCAGTTATGTACTCTAGTTTTGACTAAAATTTTGAAGTATAAATTTTAAAAAATATACAACAATATTTGTTATAATTATACAAAGACAGTAGTTTTATTATTTTTTTAAAACTTTCATTGTAGTTTAGAAACGAAAAAACATTGAAAAAGTGAAAAAGGTGGTTATTGTCTTTACTCTTTACACGTAAAGAAAAAGATGGAGACAACTGTTCAAATCAATACTTCGCCTTAAAGAAAAAAACAGCCAAGTGTGAGTCGGACTCTTGTACGTATGTGTTCAATTTGTTGAAATATGAGGACTAACTAAATAATGTAACAACTTTAAAACCATGTTTTATGCAAATAAACTTTCATTTCATTTCATTACGAAGGGTTCCGCACCATACTTAATCTATAATAAATGACGTATTAAAAAACTACTTACTAGATCTCGTTCAAACCAATTTTTGGTAGAAGTTTGCATGGTAATGTACATCATATATTTATTTTTAGTTTTATCATTCTCTTATTTTAGAAGTTACAGGGGGGGGGGGACACACCTTTTACTACTTTGGAAGTGTCTGTCGCGCAAACTACTCAGTTTAGAAAAAAAATATACAAGAAACCTCAATATCATTTTTGAAGACCTATCCATAGATACCCCACACGTATGGGTTTGATGAAAAAAAATATTTAAAGTTTCAGTTCTAAGTTTGGGGAACCCCCAAAATTTATTGAATATTTTCTATTTTGTGTGAAAATCTTAATGCGGTTCACATAATACATCTACTTACCAAGTTTCAACCGAATAGTTCTTATAGATTCGGAAAAAAGTCTCTGTGACATACGGACGGATAGACAGACAGACAGACATGACGAATCCATAAGGGTTCCGTTTTTTGCCATTTGGCTACGGAACCCTAAAAATTAAGACGTAATCAACATTTTTAGTTTCTTTTCAATCTGTTCTGATATTATCTTATTTTTATTTTGTTTGTTTTTGTCTATCGTCATATCAGCCGAAAGACGTCCACTGCTGGACCCCCTGCCCCTCCCCACCCCCAAGGATTTCCTCGCCGACTGGTTCTGTGCTGCCCACATCCAGCTGCTTCCTGCGACCTTCACCAGGTCATTGATTCACAGAGTGGGAGGCCTCCCTACGCTACGTTTTCCAGTGCACGGTCGCCACTCGACTACTTTACTTCCCCAACAGTTCTGAGAGCTATGTCGGTTACTTTGGTTCTCCTAAGGATCTCCTCGTTTCTGCTTCGATGACGCGGAGAAACTCAGTTAGATTCATTTTTTTGTTATATCAGTGTCAAGTTTACAATAAATAGATATTAAAAGCGTCGGTGGCTCAACCGGTAACGATTCGGTCCATCTAACCAGAGGTACCGGGTTCCAATCTGGACGGCCAATGTACCAATGAGTTTTTCAAAAACTTACGTACATACTTACCGATTGCTTTAACGGTGAAGGAAAACATCGTGAGGAAACCTGCACACGTCTGCGAAGAAACTCGAAGGTTGTGTGTGAAGTCGACCAACCCGCACTGGGCCCGCGTGGTCGACTAAGGCCTAATCGCCCTGATTCAGGGTAGGCTCGAGCCCCTCGGTGGGGACGTATATGAGCTGTAATGATGAGATATTAGAAAAAAATGGCAGAGCATAATATGGTCGTCTAAGAAGAATAACATATTGTGAGACCAAAGTAAACACAACAAACTATCGCACAAAGACACACTCATTCACCCTCACATACACACACATCCACACACACACACACACACACACGGATTACGTATGACACTATATAAATTAGGTTCTTCTGAATTATTGTCCTTTTGCTGTAAATTAAGATTTCGCTAATTAGGTACCTATACTGTTTTTACATTACGTCTAATCTAAATTATTTTTTCTATAAGTTCTCATAAATTTTAATATCTCATAATGTAACCTGTAATGTAAGTTCTCTTTTATCTGTTCAAGATAATGGTGTTCTGGCAATTTTGTTATGCGTTTACTGGGGGAAGACACTGTTACCTGTAACACAGTTTCTAACTACCACGGGTAACAGGGATTCCATCCGCTTTTGTAACTACACCTTGAGCCAATAAAGATAAAGATGTGTTTGTTTGACAGTTTGTTTGTTACCTTTTCACGCTTCAACACCATGACCAATCTTGATGAAATTTGGCATACAGGTAGCCTAGCGATTTCTGCAGGTATATTAGCAATCTCTTCTTCAAAACAGCTAAATCCGATGCAGTTCCTGATGGAAATGAAAAAAACCTCTTTTTTTGGCTAATTTCTTTGACATCGCAACGGAACAATGGGTTGTTGTGATTTTTTGCACAGATGGATGAAGAGTGACATATAGACTGCTTGCTAGTCACAATAGTCCGATCTGGGATAGGGATATGCAGAAAACTCATTTCCACGCTCGCGCACGTTGGCGTCGCAACGGAGCAACGTATTGAAGTGATTTTTTGCACAGAATTGGTTGAGGGGGTGGGAAATGACATAGAATGTTAATCAGAATAGCCCGATTTAGTTCCTGAGGGACCTGGATAAAACTTTTGTCCAAGCTCGTGAGTTGCTGCGGCTCGCGCACCACTCACCCTCAAAGACAGTCACTAAACGATGTCCACGCGGGCGAAGCCGCGGGCAAAAACTAGTTAGATAATAAAATTACATAATATAAACTAGTCGTCCGCCCGCGGCTACGCCCGCGTTGTTTTCGATTTTCCCGTGGGAATAAGACGTTTTCCCGTAGTAAAAAATAGCCTATGTTCTTTTCCAGGACCTAACCTATAAGTGCGCCAAGTTTTATCCCCATCCGTCCAGTGGTTGAAGCGTGAAAGAGTAACAAACATCCATACATACAAACTTTCACATTTATAATATTACTAGCTATTGCCCGCGGCTTCGCCCGCGTGGACATCGTTATTATGACTGTCTTAGAGGGTGCGCAGTGCGCGAGCCGCAAGATGCTGGACCTTACTTTTCTCCAGATCCCTCGGGAACTATGTCAGGATATGCTTATTAGTAAATCATGTCATTTACCACCCTCTCTACCATCTCTGTGCAAAAAATCACACAATCCATTGTTCCGTTGCGATGTTAAAGAAATTAACCGAAAAAGAGTAAGTATATTTTTCATTAGGCTTTGCTATTTGCACGGGATAAAAAGTAGCCTATGTCCTTTTTCGTGACACAGGCTACCTGCATGCCAAATTTCATTAGGATTGATCAAGGCGTTGAAACGAGAAAAGGTAACAAACAAACACATTTTCACATTTATAATATTATAGTAAGGATAGTAGGATGTCACTGTGCTTACATGTCAAGCAAGACTACAATTATGGATGACGAATGCTAGTCATCTGATTTACATATTATCATCTGTCAAAAACGACTTTTTGTTTTAAAAATGTTTGAAATACCTAGGCGTGACTTCATAATTTAGTAACGTCATTTATGTACTCATTTTGTAATTTTGATGAATTAAAAATGGAGGACTTCATTGAAAACAAAACGAGTAAGGTTTTCCGAAGTTTAAGTAGGAGGGCAATTTAGTGATCAAGAGTTCATAATTTATTTCTGATGCTGTCGTCATCTCTATTTGTAGTAATGTAAAAAAAAGAATAAAATAAAATCAAAGCTTCTTTTCATTTCGTTACTGTTTTCGTCTTTGATGACTGCGGGTAGTTGCTTAAACAGTGTTTTTTATGGATACAAAAAATCGGCCAAGTGCGAGTCAGATTAGCACTCCGAGGGTTCCGTACCACCACACATCTCGATACAAATACATAACAGGACAATGATACCTATTCACATTACAAACAAAAGACATCAACGCGAGTGACAAAAATATGCTTTTTTTTTGTCATTCAGTTCGGACTCCTTAGCGCGAGTACGACTCACACTTGGCCAATTTTTATTATTTTTTGTTTTACATCAGTATTATTACTATAATCATATCAAGTTTCACGCTTGTATATATTACCGTTTTTACGATAGAGCTAAATCAAAAATACTTTTAAGGACCTTAAAAAAAAGAGGTTTTATTTGTATGGAGACCCCCCTTATTTTTCATTTTTTCAGAATTTTAATGTTTTTTGTTATAGCGGCAACTTAAATACATATTCTGTGAAAATTTTAACTGTGTACCTGTTACGGTTTATAAAATACAGCCCGCTGACAGACGGACAGACAGACAGCGGAGGCTTAGTAATAGCAAAGTATATATACTAGTTCTAACATACAGCATGGACACTCCCTGTCGCTCTCTAGATTGCAACCTCACCCCCTCGTCACCCAGATTGATACAGATTGGTTACAGTTTGGTTGTCGAACGTATGGGATTTCGCCGTGATTTTAACTTCATTCAATTTATAAGGGTGTACCTTTTTAAGGGTTTTTCTAGACATACCATGACTGCTGACAACATTTTATAGACGCTAGTAAGATTCCTTGATTGCATTAATTTGATGAACAAACTTATCGCCATTTTGGAGAAAACATATTTTTTTGTATGATAGAAAGGTACAATTTTTGGAGTTTTCCCAGATATACCACAGATGATATATTTTAGAAGTTAATAAGTGTTGTCGATGACAACGATTTAGAAAAAAAACAAAGCGCCATTTTTGAGTTTTTTTTTTACTTTTTCGTATTTAAAGTATAATTTTAATATTTTGAACATAAAAAGTCCAAGAAGGTAAATAATTTTATAATCTATATGCAAAATTTCATAAAAATCGGTCAAACAGTATCTTCGGTGTCTAGAGAGTATTTAGTATACAGTGTATTTTTTGCAAAATCTCATATCGTACGATGAAATAACCTGCTTTTTGCTCCTTCGTCCATCTAAGGCTAAAAAAAGTTCAGAACGCGTCCTGGCTCTAAAGATCATCTACGAGGCTAAAATACGTGTCCTGTACTTCCAAAAATAATCTAAACAGATTCTGGCTTAACTCGAAATGTCTGGTACCTACTAAGTTACTTTCGTGCCGAGGTTCCAACAAAATTTTACAATATTTAACTAACGCTTCTTAACCAGGTATTTGAGAAAGTCCAGAACAAGTTAAAAAAAGATAAAAGTTAAAGATTATACAACAAATTAAGAACTTTTTACACGATAAACGCTATTAAACAATCAATGAATAACTAAACGATAACTTAAGATAATATTTTTAGAAAATTAAGACACAGAATTAGTTATTTATTCTACAAATATGTATACTAATATTGTACTATACTTAAGTCCTCCTCTCTTCAAATATCGTTGTACCCAAACTGTATGTATGTATGTATGTATTCTTTCTAACACATGTAAAAACACAAAATATTATAATTACTGAGGTTTCGACTGCTGATCGGAAGAGCATACTCAGAAACTGCGATTTAGTAACTTACTTTTTTCCTACCCGCAGCGTGGTAGCTCTTTAAGGTGGTAATATTACAGATTTTCGTTATTTTTGACGTCAATTACTCCTAATCGATAGAAAACCCAAGGTTGAAAAAAATACCCCTATCATTGATGATGTTCCATAAAGTCAAAATCTATTATAAACACGATTAAGAAGTTTTGGCTCGATAGAAAAAAATCTCAAAGTTAGGTCTACACCGTTACTTTCAACTCTTGTTATGGCTAATATTTTGAAGTATAAATTTAAAAAACTATTTAACATATTTGTTATGATAATACACAGTGAGAAATGGTATGTATGGTATGTGAAATCCAAATGAGTCAGATCCTTTTCGCTGAGCCTGCACAGCTCACCTGGCTATAATTATGTAATTTTGTATCTTTTCCACACATTCCCTAGTATGGTGAAATTTAAATATTTTATTTATTATTATTTATTTATTTATTAATCGAAAAAATGAGTACATAGGTAAACATTAGACCCACAAAACTGAATGATCAGTTTGTCTGTGGGATCAACAGTCTCACAATTATACGTTACAATCATAGATAGACTGTGGTACTTAACAAGATCCTAAGTGAATCGGTACGTCGTATGCAAGAGCAAAACTACATTACAGGCTGTTCATGAAAAATTTTTTTAACAGATTTTTAAATTTACTTTTTTTATGTTCGAGTCTAATAGCCGCGGGCAAACTGTTCATGAGATATGGTAAACGTTTTCTCAGTGTTCTGTCGCCGTAGTAGTTGGAAACTGTAGGTACAACGAATTTACTCGCGGCTATTGTCCTCGTGTTATGGTTATGCTTAACTAGTGACTTATGTTCCTGTCCGCCATGGTGATTCACGGCCAAGAGATATTTGTGTTTTAAACCAACAGGTAGAATTTTACAAATTTTGAACAATTTTCTATAGTCACCTTTGCAACTTTTTTTAGTTTTTTTGTTGACAAGGAGCTTTAAAAATCGAATTTGCAAATTCTCCAGTTTGTCTATATTAGTTTTGAATGTGAGTCCATAGCAGTCCAGGGCATAACTCAATATTGAATCTACTAATGACATATACAAGCATTTTAGGGTACCAGCAGGAACTTTGAAACTAAGGTGATAAAATTTACCCAATAATATTCTTAATTTACTACAAACATATTCTACGTGTTGAGACCAAGAGAAGTTTGCGTCCACCTTTACACCGAGATAAGTTACAGAATTTACTTTTTCAATTGGCTGGCACTTACAGTTGATTAAATTATTGTGGAAGCATGTAAAACTATGAGTAACAATAGGAGGAGGTTGTTCTTTGGGACACAAATAAGGTGAGTATATAAGCAAAAACTTAGTCTTATCAGCGTTCAATACTATGCCGTTATCATGGGACCACTTGACGACTGCATCAACGTCCTGCTGCACTAGGCGGCAGGTCTCGGCTAGGTCGGTGCCGGCCCTCAGCGCGCACAGGTCATCCGCAAACATGTGAGCTGAGCAGTGTTTCAGCACACCGCACAAGCTGTTGACGTGCATGAGATAGCACACAGGTCCACTTCCGGACCCCTGCGGGACACCGCACTGGACCGCCTTCTCGTCGCTGTACGCGTCACCCACCTTCACACGGTAGGAACGTGTGGTGAGATAGTCGCGGAACCAGCTGTTCAGCGGCTCTCCCACCCCACACTCCTTCATTGCATTTAACAGAGTCTCAGTTTCCAGAGTATCGAACGCTTTTTTAAAATCAAAAAATATTGCTACAACAAACTTCCTATTTGCTAAATAATTATTTATTTCATCGGTAAAGTCAGAAAGCAAAGTACTAGTACTTTTACCTTTTTGAAAACCATGTTGACATTTATTTAATATATTATTTCTTTGCAGGTAAATCCCTAGCTGATTAATGATACATTTTTCTATTATTTTATCTACGCTTGACAATATTGCTATGGGTCTATAATTTGAAAATACTTTACGGTCACCCTTTTTATGAATGGGACGCACTATTGCTTCTTTCAACTTATTCGGAAATTTACCAGTACTTACAGACAAATTGACAAGCCTAGCTAAAACTTCACTTATTCTATCTATTGCAACCTTTAGGTCGGACATGCGAATGAGGTCGCTTCCCGGTGATTTCCTTGAGTTCATATCTTTGATCACGCGTTTTACATAATCACTTTTAACGGGCTGCCATCTCATACACATATCCGTATTTTGTACATAGCTATCCCTATTCAGCCATTTATCACTGCATACATGTTTTATTTGTTCTATTTCTTCCAGGAATATGGTTGCAAAGTTGTTACATATGTCTTGTTCATTAAATTGTTCCATATTAGATAAGATTAAAGCATCTAGTGATTGTTTTTCATCACCCATCATAATATGTATTCTTTCCCATATCTTTTTTATATTTTTATTACAATCTAATATACTTTTCTTATCGTATTCATTTCTACATTTGTTAATCGCTTTTGTACATTTATTTCTGTATTTTGTATAATTAAGTCTCTTTAACATATTCCTTGGTTCCCTACTCCATATTTCGAATAACCTATCTCGTTCTTTAATCATTTTTTTCAGGTTGTCGTTTATCCAACATTTGTTATTTCTATTGCTGCTACGGATTATTTGTGTTTTAAAACAGTTGTCATAAATATCAACGAATAATTGTTTAAACGCGTTATACAACTTGATTGGACACTCAATTGACAATAGGTTATCAAAACTTGTAGATAGTAATTTCTCTCTTACCAGACGACTATCAAGTACTCTGCGTGAGGCAGGTTCGGCTCGGTCGCGATATCTGTTACGAGTGGTGTTGGTTCGTGAATAAAGCATTTTCTATTCTATTCTATTCTATTCTATTATTTTTATACTTTCATTAAGAAAATTGAAACTAAACGAAAAAACATTGAAAAAGTGCAAAAGTGTGGTTATTTTCTTTACTCTTTACACGTAAAGGAAAAAAACAGAGACAACTGTTCCAATCAATACCAATAGTACTATCCCCTAACCTATCGAAAAATAGAGTTCGATTTAAAATCGTAGACGATATAATATTGAAAATAATATAACTTAAATGTATTTGTATTTTTTAAATCGACAGCGAGTGTTATAAACCGTAAATATTATGAAGAACAAAAAAAAATTTACAATACCGAGAATATCTTTTTTTCTTTCTTTTTCGATACAGCTTTACTCGACGCACATAAGTAGGTAGGTGTTGTTCTATTCCGTCACCGCCCACCGTCAGTCTTAAATAAAATAATGGAATGATAACGCTTCACGCCTGTCCCGGCCGACGGCGCATGAAATGTTCAATCTAAATGTTTCCAGAAGTTTATTAAACAAACTGCTTCGAACGAAACATAGTGAGCAAGAGCTAGTACTATGTACTGAACTAGGAACAGTGGTAAATTCATTTTTTTTTAGAACTCTTCATGGCAAATTATCGTGTTTATTTGGTTATGATTATTACTCGTAAAATCTAAAAACATTAATGGCTTTCCAGTTAAAAATCCATATTCGAGTTTACAATGATTAAATATTTATAAAAGGACGCAATAAGCGATATCAACGGAACAAGTAAATCTTAACTAATAAGTAGATGCAATCAGCAATGTCTACCATTAAAAAAATAAATTAATTTTATTTTTAGCAATTACAGTCCATAATAGAGCTTCGGTGGCGTAACGGATAGGGCCGCTACCTCCTGTCCGGGAGGTCGTGGTTCGAGTCCTGCCACGTACCAATGTTTTTTCGGATTTCGATTTCATATTATGTACGTTTATCTGACGCTCTTACGGTGAAGGAAAAACATCGTGAGGAAACCTGCACATGCCTGCGAAGAAACTCGAAGGTTGTGTGTGAAGTCGACCAACCCGCGCTGGGCCCGCGTGGTCGACTAAGGCCCGATCGCCCTAATTCAGAGTAGGCTCGAACCCCTCGGTGGGGGACGCATATGAGCTGATTTGATGACTGTCCATAATACGTTAGTTTGCTACCACGTAATGTAGCCCTGTTACGGAGTCTCGTAGCCCGCGGCAATTTTACTTTCTGGAAAACGTTTCACAACTCACGAGCACCTTGCATACTTGTAATATATTTTTTAATATGTATATGGTACCTGAGTTAGTGAGAGTGTTGTCATTAAGCCCAGTGGAGGTGTCGATGTCAGCTCCGGCGGCGAAGGCCACCGCGGCGACCAGCAGCGTGCACGCGCAAGCCGCAACGCGCGCGCGCGTCGCGCCATGAGAGCGCGCGCCCATCTCACATCACCCACTCAACGTCCCGTCTAACGAACTCCCTCTCAACTAAACACAAACTTGAAATACAAAAGTTTTCTAGAACATTTAAAAAGTTTTAAAAAGTTTGGCAACTGTAAAAACTTCACTTAATGAAATTGCTGAACTTTTTTTTTTACTTTGTTTTAGTACCTATCTCATTGTTTGTGTACCTATCTTGAGTCTTTACGTATTCCATCCACGTGCGAGGTGCGCGTTTGAGCGGCGGCGGCGTGTCGGTGTGGCGGCGGGTCACAAGAGCACTGGCGCCGCCGGCTCCCGGAGGCGCCGGCCGCGGCTGCCGCGCGGGCCCTACGGCAGGAGGACCCTGCGTGCGCACACCGCCTGCCAACCAATCGCGCCCCGGGGGAGGGCCCGCGCGTAAGACGCACGGAAGTATATGCGAAGGCCTATGTACAGCTGATAGCGGACAGGTGGTTTCGTGGCCGAAATTAGGCTCCTGATAACTTATTGCAACGTAAATATGCTTAAACGCTGGACGATTAAGATAACGCCCATCAACCTTCCAATTACAGTTCTTGGTGGACGGTTCTCCGTGAAGTTTGAAGGAGTTTTAATAGGTTTGTGAGCTGACACAAAAAGTTTTTGCCAGTTTTATTATACAGATGTATAAATAATTTTTTCAAAGGGTGCAAAACAAAAGAGTAAAACTAGTCTTAAATTCGTTAAAAATCCATAGTACTAACTTTAAAGTTTTCCAGAAAGAAACATCGTATACTTAGTTTTTTATTTGACAATTCTAAAAACCATATTACTTATTGTTATTTATATTTATTTCTTATGTTAAAGTATTACGTTAAAAAACGACTAAGTGCGAATCGTACACGCGCACCGAGGATTCCGTCCTACCGCACAATATACTGCATCATCATCATCATATCAGCCGAAGGACGTCCACTGCTTGAAAAAGACATAGGCCTCCCCCAAGGATTTCCACGACCACCGGTTCTGCGCTGCCCGCATCCAGCGGCTTCCCGCGATCTTCAACAGGTCATCGGTCCAATATACTGCATACAGGATCCTAATCTTTTAGATGTTAACGTTTTTGGCTTCTACCTCCTTGTGATTCTGAACAACTGTCCTCAAGAACCTATAGTCAAAAAAGTGTCTTTAAAAAAGCGAACTTCTCTTAAAAATCACCATCAGGTGAAATGGTTCCAAGGGCTTACCAATAGTGATTAATAATAAACTGGACAAGTTCGAGTCAGAACCGCACACATAGGGTTTCGTACCATCATACTAGATGGCGCTAGTTACTTTAGTTCCGTACTATCATACTAGATGGCACAGTTTTGCACGTTTCAAAAAAAAAACACGTTTTTTATACATAGACTTTAACTTTATTGTTATAGCGGCAACAGAAATACATCATCTGTGAAAATTTCAACTGCCTAGTTTTAACGGTTCATGAAATATAGCCTGGTTGGTGACAGACGGACAGACGGACAGACGGACGGACAGCGAAGTCTTAGTAATAGCAAAGTATATATATTAGTACTAACATACAGTATGGACCCTCCTTGCCGCTCTTTAGATTGCGACCTCACCCCCTCGTCACCCAGATTGATACATATTGGTTACAGTTTGGTTGTCGAACGTTTAGGATTTCGCCGCCATTTTGTTTGTTCCGTCATTCCTTTATTGAAATGTCATTTCTGGCCCGTTGTATGAAGTGTCCATTGTGTGGTAATAGGGTCTCGTTCATACCCTTAGGGTTCGGAAGCCTAAAAACGATCAGCTGACTGGCCAAATTTGCATGGAAAGTCCAAGGTTCTTTCTGAATAGACCATCGGTTCTTGAGGAAAATTTATTTAAAAGGATGACAAATTAATACATTAATAATTGGAAGAGATCGCTTGTTAGCGATAAGACCGCCTATACAGGGTGTTGTTTTGGTCGACAACGCCATTTTCAGGAGGGCTTCTACTCACGAAACTGAACAACTTTCCCCAAGGAACACATAGTCAATTCTCATAAAAAAAATTGACCTCTCCATACAAAATTGGTCAACCAGCTGATCGATTTGTATGAAAACTCCCAATTCTTTTTTGCGATTTCAGCAAAGTTGTTAAACAAAAGTTGTTCAGTTTCATGAGTAGAGGACCTACTGGAAAGGGCGTTGTCTACCAAAACAACACCCTGTATGTACAACTTCCTCAATCATTGTATCTTTTTTTTTCCCTTATGTTGTGCAATAAAGTGTTTTCAATCAATCAATCAAATTGGGACCTCAATGTTTATGAATTTACCAATTTGTACGGGATCCTCGCTGACTATCATGGCCGGGTTTATATTAAACTTTTTGATACACAATAATCTAAGATATACGGGTGTAATAAAATTGGTGTAGAACCCGTTGACTGGAGATTTTCCTTCTCATCAAACATTTTTCCACAAAAGACCCATATACGAAAACAGTCAATTCGCAAGTTATATTAAATATTAGACAAATTTTATTTACTCCTCATACAAATGGTCATTTTACAAGCCCCGTTTAAGAGGAAACGCGCGGCGCCATTTTTTCCATACAAACGTAGTCCCCTGTTTCCTCCCTCGATAATAATAATAGAACAAAAATGTTTTTTTCCATCTAACCTACATTTACCATGGCCATGCCTCTGTGTTTTGTTTTTTCCCATAATCTAATTATAATAGGAAGTAGGAGCCTTCAAAAACTGAGAAAATTGCCCAATTGAAACGTCATTTTCAGACACCGACCAAAAAATAATACGAATATTAACAATAAAATGGAAACATAGAGGCATTGGTAAAGCGTTTTTTTAATTATTTTTGAAATAAATCTTATTATTGCTCCAGTTTTGGAGGAGGAAATAGGGGACTACGAAATGCTGTTTTAGTAAATTTTAGTGTCTTGTCGGTCTGCGCTGCAGTTCTCCCTTTCTTGCTGTATACAGAGAGGTTTGGTGAAGGGAGACAGCAACATTTTATTCAAATACCTATTCTTTAGACCGCGTTTCCTCTTAACGGGTCCTACACCCAATTCCTACACCCTACAGGCACAAATACAGGTATTGGGTCTTGTCTTGTCTTGTCTTGCCTTGTCTTGCCTTGCCTTGCCTTGCCTGGCCTCACCTCGCCTCACCTCGCCTCGACTCGCCTCGCCTTGCCTTGTCTTCTTAAGTGGGAGCTGCAGTTGCAGCGACACTTCGACCCAATGGTATCTTGTGTCTACCCCTATAAGCTTTGCACGCCAATCTACTCGAAGATGTGCTGATGCATTCCGCTGATTAGAAGGTGCTTGTAGTCCTCCGGTTTTGGGTAGCCATCACCTTGGAGGTACATACGCTTGCTAGCCAGGACATCACAGTGACACAGTAAGTGTTCCAGTGTTGGGTACCTACCTAGTTAAACAGAGATTTTTAGGGGGCTTCCATTCATGAAACTGAATTTTTTTTTTCTAAGAATTTGGGTGCGTTTGACTACATCTCACCTAATGGAAAGTGACGATCTAGTCGAGGATGAAATACGCAAACTTAAATAATGCCTATTCACTTTCGCCTTAATCAAAGATCCCCAAATTGTAAGAGTCGGGAAACACAGATGCAGGCACGGATTCCATTACATCGATGCCCTTCTTCTTCTTAGTGTGTCGATGGCAGTCACTACACTGTAGCAGCCCAGAATTCGGCCACGTTAACAGCATTATCAGCCGCTGTCATGAGGTCTTCCTGCGTGCAGATGTAGGGGCATGCAGGGCACGATGTTATATGTATCATCATTTGAACTGCACCGCACAAACAGTTTATATCACTTTCACCCAAAAATACCCACCTGACCATGTTTTCCTTGCTCCGACCGGTCTGGGTCCGGAGTCTGTTTAAAGACTTCCAAACCGGCCATGGCAAGTCATGTCCTCATAACAAATGAGGAAGCGTAACACTTCATGCAGATCGGTTAAATATCAACAACAAAGGGGTGGAACCTCTCCCTGCGTCTTGTTGATGAAAGATGGAATAGAGCTGGGGGAATGAGTTCGTGTAGTTCTAGCGCACACTCTCCGATACGAATTCGATAGAATCCCGAAAGACAGTCAACTTTGCGACGATGCTCATGACTTCGAAACTTGTTTTTGAAAAGCTCATCCTCGCCATTGAGTCTTCGGGTGCGTCAGTCGATAGTGTCTAAGGTGCTGATAGCAGACTGAGCCATCCCATAGGTGAGAACAGTACCCCACACAAGATCGGACTTGCGCTTGATATAATAAAGAAGCTGTCCAGGTATGATGTACCGTCTCACCTAAGAGAGAATGTCCAGCTTCACTGCAGCAACTTTTGCCTTGGACACAATATGACGACCGAAATTGAGACTAGGTATTAATTCCATGCTAAGGAGCTCAAGGTGGTCGGATATCCGAATGAATTTATTCCATAAAATAGTAGTCAAGGTGAAAGGACTCCTTTTAACGGAAAAGAGACAAGCTTAACAAGCTCAAGCTTGTGTCTTAGAAGCATTGAACCTTATACGAGGTTGGTGTCGACAAACTTCTAGCGACTGTTTATAGGTTTTTTGTGTTTTATTATTGTTTTATCATCAATTAACAAATTAGGTACTTAATTCTTCCTTTCATTTTTCTTTGCTTTAGTCTCAGAAACTTTCACGAAAACCAACGGAGCCAGACAGTCCCCTCACCTCCAAAGAGCATATTATCACTACGTTTGCCCACCTCACAAACGATAACAGTTGTTTTTGTGTCAAATTATTACATAATCAAGCAAATTTTCATATCACGGTGTCTTTTTGGAAATACAAACCAAGCAATTTGCGAACAACAAAACAAAATCATAAAAAAAATTGTCACCTATCAAACTGCTAAGTCGCCGCGACTTTTCACTCTACACACTCTCTACCTGTAACGGCATGCTCGCACACGCGAGAAAAGCCCGTAGATAGAGATAATTTTCTCTCGTCGGGCGCGACACATGTCTATGACCTCATGCTACGCCTGCAGGACAGAGTTTGGTCAAAAATGACACCTAAGTTTTTGACATTCTTGCTGTAAGGTATGGGGATGTTATTAAGAAGTACCGCAGGCAGCAATGAAAAGTCGATTTTAGCTAATTGACGAAAGCTACCTAATATAATAGTCTGAGATTTGCTCGGATTGACTAGGAGACCATGCCTTGCGGACCATGACGAGCTTTCATTCAGTTCCTTGTTCATTACATCAACAGCATGTGCAATATGCTCAGGTGACTCCTGGACGTAAACCTGCAAGTCTTCAGCGTAGAGATGGAAGGAAGATGAGAGGGAACGGGTAATAAAATCGATGAAGAGAGAAAAAAGAAGAGGTGATAAGACTCCACCTTGACTCCGCCAAGGTTGACGTTGCACCAGTCATAGAACTTCTCCTCAACCTTAATGCGTTGCCGACGTTCACAGAGGTAGCTTCTGAACCAGGCAATTACATCTTATTATACATATTTATAGAACTCATAAGAGCTAGTAAGATGTCGAATTCTACTGTATTAAAAGCATTTTTTAGATTTTAGATCAAGGAGGGTGAGGAGTGTGACCTTCTGTTTTTCTATACCAGAACGGATGTCGTCAGTTACCTTGACAAGTGCAGTGACAGTACTATGCCCAGGTCGGAAGCCCAATTGGAAAGGGTTAAGTAATTGGTTCGAAGAGAGAAAAGAGAATAACTGGTGATGAACCAAACGTTACAGAACTCTAGACAGGAAGGGAAGGATGGAGATGAATCTGAAGTGAGAAAGGGTTGTAGGATTTCGGGTTTTAGGTAGTGGAACAATAATGGCTTGCTTCCAGACAAAGGGAAAGTATGTGAAAACAACGAAAAGTTCAAAAGGTGAGTGATGACTGGCAGAATCACGTCCAGTATCGGAATTATCATGTTTCGACTGATTTCGTTACAACCTATAGCATTGGAAAAAATTGAGAGGATGTGCTTTTGGACTTGCTCAGGCTGAACTGGATTAAAAGAAAAAGGAGTATGGTTTGGCAAGGGGAGTTGATTTATATGTGACAGGGCATCGAACTTATGAGAGTTTTTAGAAAAGGCTGTATTATTACTAGCAGATGAGAAGTGTTGGTTCATCAAGTTGACATCGATGTCAGCAGGTGAACTAAGTCTTTGTTTGCCGATACTAATACTTCTAAGAATTTTCCACACTTTGGCTGGATTACCATTTTCAACGAATGCGGATATGGCGACGCTGGGCATCACGAAATATTAAATTACAGTGATTGCGGGCGGATTTATATTTTTCGTGATTGCTGTCGGTGGGAGAAATTTCATATTTAGTTTTTGCTGCGTATTTCCTTGCCATTAGCTCACGTTCCTCGGTAGTAAGCCACGGTGCAGGGAGGTATTTGAGGCGAATGGCGCAAGTTGGAGCGTGAATATTATACAGCTGTGAGAGACTACTGTTAAAAATCTCAATACGCCACCGACGCTCTCATTACATAACGCTCATGGATTTTACAAATAAAACAAATAATGGTAATCAGTGTAAACAGCATTGATGTGTACTGCCTTGATGATAAGATAGCCAGATCCCCATTGCGTTGGGGGAATCTGGGTAAGCTCGCTTCCATCTTCAGTATCATCGTCACTTACCATCAGGTGAGATGATGCCAAGGGCTATCAATTGTGGATTTTAAAATACTAATTATCTAAATCTAGTACAACGGGTCCAAAACAAGCCATTAGTTACAACCGAAGGTCCTTTGTAAAGAAGTATATTTACGTTTTGTTATAAAAACATGAATTTCTAACAAACTAATAAATTGTTGTTGTTATAGGTACTGGTGATGAAATCGCACAATTGTGGATTTTAAAATACTAATTATCTAAATCTACTACAACGGGTCCAAAACAAGCCATTAGTTACAACCGAAGGTCCTTTGTAAATATGTATATTTACGTTTTGTTATAAAAACATGAATTTCTAACAAACTAATAAATTGTCGTTGTTATAGGTACTGGTGATGAAATCGCACAATGAAAAGGTGATATAATCGTAAGATCTAATGGTATTGTTCAATATTTTTATACCCTCACTTATTGTTGCTTTTATGAAATTATAGAGAATTTTGAGAAAACGGATTGAAGGATTCCAATTTTAACCCACCACGTACAAGATGGGGTCTCAGGATGGACCCCAACGGTTTTAAAATCTTTTTTTTTATTACGTAACGGGGAGGACTGTAACTTTGAGTAGCTGGATTTACGACGTCGTTGCCACGTCGACCTCTTGGGTTAATTTAGTGCTGCGCGGGCGCTTGACCGTGATAGACGTATTTAGTCAGGGAGACGCATGTTTGTTTTGAAAAGTTTGTCTTCAAATATGAAAAAAAAAACACCTGAAAGTTCCTAACACTAGTTACTGTTTTAAGACTTAACATTATTTCCTGTTTTTTCTAACATAATTTAAGTAAACGAAGTTTTAAGACTGATTTGTCTATTCTTAGTTTTTCAGTTTGAATGAGCCTCATATTTCACTACAAATTTAAAACAAACCATTGATTGCAAGTGAAAATTTAGTTTTCATCGTCGTTCTACCTATCCTCTATTTAATAAAAACCCATTTCGAGAATTAGTTTTGCGGTACCATCAGAAGCGCGGCAATAAAACTGAACAATGTCACTTATCAAAATCTAGGAAACGGGAAAAAGCTAATAACTACATCCGAAAACTAAAACTCTTCAAAATAAAATCAGATACCTGTCAGCTGTTAATGTCAAACCCACTGAACACTATTACTCCACAAGGGAGGGTCAAACTAATCAAGTATAAACTGAAGACAAAACTCTTAGTCTGGGTTACCACTATCGGAAAATCAAATTGAGCTGGGGTGAAATTTAAAGGTAGCAAGTGCAGCCGCGATTTTTTGGTTCTTATAAAAGCATCTTAGGTCATAATCACTGCTGAGGGTTAATTATCGTCCTATCGTAACAGAGTAAAGACGTTATCCCTATAAAAGGTCTATTGATCTTCTATTAGGCTCGATCCCCATCAAATTACAATAAGAATAGACAGAATAAATTTTACAGTCGCCCAATGCATACTTTCTCGCAAAGTCTTCATCATTTGGCGTAGTCGAGCGTACACAAATCAACAACAAACATTACGCTTGCTTAGTTCTTACTTATTCTTTAAACGAAGGTAAGTATAATATGACTTGATGAAAAATTTACAAATAAATTGGGTAGTATGGGTATATTATTCAGATTTTTCTTGGAATAATTAACTTCCCAGTGTAGTAAACCTTATTAGTTCCTATAGTCATTATCAAAAATTCATCAAAATTGTTAAGGCCGTTTTTGAAAAAAAAAAATGGATGGGGTTGTGTCGGACCACAATGTATGTCAGCGAGTCGCTTTTAGATAAAGATTGATATAATTGAAATAACGATATGTCTACGATGAACGGTTAAAGAGATATAGGCAACAAATATTTTCACAAAGTTTCATTAAAACTGTTTGAGCTATTTTTGAGTAAAACTAACAAACAACCTTGGTTTGTATGGGAAGTACCTACCTTATTCCGATTTTTTTTGGAATTACGAACCACCGTGTAAAGTAGGCTACGTATATGTAAAGTTATAGGAACGTACACTGAGTTTCATCAAAGTCCTTAGACAAGTTAGAAGTCCTGTAAGAAATAATAAGTGATTTTTGCTTAGAATAAAACGGCTGAAGTGGAGTTGAGTGGGAAAAAAAATCTTAAAAGGTATACCTGTTTAAAAACAAAACTTTTTAAAAAGTTATTTCAAATAGGTGTTGCAATAAGGTAATTAAAAAAAACCGGCCAAGTGCGAGTCAGAACCGCACACATAGGTTTTCGTAATTCGTCCCATCATACTAGATGGCGCTAGTTTCTTGACGTTTCAAAAAAAACACGTTTTTTTGTATGGAGACTAACTTTTTCAAATTTTTCGTGTTTGTTGTTATAGCGGCAATAGAAATACATCACATGTGAAAATTTCAACTGTCTAACTATCACGGTTTATGAAATGTAGCCTGGTGACAGACTGACAGATGGACGGACAGCGAAGTCTTAGTAATAGGGTCCCGTTTTTACCCTTTGGGTACAGAACCCTAAAAAGGTACCCCAAAAAGATATTTCAAAAATATTTCATTTTTAAATGAGTTATCTATGTTTCTATCTTTCATTAAATATTTTTTTTTGCCTCGCGCGGAACGCTTCTGGCTCCACCCTACTCAGAGCTCAGCCTTTGGCCTCGCATGGAGCGTTTCGTACTTCCCCCTACGCGGAGCACGGCCTCCGGTCTCATGTTGCCTTAGCCTTCGTGACTGAAAAAACGTAACCTACCTTCGTAATTTGCTTTGATGCACACATTTGTTGCCTTTACTTACCTACTCACCTAATCTTTATCAATCAAGTAGATAAACGCCTTGTTAGATAATAATGTCTGAAGACAGTAAAAAAATAGTATTACAATTAAATTAAGAAACGCAGTTCAATAAAAGATAAAAGGTGTGCAAATTACGGTCACAGGGACGTTGTACAGAAACACCTGACACTTTTTATTTAACGCTTGTATAAATTTTACTTCAAATTTCCACACCGAGGAGGGCCTTAAGTATATGAAAATCGATTCTTAGGAGTAAAGTCCAATATACTTCAAAAAGATATTTCAAAAAACGTATTTCAAGTAGGAACTTATTTCAAAAAGATATTTCAAAAAGTATTTCAAAAATGGTGACTCGTAAAACTAGCAAAGAAAAACATGTTGCGAATACCAAATAGTGAGCGTTTTTCTTATTTTGATTCTCTACCACGCCAAGGCAAATAAATATCGTTGATATTCCAGCAAATAAATAAATATATTGTATTGTATTGTAAGGATGGCGACACGGTCGTTCTTTAATTCACGTTCCTATTTGCGCATGGTCTTTCTGCCATTTGAATTTAAACTTATCCCGTGCAAACAAAAAACTTAACTGGCTTAAATAGGGTGACTTTTAATTAGTTATTGATAGCAAAGGATATGAATGTACATATACTCGTGATTGCAAACAACTTTCCCAAAGAAACTATATGTCAAATATGAAAAACAAAATGTTGGTCCATTTTTGCCGATTTGATAACTTTATTATGTATCGAGGACCAAATTTTGATGTGTAACATCTTTGCTCTCGCTTTCCTGCAATTTGTGGGAGTGATTTCGTGAAATGGGACGGAAATGTGTAACAGGAAATGCGAACGTTTTTTAATTCTCGAAAACTAAGGTTGTCATAGCCATGCCGCCTTGTGTGATGGCAAAGGCAAAGATGACATACTACTATTCGAAGGGTCGGTCCGTGAATGTACGACCCGATAATTAATTAATTTCATAAGTATTTTGTCACATGTTACACATCATATGCGAGTACTGTAGGTCTCGTTTTTTTTCTGATTTGACATATAGTTTCTTTGGGAAAGTTGTTTGTAATCATGAGTACATCCATGTCTTTTGTTATCAAGAACTAATTAAAAGTCACCTGTATAACTTCACTGAGTAAAATGAACATAAAAAAACTTTTATGTTGTTTTTTACGAGCTGATGAACTTTTTAGCACACACGAGAAGAAAAACATTCACAAAGTCGAGAACGAAACGTAATAATCAAACAAACGTCACAGTTGACATGACAACCAAAACAAAAGTGTTGCAAAGTGTAAAACCAAAAACTAAAATAATTTTATCTCTGTTACCGATATTTTAATAATTTCTCAATTTTCCTTTGTTATTACTTTTTTTCTGTAAAAAGTACTATTGTGGACTAATTGTTTTCTCAGATTTTTTTCTAATAGATCAAGAAAAAGTTTTTGTTTTACATGTGGTATTTAAAGAGACATCTAGTTAGCTTGGGCAGGAAACGTACATCAGTACTCAATATTTTAGGGTAGTAACTTTGACTTAAACTTTCTTTCAGATAACATTAGACAGAAGGTGAAATAGAAGTCAAAAGGTTATTTACCCTCTCAACTGTCAAGCTATCATAACTCCCACCCTCCCTGTGTGTCGCAACCGCCAGATGGACAGTGACAGACAGGGGTTCTGGGCGCGCTATTGTTTACTTTTATTAGATTTTCTGTGAATCTAAATGGAATATTGTGTATTTCCATATAAAATAATAATCTAAATTAGAGTGTTTAAAACATTAAAATAAAAGAACAATAATTCTTTACTAAATATTTAGACCATTTAAGTAACAAAAAAATGCCAAAAAAACAGTCACAAAAAAGGCCATAGTTTGTAGGAAAAGTTTTCACAGAAAATCAGAAGTATAAGTTATTATAAGTAATTAAAATAAATGATTACGTACCCTGGCATCGTTTTCACCGCAAATCTTTCTCAGAAACACAGAAACAACAACGTAAATTGTGCGCACATTCACTCGCGATTTGAAATACGAGACATGAATTTTGAGTGAAGTTTCTCTGAATATTTTTGTACTGTAAGTGTCACTAATAATTGGCCACAGAGGTAGCCAACTTCATTCCCATTCATTTCCTAGCTTTCTATTGGTTCATAAGCAACCTTTGATTTAGTTTAGGCGCTAATTTGAACCGCCGTAAATCGTTCCGCCTGGCGACCAGCGACAGACAGGGGTTTTTCATTTTGCCGCCAGGCGGAATGCGACAGACGAGTGGTTATGGTGTACACTTTCCTTATTTTACCTAAGAATATTCACAAAAAAATAAAGTAGGCATATTTCGTTTTTATTTCATTAGAATAACACAATAACTAATGTAATTGTTAACTTTCGATTTTTGTTGTGGTTAAATGTTATTTTAGTAAATAAACCTACATAAACCAACATATTATCGTGTGATTTGTCCCAGAATATTTATTTATTTATTATTTATTTATTAATAAAAGTGTGTACATTAAAACACCTAAATAATCGGCAGTCTGCAAAATTTAGAATGTTGATATCTGTCAGTCAACCTGCAGTACCAAAGAGAATATAATACACTACGTCACATTTTATTTTTATAACTTTCACCTTTTATTTACCTTCTAAATGGGAAATCAACGTTTCTGCAGTATGTTCCCCTCTGTACTATGTTGTAAAAACAACAAACTCAAACTATTGATTGGTGTAAGGCTAAAGTGGAGTGCGTTTTTACTTATAAATTGATGAAAGTACGTATCAGAGTTTGTCTGCTAAGTTTATCGTAAAGGACTAAATTGTGATATGAAATTCCCGCCACAGTTGTTAATAGTCACCTAACTTAATAAAATGTTTACAACCTCTGCTTCTGCGTTACCTTGATTTCACCTTTTGTCTAATGTTACGAAGTGTAGGTGTTATTATATTAGACAGCTTGGCACAGTTTTACATCATTTCGGAAGATATTATTAAGCATATATAATACTACTCTTTGTTATTAAATAAAGTAATCTGAGATAGTAATATTAGGTCATCTTTGCTTACGTCCGTGTTCAAAACGCGGCTTTCAAAGATGACCGCACTAAAAATAACAAATCATACCTTTTTTTAATAAAAATTTTAGTGTGTTTGACTGACTGCAACTCACCTGATGGTAAATGGTAAGTAATGAACTGATGATGCAGTCGAGGAACATTACTACTACCTACTTAGCCTGCGGTGACAACTGACAAACCTCCTTTAAACTCTCAACTAAGAAGCTCATACTCAACAAATATATGTATAGACTGTCTAAAACTTAACCCTCATTTTTTCGTAATCGGGTAAAAAGAACAGAAATCTTATGAATGGGTTTATGTATGTACCACTCATCATGCTATTCTATGTAGGTACTGAACTACTGAAACGTCAGCAACGCAGTGACTTATATCCTCTTTGACGTCAGCGCCAGGTGAAATAATTATTAATAACGTCATGAGAGAATTGTGGCGATTTCAATAACAATTTCCGATATAATCATGCTTAATTGAATTAAAACATTCCATAATGGATCCTAGTAATCGTCCCAGAAATAGTGAGTTGGACAGTTTTCGAAATGATGAAAGTGGACTTGATAGGCCTCGAATGAGGCGTCAATCTGGTGGCTTCGTAGACCTGGGAAATGAATCTCCGTACGGCAGCGGAGGCCACCAGGCGTCTGGCGCCAATGAAATATTCGCTGACATCCAGGTAACTAACTACTGCCGTTATTCCTTTATACTTGTAGGAAAAAGAGCATCTTTCTTTGTGCCAACACCATAATATGTTTTCCTTGGCTTTCCTTTTTTTGCGACTTGCAGTCTTGACTAAAATAAACATTGAGGGCTGATGACTAGGCAGCCTATGAGAAAAGTTCTATTACCTGAGAAACCCACACGCAAACAAAGGACAATGGGCATTTGTGGGCTATGGATATAAATAAAGGCAAATGAAAGTATTATTACTTAGGATTGTATTTCATTTTTATGACTTTTTATTGCATTATATCAAGACATAGAGTAACATCGTACAAATAAATATATTGTTAGTGTGAATATGTGCAAAAAGTATTATTATTAACTTCAAAAACTCTTGATACTGATTTAAAAAAAACATTAATATTTATCGATATATTTTTTCTTTATTTTTATTTTTTGTATATTTAGTTATACAGGGTGGGAAGGAGTATACCGACAGATTTTAACCAAAGATTCTAATGCCTATTTAGACAAAAAAAAGTAATATAAACATGGGCAAGTAAAGCCTAATTTTCGAGATATTAATTTTTTAAATAATTCACAAGTTCAAAAAATCTCAAGGGTAACACGCCCTTTTTTGTTCATCATTTTTCTGTTGTTTGCATTGATGTTTGTAATTAAAAGATATCATTGTTATACTTGTGTGTAGAGATGTGGTGGTATGGAAGCCTCGGTGCATGAATGTGACTCGCACTTAGCTGGTTTTTATCTTTTTTTGCGACTATTTGATAATTTATTTTTAATCAATGATAATTTATTTATTTCAAGGGTGATGTTCCGTGGTGGAAATCAAACTTCTTTATCTCGCAGCCAGTTCTATTCGGCACATGGGACGGAGTATTCACCTCATGCCTTATAAATATATTTGGAGTAATAGTTTTTCTACGGTCGGGATGGATAGTTGGACAAGTTGGTCTTGTTAATGCAATATTAATAGTGTTTTTTACTGGTAAGTAAGAAAAAATGTTCATGATAAGTATTAAAATTTCTGTTTGTAAATGGCTCAGAAAGCATCAGTGGCTCAACCGGTAACGACTCGATCTTTCTAACCAGAGGTATCGGGTTCAAATCTGGACGGCCAATGTACCAATGAGTTACCAAACTTACGTACATATACTTACCGATTGCTTTAAAGGTGAAAGAAAACATCATGAGGAAACCAGCACAAGTCGACCATCCCGCACTGGGCCCGTGTGATCGACTAAGGCCTGATTGCCCTAATTCAGGGTAGGCTCGAGCCCCTCGGTGGGGACGTGTATGAGCTGATATGGTGAAGTATTCAAATTAAATAAGTGAAATGTAATTAAATCTGGGAGCACTGAAGTGCCCCCATCAAGATGAGCCAAAGGAAATGGGGCACTACGTATCTTTTCTGGAAGTATTTCGTCGTATTTTCGAACCGTCCTAGCTTCGGTCCAGATGATGATAGAAAGCTGAAATTTGCAGGATGATGATGTCCTCAATCTGAAAATTAATTATCTAGCTTTTATGTTTTCAGATTTATTGATTTCTGAAATACATTGATTTTGTGACTCACTAACAGACTCACTGATGATCATCAAAACCTGTAGGGTACTTCTTGAAGTCGATAATGGGTTAGAAAATTCATGTAAATAATGGAAAAATTAAGTATTCGGTAACTTTCCTCCTCTAACCCCTCATATTGGGGATGCATATCTGTACAGTCTACATAAATAAAAGTATTGTGGAACTGTCATAGCTTTGGTCTGGATGATGTTAGAAAGCTGAAATTTTTAGAATGTGATGTCCTTGGCTAGAAAAATTTAAAAATCTGAAACTTTCCTTCCCTTACCCCTCTTTTTTTTTTATTCCCAATTGGTAAACCCTTGACAACATCTCACCTGGTGGTAAGTGGCTCGTTTAGGGGCTGCATATCATCAAAACCTTCAAAGTATGTACATAAGAAACATATTTTTGAATCATCCATCATAGCTTTGGTGCGGATGATGCTTGAAAGCTGAAAGTTTCAAATGTCTTTTTTTTATCCACAATTGATAATCCTTTGGCATCATTTCACCTTTCGGTAAGTGACGATGATGACGAAGATGGAAGAGAGTTTACCAAGATTCCCCAACGCAATGGAGATCTGGCCATCTATCTTCAAGCCATCAACCATTGAACACATATATGATGTTTGGCGGCAAGACTTAGATAAAATGGTGGTAGCTAGCCAGGCGGGATAAGACAATGCCCTATCACCAACCAAACCGATTCTTACAAAGTTGACCCCGCAGGGAATCGAACCTGCGATCTCCTTGTGTGAAGCGAATGGACTAACCATAACCCCACGCCATGTCTTAGGCAGACATATCAAACATACCAAGAATCAACTATCTAGTCTAGCTTTTATGGTTTCACATTTATTGATATCGAAATACGTCGATTTTGTGACTGATTGATATTGGGTGCAAGAAATTAAATCCCACCAAAAACATTTCATGTAAAGTTGCTTGCCAAGACTCACAAGTTCATAATGTGTTTACTGTTAAAAAGATATAAGATCCCTAGTAGAGCCAAGCCCTTAGCTGAGCTCCGATTTGTGCTGCGCAAACAAATAACACTACATATAAGCCCTGATTCTACAAACTCTGCATCTTAAAAAAAAGGTGGCTTGGTCGTTTCGTTCTACAAACTACATCTTAAAAAATAGGTGGCTAAGTCGTATTGTGTTTGTCGCACAAACTGTTCCGTATTGAATTATATGTTATGTCCTGTAATAGTTTCAGAAACATGAAATGGTCGGGCACTTGGAGCTATTCCATCAACTAGGGGCTCAGCTCTATTAGAGACTCTTGAAACTTGAAACTTATGAGTCTTGACCTTTACATAAAACGTTTTTGGTGGGATGGGATACATATTTTATTAATGAATGATTACCACATTTGAAAAAAATTTGTGATATACATATAGTGGTACAACAATATAATATGTTATATTGTTGTACCACAATCAAAAACAGTTTGAATTTTTTGATTTCACTATACATTTTTTTTATTGGTTTTACATTAAAACATTTCCATCGATACATGATATAAATTGGGTGGATATAATTAACATAACCTGGTGAAGATCGCGGGAAGCCGATGGATGCGGGCAGCGCAGGACCGGTCGTCGTGAAAATCCTTGGGGGAGGCCTTTGTCCAGCTGAGCAGTGGACGTTTTTCGGCCTATATGATGATGATGATGAAGATCTCATTTTCTTCTAAGTACTTAATACAAAAAAGCAATTTTAAAACAAAAACACAGTAAAAGTTTTTGTGCCGATTATTTTAAAAACATGTAACAATTATGTATGTATTGGAATTACTTTAACATGAAAACAATAAAATATATTTAATTAACTAAAAATTATAAACCGGATTGCATAAAAACTGAATCCTATGGCACTCACGGTTTGAGGCGAACCAAATAATTAAATGACCTCTTTTTTTTGGCTAGTTGAGTAAAACTGTATCCTGTGTCACTCACGGAATCAAGACAAATCTAACGACACCTCGCACTCCAAAATCCATCAAGCCGTTTAGGCTACAGAGCGTGCCCAAGAAATAAAAACATGCATACTACATACATACATACATACTACATACATACTACATACATACATACTACATACATACATACTACATACATACATACTACATACATACATACTACATACATACATACATACACTCGAAAATACATAACCCGCAGCAGTCGGGTAAAAAACGAAAGTTTTTAAAATTATTTATTTAAGATGACAACATAAAATTGAAATATCTTGCAGTACAATATATAGTACATTGTAAAGTTTTCGAGTGGCGACCACGCACCGGAAAACGTAGTCCCACTCGGTGGACGGACGACCTGGTGAAGGTCGCGAGAAGCCGCTGAATGCGGGCAGCGCAGAACCAGTCGTCGTGGAAATCCTTGGGGGACGCCTATGTCCAGCAGTCGGATGTTATGATGATGATGACATTGTATAGATAATTGACTCCAATTTACCTCTTCTGTTCCCCCCTTTTAAGGTCCGCCACTCATTACAAGTCACCTATGTATTGAAAATAATTCAAAAATATTTTTTTTTACAGTTTTTGTAGCGTTAATCTCAGTGTTGTCATCAATAGGCATTTGTGAAAGATGCAGAATAGAAAGTGGAGGGGTCTACTTCTTGCTGGCCCACACCCTGGGCTCGAGGCTGGGTGGAGCGCTCGGCATGGTATACTGTTTTGGACAGGTAATTTTTTTTTTTTACAATAGCCTTTGGCATTAACTCACATGATGGTAAGTGACGATGGTGCAGAAGACGGAAGCGGGTGTATACCTTATACCAATAAAAAAAAAAGCAAAAGGTATACAAAGGTACTATGGAATTGACATTTGAAACTGTCAATCCATCCTGAGTTTGTTTACATTGTGCTTTGTTTTGATTGTTATAAGGTATAGATTCTCCATATCATTCATTTCATTTCATTTATTTATCGTTTGCAATCATGTACAAAAATAAGGTATTAAAATAATGTAAATATAGCTGGTACATGGGCACTGCTAGGGCATGGCAAACAGGATAGGTAAATTGTAATAATGTACAAATGAGAAGAGACCAGAAGATAGTTACGAGATAAATGGTTAAATGGTTTTATAAATAAAAATATATATAATTTTACTTTAATGTTTTATCGTCCAAAAATTCTTTTATACTATAGTAACATTTAGATATTAATAGGTTTTTTAGGTTGTAAAATTTTTTAGTATTTCCTTTTTATTTTAAAGTTTTTGGGAGTTTGTTATACACTAAGATTGACCTATAATCAGGGCTGGTTTTGTAGATTTCCAATATTGGTGTAGGCTGTACTAACAGGTGATGTCGACGCGAACTACTACAGTATTCATATTTACTTAAACTTTATGGACATAGCTAGTGCTCCATTGCAATCGAGACTGGCTATCTTTTCTTTAAGCCGGAACACATCAATGCTGTTAACATTGATATTTGGGGGCAAGGCTTAGATAAGATGGTAGCCAAGCGGGCTTAAAAAATGCCCTACCATCAACCAAACCTAGTCTTACAAGTTAGACTCTGCCGGGAATTAAATCCGCAATCTCATGGTGTGAAGTGACTGGACTAACTACTATGCCACGAAGGCAGTTAATTTCAGTTTTACCATGATATGCATATGTCGTGGCCATATCGTTGAAATTGGTCAGATCATGAAATGGCTGACCGGATAATGTACAGATCATGAATACCCGGACGGAATTGAGTTGAGCGAGCAAAGCGACCTATAATAGGTTCGTTAGGTTTGACGATGATACTGTCAAAGAGCCTCGCAAGCTAGGCTCCCCCCTGGGTGGAGAAAAGAAGGCAGTTAGGTTAGGTTAGGTTAGCATGATATGCTTGGCTATTTCATGATCTGATCAATCCATTTCAAGATCTGGCCAATTCTACGACGGCCATTTCATGATCTGACCAATTTCAACAATATGGCGAAATGGCAAGGGCCGCTACCTCCTGTCCGGGAGGTTATGGTTCGAATCCTGCCACGTACCAATGTGTTTTTGAATTTCGATTTCATATGTACGAGTACGTTTATCCGACGCTCTTACGGTGAAGGAAAACATCGTGAGTAAACCTGCACACGCCTGCGAAGAAACTCAAAGGTTGTGTGTGAAGTCGACCAACACGCACTGCGCCCGCGTGGTCGACTAAGGCCCAATCGCCCTAATTTTCAGGGTAGGCTCGAGCCCCTCGGTGGGGACGTATGTGAGCTGATACGATGACGATGATGCTTACATTCATGTAAATGAAAAACCTTTATGATTTTATTTCTGAGTTTGATCACTAGGAGGTCGCGGGTTCGATTCCGGTGGGGTCAACTTGTAAGACTCGGTTTGGTTGGTGGTAGGGCATTTTCTAAGCCCGCCTGGCTAGCTACCACCATCTTATCCAAGTCTTGCCGCCAAGCATCAATGTTAACAACATTGATGTGTTCCGACTTGAAGATAACATAGCCAGTTCTCCATTGCGTTAGGGAATCTTGGTAAGCCCGCTTTCATCTTCGGCATCATTGTCACTTACCATCAGGTGGGATGATGCCAAGGGCATAGCAATACGGTATTTCACTACTAGTCATTTGAATAACTTTTTATCAACTGTCAAAAACGAAAGTTTGTTCTGCAACTATTCGCGTTACTGACATAGTGATGTCATAAGTGCCTTAGTCTTTAACGAACTAATTTATTGTTTTTATCAAATATAAAATTAAAAATAGCCTATTGTGAATTTAAAAAAATAATAAAAACTTATAAATCATTTTTTTCAGGCCGTTGGCTGTGCTTTAAATGTGTTTGGTTTTGGTGAATCCATGGCAAGTTTGATACATTTTGGAGATGCTCGTTGGTACGCTGTCGCCGCGCTAGTTTTGCTGGCCACTATAAACGTGGCGGGTGTCAAGTGGGTCATTAAACTGCAGTTTGCTCTGCTCCTGATCATCCTCTTGGCGGCGCTGGACTTCTTTGTCGGCTCCTTTACTACCGAGCCTGGTAAGAATGTTAATGTGGTATTTTTAACCAACTTCTTTTTTTTATTCTTTTTATTCACAATTGGTAAACCCTTGACAACATCTCACCTGGTGGTAAGTGACGATGTTGCCAAAGATGGAAGTGGGTTTACCAAGATTCCCCAATGCTATGGGGAACTGGCTATCTTATCTTCGTGCCGGAACACACCAATGATATCAACATTGATATTTGGCGGCAAGACTTAGATAAGATGGTGGTAGCTAGCCAGGCTACTAAAACTTCACAAAATATAGACTTCAAAAAAGGATATTTTTTTTAATGTGTGTTCGCGGATAACTTCGTCGTTTATGAACCCATTTGGATGATTCTTTTTTTGTTGGAAAGGAGATATCCCAAGGATGGTACCATGATAAGCAAACTAGGATCTGACAATGTCATCCCAGAGAAATCGAGGGGAACCTTAGTTTCCGGTTTGAAGTCGGTTTAACACAGATCTTATTCATAACCTTTGTGTAAATTGAAAAGGAACTCAGGCATTTTTTTGTCTTAAATATACATGGTGTAAAAAAATTGGTGAAGGACCTGTTAACTAGGGATTCTACTCATCTTACTGAGCAACTTTCCCCAAGGAATAAAGAAATTCGACGCTCCATACAAAAAATGCACAAAAATCGATCAGCGATTTTAGCAAACTTGTAGAACTAAAGTTGTTCATTTTCATGAGTAAGAAGCCCTGTTTAACGGGACCTGCACCAATTTTGTTACAACCTGTATGTATTTATTTCAAAACCAATTATAGACATTTTCTATACAAATAAATAAGAGTCCGCGTGCATACTTACGAACTGCGACGCTGAATCTACCCTTATTTTTAAACTAATTTCATTTTTATTGTATTTAAAATATAGCGTGACATCACACCTCTAGGTGTTTTTTAAAGATTTTATTTAACTTGCAATGTTTGTATGTGTGTATGTATGTATGTTTAGTTCAAATCGTGCGATCGATTTTAGAGCGACTTCCACGGGTCCGATTGAACTGAAATTTGGAATGAAGTATATTCCCGGTGACAATAGATTCTTTTGGTATTTTGAAGTAGTTGATCTGATGATGAACTCTGGAGGTGAAATCAAGGTCCCAGAATCATCTTTAATTTTCAATAGAATCGTATGAAACCTCAGATTAAAAATAACTTAGGTATATTGGGTTTCGTTCAACAATCATTACAAAAAGTGGGGTAAAGCTTGTTCTTATGCATCTTACAATTTAAGATAAAAAAAAACACACCGTTCCAAATTCAAAAAAGACATTTTATTTTTGATCTGAGTATGATCGTTTTTTTTTTTAATTTGTAACGGTGTATTTATATATTCATTTGAGCATTTGACTTTTTTTAACATAAAAACTCTTTTCAAATAAAAGCATGTAACAAAAAGCATTTAGGTTTGTCGAAAATCATGAAATTTTCCTATGAATAAAACTAATTAGGTATATCAGTTTTTAAACATATGGGCCTTTTCAAAACTAAAGTCGAGAAAAAAATTATCACATTTTTTTTTAATTTTTTAAAAAAACATTTTGATTTTTTAAAATACGTTGACCAATACGCACATTTTGTCACTTAAATCATTACTATACCTACCCTAAATGTTTTCAGAGTAACATTTTCGCCAAAAAAATGGTATTCAACGTTAAAATCATTCTTTTACCACAAATCATTGTTATTTACACAGTCGAACGAGACCTATGTTGCGTAGGGATCTTCGGTTGTCAGAAATGTTGTATTGATGTTTGACATCTTGCCTCTCGCTTTCCTGCAATTCAAATGTATTTTGCTTAAAAAAATAAGATTAAAAAATAAAAATAAAATGTTTATTAGGTCACTTGTAGCAACATCTCAAAATAGAGGTTGAGACCTCCTTTTAAGTTTTTATGTAAACCTGTGTCAGGAAGACTCGCACTTCCATAACAAGAGTCTGATAATAAGCAATGTGAACATATATAAACAAAATATTAAGCAAACAAAAAATTAAAAATAGCTTGTGTATCTATGTTTTGTGTTTAATTTAAGTGTATGGTAACGAAGTTTGAGTGTGCTGTTTGTATACATTGATATACATACAAAATAGATACAGTAGTCCCCACACTATGCTGAGTCTGTATCGTGGAAACCCATTATATATAACTGATGCCAATTTATAAGGAACAAAGAGAATAATTTAGAATTTAGAGCATGCATTGAAATCTAGACTCTGCAGAATAATTTAAGTAGATAATGAAAAAAAAAAGTGGAAATGATATTTTTTCTTTATTTTTCTATGCCATTTGCCAATTGATTTTGTACTTATTTAAGATCAAAACAAGAGTCTGTTGGTACAGAGAAAAAAGCCAGAAGTCGAAATTTTTTATTTCCCATAAATAATAATTTGGAAAGGATTTTGTTTTTTTCTGACTTCTTGTACTATAACTTAACCCAGCTTTTTTGGAGCTTATAAACGACTTTATAGTCTTATGATATTGTTTAACTAAAAAAGGATCGATTTAGAATCAATCCATCAATTAACCTAGAATTTTCAAAATTATTTTCTTACAAAACATACTTTTAAAAAAGTATTTAAATTAAATTTTACTAACTTTTCTGTCCGACTTTCATCCCATACAATGACATGAGCTTTAAACTAAACAAGATTTTTAAAAATATCTTTCTGATTTCCTATTTTTAGACACAACTCACATTACTATAAAAATAACTATGCCAAAATTTTGTTTCCATTGCATTGGGGAATCTTGGTAAGCTCGCTTCCATCTTCGGCATCATCGTCACTTACCATCAGGTGAGATGATGCCAAGAGCTTACCAATTGTGAATAAAAAAAAGACTTAATGATCGCATGAAGACAATTTTCCATTATCACCTATGGTTTAAGACTTCCCCGTACTGTCCCATATATACATATTAAAGTCACTATGCCACTCTTAGCTCAGAAACCAGTATTATTAAAAAAATAATTAAATGAGTATTTTTTATTTAGAATTTATCATTAATTTTAATCACTTTCACTGCTGGACTAAGTATCTTCAGAAACGTCGCCTACATTAATAATTAAAGAACGAACGAGATTCGCGGACCCCGTGCAGATGTAACGTCGGCGGCGCCGCGATTGGACTCAGGGCGGCCCCTTTGACACAACCGTTTGACGCGAGCCGGCAGCGGCGAGCGGCGTTTATGAAAGGTGCAGCTAATCCAACGAGCGAACTTTATTTTAGGTGCTGAATTTAAAGGGTGGCTTGGTGGCACTTTAGCTAACAACACATTGCCATTCTACAACAGCACTGGTTCAGACAGCGAACAGTATTCTTGGTTTAAATGCTTTGGAATATTCTTCCCAACAATCACTGGTATACTTGCTGGAATCAATATGAGCGGTGATTTGAAGAATCCATCTGCAAACATTCCTAATGGCTCCTTAGCTGCTATTAGTACTGGGTAAATATAAAAAAATTGGCAAAGTGCGAGTCTGACTCCCGCATTAAGGGTTTCGCGCCATAACCACATTGCGTATTGGTCCTCGGGCCACCAGGTTTTTCGCTGTGCCGGTGGCTCGAACACGCTTACTAGAATTTGCTCCCCTCACGCGGGCATTACGAATTCTTAACCCGGCGCCAATGACGTGTAAAAAATAACGCGGACGATGACGCTGAGTCAATATGACCCGAAGTTTTTTTTCTTAATTATCTGGTTATCTGCTGGATTATAACAAATCTAAATATATATAATTCAAAGGTGACTGACTGACTGACATAGTGATCTATCAACGCACAGCCCAAACCACTGGACGGATCGGGCTGAAATTTGGCATGCAGGTAGATGTTATGACGTAGGCATCCGCTAAGAAAGTATTTTGGGAAATTACCACGGGAACCGCAAAAATCGGGATCTGCGCGGGCGAAGCTGCGGGCATCCACTAGTTTAATACAAAGTAAGAACTATTGCATGACCATGAAGTCATTGTAGTACCAAGATGTTTAAGTTAATTTAGACATCAAACTATAATTTGGTTTTAATGTAACAACCTCAAAAGGGCAACTAAAATAATTTCTCTTCTGGAACTAAAAATGTATGGAGCTGTAGCCGTTTTATTCAAGAAAAGGGATTTTACCATTCTTCACTGGCGCTTGCTCACTACACTATGGTACAAATCATATGAATGAGTAAGACTCGCACTTGGGCGGTTATTATTGTTTTTTGTTTTATTTGTTTTACTTTAGGTTTTGAAGAATCCCCGGCAGATGCCAGGCTACCAAACCCAACGACCGGAAAACGTAGCGTAGGCAGGCTTCCCACGCGGTGGACAGACGACCTGGTTAAGATCGCGGGAAGACGATGGATGCGGGCAGCGCAGGACCGGTTGTCGTGGAAATCCTTGGGGGAGGCCTTTGTCCAGCAGTGGACGTTTTTCGGCTGCATGATGATGAATTTAGTTTTTACTACGATCACATCAAGTTTCAACAAAATAATCATATAATAGGGGATCGGACTGCATCAAAAATAAATTCTAAAATATGATTTCCTAAATTGCTCTCCTCATGAAGTTTCAAAAAACCTTACTCGTTTTGTTTTTCCATCACGTCTTCAATTTTTAACTGACCAAATTCACAAAATAAGTTCGTCAACGACGCTAAAAATCTATGACGTCACTTGTGGGTATTTTAAACATTTTTAGAACAAAATTTCGTTTTGACAGATCATAAAGGTCTTAAATGACTAGCAGTCCCATCCCCTAATACTCTTCTTACAAATTTTAATACTTCATTTATGCATTTATGTTACAGAACATTCCTCTATCTAATGTTTATAATAACATTAGCAGCAACAGTCACTAGAGATGGCCTCCGT
The DNA here is from genome assembly GCA_947284805.1 of Coleophora flavipennella. NCBI lineage: Eukaryota > Metazoa > Arthropoda > Insecta > Lepidoptera > Coleophoridae > Coleophora > Coleophora flavipennella. The sequence continues at coordinate 3,183,217 of OX369292.1, forward strand.
GACAACTTGTCAATAACAGCTGATATATCTGCTGTCAAAGTGTTGTTGCTCGCGGGCCTGTATGTGAGTTCTATGAGCTCGTGCCTCGGCGCCATGTACGGGACTCCCCGCGTGTTGCAGAGCATTTCTAATGAGCATGTCATTCCGGGGCTAAACATCCTTGGACACGGTGTAAGTATTGGATAAAGGATTAATATAGGTATTGGATTAATAGGTCATCTTCGTTGCCATGTGTATGGCAATAAAAGGACTTGACTGTGGTCAATAATAGGTCACCTTTGTATCTCTACGTATTAACATTACGAAATTGTTTTGGTGTACTTTAAGTGTAAATAAATAAATAAAATGACGTAATAAAGTGGCGTTACCGAAACTAGTTTTCCATACAAGCTGTTTTTAAAATGGGTGGTGGGGGATATGCTCCCATTACTCGGACCCCTTATAATAAATCTTTCAGATCGTATTGGATAGTGAGACTTTTGACCCCGGTAGACTCAGCTTTGAATTTGACCTTGAAATGACCTTGCCCGGTTGCCCTCCTGGTTTTTATATTTGTTAACGCCAAGTTTTACGCCCTCTACGTGCTTAATATACGCCTTGATCCGCCCTAATACTCCAACATCCCCCTGATCTCGAAGGCTGTTTGGGTATCGAATTGGGATAGGCATTGCCCCGTCGCTTAACTTCCTTGGAGAGGTTATTTTAGCTAGTGCGATCGCAAAAATTCCTAGCGGGATTCCTTTGTTTCTACCACATCCCCCCACAAATTCCCCCCCCCCCCCCTCGACATATAGACAACAGTTTAGAATAGGTCATCTTCGTTGCTGTGATCGATAATAGGTCATCTTTGGTCCCACGTAAACTCAACCATGAATTATCGGGTCGTACATTCACGGGCCGCAACCATTATTTTCGGTCCCACTGTAACTCAACCGTGAATTGTCGGGTCGTACATTAACCGGCCTGGCCTTCGATCTCGCACTAGGTGGTATGACCATGTTTCCTTAGCCTTATTCGTGACTTAAAAAACGTTCGCATTTCCTGTTGCACACTTTGGTCCCTTTTCACGAAATCACTCCCACAAATTGCAGGAAAGCGAGAAAAGATGTTACACATCAAAAAAACGGATAGGCCTATATTAATGAAACTTTATACGTACAGATACTTAATTAATAATGTAGGGAGTCTATTGTTCACATGTAATGTAGGGAGTCTATTGTTCAGATGTAATGTAGGGAGTCTATTGACTATTATTTTTAAAGTAGTATTGTCACTGAATAACAATGATTTTAATGTTTTCATAGTAAATTTAAAATTCGCTAAACTTTAAAATAAAGTATTTTGAAAATGTAATCAATACACCACACATACTTCCTCTTATTCGTGAAGGTCTTGCTGGATGCGGGCAGTACAGGACCGGTCGTTGTGAAAATTCTTGGGGAAGACGTTTGTCCAGCAGTGGACGTACTTCGGCTGATATGATGAAGAATAAAATGTTTATAGGTGCTGAATACTCCCTAGAATTTGGTGTACACATCATAATCAAGAAATGTTAACATTTAGTTTAAGTGGGAAACTTAACAAGAGCATCGGTGGCGTAATGGCAAGGGCCGCTACCTCCTGTCCGGGAGGTCGTGGTTCGAATCCTGCCACATACCAATGCGGTGGCGTAATGACAAGGGCCGCTACCTCCTGTCCGGGAGGTCGTGGTTCGAATCCTGCCACATACCAATGTGTTTTCGAATTTTGATTTCATATGTACGTTTATCCGACGCTCTACGGTGAAGGAAAATATCGTGAGGAAACTTGCACACGCCTGCGAAGAAACTCGAAAGTTGTGTGTGAAGGTGACTTGCCCGCACTGGGTCCGCGTGGTCGATTAAGGCCCGATCGCCCTAATTCAGGGTAGGCTCGAGCCCCTCGGTGGGGACGTACATAAGCTGATATGATGGGAAACTAATTTCGGTAAAGCTTTTCAATGGTTGCCAGTTTCGTTGACTAGCATGGGTTTTCTTATGCCTTTGTTCCATTTTTTTTTCGCAGAGGGGCCCAAACAAGGTGCCTATCTACGCCATGGTGGTAGTAGCAGTAGTGACCATAACCTTCATCATCATCGGAGACATCAACAACCTGGCACCCATCGTCACCATGCCGTTCCTTATCACTTACGCTAGCATAGATTACTCATATTTTGCTCTCGCCCAAACTTTTGATTTGCAACATAGACGTGAGTTAAGGTATGATGCTGTTTTTTTTTCTCTAATTTTCTACTTAGTATGTTAACTATCATTTAAGACATGACTAATGGTTATTTTCTCTCTGTTAGCTAACTGTTATGCATTTTAAAGTAAAGTAATTTATTGGGCGGTTTTTAATTTGGTTTGGCAGTAACACGTGGACAGTAATATTTTAGAATATAAGCTGTTATCGTAGAATATAATAGTTATTGGTTGGAGCGACCTAGGATGGATGGGCGGATGGACGGACGGTAGGTCGTATTTTATTTATAAATTAGCGAGGACCGAAGCGACGAGCTATTTCGTTGACTTTGAAGACAGACATACAGGCGCTGACCAATGTCGCTCGTTGCTCTGGACAACTACCACTACCACTTGAAACTTACTGCCCATTTGAGAAAATTTTACCGCCTATTTCCAAGCTGCCGCAGAATCAATTATTAAACTGTCAATGTGTTTTTACAGGAACTGCCCAATTTGCATTTTTAAGATGCACAAAAGGCAACATTTTACTGCCCATTTAAAATAAAGCCCATTTTTAATATTTCTTTCTCATCGTGTGGCACAATTTCCGGATCTAGCGGAGAGAAAGACGGTGGATTAAAAATTCAAAAATCTGTTTTACTTTTTTTCCTTCGAGTGACGAATAGTAACAAATAGGTCATGTGATCGTCCGCAAAACTGACTACGAGATTTGGACGAAAATACACCCTGTATCACTTGTAGATACCAAAAAAGTGTTTTAGATAAAACGTCTGTATGTATGTGTATAAGTTGCGGCCAAACTACTGAACCAATTTTGATGAAATTTTGCATAGAGATGTTTAACATTATTTGCCAGGGGTGCCTTCTTTTTACAAGCTTTTATTTAACTTGCAATGTATATATGTTTGTTAGAATCTTGTAAGTTAAATTTGACCCACTTTCCGATTTCCGATTGAGCGGAAATTTTGCATGAATATGTATATATATATATATATATATATATATATAGCGTGACAATGCAATACTAAAAGCTTGTACCTAAAAATTTTTAGGTTTTTCGAAAATTATATCTTTTTATTTCAAATATATTGAGTGTAACTCCCTTACAAAAAAATATAAATATATTTTTTTTATATTGCGCTAACGATATTTTCAAAATTTTTGTCATCTACAACCCTTATTAACAACTTAAAATATGCCATATGTGGTATATCTGGGAGAACTCTAAAACTTATACCTCCCTTAACGAATTGAAAAGTGTTTTATGCTTTTGCGGTAAGGTATGTTCTCAATGGGGAGTTAAATTTCTTTTATCTGCGACAAAAATACGGAACGAAACATATCGTTTTAGAATATAGTAACCATGTAGATCTTTTTTTTTACGATTGGTAAGACTTTGGCATCATCTCACCTGATGATAAGTGACGATGATGTCGAAGATGGAAGCTGGCTTACCAAGATTCCCTAACGCAGTGGAAAACTAGCTATCTTATCTTCAAGCCGGAACACATCAGAAAGAAGAAAAAAAGAAATGAAGTTTATTCTGCAAAAAAAAGGAAAAATAATTACAATATTAGGTACTTAATATACTCGTAAATGAACTACAGCTAAAGATCTAGACTAAAAACTAAAATGAAATTTTATGCGGAAAAGGTCCAAAACTCAGCATGGTGGTGCTGTGGTTTTATTACTAAAACCATAGCGCTGATATTCTGTCCGGACCTAAAGGAGGGGAAACCCCTCACCGACTTACTAAATCCAGAAAATTGACGCATGTTATGGGCCCTAAACGGTACAATCGAGAACATAACTAATGCCCCCAGTCTGAGGAGCTTCAGGTCGTTACTGAAACGTTGGCTCGTCGAGCAGGCGTTTTATAATATCAACGAATTTTTTTAATTTAAAATTTAATTCCTAGACTACATTATCATTACAGCTCATATACGTCCCCACCGAGGGGCTCGAGCCTACCCTTAATCAGGGCGATTAGGCCTTAGTCGACCACGCGGGCCCAGAGCGGGTTGGTCAACTTCACACACAACCTTCGAGTTTCTTCGCAGGCGTGTGCAGGTTTCCTCACGATGTTTTCCTTCACCGTTAAAGCAATCGGTAAGTATGTACGTAAGTTTTTTGAAAAACTCATTGGTACATTGGCCGTCCAGATTTGAACCCGGTACCTCTGGTTAGATGGACCGAGTCGTTACCGGTTGAGCCACCGACGCTTCGTACGCTTCGTACATATTCGTATGTAACCTATAATTAGTAATTAATGTTGTATAACTTGACATAATATTTTGTGTTTTTGACATTGACATATTTTTTATATTTTTTATTTTATTTTCTATTTTGACATGTAATTAATAGATATAATGAATAAATGGATTATGAATTATGAAAGAAAGGAAAAGGGGTGGGCCTACGAACAAAGCGGACTCACTAATCACATCAATGCTGTTAACACTAACGTTTGGCGGCAAGACTTAGATAAGATGGTGGTAGCTAGCCAGGCGAGCTTAGAAAATGCCCTACCACCAACCAAACCGAGTCTTACAAACTTGAATTCAGCCTTCTGATATGTATGAACTATGAAGCTAATGTATTGAACCATTATGCCACGGACGCAGTTAAGATTCAAATCTAAATATACAGACTAGAGAATTTACAATAGTTTTCAGTTGCTCAAAAGAAATCTTTTATCTTACTTGGAAGTTGTATCTAAATATATAAAAATTAATGCCACTTTTCGTTGTAATTTTATAACTCAAGAACTGCTGGACCGATTTCGCTAATTCTTTTTTGTCGAGTTCGTAATTGTCAGGAGAAGGTTCTTATGTAGGGTAGGATAGGGTAGTTTAGTGTGGTGTAGTGTAGGGTAGTTTAGTGTAGTGTAGTGTAGTGTAAGGCGGAACGTAGTTCGCTGGGACAGCTAGTGCCTATATATATTTTTATCTGTAGTGGTAGTACCAACAACCAAACCGAGTCTTACAAGTTGAACCCACCGGGAGTCGAACCCGCGACCTCCTGGGGTGAAGCGAATGGACTAACCATTACGCCACGGAGGCGGTTAAAACAACAACAACTAACAACCATTTTCCTTCTAGATTTCAGGGTCCTTCTCAAAGAGACACGCAAGTTTACGGCGCCACTGGCAGCGATCTAGACTTGCTCTTCCCTGAGAGAATACGCCACAAAACTGTTGGGGTGAGTGTTCTTATTTCTATATTATATAAGGTGTAACAAAATAAGCTGAAACTGTTTTACCTGGTGAAACTGAACAACTTTCCCCGTGAAACCCATAGTCAAATCGCAAAAACAAATTTGGCTCTCCCTACTAACTCGATCAGCTGATCAGCCAACTTAGTGTGGGAAGTTCAAATTTTTTTTTGAGATTTTGCTATGGGTTTCATGGGGAAAGTTTTTCATTTTCATGGGTACAAATAGTTTCAGCTAATTTTGTTAGACCTTATATATTACTACGGTGAAGGAAAACATCGTGAGGAAACCCGCACACGCCTTAAAGAAATTCAAAGGTTGTGTGTGAAGTCGACCAACCCGCACAGGGCGCGCGTGGGCGACTAAGGCCCGATCGCCCTAACTCAGGGTAGGCCCCTCGGTGGGGACGTATATGAGCTGATGTGATGATGATATATTACTAGCTGTTGCCCGCGGCTTCGCCCCCCCGGATATCAAGGGTGAGCGGGTTTTTTAGCCTATGTCCATCCTAAAATACAATTATATCGGACTAGCTGTTTCCCGCGGCTACACCCGCGTGGACAAAATTTCTATGACCTTTCGAGGGTGCGCAGTGCGCGAGTCGCAAGCGGCTCGCGAGCGTGAGGAAAAAGTTGCCTATGTTTAATCCTCGTCCTAATATGTCTACCTACCAAATTTCAGCCAGATCCGTTCAGTAGTTTTTGCGTGAACGAGTAACAAACATACATTCTTAGAAACTTTCGCGTTTATAATATTAGTAGGATTAGTAGTTTCGAAGATTACCTCCCACAAACGAACATACAAATATTACCTTTATTCCATTATTAGTTATTATAGGCTAGCCGGTACCCCGGCGCGTTCTTATCGTAGAAGAAATAACTTGAAATTTGAATAAGTTATCTTATTTAATTATTATCATACTATACTACACTATACTATACACAGAACAACCTAACAAATTTACATCAAAATCGGATCAATAGTTTACGAACGCGTAGAGCGCAAACATACAAACAATCATTTTTACGAGCTTTTTATTAACGTGTCGTGTTAGGTAGTTAGTTTCGGACGAATCTTGGAAACTAAATTAGAACCACGTCCCTGTTTCCGATTGAGCTGAAATTTTGCATCATAAGTACACGTTAAGTTTGAATAACAATGCATGGTAAGCTAAGTGACGTCATTCTAAATCCAATGTGGCGGACTCTAAAAGACGGCTGGCTACTTATTTTTTTATGCACCCCTATGATATGGGCATCAAATGATAGTGTTTGTTGAGAAGAATAATAGGTAGATACAATAATTTACATTTTTAGGTACAATTATTATTATTATTTTTATTCACAATTGTTAAACCCTTGACAACATCACACCTGGTGGTAAGTGACGATGTTGCCGAAGATGGAAGCGGGCTTACCAAAATTCCCCAACGCAATGGGGAACTGGCTATCTTATCTTCATGCCGGAACGCACCAATGATATCAGCATTGATATTTGGCGGCAAGACTTAGATAAGATGGTGGTAGCTAGCCAGGCGGCCTTAGAAAATGCCCTACCACCAACCAAACAGAGTCTTACAATTGACCCCGCCGGGAATCGAACCCGCGACCTCCTGTGTAAAGCCAGTGAACTTTGCCTCTGAGCTACGGAGGCGGTTAAATATCCAGCTCAGAGTCGTTCTGATGCGCGTCTGTGCTTCATCATATCAGCTCATATACGTCCCCACCGAGGGGCTTGAGCCTACCCTTAATTTGGGCGAAAAATTTAAGCGTTTGTGCTTAATTTGGATTGATTGATTTTCAGGACTTCACGCCATCTCCCACTGACCCCGCCATAATGAACGGGAGGCTGTCCAATGGAGACATTCGCAGACCAAGCGTGAGCGTACATTCCAAGAACAAGAACTGGTATTCACACCTGTGTAACAGATGGCTCTCTCTTTCTGGGGTAAGTTTATCAACCGGCTTAAAAAAGGGTTCCGTGCCCGTTTACCGGGACCCTATTACCATACCCTGGACACTTCATAAAACGGGCCAGAAATGACATTTCAAAAAACTAATGACGGAACAAACAAAATGCCGGCGAAATCCTATACGTTTGGCAACCAAACTGTAACCAATCTGTATCAATCTGGGTGAGGTCGGAATCTAGAGAGCGGCAGAGAGTGTCCATACTGTATGTTAGTACTACTATGTATATTTTGCTATTGCTAAGACTTTGCTGTCCGTGTGTCACCAGGCTGTATTTCATGAACCGTGATAGCTAGACAGTTGAAATTTTCACAGATGATGTATTTCTGTTGCCGCTATAACAACAAATATTAAAATTAGAAAATGTGAAAGTCTCCATACAAAAAACATGTTTTTGTTTTCAACGTGAAGAAACTAGCGCCATCTAGTATGATGGTACCGAACTCTATGTATGCTGTTCTGACTAGCAATTGGTTTTTTTTTATGTACTTAGGTGGGTATGCTACGCGATTTCTTCGGCGATTGTGAACCGATTTTGACGATTCTATTTTTATTCAGTGATAAACATAGATCGGAATAGGTAAAGTTTTTTCCGGCAATTATGTCATAACGTTGTCAATAGTATGGATAAGCTTTTCCGGATTTCCGGATTTGAGGGTCAACAAACAAAGTGAAATAAAAACTTTTTTGGAATCTTCTTCTTATTGTTTATAAATGCATAAATTACTTATTTAAAACAAATTACACCAATTATTATACAATAAGAATTAGTAAATAAACAAATGGGAAAATATATTTGTGCAAGTATTTCTCAATAAAACCTTGCACGCACGGATTAGCATTTTGTTGAGTCTTGAGTTAATTACTTCTAAATGAAAAAAAAAACCGGATACCAGAGAAAATTAAGCTTATCCATGTTGTGCCAACGTTGCAAAAGTGCATGAAAAAACTCTACCTATTCCGATCATTGGTGATAAATGATTATGTGGTCTCATATAAATTTTATCAAAATGTTGCGTTTTTTTGAAAATTACAAGTACAAAAAAATGTAGCCAAATTGTATTTGGTTGTTGTTATTGAAATCGGTTCTTTAACGTGCTTACCGTGGTCAACGGTTGATGAAATTTTTTTTATATTGTAGATAAGTGTAACTGAAGGCAATAGGGCAAAAAGCTTCGGTGGCAACGACCCGGGTCTTCCCGGGTTCAAAATCCGGACGGCCAATGTACCAATGAGTTTTTCAAAACTTACGTACATATACTCTTACTGATTGCTTTAACGGTGCACAAAAACATCTTGAGGAAACCTGCACATCTGATTCTAAATATGTTAGAAGTTGGCGTTGCACACGTCCGTAGGTGTAAATGTAAATGCCCTACACGTGACCACGGGTGATGCTAAGTGCATTACCAGGCAACCACCGTTTGTCCCTTGAATAACACGGTTAATTATACCTCACGATAAGTGAGAGAGAGTGTTATTTCGTATATTTAACCGCCTCCGTGGCGTAATGGTAACGACCATTAGCTTCACATCAGGAGGTCGTGGGTTCGATTCCCGGCGGAGTCTTACTTTGTATGACTTAGTTTGGTTAGTGGAAGGGTATTTTATAAGCCCGTCTGGCTAGCTATCACCATCTTATCTAAGTCTTGCCGCCAAGCATCAATGTAACCAGCATTGATGTGTTCTGGCTTGTAAATAGGATAGCCAGTTCCCCATTGCGTTCGGGAATCTTTGTAAGCCCGCTTTCATCTTCGGCATCATCGTCACTTTCTATCAGGTGAGAAGATGTCAAGGGCTTACCAATTATGGACAAAAAAAGACAAATTCCTTCAAGTTTATGTTTTTGCGAACCGATGTTATCTTAACGAAATTGATTATGAAATAGCTACGGTATTCTATGGTAACAAGTGACTGCAACTATTAAACATTGAACATATTTGAATTCTCATATAACTTTAGTTTTTATAAACCTTGAAACCCACTGAACAGGCAGCAAACGCCTTTATCTCTGATTATTTCAATGCGGTAGTGGCCCAAGTCACTTACTTTTTATGAACTGTCAGAAACGAGGTTTTGTATTCTAAAAATGTTCGAAATAGGTATTGAACTATGGCGTCGTAATTTTTCATTAACGACAAAGTACTAGTTATGTGGTATTGTTAAATTAAAAATAGAAAATTGTATAAAATACCTAATTAGTAAGTTTTTCTGAAAATTCGCACTATTCCACCATTGCGTATTAGAATAAATTAATAATTTTTTTTTACCTAGAAAATACCCTCATTATATCAATCCATATACGTCCCCACCGAGGGGCTCGAACCTACTTAGGGCGAACGGGCCTTAGTCGACCAGGCGGGCTCAGTGCGATTTAGTCGACTTCACACACAACCTTCGAGTTTGTACGCAGCAGGCGTGCGCAGGTTTCCTCACGATGTTTTCCTTCACCGTAAGAGCGTCGGATAAACATGTATATATGAAATCGAAAACACATTGGTACGTGGCAGGATTTGAACCACGACCTCGCGGACAGGGGGTAGCGGCCCTAACCGTTACGCCACCGACGCTCTTGCAAAACGAATAACTTACGAGAAAATGCCCTACTTAATAAATTACACTCCGCCGGGAATCGAACTCGCGACAACCAGATGTGAAGCGAATGGACTAACCATTACGCCACGGAGGCGGCATTCAAGGGCTTTGTTCCAAATTATTCATACTTAGATAATTACGATATTTAATCAGTTATCAATTGTTCCATTGTATGAAGTGCCGTAGGTGTGATATCACCAATTCGTTTGCGCGCAGGTGCTACTGAAACTCCTGCTGATGTTCCTGGTGGACTGGCTGTACGCGCTGAGCTGCCTGAGCGTCCTGTGGCTGCTGTGGCTGTACATCGGCGCCGCCAACCCCGCCGTCAAGCCGGGCCGCGCCGCCGAGTTCCACTTCTTCCACTGGCTGCGGATCGCTTTCTTGCATGCTATTGGGTAATTCAGCACATTTTTCGGATCCCCGTCTGTTTTTGTTTTTTTTTTCCAAATTGGTAAGCCCTTGGCATCATCTCACCTGATGGTAAATGACGGTGATGCCGAAAATGGAAGCGGGCTTACCAAGATTCCCCAACGCAATGGGGAACTGGCTATCTTATCTTTAAGTCGAAACACATACAATGTTGTCAGCATTGATGTTTTTAATAATATGAATTCAGCAATTGACGTTCCGGCCGAGGCCTGACAAATGGTCGTGAAATGACGTTTCTAAAACAAATGACGGAGCAAACAATATCACGGCGAAATCTCATACGTTCAGGAACCAATCTTTATCAATCTGGATGACGAGGGGGTGAGGCCGCAATCTGGAGAGCGGCAGGGAGTGTCCATACTGTATATATATACCTACTTTGCCTGTGTCACACCCCGGACACTCCATACAAACGAGCGAGAAATGATATACATATATATAACTGACGTATCTATAGGCAAGAATGCAGGTAGGGTTGAATCACACCGGCGGTATTGGTCACGAAATGTTTGTTAGTTATTTACTGAATGCAACAGTGTGAATACTAAACTCTTTTTTTTTATACTTTTCGTTGTAAACAAACACCGCTCGAACAAAAAACACCACTTTCCGAATACACCATACACATTATGAGACTAAAAAACATTGTAAATGGTAACTGCGATTTGGACGTATGAATTAACACTGAAAACTGCTATTATTTTGTACATCTTTAAACACTTTTTCCATAAAATTGCGAAATTGATAAAGGATTTTGTCACAGATTAAAAATCAACATGATAATTTTGTTTCTTTGGTGTAGAGATGGGACGAAGTGAATGACTGAATGAATGATTTTGAACTGTTGTTGCGAGGTAAAAATTGGGTCATATTTGATAATTTCTGGCTCAACTGTACAATAGGTTAGGAAACCAGCGGTTTTTGAGTTATGAATTTTTAAAAATTGTATTTTTAGGTATTTTTTGGTCTTTGGGAAGCACTTTAGAACATGCAACACAACAAAAAGGGGGGGATTGGGAGGGGGAGGGGAGGGAGGGTTAGGGAGACCCAATTGAGTCACTCCCCCCCGCGGAGCCCCCTTTTTTGAGAAAATGAATTTTGAAATTGGGATTTGTGAGGTAGTTTTTGGTCGGAAAATCGCCATGCAACACCACAAAAAGTGGGGATTGGGGAAAGGAGGGTAGGGGAGTTAGGGGGACACTCTGGTGTCACTCCCCCCCTGCGGAGCCCCCTATTTTTTGAGAAAATGAATTTTGAAATTGGGATTTGTGAGGTAGTCTTTGGTCGGAAGATCGCCACCGCTTATTATCACTGACTTTATTGAGTTACGAAAAAAAAGCTCACCGACTTTTACGCCTTACGAAAAGCTCTTTTTCTTTCCAGCGTGTCCATTCCATTATCGCTACAGCTTAATAAAAACAAGACTCATCTACTTTCCAGTCTTAAGATAGGTTTCGGAGTCACTTTTAATTTTGACTGATTACGCCCTAGTTAAAGCTCATTTACTTTCCAGTGTTGAGATAAGTTTTTAAGTCGACGGAGCACTTCGGGGCTCCTACTTCTGCGTTCTCATGTTCAACCTAACACTACGACTGTGCGGGGAGGCGAGCGTACGCTCGCCTCCCCGCACAGTCTCCGACCTAACGCATCCGAGTCGCGTTGCTCCGAAAGTCCGAGCTCGCTTCGCTCGCTCCCGCTTCCATTTTCAGGTTTGTTGGGTTACGATATGGGCGGCGGGGGCTAAGCCCTTATTATGAATCTTTGGGTTCAAATTGACTTTAACCTTGACAATCAGTTGAGTCCCCCTAGTTTTCGATTTGTTACCGTCAAGTTTGTCCGTTATCAAGTCGGACCCGCGTGCTTTTCCCATACTCCCACACCCCCCTCGGCTCCCGAAGGTTTGTAGGGGTGCAAAAACCATAAACAGTATAATTATAGGTCATCTTTGTTCGTACATAACCACAAAACTTCAATTTTTTTTTCTCAAAATGGAGGAGGCTCCGCGCATCCTTCTTCATAGGGGTCCACTTCAGTCCCCCCCCCCTCCCCCCACCCAATATCAATCCAATTTGAGGTGTTTCAGATTCTAAAGATGAGCTGGTCTTTGTTTTGTGAGTTTATAAAGGACCAAAGATGACTTACTACTGATTGTATAATTAGATTCCAAAGATTCATAATATGGGGTCCGCGAAGCGGGAAAAGCACGCGGGGCCGACTTGAGGGCGGGCAAACTTGGGGGTGACAAATCCAAAACTAGGGGGTAATCTTTTTTGTTAGTTAGTCTAAAAGGTCATCTACTTCTATGACGCCGAAAATCGCTGCCTAAAAATAAAAAAAAATTAGCGCTTAATAAAAAAAAGGTCATCCACTTCTCTGACGGCGAAAATCGCTACCGCTTATTCCAAAAAACGTGTAAGTCAATTTGATTACCAAGATTCATGATATGGGGTCCAGAAGCCCAGCCCCCTCCACCCATTTAAAACCCCCAACAAACCTTCGGGATCCGAGGGGGATGTGGGAGTATCAGGGCGGGGAAAGCACGCGGGGCCCATACCCCTAACGTCCGGGCCCCGCCCCCGTTAGGGGTCCAGGCCCCGTGTGCTTTCCCCGCCCTGATACTCCCACATCCCCCTCGGATCCCGAAGGTTTGTTGGGGGTTTTAGATGGGTGGCGCCGGGCCCCGCGTGCTTTCCCCGCCCTGATACTCCCACATCCCCCTCGGATCCCGAAGGTTTGTTGGGGGTTTTAAATGGGTGGCGGGGGCTACGCCCCCGTTACGGGTCCAGGCCCCGCGTGCTTTCCCCGCCCTGATACTCCCACATCCCCCTCGGATCCCGAAGGTTTGTTGGGGGTTTTAAATAGGTGGCACCGGGCCCCGCGTGCTTTCCCCGCCCCCCGCCTTGTTTACTCCCACATCCCCCTCGGAGCCTGAAGGTTGTTGGGGGTTTTAAATGGGTGGCGGGGTCTACGCCCCCGTTAGGGGTCCGGGCCCCGCGTGCTTTCCCCACCCTGATACTCCCACATCCCCCTCGGATCCCGAAGGTTTGTTGGGGGTTTAACCCCATATTATGAATCTTTGGAATCAAATTATACAATCAGTAATAAGTCATCTTTGGTCCTACATAAACTCACAAAACAAAGACCAAAGAGTACCTAAAAATACAATTTTTAAAAATTCATAACTCAAAAACCGCTGGTTTCCTAACCTTGAAATTTGGTAAAGATGTTCAGCTAAAGCCTATCTCTTACCAAAAAATCGCGGACTGCCAAATCGATGTACCCTATTGTACAGTTGAGCCCAAAGATGACCCAATTTTAACCTCGCAACAACAGTTCAAAATCATTCATTCAGTCATTCACTTCGTCCCATCTCTACACCAAAGCAACAAAACTATCAAGTCGATTTTTAATCTGTGACAAAATCCTTTATCAATTTCGCAATTTTATGGAAAATGTGTTAAAAGATGTATAAAGTAATAGCAGTTTTCAGTGTTAATTCATACGTCCACGTCGCAGTTACCATTTACAATGTTTTATAGTCTCATAATGTGTATGGTGTATTCGGAAAGTGGTGTTTTTTGTTCGAGCGGTGTTTGTTTGCAACCTATGACAAGTATGAAAAAAAAGAGTTCAGTTGGGCTTTTACGTTCGGTAACTAATTGGTTTTTATTCCTGTGAACGAAATCACAGCGGCGCGCAAAGTGAATATAGTGAATAAAAGTGCTTGCGTAGCCGTAGCTCGTCCTTTACGTTTGGTACTCAATCTACACCCAATCTGAGTGACGGGGGGGTGAGGTCGAATCTAGAGAGCGGCAGGGAGTGTCCATACTGTACGTTAGTACTAATATATATACTGTGCCTGTGTGGTGCTTTACTCAAACAAAGCAAGGATTATTTTTTTATTCATTATTGGTAAGCACTTGACATCATCTCACCTGATGGTAAGTGAGGACGATGTCGAAGAGTTAGATAAGATGGTGGTTGCTAGCCAGGCGGGCTTAGAAAATGCCCTACCACCAACCAAACCTAACTAAAAAGTCTAATTGTTATTATGTTTTACTGTAGCAAACGGCCGCTGGAGTACGAGCAGCTGGTGGTGACGCCCGTGCACGCGGACATCCGCATGGAGCAGGAGAGGCTCAACGACGACAACGAGGACTTCGCCTCGCGCCGCCGCTACCACCAGTCCACCGCGCTGGGGAGCCACTTCGTCAGCGTCGACGCTTGACTCGATACACTAGACTAGACTAGTCGCCCCAATTTTATAAATCACTGAAGTCATTTTTTTCTGAAAATGCAAAAATACACATAGTTTATTTTATGGCCGTGGGTCCGTTTTCAGAAAAATTAACTAATTTATTTGGAAAACTACTTTGACAGTTCGCGCCGCGTGCCTCTTTTGAGGCCATTTTTCAAGCGACTTTCAAAAAGGAGGAGGTTCTCAATTCGTCTGTATATTTTTTTTTTTTATTTGTTACCTCAGAACTTTATGATTCTTTTTTTATTTGAAAGCTAGTGCTTCCCGTGTGGTCCCATATAAATTTTATCAAAATCGGTGTTGTACTTTAGTAGAAAATTACCAAAAACCAAAAATAATAATGCAAAAATGTAGTAATTTGTTGCTATGGAAGTCGGTTTTTTAACGTGTTTAGCGTTTTCAATTATTATAGGGGCAATGGAAACTTGTACTTTGCAGGTATTTTACACGGAGCATACTTAAGCATATATACTCAATGAATTCTTATTGAAATAAATTAAAAAAATGATTATTTCAGGCAGAGTCCATACAATGACTTGTTTATAAAATTCCAAGGTTCTGTGGCTTTGTTGCACAAGAATTAAAAACAGAATGCAGCTTAAAAGGGGATATAGGTAGACCGCTTTAATGAGTCTTCGCCCGCGCGGTACAGGGGCGCGGGGGTATGGCGACAAAGGGGATCGAAAGAGGAGCGGGCGGCAGGCGCATTGTTATGGCAACAATGCGCAAACGGCAGGCACTTAAAGCGCGTTGTTGCCACAACAATGCGCCTGCCGCCCGCTCTTCTCTCGATCCCCTTTGTCGCCTCACCCCCGCGCCCCTGTACCGCGCGGGCAAAGACAATTAAGCGGTCCACCTATAGTTAAATAGGCGCCCGGGGCGCGCATCCAGAATGCTGCGTATCGGGTGCTCTATAGAATTTACCATCATTGGCCACAGCATCTTGTCAGATGATTGTTGCAGCGGCAACGGGTATCATGTTGGTCTTGGGGCACCACATCTTCGCTTGTGACTATATAGGAATAATGGCGACGCGACATCGATCGTTGACACATTTATCGCAGACGAAGCGTGGGTCCAAGGGCAAGTCGTTGTCATGACGACGAAGTCTCTTCTGTTTGAGTTAGTCTAGCCAAGCTTCGTCGTGCTTCGCCATACCAGTTTTTGTGGCCAATTCGATCGAATATAAAATTTGTATGCAACGAGATACTACGTACGGCTTGCGCCTGATTTAATTCGTTGCATAGAAATACATACAGTTTTATAGAACGCCCGAAAGCACAAATTCTTAATTTAAAACGCACTAAATTTTTTTATTAAAAAATAACGCAATGTTCAGGGCGCGGTCGCCTGTTATAACTAGTCCATAAGTTCGTTACAGCGTTAAGAGCGTCGGTGGCGTAGCGGCTAGGGCCGCCGCCTCCTGTACGGGAGGTCGTGGTTCGAATCCTGCCTGCCACGTACCAATGTGATTTCGAATTTAGATTTCATAAGTACGTTTATCCGACGCCTCTTACGGTGAAGGAAAAACATCGTGAGGAAACCTGCAACACGCCTGCGGAAAAACTCGCCAGGTTGTGTGTGAACTTGTGAAGTCGACCAACCCACCCGCACTGGACCCGCGTGGTCGATTAAGGCCCGATCGCCCTGATTCAGGGTAGGCTCCGAACCCCTCGGTGGGGACGTATATGAGCTGATACGAAGTTCGTTACAACCGAGATGTCAAAGTAGTTTTTGATGTGTAACATCTTTGCTCTCGCTTTCCTGCAATTTGTGGGAGTGATTTCGTGAAATGGGACGGAAATGTGTAACAGGAAGTCGCGAAAGCGCGGAATTCTACTTTACGAGAGTCCGACTCGCACTTGGTCGGTTTTTTTCGTTACTGTCAGATCCGCCACCCAGGTACAATATCGTCATCAAATCTAACTAACCTAAAGTATTTTGTCACATGTTACACATCATATGCGAGTACTGTAGGTCTCGCTCGAATTTTTTTCTAATTGTGAACTCGACCATAGACGGACTTCAATATTAAAGTGAATGGTAAAAAAACTAGGTGCGGTCTGTCACATCATTGTAACACTATAAGCTTAAGGCGATGCATTGGAAACTTTAGTCGCAGGGATTTATATTTTTCTCAGCAATTACAAAACATATGAAAGTGATATTTTGTAACCTGATTCTTCATTTCAATTACTTATTTTTTTAAGTTGGAGAAACACGATTCGTTAACTTTTATCTACGAATAACAGAAAAAAATATATCAAAGAAACCACTTTTAAAACAGAGATTTACATTCTATAGGCAAACTAGACCGATTGAGTACATCTATTTTTTTTGTCGATTTTTATTCCATATGTTTATAGGCGCCATACCAAAGAGCCTCGTACCAAAAGTATGGAAAATGTGGTTTCAGTTAAATATTCTGAGATTTTGATATAATATAGATTTTAATGTCCTGAACAAAACCACTGTTGCCGAGTCCCTTTCAGAGTTACGACTGATTTTCCACGAAGGAAATCGACTCTAGTACCAATTTGCACCTTGTCACAGTGACAGTAATATAAAAAACATAACCCTCCTTCTGGCGCAGTCGGGTAATAATACTAATAGTAACGGTAATTAATAAATAATTATTAATTATAAATAATTATTAATTAGTAATAGTAATAGGTATTTATAAATAGTTGGTAATTGCATCTAATTAATGATTTGTTGTCTGATACAAAATCAGTCGTAACTCTGAAAGGGACTCGGCAACAGTGGTAGCCCCCATAGAGACTTTTGTTCAGGACGTTAAAATCTATATTATATCAAAATCTCAGAATATTTAACTGAAACCACATTATCCATACTTTTGGTACGGGGTTCTTTCAGCATTGTAGGTTTATTCATCTCGGACTAAAATGGCTGTGACATACCGACAGACCCGGCGAAACTACTAGGCTTTCCAGTTTCACTACGAAACCCTAATAAAAGCGATTCGGGACAGCAAAGACTACGGATATTGCCGCTTGGTAATGTCTGATCATGACGGGAAAGTTAGAGGGCAAGAGAGCTGGGGGAAGACCGCCTGCTAAGTGGTGCACCCAAGTAACCAGCACCACCGCTCTGCAGCTACACGACGCAGTGCACGCAGCGAGTGACAGAGCCCGGTGGGGAGCAATCTGCGCCCCCTCGACACGACGGTCACGATCCCCAGCATTGGGGGAACGACTGATTGGATTGTCTATGCTCGGAATTTCCCTACGCGATCGAATCAGAAATGAGGAGATCCGCAGAACCAAAGTAACCGACATGGCTCACAGAATCGCTAAACTGAAAAGGCAGTGGGCAGTAGAACATATGGCCGTTAGGGTAGTAAAGTTCTCGGGTGGCGATCGCGCACCGGAAAACGTAGTGTAGGCAGGCCTCCCACGCAGTGGACCGACGACCTGGTGCAGATATCGGGAAGCCACTGGATGCGGGCAGCGCAGGACCGGTCGTCGTGGAAATCCTTGGGGGAGGCCTTTGTCCAGCAGTGGACGATTTGTGGCTGATATCATGATTCATGAAGATATTTCATTTGTTTCTCCAATTTTTTCCCATAGAAATTCTTTTTTTTTTGTGTTTAAACATGTCACTACTTTATAATACTTGTTACGAAAGAGTTGATTTTTATTTTTGTGTTCCACTGACCGATGTATATAATAAAAATTATTTATGTTTCTTGTCAAAAGTGACCCAAGTGAAACAAAAAAAAAGTATGAAAAAATATGTTAGTTACAATTTCAATTTTTTTATAGGTATTTCCAGTTTTATTTGGTCGCTGGATAATAATAAAGCATATTAGTTTTCTACTAAATTTTGTTTTTTTCCCACAAAAAGCAAAAATGACGTTGTGACTCAGTGGACTTATTTCAGCTCGATTTTTTATTTGGAACCCAAAAAAGCATTCAAAATATGTAAAAAAAATCGGTGCTGAAAGCATACTAGAAAAATTAAATCTATGGTTTATTAGTATAAAACAGAAAATGTGTAAAATCTGTTATTATTATTTTTCCCAAATTTGTTTTATTGAGAGCATAGAATAGTTGATTCACCCATGTATGTTTCTTAAGGTGCGAGGTATCGTTAGATTCGTCTTGATCCCGTGAGTGACATAAGATACATTTTACCCGTCTTCCCAGAAAAGAGGGAATGTTTTTGTGCAATCTTGTTTTTATAAAAAATTTAATAAGTTATTTTGCATCGTGCTTAATGCTTTACTGTGAAACAAATAAAGAAACATTACGTAGCTTGCGTAACATTAATTAAAAATATTTGGTACCTACACACATAATATTAATTTATAACGTGTATAAAAACAAATAGGTATTTAACTTTTAGCATTAAGTAATTTAAAAACTTTAATAATTTAACAACTTGTGTACATAATAAAGCAAAGAATGTACTTTTATTTATTAACAAATAAGTCATAATTAATTAATTACATATGTAGATAACTAATTTATGAATAAACTTTTTTACAATGCTATTTATTTTTTGTTTAGTATACCTATATCTTCTTCTCAGTCGTTATGGCCCTTTTACACGAGGACAATAGACGAGACAATCCATTAAGCCAGGACAGTAAGACAATAAAAAAGTATCGTCTAAATAGTGACAATCCACTGATTGGATTGTCTTCAGAACAATGGACAAGACAGGAAAGTGAAATAGAACGATTTCAAATTTTCGTAGCCAATACCCCATCACGCGCGCGGTGGATTGTCTTGTCCTGCAGCATTCCTTCAACCATCAGCGTTAACCGTCCAGTCTGTGGAACGCTTTTCTATTTTCGAAGGAGCGTTTTCCCATCCTGCAGCATTCCTCCAATCATCGGCTTTAACTGTCCAGTCTGTGGAACGCTTTTCTATCTTCGAAGGAGCATTTTCCCATCCTGCAGCATTCCTTCAACCATCAGCTTTAACCGTCCAGTCTGTGGAACGCTTTTCTATTTTCGAAGGAGCATTTTCCCATCCTGCAGTATTCTTCCAATCATCGGCTTTAACCGTCCAGTCTGTGGAACGCTTTTCTATTTTCGAAGGAGCATTTTCCCATCCTGCAGCATTCCTTCAACCATCGGCGTGAACCATCCAGTCTGTGGAACGCTTTTCTATTTTCGAAGGAGCATTTTCCCATCCTGCAGCATTCCTCTGATCATCGGCTTTAACCGTCTAGTCTGTGGAATGCTTTTCTATTTTCGAAGGAGCATTTTCCCATCCTGCAGCATTCCTCCAATCATCAGCGTTAACTGTCCAGTCTGTGGAACGCTTTTCTATCTTCGAAGGAGCATTTTCCCATCCTGCAGCATTTCTCCAATCATCGGCGTTAACCGTCCAGTCTGTGGAACGCTTTTCTATCTTCGAAGGAGCATTTTCCCATCCTGCAGCATTCCTTCAACCATCGGCGTTAACCGTCCATTCTGTGGAACGCTTTTCTATTTTCGAAGGAGCGTTTACCCATCCTGCAGCATTCCTCCAATCATCGGCTTTAACCGTCCAGTCTGTGGAACGCTTTTCTATCTTCGAAGGAGCATTTTCCCATCCTGCAGCACTCCTTCAACCATCGGCGTTAACCATCCAGTCTGTGGAACGCTTTTCTATCTTCGAAGGAGCATTTTCCTATCCTGCAGCATTCCTTCAACCATCGGCGTTAACCGTCCAGTCTGTGGAACGCTTTTCTATTTTCGAAGGAGCGTTTTCCCATCCTGCAACATTCCTCCAATCATCGGCTTTAACCGTCAAGTCTGTGGAACGCTTTTCTATTTTCGAAGGAGCATTTTCCCATCCTGCAGCATTCCTCCAATCATCGGCGTTAACCGTGCAGTCTGTGGAACGCTTTTCTATTTTCGAATGAGCATTTTCCCATCCTGCAGCATTCCTCCAATCATCGGCTTCAACCGTCTAGTCTGTGGAATGCTTTTCTATTTTCGAAGGAGCATTTTCCCATCCTGCAGCATTCCTCCAATCATCAGCGTTAACCGTCCAGTCTGTGGAACGCTTTTCTATTTTCGAAGGAGCGTTTTCCCATCCTGCAGCATTCCTCCAATCATCGGCTTTAACCGTCCAGTCTGTGGAACGCTTTTCTATCTTCGAAGGAGCATTTTCCCATCCTGCAGCATTTCTCCAATCATCGGCGTTAACCGTCCAGTCTGTGGAACGCTTTTCTATCTTCAAAGGAGCATTTTCCCATCCTGCAGCATTCCTTCAACCATCGGCGTTAACCGTCCAGTCTGTGGAACGCTTTTCTATTTTCGAAGGAGCGTTTACCCATCCTGCAGCATTCCTTCAATCATCGGCTTTAACCGTCCAGTCTGTGGAACGCTTTTCTATCTTCGGAGGAGCATTTTCCCATCCTGCAGCACTCCTTCAACCATCGGCGTTAACCGTCCAGTCTGTGGAACGCTTTTCTATCTTCGAAGGAGCATTTTCCCATCCTGCAGCATTCCTTCAACCATCGGCGTTAACCGTCCAGTCTGTGGAACGCTTTTCTATCTTCGAAGGAGCGTTTTCCCATCCTGCAGCATTCCTCCAATCATCGGCTTTAACCGTCCAGTCTGTGGAACGCTTTTCTATCTTCGAAAGAGCATTTTCCCATCCTGCAGCACTCCTTCAACCATCGGCGTTAACCGTCCAGTCTGTGGAACGCTTTTCTATTTTCGAAGGAGCGTTTTCCCATCCTGCAGCATTCCTCCACTCATCGGCTTTAACCGTCCAGTCTGTGGAACGCTTTTCTATCTTCGAAGGAGCATTTTCCCATCCTGCAGCATTCCTTCAACCATAAGGATTCTAAAAAAATTTTTAATCCTGAGCGTTAGCGAGGGAATCAAAATAGCACGAGGTGAGAAATCTTTGCACTCGAGTGCAATACGTAACTTTTACCATTTACAATCACAAGATACTAATATTTCAGTTTAGGTATTAACTCCACCGAGTGGGAGGCCTGCCTACACTACGCTTTCCGCTGCGGTGGACCGATGACCTGGTGAAGGTCGCGGGAAGCCGCTGGATGCGGGCAGCGCAGAACCGGTCGTCGTGGAGATCCTTGGGGGAGGCCTATGTCCAGCAGTGGACGTCCTTCGGCTGATATGATGATGATGAGGTATTAACAACTACATTATGAATTATGATAGGTAAGTATGACAGAATAATCTTTATATTATAACAAATAATACTTAGGTATAAATTAAGAAAAATTGAAAGTACCGTTGCTACAGGTTACTTAAGAGTCTCCAGGAGGCTCGAGTTTCCATATAAACGTAGTTCCGCTTTAATACAAAAACTACATGCCGGGTTGAATTGACTTTGTAAATATATTAAGGAGACACATATCGATGTTTGTAATTAGTTGTTTAGATGTTTGTATGCTGCAGGATAGGAAAATGCTCCTTCGAAGATAGAAAAGCGTTCCACAGACTGGACGGTTAAAGCCGATGAGTGGAGGAATGCTGCAGGATGGGAAAACGCTCCTTCGAAAATAGAAAAGCGTTCCACAGACTGGACGGTTAACGCCGATGGTTGAAGGAGTGCTGCAGGATGGGAAAATGCTCCTTCGAAGATAGAAAAGCGTTCCACAGAATGGACGGTTAACGCCGATGATTGGAGAAATGCTGCAGGATGGGAAAACGCTCCTTCGAAAATAGAAAAGCGTTCCACAGACTGGATGGTTCACGCCGATGGTTGAAGGAATGCTGCAGGATGGGAAAATGCTCCTTCGAAAATAGAAAAGCGTTCCACAGACTGGACGGTTAAAGCCGATGATTGGAGGAATGCTGCAGGATGGGAAAACGCTCCTTCGAAAATAGAAAAGCATTCCACAGACTGGACGATTAACGCCGATGGTTGAAGGAATGCTGCAGGATGGGAAAATGCTCCTTCGAAGATAGAAAAGCGTTCCACAGACTGGACGGTAAAAGCCGATGATTGGAGGAATGCTGCAGGATGGGAAAACGCTCCTTCGAAAATAGAAAAGCGTTCCACAGACTGGACGGTTAACGCCGATGGTTGAAGGAATGCTGCAGGATGGGAAAATGCTCCTTCGAAGATAGAAAAGCGTTCCACAGACTGGACGGTTAACGCCGATGATTGGAGGAATGCTGCAGGATGAGAAAATGCTCCTTCGAAAATAGAAAAGCGTTCCACAGACTGGATGGTTCACACCGATGGTTGAAGGAATACTGCAGGATGAGAAAATGCTCCTTCGAAAATAGAAAAGCGTTCCACAGACTGGACGGTTAAAGCCGATGATTGGAGGAATGCTGCAGGATGGGAAAACGCTCCTTCGAAAATAGACAAGCGTTCCACAGACTGGACGGTTAAAGCCGATGATTGGAGGAATGCTGCAGGATGGGAAAATGCTCATTCGAAAAAAGAAAAGCGTTCCACAGACTGGACGGTTAACGCCGATGATTGGAGGAATGCTGCAGAATGGGAAAAAGCTCCTTCGAAAATAGAAGAGCGTTCCACAGACTGGATGGTTCACGCCGATGGTTGAAGGAATGCTGCAGGGTGGGAAAATGCTCCTTCGAAGATAGAAAAGCGTTCCACAGACTGGACGGTTAAAGCCGATGATTGGAGGAATGCTGCAGGATGGGAAAATTCTCCTTCTAAAATAGAAAAGCGTTCCACAGACTGGACGGTTAAAGCCGATGATTGGAGGCATGCTGCAGGATGGGAAAATGCTCTTCAAAGATAGAAAAGCGTTCCACAGACTGGACGGTTAAAGCCGATGATTGGAGGAATGCTTCAGAATGGGAAAATGCTCCTTCAAAGATAGAAAAGCGTTCCACAGACTGGACGGTTAAAGCCGATGATTGGAGGAATGCTGCAGGATGGGAAAACGCTCCTTCGAAAATAGAAAAGCGTTCCACAGACTGGACGGTTAACGCCGATGGTTGAAGGAATGCTGCAGGATGGGAAAATGCTCCTTCGAAAATAGAAAAGCGTTCCACAGACTGGACGGTTAAAGCCGATGATTGGAGGAATGCTGCAGGATGGGAAAACGCTCCTTCGAAAATAGAAAAGCATTCCACAGACTGGACGATTAACGCCGATGGTTGAAGGAATGCTGCAGGATGGGAAAATGCTCCTTCGAAGATAGAAAAGCGTTCCACAGACTGGACGGTAAAAGCCGATGGTTGAAGGAATGCTGCAGGATGGGAAAATGCTCCTTCGAAGATAGAAATGCGTTCCACAGACTGGACGGTTAACGCCGATGATTGGAGGAATGCTGCAGGATGAGAAAATGCTCCTTCGAAAATAGAAAAGCGTTCCACAGACTGGATGGTTCACACCGATGGTTGAAGGAATACTGCAGGATGAGAAAATGCTCCTTCGAAAATAGAAAAGCGTTCCACAGACTGGATGGTTCATGCCGATGGTTGAAGGAATGCTGCAGGATGGGAAATTGCTCCTTAGAAGATAGAAAAGCGTTCCACAGACTGGACGGTTAAAGCCGATGATTGGAGGAATGCTGCAGGATGGGAAAACGCTCCTTCGAAAATAGAAAAGCGTTCCACAGACTGGACGGTTAACGCCGATGGTTGAAGGAATGCTGCAGGATGGGAAAATGCTCCTTCGAAGATAGAAAAGCGATCCACAGACTGGACGGTTAACGCCGATGATTGGAGGAATGCTGCAGGATGGGAAAACACTCCATCGAAAACAGAAAAGCGTTCCACAGACTGGACGGTAAACGCCGATGGTTGAAGGAATGCTGCAGGATGGGAAAATGCTCCTTCGAAGATAGAAAAGCGTTCCACAGACTGGACGGTTAAAGCCGATGATTGGAGGAATGCTGCAAGATGGGAAAACGCTCCTTCGAAAATAGAAAAGCGTTCCACAGACTGGACGGTTAACGCTGATGATTGGAGGAATGCTGCAGGATGGGAAAATGCTCCTTCGAAAATAGAAAAGCGTTCCACAGACTGGACGGTTAAAGCCGATGATTGGAGGAATGCTGCAGGATGGAAAAATGCTCATTCGAAAATAGAAAAGCGTTCCACAGACTGGACGGTTAAAGCCGATGATTGGAGGAATGCTGCAGGATGGGAAAATTCTCCTTCTAAAATAGAAAAGCGTTCCACAGACTGGACGGTTAAAGCCGATGATTGGAGGCATGCTGCAGGATGGGAAAATGCTCTTCAAAGATAGAAAAGCGTTCCACAGACTGGACGGTTAAAGCCGATGATTGGAGGAATGCTTCAGAATGGGAAAATGCTCCTTCAAAGACAGAAAAGCGTTCCACAGACTGGACGGTTAAAGCCGATGATTGGAGGAATGCTGCAGGATGGGAAAACGCTCCTTCGAAAATAGAAAAGCGTTCCACAGACTGGACGGTTAACGCCGATGGTTGAAGGAATGCTGCAGGATGGGAAAATGCTCCTTCGAAAATAGAAAAGCGTTCCACAGACTGGACGGTTAAAGCCGATGATTGGAGGAATGCTGCAGGATGGGAAAACGCTCCTTCGAAAATAGAAAAGCATTCCACAGACTGGACGATTAACGCCGATGGTTGAAGGAATGCTGCAGGATGGGAAAATGCTCCTTCGAAGATAGAAAAGCGTTCCACAGACTGGACGGTAAAAGCCGATGGTTGAAGTAATGCTGCAGGATGGGAAAATTCTCCTTCGAAGATAGAAAAGCGTTCCACAGACTGGACGGTTAACGCCGATGATTGGAGGAATGCTGCAGGATGAGAAAATGCTCCTTCGAAAATAGAAAAGCGTTCCACAGACTGGATGGTTCACACCGATGGTTGAAGGAATACTGCAGGATGAGAAAATGCTCCTTCGAAAATAGAAAAGCGTTCCACAGACTGGATGGTTCATGCCGATGGTTGAAGGAATGCTGCAGGATGGGAAATTGCTCCTTAGAAGATAGAAAAGCGTTCCACAGACTGGACGGTTAAAGCCGATGATTGGAGGAATGCTGCAGGATGGGAAAACGCTCCTTCGAAAATAGAAAAGCGTTCCACAGACTGGACGGTTAACGCCGATGGTTGAAGGAATGCTGCAGGATGGGAAAATGCTCCTTCGAAGATAGAAAAGCGATCCACAGACTGGACGGTTAACGCCGATGATTGGAGGAATGCTGCAGGATGGGAAAACACTCCATCGAAAACAGAAAAGCGTTCCACAGACTGGACGGTTAACGCCGATGGTTGAAGGAATGCTGCAGGATGGGAAAATGCTCCTTCGAAGATAGTAAAGCGTTCCACAGACTGGACGGTTAAAGCCGATGATTGGAGGAATGCTGCAAGATGGGAAAACGCTCCTTCGAAAATAGAAAAGCGTTCCACAGACTGGACGGTTAACGCTGATGATTGGAGGAATGCTGCAGGATGGGAAAATGCTCCTTCGAAAATAGAAAAGCGTTCCACAGACTGGACGGTTAAAGCCGATGATTGGAGGAATGCTGCAGGATGGGAAAATGCTCATTCGAAAATAGAAAAGCGTTCCACAGACTGGACGGTTAACGCCGATGATTGGAGGAATGCTGCAGAATGGGAAAATGCTCCTTCGAAAATAGAAAAGCGTTCCACAGACTGGATGGTTCACGCCGATGGTTGAAGGAATGCTGCAGGATGGGAAAATGCTCCTTCGAAGATAGAAAAGCGTTCCACAGACTGGACGGTTAAAGCCGATGATTGGAGGAATGCTGCAGGATGGGAAAATTCTCCTTCTAAAATAGAAAAGCGTTCCACAGACTGGACGGTTAAAGCCGATGATTGGAGGAATGCTGCAGGATGGGAAAATGCTCCTTCAAAGATACAAAAGCGTTCCACAGACTGGACGGTTAAAGCCGATGATTGGAGGAATGCTTCAGAATGGGAAAATGCTCCTTCAAAGATAGAAAAGCGTTCCACAGACTGGACGGTTAAAGCCGATGATTGGAGGAATGCTGCAGGATGGGAAAACGCTCCTTCGAAAATAGAAAAGCGTTCCACAGACTGGACGGTTAAAGAACTTGTTGAATATATACTACATCTAAAAATATATTTCAACTCCAATTTACTGTCCATCTCTGTATTCTTATATCTACTTAGTTCGAGGTGCACTTTTTTCTTTTCATTAACAATCGCTTTCGTTGCGGTTGCTGTTTGCGGCTTTATTTTTTTAGGGCTGGTAATCCCATCTATACGTCTGGTGTTTCGTCGAGGCGAATTCTGGTAGCAGACCCATCACATTCCTTTTGCTGTGCTTTTCTTTCACCTCGGTGGATCAAAAGCTGAGCTACGGTGTCCCACACGGCTCCAAGAAGTTTGATGGACCATTCATAAACTGCATGCAGAGCGTAACCATGAATGATGGTGTCAATGAGCAATTTTATCAGTCTCAAACACATGAAAATGCCGATGATGCCGCCGCAGGCAGTATCGAACCCGATGAATTTGCCCCACGTTCTCGCCCAACTGTTGCAATGTATCTTCACTGAAGGCAATTATAACGGAGATTGACCCGCCATTACCGTTGGTGAATTGTTGAGCGGTAGTCTCCATTACCACGTTTTGTTCCATTTCCATGGTGAACGTTATTCGTTCTCGCATCAAATCCAAGTCCTGTTATGAGTAAATTCCGCCGTCCGCTAGATGAGCTGGGTTTCGATAAGTCCACGTCGATTTAGTGCTTGGCTTAAGCATTTTAGGCTGTAGTTTCCACGGGTTTTAGCATAAACTTATACCAAGTGTTTCCCAGCTTATAGTGCTGCAAAAGTGGTGAGTTGCATGTAATTTCGGAGGCGTGGTTGGTGACGACGTGGGTCCGCGGACTCAAAAACAGACTGATTCGCTTTCTGGATTCGGACTTCTACTGACAGGCACTGCACGATGTGGACCACCTCTCCTGCCATGATGGCTATATATCCAGGGCCTTCCATGTACCGGAAAGCGAACTCGTTAGGCTGCGTTGCGGCAATTGCTAGAGTGATTAGGATCTATTCTGCCCGTAAGGGATCTTTCTATGAGTTCTAAATTTGCACCCTCTACTATAAACAACTTGGGATGCTCTGTCTTCAGAATCCCCACATGAAGCCACTTTCCGACCTCCAGGTCATAATCGTCTATGTCTAATAAGTATATTGTCGTGATGTTCGTTATCTGGCTCCCACAATCATAACCGATCATAGCATCTGTGGGCCACACCGCCATGGTTATAAGAGGATCCCTATTATTTCCATATCTGAAACAAACAAAGATAAATGCTGTAGTCTAGAGTCAAGATCAGAATCCACTATAAGCTGTTGGGGTGTACAAACAATCAGACGCTCGAATACACACATAATAAGGAAATAGTTTCGAATCTTAGATCGTTGTATGACGAATAACTCATCGGTATGAGTGCTGTAAATATTATTTTCTTTTTAAGTAAATCTTTACATAGTTAAGAGTCATCATCTAGCGATTTCTAGGCCTAGACATACTAAGATCCGGGTTTCTTAATTTCAATATCTACTAATTAGCTTAGGATCATGGTCTAAATCATGTTCATAAAAAAAAAGTGACGTGAATTTAACTCTGAATGTTTTTTAACTTCCCGCTAAAAAAGTTGAAAACTTTCAAAAGTTGGAAAGTTATGGTTTTACCCCGTTTTGCAAAAGTCAAGTTTTCAACAGATCTTTGCGGCCCTAGCAATCTTCCCTGACTATTTTTACGATGGTGTCTGTATGTATGTGTGTGTGTATGGATGTATGTACTCTCGAGATGGAGACACATATGACGACCACCTGTTCACACACTACTCTCAACTGATGAACTGATGCTTGAACTCGAATGTACTTTCCGCGGTTCAGTGGCTTTTATATGCAAATTCCCAATCATTTCATGACTATCATTGATAATAATTGAACACATTGAAACTTTAGCGGGAAGGCTTAGTTCAGCTGCTTATGCCGTTAAGAAAATAAGACAGTTACCGGATGTAGATACTGCGAGACTAGTGTATTTTAGTTACTTCCATAGTATAATGTCTTATGGCATATTACTGTGGCATGCGGCTGATATAGAAACTATTTTCATCCTGCAGAAAAGAGCTATCCGCGCAATCTATCAGATGCGATCACGTAACTCGTTACTGAATAAGTTCAAAGAAATCAATATTTTAACTGTTGCTAGTCAATTTATATATGAAAACATCATGTACGTTCGTAAGAATTTGCATTTATTTCCTAAAAACAGTGACAGGCATAATTTGAATTTAAGAAATGTAAATAAAATCGATATAGCCTTTTCGAGACTGAGTAAGGTTAAAAAGTCATTTGTGGGGCAGTGTATAAGATTCTACAATAAAATTCCAGAAAATGTAACTAGTTTGTCAGAGAATAAATTCAAGACTCATGTCAAAAAAGTGTTGTGCTCTAGAGGATATTATAAAATAATAGATTATGTAAATGAATTATGTGAATGTTGATTCTATAACAAATACCATTACCTGAGACTGTAATCTGAATCATGACATTATTTGTAATTTTATTTTTAGTGTATTTTTTTTTTGTTTTGACTATTTAAAAGTGTGTGTAAACACGTATTTGAAATAAATTGTTTTGAATTTTGAATTTTTGTATTGAATAAATGTATATTGTTTTATATATATTAACCACTAACATTCCACTGTTGACGCATGAAAGCCACAATAACAGAAATATGACCTTATGTGTGGTTATCGTATATTAGGTATGAACATAGCATGTAGCACTGTTCGGCTGAGTTACTCAACTTTAGGGTCAAGTGCCAAGGAAATTCTACACTGGGTGACTGGTATTCCAGAAGATTTCCGCTGAAGATAAATACGTTAATGTATTAATTGTCCTTCAGTGAGCTTCCGACATCTAGGATTTTTAAGCAGAAGCTCTTGCACTTGAAGACTACTAATGGTCTAAAAGCAGAAAAATCTGATGTCTTTCACTATTCTAAGCTCAAAAATCTATCAGTGAATAGTCTCTGTGTCAAAAATAAACCTATCATCCTGAGCAGCACTGAGGTATGCTGCTTTTTATCTTTAGTCAACCAGTTTTAATCTTTTACTTGTGGCTAAATGATCACAATATCTAACTATCAGCTGCAACATCAATAATCTGTCACTATTTGTATTAAAAATTCTTTGAACATTTAGCTCGTTCTAAATATTGCTTACTACAATGATATCACTTATTATCAGAACACATTGTTCTACACTGTGGTTTCCTATGCATCCGATGACACAATCATTAAATAATAAGGCATAGAGCTCACATTATTTATTTCTCACTCACTAACATAAATTATGAGGACAGCTAATCCAATAGGGAAAATTCATTAAAGCTACTAAAATACCTATCGAAAACATGTTTGTGAGTTTATATTTAACTCAAGGATACACGTTATTTAAAAATAATGAATGTTTGTAGCAACTTAATTAACTCCAAGGCTTAGATCGGAATAAATCGGATTGTTGATTAAATATTCTCAGTTGTTTCTGTTACAAAATAAACGTAATTATCACAAACTGTCGTCATTCAGTACAATATTTTGAACTGAAATAATAAACAATCAACCTTGAGACGTGGTTTCTGAAGTTTTCACCGTCCTCGATTGTCTCTGGTAGTTTGCAGTTTCGAGTAACCAGTAGCAGAGAATAGCTCCCAGAATTGGCCCCAGACCAAACACTACAGGAATCGCCCAGTAGACTAGATCATCAACCTGAAAGAAGCAAACAGTCCGTCAATCATTATAACTGATTATTACGGGGGAAAAAGTTCAATAATAACTGTAAGGGTAGGAGACATTTCATCATGTCATCCTTTTAAATTATAAGTTTTGTGTTATTTTTTTATTTTGGACAATTACAACAAAATATGAATGTAACCACTCTAACTGACATTTATTTTATTTATCTTATTATGTAGCGTAGGCAGACCTCCCACGCGGTGGACCGATGACCTGGTGAAGGTCGCCGGAAGCCGATGGATGCGGGCAGCGCAGGACCGGTCGTCGTGGAAATCCTCGGGGGAGGCCTTTGTCCAGCGGAGGACGATTTGTGGCTGATATGATGATGATCATGATGAAAGACTACCTGTGCCCGCGACTTCGTCCATTTGGAGATTTTGAATTTTCCTACGGGAACTTTTGAATTTTCCAGGATAAAAAGTATCCTATATGTTAACCCGGGCTATAAGGAATCACCATACAAAATTTCATCAGCCTGCTAGTTTTTGCGTGATGCGCGAACATACAGACAGACAGGCAAAAATTCCAAAAGTTGTAAGAATATAAGCTTTATATTGTTAGTAATGTCCACCACAGTTATTATTTTCCAAAAATACTTCATGTACAGACATGGCCCCTTTACAGTTTTATTATATGTATAGATGATTCATGGTGAGATACCTATAATGAAGTACCTATAGTGAAGTGTACCGCACCAAATTATAGCACTTTTGTTTTAATCCTAAATAAAATCATCTAATTTAGGAACTTATTTGGTTGACACAGTTGGTAAGCAATAAAAATAATAAATTGCAATGTGGTACAGCTTGCGCCAAACTTGATCACTGATCTGAACTGTGATGCGAGTGCATATTGCGCCCAGAGATTTGTTACCTCCCCTTATATATAGCATATCTCTGATTGCGCCGGTATAACCGAGTAGTAGGTACCTTTACATCCTACTAACACCCAAAGTTTGCTACTGCGACCAATAAAGTTTGGCGCGAGCTTGAAGGGCATACCATCAATTATTTTTTAATCAATTTATAGACAATTTTTTAAAAAAATCTAAGGGGAGTTTTTTGGCGGGATTTGTGGTAGTCGCATTCGTAGTTTTATTTTGTTGTTTTTTCATTGTTTTCTGCTAGGATTTTGTTCAAGAAGTGGTGCATTTTGGAGAAAATCGTCTAGTGCACGTGAGTAATGTGGAGAACAAGAAAATAAAACGAAGGAGGACGTGAGAACCCAACTTGCTCTGGGTGCAGTTTTATAGACACCCTACAGCAACTGGGTGTTCCACCTCAGAATGTAGCTGCTGCAATTGCTCTCAAGAACTACAGAGAAGATTTGTAATGCACCAGCACTAGCATTACAAATCAAAAAAACTAAAGGAAGCTTAAAAACGTCAGACCTGACTGTATGGTCTAAGTCACCTTTGCCTTCTCCGCGCTTTTGAAAGCCGGAAAGAAGAAACCAAAAAAAAAAAGAAAATCTAAAATTGAAGGGCATACCTTCAATTTTTTTTAATCAATTTATTGACAATTTTTAAAGAAAATCTAAAATTCTACATTTAAAATTGAATTTTAAAGAACTATTGGGTGTAGCCTCAAAGTTTAAATTTTATTTTGATGTGCAGTGTAGTATGGTGCTACTTAATTTAAAATTACTGGCATTACTGGCAGATAACAGTTTAAACGTGTTCACAGGTGTTATTTACGCAAAAAATGGTTTCAACCTGAATTTTGAATATAAGCCTGATTTTTCCGGATGCACAAATTTTGCAAATTAGTGAAGTACTTGTGTGGCATGTGGCATACCGTTCAAAAAGAATAGACTAGAACACTTTTGAGGGAGTTGGAAGATCCTGATCGCTTATAGTTTTTTTTATACTCATGTAAAATTTACTTTTAAGTTCATCTTTACCTCTTCCGGAAACATTGAGTTAATAAAAAAAAATGGTAACTGCCAGTAACTTTAAGTTTAGTAGCACTATACTACAGTGCACATCAAAAAAAATGTTAACTTTGAGGCTACACCCAATAGTTTTTTTTTAAATTCAAGTTTGAATGCAGAATTTTGGATTTTCTTTAAAAATTGTCAAAAAATTAATTTAAAAATATCCATAGGGCATAGGAAAGATTATGAGGGCTGAAGGGATAGCTACTGACCTCTCCTATCAGCCAATTCAATTTGGCATACGCACCAAACACCCTGTATAATCAGTGAAATAATATACCCAATTGTCTTGTTTACATACTATTATGAGTCGCTTTGGGTAATTTTGCAATCGATTAATTAAGTAAGTATGGTAACTCTACATTTCTTATCATGGTAAAAGTAGGTACCTACCTACTTTTGTTACTACATACTTACTGGTAGCAGTACAAAAATGAAAATTTCAGTAAATGTAAAACGCAGAGCATCCTTATTAACAGACTTCCTTTCTTGGTAACATTTGTCAGTGTAACGCCCACAAAGAAAAAACTTCTGTTAAGTTATCATACACATGACATCATCACAATGTTTATAAATGAGACAATGTAACCTAAATAATGTAGGTAACATATAAAAAAAAAACCTGGTCAAAGAATTTTGTTTGATTCATTAAAAAACACCCTAAAAATAAATATAGATTTGTAGGCGACCGACACACAATTTGTTTCAATGATTCAGTGAAATAAAAAGAACTGATAAGTACTTTCTTGAAAGATGTTGAAACTGTACAAAAACAACAGTAAATAAATCAGAAGGAACTTACCTGTAGGTAAACTAGCACCTAAATAAAACAAATTCCTCACGAAGACACCAAGAGGCATCAAAATACAGCACAACGATGAAAGGAAGAGTTTAGCACTGAAGAAGTGAAGACATATTCAAGTTCATCTACCTATGGCCACACCTCGGTCACTGACTGACGGACAATCAAATGTATGAAACAAACGCGTTCCTACGCACACGTGACGCACACAGTCTAAGCTCGTGTAGGTGAAGATAAGACATGCTAGGGTTGCCGCCATTTGGCCTTAATTTATTCGTAGTGCATTTTCTTTTTTTGTACGGAACCCTAAAAAAATAAAATAGTAGCGATGTACAAATTCGGCTTCGCTACTGTTTTATTATGTGTATAGATATGAGAAAATATTGTAATTTATAAGGCAATGTAGATTCTTAAAGGCATTCTAAGGCCCGATCGCCCTAATTCAGGGTAGGCTCGAGCCGAGTGGGGAGGTATATGAGCTGATATGATGATTTATTTTTAAATTGAATATACCTTTAACTTAATATTCTGTAAATATGTCAAGCGTCTACATGCTGCCGTTATCAATTTAGAGCAAAAAAGAGCGATAAAATCATGTTTGTTGTATGGTATTAAATAATTATTTTATTCTATTTTTAGTACCTACCTTTTTTTGTTATAGCAGCAACAGAAATACATCATCTGTGAAAATTTCAACTATCTAGCTATCACGGTTTATGAAATACAGCCTGGTGACAGACGGACGGACAGCGAAGTCTCAGTAATAGGGTCCCGTTTTTACCCTTTTGGTACGGAACCCTAAAAACAGAACCAGGCACACAAAATTTTGAATAGTTTAATTGCAGACTGAATCATCTGATTCTCCGATAATTTTCAAATTCGCGAAAACTTAAAAAATAACATAACAACAAACATTAAACTCGCCGCGATCGCTAGTTAGTACTATTATATCAGTGTGACCATCTCGAAAAGGATGAATCTGCCCGACACTAGCAAAAAATCCGCCAAAACCTGCCAAACTCGACTCAGAAAATGCCAAAAATATGCAATCATTTTATTGCCTCCATGGGGATGGAAATGAATAAGTAATATACATAAAATAACTTATTCAAAGGCATTCGAGATAATTTTGCTCAAATTATCCAGTAATAAAAACGGTAAATTGTGTTCCACTAGCATAGTAGCACTAAAATTTTGTTCTGCTGTTTTCACTCTCTTTGAAATTGTTGTGTCATACACTAGATATAAGAGGGTGATTTGCCGCTGCGCCGGCAGTGCAATAAAACTTGTGTCAGTAACCGCACGCCTTTGACTCTTCCATATAAAACACGTGGCGACGAGAACAGTTTAAATTCACGCGTGAATTACTAATATAAAAATGTTCGGAGTGATCGGGAATCTTCCCCACTTTGATGTGGGAAATGACTGGAACACTTTTAAAGAACGGTTTAAACAGTGGCTTAGTGCAAATTCCATCAAAATGGAGGAAGGTCAAAAGGACGATAGGAGGTGCGCGGTTTTACTAAGTGCACTCTCCGACGCGGCGTACAAGCTGGTTCGCGAATTGGTAGCTCCAAAAACAGTAGATAGCTACACTTTTGATGAGCTTATTGCTTCAATAGACAAACATTTTTTGCCAAAAAAATCATTGTTGGCCGAGAGGTTTAAGTTTCATAGTGCGACTCAAAGGATCGGTGAGGATTATTCGCAGTGGGCGGCGCGAGTCCGTCAATTGTCAGCTGATTGCAATTTCGGAGCAGCATTAGACGAAATGTTACGTGATCGTTTTGTGCTGGAGATGCAACCGGGAGCTGAAAGGAATAAAATTTTTACGGAGGACTCGGAGAATCTCACTCTAATGAAGGCGTTGGATATTGCGGTTTCGGTGCATACGGCGAGGCAGGCTGCGCTCCAATCAGCGGCCGCGGGGCAGGCGCCCGCGCCGGCCACAGGGCGCCCGGGCCCGCCGCTCACGCCGCTGGAGGACGTCTACAGGGTGTCCACGATACCGTCTAATAGTGCGAAATGTGCAGTGTGCGGTAAAATTAATCATAATGCCGAAAAGTGTCGATACAGAAACTTTAAATGTAATAAGTGCGGTGTAAAAGGGCATTTAAAACGCGTCTGTAATGAAAATAAAAATCACATAAATATGTTGCAGACTTCTAACGAAGTTCACGGTGACGATGGTAAGAATATTCTAATTTGTAACATTCGTAGCTTTAATAGAGAAGCGATGAAGTTATCCGTCGAGATAGGTGGGAAATCAGTCGAATTTGAGGTTGACAGTGGGTCTTGTGCAACGGCGATTCCATATGATCTTTATCGTGCCTATTTTATTGATATTCCCCTAATACAACCGAAAATGATATTAAAATCCTATTCAGGAGAAAGATTAGAAACGGCAGGTATTTTGCAGGTATCAATGAGATATGACGGTGAATGTAAAAATATGGATATCTATGTTATTAAAAATGGCGGACCATCTTTGTTAGGGCGAGACTTTCTGTCATTATTCAACTTGCAGATTTCTAGAGTTAACCACTGTACCGAACAGTCAGAAGTAGATTATTTTGTGAACAAATACTCAGAATTATTTTCGGAGAAATTAGGATGTTTAAATAAATTTAAGGTAAAATTAGTATTAAAACCCGATAGTAAACCAATTTTTTTCAGACCTAGGCCAGTCCCATTTGCGCTAAAGCGTAAAATCGAATTAGAATTAGATAAATTAGTGGATGCTGACGTGTTACGGCCAGTAGACCATTCCGATTATGCAAGCCCGATAGTTCCAGTTTTAAAGCACAATGGAGAGATACGATTATGTGCTGACTATTCAGTAACTTTAAATAAAGTGTTACAAGTGGAAAAGTATCCCTTACCAAAAACTGAGGAACTGTTTGCCAAATTGCATGGGGGTCAACAATTTTCACAGTTAGATTTAAGTAAAGCTTATCTACAACTAAGGCTAGAAGAAGATTCGCAAATTTTGACTACGATTAATACCCATAAGGGGTTGTTTAAATTTACAAGGTTGGTTTTTGGCTTAGCAAACGCTCCTGCTATCTTCCAAAAGACGATGGAAAACCTACTGCATGGAATCGAAGGAGTCTTATGTCTGTTAGATGACGTACTGGTGACTGGTCCTACAAAAAAATTCACTCACAAAGATTAGAAGAAGTGTTTACTCGGTTACAAGAAGCGGGGTTAGTACTGAACAAGGAAAAATTTAATTTATTTAAAGACTCGGTTACCTACCTAGGATTCGTAATCGATAAAAAAGGGATTCACAAGTCACCTGATAAAGTTCAAGCGATGCTAAATGCGAAACCGCCAACAAATTTACAGGAACTAAAATCTTTTTTGGGTTTAGTGAACTATTACAGAGTGTTTGTTCCGAACGCATCCTCTGTACTAAATCCTTTAAACCATTTATTGAAAGCGGATGTAAAATGGGAATGGTCTAGTGAGCATGAAAAATCATTTAATTTAATAAAAAACGAGCTCGCTTCAGAGAAAGTTTTAGCGCACTTTGACCCAGCGCGGAAGTTAGTTTTAACAGTAGACGCATCGCCCTCGGGGCTAGGGGCGGTGCTCGCGCAGATGGAGGACTGCGATGAGCGCCCGATCGCGTACGCGTCTCGCTCTTTATCTAAAGCAGAACGCAACTATAGCCAAATACAAAAGGAAGCAACGGCTATTATTTTCGGTATTCGTCGCTTCCACCAGTATTTATATGGCCTGGAAAATGCTTTTATTTTGCGTACCGATCACAAGCCTTTAATGTTTATTTTTCACCCACACAAAGGAGTCCCAGAGATGACGGCAAATCGACTTCAGCGCTATGCGATATTCTTAAATAGCTATAATTATGAAATAGAATACGTTCCGAGCGCGGCAAATAATGCTGATTTTCTAAGTCGATCGGTCACGTCTGCGCCTGTGTGCGACAACTGCTGCGCGTGTGGGTGTGGTATTGATAGCGGAATTCGCAGATGCAATGAGGCGCTATCGGTGACGTCACTTACTAGGTATTCAGAACCGGTTGATCAAGGGTTAGATAGGGCTAGTTACATTAATTTCGTTACGGAGGGAGACCTGCCAATCTCATTAACTTACATACGTATTGAAACCCTAAAAGATGAGAACTCACAACAGGTAAAAAGATTAATAATTAATGGTTGGCCACGAAAAAATAATAACATAAACATCCAAAGCTATTTTAACTGTCGAAATGAATTGTCAGTAGAAAACGATTGCATCATGCGGGGACATAGGATTGTAATACCATTGTCATTGAGAGGGCAAATATTAAGAGAACTTCACAGGACTCATTTAGGCATAAACAAAGCTAAGTCGGAAGCTCGTGCACGATTTTGGTGGCCAAACATAGACAGGGATATCGAGTTTTTGGTGAGCGATTGTTCAGTTTGCATGCAATTAAGAAGTGCCCCTCCGAAGGCGCCGCTAACTCCCTGGCCGTTTCCTCCCTCGCCATGGTACAGGGTTCATTTAGATTTCTTTGGGCCAGTGCAAGGTAAAATGTATTTAATCATAGTAGACGCATATACCAAATGGTTAGAGGTTTTTCCGATGACAAATAACTATGGTAGTACCTCTGTAATTGCCAAACTTCAAGAAGTGATGTCACGTTTCGGATTAATGAGAATTATAGTAAGTGACAACGGTAGTTCATTCACATCCAGTCAGTTCGCGGACTTCTGTCAATTGAATGGCATACAGCACCTTACGTCACCAACGTATTCACCAGCAAGCAATGGTCAGGCCGAGATTTGTGTCAAAATAGTAAAAAAACATTTGAAGGGGCTATTAACTGAAAATATTCCGTCAGAGAAAATTAACTCGCGGTTGTTAGAGTTCTTATTTAGATACAGGAATATAAAACATAGTACGACGGATAACTCGCCAGCTGAGTTAATGTTTGGTAGATCATTGCGCTCTCGTTTTGATTTATTAAAATTAGAAAAAACTGATTCACCGTCACCTTCGTCACAGGAAGTTCAAAATTTTGTAAAAAATAAACAGTGTTTGCAGTCTAAATACTACGGAGGAAACAGAAACATAGAATTTAAGATAAAGGACTATGTACTATTGAAACTACATAGTAGTAACAAATGGATAAAGGGTATAATACAAAAAAAAATGGGTAAAAGTTTGTATCAAGTGTACTTACCAGACACAAATAGTATTGTCAAAAAACATAAAAATCAGTTACATCGATTAAATGTTGAAAAAAATGATAGTTGGAAGGGGCGACTAGACGTAATAAATGATAACGATGAATGGGAGAACTGGGCACTACCGACGACAAATGTAACTCATACCCACGCCCAGACTACGGAGTCTGAAGAGGAAGAAGTGTGGACTGAAGCTGAAACAATTCCATCTACTTCTGCTGTCCAGGGTGGATTAGTTGAGAGTCAAGCTTCTGAGGAGAACGAGACTTCGTCCAATTTAACCGAAAACGATCCAGAGTTAATGCAGGAAAATGCTGCAACCACAGATGGTGAGGAAAGGAACTCTTTACCTGGCTTGCCCCCTTCTCCAGAAGAGCGTAATTTCAGACAAGTAGCCCCAGGTTATCCCATTCGCCTGAGGAATATTCCTCGAGTAGATTTTAAGAAATACTCTTAAGAAACTAAGGTGGAGGGATGTTGTGTATGACGCGACTAGATATAAGAGGGTGATTTGCCGCTGCGCCGGCAGTGCAATAAAACTTGTGTCAGTAACCGCACGCCTTTGACTCTTCCATATAAAACAAATATCAAAAAACTGTTGCACCTGAAATAGTTGAATAAAATTAGATTTTCAAAACTTACAATCTCCGGTAAAAAATGAATTAGAATTAAAAAACAAATAAGAACTAGGGAGGTAGGGAGCGCGCGGGTTACGCGGAGGGCTGGTACTTGTACCTAGCGTAGCGTAGATAGTAATTTTTATTTTCTTTGATACTGCACGCACGCATACACACAATTTGAGTTAAAATGACACGACAAATGTAGCCAGCTCAGTAAGTAAAATATTTTCCTAAATTTTCTTACCTAATATAATAACTAATAAGTCATGAAAATAAAATAAAGATTAAGACATAGAAAATTATAAGTTTTCTCAATGTCTATAAGGATTTCCTTGAAATCTGCCAAATTCTGCCCCTTTCTTTCTTGATATCTGCCAAATTGTGCCACTTTTTCTAAATCGTCCGCTTGTTCTGCCAGAGGTCAAATTTACAAGCCAAATCTGCCCAAATGGCAGAAATCTGCCATAAATGGTCACCCTGTATTATATATACTTATTACTGTGCCGCGACACCAGTCGGCGCGCCGCCACAGATTACTAAATAGTTATAGCGCAGCGCCGCCGCCCGCGGTGAAATCAAACAAATCATTATTGGGCTAAGGTATTACTTTTGCATCGCGACTCAGGACTTCAAAGCTTTGAGATTTTACCGCCGCGCTAGTACTTTTTATTGTACTGTGCCGCCGCCGTGCAATTTTGTAAGGAAATTCAGGCCACCAAAATATTACCTATGTT
This sequence comes from Coleophora flavipennella, assembly GCA_947284805.1. Taxonomy (NCBI): domain Eukaryota; kingdom Metazoa; phylum Arthropoda; class Insecta; order Lepidoptera; family Coleophoridae; genus Coleophora; species Coleophora flavipennella. The sequence continues at coordinate 3,222,916 of OX369292.1, forward strand.
GAAAACATGTTTTTTTTTTATTTTTTTTATTAAAAATTTGAGTGCGTTATAGATAAATATAGATATTGTGTTGTTTTCAGTGTTATCTGATAGGTTTAGGTCTAAACCGGATAGGGTAAAAGAAATACTAAACATATGTACCTAATTGTAAGTTGGTTTTCTACTACAACAAAAAAACACTTTAAAATTATCTGGGTAGGTATACTTGCCTTGATTTATCCAATGGGAATCTGTAGAACTTTCTTTTAGTTTTGTCGTTTGTAGAGCATAAACTTAAGAACTTGTGACTTCACAGGTCTATGCAAATAAGCCACAAACCACATCGGCCCTCAAAGCCAACATAACCCATGCCATCGGTCAAATTTAGCCTGATTTATGCGCCAGAGTCATGGAAAATTAGACATTTCGGATGCGTGCCACCCAGCGAAACAACAACGGCGGACATTTGAACGATGTCATATTCCGTACATAATGGCATTGATATTCCTTTCAAACGAATAAAAAAATTCGATGATATCTCACACTCACTTTGTTTTATTCAGTGCGAAAGCAAGATACGCCTATAAATACCTCTTTAACTTCCACCCGCTGTAAGAAAATCTGGCTAGTAAATCTTGCACTAAAATTGTTTGTTTTATAAATTGAATTTTTAGTTTCATGTTTTGTTTTGTTTTCTTTTAACTTCAATACTTTTCGTTTTTCTTGAATTTTTTCGTAACGAAGTTCCACTGTATAAATAAATACTTTGTCACTAGTGAATTGGTCACGTGCTTTGCACACACACTGTATGGATTCTTCAGACTGTGACTGAAGCAAAGTATACAGGGTTACAGGAAAAGTAGCACAGAATATTAAAGGACGTTATTATTCAGGTCATTTGTGATGGATTTTGTTCTGTTAAAAGGTGTCCGAAACTTAACCGTTTTGAAGATATTTAATTTTAAAGATATATTTTTTATCCTCAATGTTTTGCTTTTTATCTATTTTTATGGGATTAGAGCTCCTAGGATCGGTTTTTTTATATAGCTGGTTAGAAGGCATATCAATTAATAAAAATAATTAACAAAAACTGAACCTACTACTAACAGCTTAAAAATACTGCTTCGACAACGGTTAGAATTAAAGAATTTTTCACTAAGTGTTTTTAACTTTGAAGGGCTTTAATTAAAAAATAATATATGGAACTTATTCTGAAAATAGTTTTAAAATAAATATTATGTGTGGGGTCATATGAAAAGTCTAGTTTACGACCAAATGATGCCGATAGCAGATGTCGATATTTTGAGACAAAAGATTATTGAAGCGGCTGAGATAATGAGGCAGAACCTGCAAACTTCTGTCGTTAAAAGTAATTTAAGAAAGAGAATGAGGACTTGTGTAAGAAATCACGGCGGCCAAGTTGAACATGAATTATAAAAATAATTGCTCTTTCTTTTTTTGTTTTATTTACGTATTTTAGCAATTTTTACCTCAAACTAAAAATGTACCCTCTGCTACCTTAACTGTTATTTGGTCAATGTTTTGCCTGTTGAATAGCAAGTGTTATACATTTTTGAATAGCTAAAGAAACGTAGAAGTTTTTTAAATTATTTGTAAAATAAGTTTCATATTTTTTTTTATGAAAGCGCTTCAAAGTTAAAAACACTTAGTGAAAATTCTTTGATTCTAACTGTTATCGAGCAGTATTTTAAACTGTTAGTAGTAGGTTCAGTTTTTGTTAATCATTTTTATTAATTGACATGCCTTCTAACCAGCTACATAAAAAAACGATCCTAGGAGCTCTAATCCCATAAAAAATCGATAAAAAGCAAAAAAATTGAGGATTTAAAAAAAATCTTTAAAATTAAATATCTCCAAAACGGTTAAGTTTCGGACACCATATAACACAACAAAATCCATCAGAAATGACCTTAATAATAACGTCCTTTAATATTCTGTGCTACTTTTCCTGTAACCCTGTATACTTTGCTTCAGTCAGTCTGAAGAATCCATACAGTGTCGTCTAACGTCGGATGTGAAGCCCGAGTTGCCATAGTTACAACTCCGGACACTTCATACATTCAGGCGGCGGCAAAGCACGTGACCAATTCACTAGTGACAAAGTATTTATTTATACAGTGGAACTTCGTTACGAAAAAATTCAAGAAAAACGAAAAGTATTGAAGTTAAAAGAAAACAAAACAAAACATAAAACTAAAAATTCAATTTATAAAACCAACGATTTTAGTGCAAGATTTATTAGCCAGATTTTCTTATAGCGGATGGAAGTTAACGAGGCGTATCTTGCTTTCTCACTGAATAAAACAAAGTGTGTGTGAGATATCATCGAATTTTTTTATTCGTTTGAAAGGAATATCAATGCCATTATGTATGGAATATGACATCGTTCAAATGTCCGCCGTTGTTGTTTCGCTGGGTGGCACGCATCCGAAATGTCTAATTTTCCATGACTCTGGCGCATAAATCAGGCAGAATTTGACCGATGGCATGGGTTATGTTGGCTTTGAGGGCCGATGTGGTTTGTTAATACTACATATAAAACAAACTATATACTACATACTGAAAAATATTTAAATAACTGAAGACAAGGCAGTATGGCCAATGAGTCTTAGCCTGCCCTGAAAAGGGCAAACACACGGCAAACAAATTGAAAAAATTGCGACTTTGCGTAGTGATTCTCTTTGTTTATATTATAAGTGCATACATACGTAAAGAAGTTGCAGTTTCTTTTCTTCTATTAAATTGTCTTGTCTGATGAAGTAGTGCGATTTAAAAAGTAAAACAAGTACCTGAAACAAATATTCTCTCCAGCCAAAAATGGCTGAAGACCTAAGAAATTATAATTTACAATTACAACAAGTAAGTACCATCTTAAAATTGGTCTATTTATGTGCTTGTCTATACAGTCTACTCAGTGTTGTAATTTTGTTATTTCAGGTGGAAGCAGCTCTTCTTACAGATCCCCAGAATGAAGAACTTCTCAAGCTAAAGACGGATTTGGAAGAAGTAATTGAGTTGACAAAAGATCTTATAAAAACTCAAGAAGGTGACGACAAAGTACCTATTATTCAAGGTTCTAGTAATGATGATGATGTTACAGCGTCACTCCTGGCGGCCGAGGAAGCCGAGGCTCTCGACCGGCACAGAGCGCAGTGCGAGATTGGACAGAAGTGCTTAGCAAAGTGGAAGGCCGATGGCATGTAAGTTGTTACCACTAAAATATAGCACTGCAGTACCCACTCATTGATTTTAACACTTATTTTATAAAGTACACTTGTTTCTCGGTAATAAAGATAATCTTGAGATGTAGAGTTATGGAGAATGAATTGGGAATGTTTTAGTATAGCCTTGTATGACTAAAGAAGACCTTGACTTTTTAGCCATTAGCACCAAAGATACTTTTTAGAGGACTTTTAGATAATAGAGGATTAAGGTCTACTAGGAATTCTTTGGGCCGTAAAAAGTTTAAAAACAGTAAGTAGGTAAAAAAATTGGCCTTCAGTCTTAATGACTACTGCAATTTGGTCCTTCAATTAGGCCCAACGGTCTTATGAGGATATCTGCAACAGATGGTCAGATTTAGTCTGTGGACCAAGAGGGACAAAGCTATAGGTTGGTCATCAACATACCTACTTACAACATCACAATTGGCATTGTCAAACTTGTTACGGCTAAATGTGGGTGTGAACATAAACTGAAGATTAGCCAGCTAAACTTCACCTAAGGGGGAGTTTTGCGAGGCTCTTCGACTGTGAAATCAATCAAACCTGACCGAACCTAATATTGCTCGCTTCGCTTGCTCACCACCCAAAAACCATTACCCAACCAGTGTTGGGGAGAACTTGTTGTGTACGGTTAAATGCTGAATACCAACTAATAATTGGACTTTACCCAAACAACTTTAGCGGGCTAATCTTAAGTTTATGTGCACACCCACCTTTAGCTGTGACATATATTGTATATAACCCATGAAAATATAAAAACCATTTGCAGACATTTCAATTTTATACTGTAAAAAGTAAATTAATAAAAATTTGCTAAAAGCACGGCTTGTGAGATTTTTTAATGCGCAGCCATTACAATAATACATTCAGGATGCTGTTGGGGCTGCTGCACTTTTGTGTTGCTTCAGACATGTTTGCAGATGCTCATTTTATTTTATTTTTTTAAGGAAAGCTAGGTTACATTATATGATCAAACATCAATTATATAAGGAAGTTGAAGTTAGGGGCGGGCTGATTTCCGCAACCAGGCGACCACTGCGCCCATTTTGCGTGTTATATAAGGAACATTGAGAAGTTTTCGCCTTTAGGTTAGAGATTCTTTGTCACACAGCCCAGGGTCACAGATTACTAAATAGTTACCCAGGGTGCCCAATAACTTCAAAACCATTCTATACATGATCACTGGTCAATAAAGCATTCAAATGCTCCATGTAATGTACATTATTATTACATGGATATTAACTAAAGGACAACATCTTTATATGTATATAAATCTTCTGTCCGTATGTTAGTCATTGAACTCCTCCGAAACGGCTGGACCGATTTCGCTAATTCTTTTTTTGTGGAGTTCGTTATTGTCAGGAGAAGGTTCTTATGTAGGGTAGGGTAGGGTAGGGTAGGGTAGGGTAGGGTAGTGTAGTGTAGAGTAGGGTAGGGTAGTGTAGGGTAGGGTAGGGTAGTGTAGGGTAGGGTAGTGTAGTGTAGTGTATGTAGTGTAGGGTAGGGAAGTGTAGTGTAGGGTAGAGTAGTGGGGTGGAGTAGTGTAGGGTAGGGTAATGTAGTGTAGGGTAGGGTAGTGTAGTGTAGTGTAGGTTAGGGTAGGGTAAGACAGTGTAATGTAATGTAAGGCGGTACGTAGTTCGCCGGGACAGCTAGTTATTTTTATATGGAGGGTGGTACTAAAATCAAATTAAATTGAACCACTATAAAACCATATGAGGTGAAAGAGAACACAATATTTTAATTGTTAAAAACAAAATGAAAAATAAATTGGCTCACCCATTTATAAGATATACATTTTATTAATTTGTGTAGCGGAAAATAAAAATAATAACTGGTATCACTGTTGTCCAATGCTGCGATTTTTTTCGTGATGATATGGTCAAAAAATGTACTAAAAAGAGATAATACCTTAGCAATTTCATTACGTTTTCTCTATCATACAACTTACAAAGATTTTTGAAAGATTTAAAATAAACGTACTACTGACAAAGTGATCGACTGTCACTATCATTTGACTAGCACAACCAAAGAGCATTTAATCACTGTTAAGTCTAAGTCACTACCAAAGAGCATTTAATCACTACGTTATGTATCACTACTGTCACTGTTATAATCTGTCTACCATCAAGTAATGCTAAAAAGAGACAAAAGATGGATGTTATTGAAGCGTGAAAAAAGATACACAATAAGCCATAATCAAAGATGACCTACCAACTGGATTAGGGGTACATTCGTTTTATTAAGGTATATTTATTTTATAGTAATTTTCTTGAAATTTTTTTTTTGAAAACGGGGTATTAAAAATAAACTAATGCTGCATCAGAATTACGTAAAGGTTCTATATGTCTTTGGTATGGGTCAATACAGTGGTTCAATTTAATTTGATTTTAGTACCAATAATATTTTTGTCCTTTGTTATAATAATTTTATACACATAATATGTTTTTTAAATTTAATTTAAATGCGTTTGGCTGCACCTCATGAAGCCAAGGATATGACACGCAAGCTGAAATAGTGCCTATTCCCTCTCATCTTAAAGATTCTTAAACTGTACGAATCAGGGAATACAGACGCCGGCAGGGAATTTCACTCCTTGGCCGTTCATATAATGAACGAAGAAGCAAAACCCTTAGTGTGTAAAGGTGGAACATCAACGACAAAGGGGTGGAATCGCTCTCCGCGACTGTTCCTCTGATGATGAATTGGAGAGGGCGAATGAGGTCGTGAAGCTCCAAGGCACACTCTCAGAAATGATAATTTTAAAGTTATAATTTAAAGAGAGAAATTTTAATAGGATTTGCTGTTAATGAATGGATTTAACTTTGCCTGAAGTAAAGAATTGGGCACAGTAGTCAATACTCAAAAATGTGAGTTCTTCCCTTGTAGCCCTGCTGGGGACGCATGTAGACCACACTGTAAAACCATTGGCAGGGAGAAGTTCGTAAAGGACAAGGGCGATTACGGGCCACTTTCAACCAACCCGTAACGTAAAATCTGTTAGACCTACACACTTGCGACTTTGTGTGTGAAGGAAGACCACCTCGATCACCTAGAATCCCAATTTTCATAAATATTTTTTTTACCATTTCTGAGATATTGACGTCCAAAAATCACTACTTTTATGACTCCCTCACTAACAAACTCACTCACTCATCGAAATTTTAGACTACTTCCAGGTGACTTAGAAACTTGAAATTTGGCATTGAGATAAGTTATTAGGCGAATACAAGGAAAAAATTAAAAACTGCCAAGTGAGAGTCGGACGCGTGAAATTGGGTTGTTTTCCACTATCATTTATCATAATTATAGACCACTTCTAGATGACTTAGAAACTTGTTTGGCATTTAGGTAATTTGTTAGGCATATAAAAAAACCGGCAAAATATGATTAGGATTTGCAAAAATAGGGTTCTTTCCAACCAATACTCATCGAAATATATACAGGGTTATTGGTAATTAGACCGGATCCTCTTAAGAGGGTATAGGGGCGGTTATTTGGAATAATTTTGACCCCATATTGCATTATCCGAAACTCAACCGTTTTTGAGATATTTGCTTTTTAAGAGTTTTTTTGGAAAAATCAGATTTTCTCCTTCAAAAATTTATAAAAAAATAACTATTCATTCAGATTTCATTTTGTTTACATTTTTAGATAGAGTACATTTTAATTCTTACTATTCAATCATAAAATCATAATATTCTGTATTAATACAGAAAGTACAGGCCACTTCGTAAAAAACAAATCAGATTTTTTGTTAAACTGTCTACTTAAATGTGATTTTTCTCGAAGAAAACCCCTATTAATTGAGTCTGCATGTTATTTGAAAAACATCTACACATTTCTAGCTATCCAACGAGGTAAAAAACATTGCATTTAGTTACAAAATTTCAAAGAAAATGTGAAAACAATAGGCCCAGGTAGTGAATTCCGAGAATGTGGTTTTTGATCCGAGGTCAATAAGCGATACTACTTCAATGCTCCGTATGCTCTGTCTCGCTCTCGCTCACGTTGCTAGCAGATTTGTGTTGTTGTTAAGTCCAGTTTGCTCGTGCGATTCGTACTGTGTAGACGCTTTCCACTATCTTTGGACTTCGGTATCTTTACTTTGTGACTTGGCTTGTAAACGTTTTGTAAAAAAAAAAAAAAAGAGAAAAAAATTAATTATAAAATTAATAAATAAAAAAATAAAAAAAATAAAATAATTAATAAAATAATAATAATAAATAATAATTAATAATAAAAATAATTAAATTATTATTTATTATTAATTATTAAAAATAATTATTAATAATTAATAATTAATAAATAAAATTATTATTTTTTAAAAAAAATTAAAAGAAATACCTTGATTCTAAAAACTTCCTTAAATTATTATTTCAACCTCACACCTTTAGTTTCTACTACCCAGTTTTGGTTTTGTCACATTTTCTCTGAAACCATGCCACGAAATGCAATGTTTTTTACCTCGTTGGATAGCTAGAAATGTGTAGATGTTTTTCAAATAACATGCAGACTCAATTAATAGGGGTTTTCTTCGAGAAAAATCACATTTAAGTAGACAGTTTAACAAAAAATCTGATTTGTTTTTTACGAAGTGGCCTGTACTTTCTGTATTAATACAGAATATTATGATTTTATGATTGAATATTAAGAATTAAAATGTACTCTATCTAAAAATGTAAACAAAATGAAATCTGGATGAATAGTTATTTTTTTATAAATTTTTGAAGGAGAAAATCTGATTTTTCCAAAAAAACTCTTAAAAAGCAAATATCTCAAAAACGGTTGAGTTTCGGATAATGCAATATGGGGTCAAAATTATTCCAAATAACCGCCCCTATACCCTCTTAAGAGGATCCGGTCTAATTACCAATAACCCTGTATACGTACACTACTTCCAAGTAACATAAAAGATTTTCTTTTGAGCGGTTGTTTGGTGGAAGTGCATTTTTTAAGCCTGTCTGGCTAGCTAGCTCTATCTTATCTGAGTATTGCCGCCAAACATCAATGTTTACAGCATAGATATGTTCTGGTTTGAGGATATGATAGCCAGTTCTCCACTGCAATGGGGAATCTTGAAAAACCCTTTTATCTTTGGCATCATTGTCACTTATCATCAGGTCAGATGATGCCAAGGGCTTACCAATTGTGAATAATTAAAAAAACTTGTAGCCACGATACTATAGAATTTGGCCTACCCATTTTGATCTCTGTAATTTTTTGTATCGAACTTGGCTCTTTTTAACATTTATGTTTTGTTGTTTGGGAATTTAAACTTCACATGTATGTAACAACTATCTATTCCTCACAACAACTTTATTTATCTGTGTTTACTCTTGCAATTGATTTTAGAGCGTCTTCCAGGGGACCGATTGAGATAAAATTTGGTATTGCTCATGATGACATAGTGACAATAAATCCTTTTGGTTGATCTGATAATGAACTTTGAAGGTGGAATTAAAGTCCCGGGATCGTCTATTATTTTTAATCAAATCATAGGAAATACTGTACCTCACAGTAATTTTTGAATTTGAAATAGGCACCCTGAATGTAAAAACTCTTTTCAAATATAAGCTTGTACCTAAAAGGTTTATAGTCAAAAATGTCCAGATTAATTATGTAATTTCTAACAGCTGATGTTAGCAAGACTCTAGCCCTTTTAATTCTGTAGTTTCCAACAGATGGCGTTAGTAGAATAATAACATTCTAGTAAATAAATTATTGTATACACATCCTGTTTCGTTATTTTTAAATATTTGTTTACAAAAATAATGATAGATGACACATCTAGACACGTGTATACTTTTTTCGTAAATATACGACTTGTGGGATAGTGTTACGGAGTCCTTTAAGGACCCGCAGACATGACTAAATTACTACATAGTTTCCAATGTTTACAATGTTAGAGGTGTGATAGTTTTTAGGGTTCCGTACAACAACAAAAAAACGGAACCCTTATAGGTTCACTCGTGCGTCTGTCTGTCCGTCCGTCTGTTACAGCCAATTTGCTCCGAATCTACTGGACCAATTCAGGTGACATTTGGTAGGATAGTGTAATCCTCTGACCCAAACACAGATGTGCATAGTAAATAAATATTCTTTTTTAAGTAAGGGTCTTTTTCGGGAGAAAAAATTAGGAAACAAAAAAAAGCTTTGCAAACCTTACTGTGTGGTATATCAAATGAAAGGGCTTGTTATGTATGAGGATCTCAAATATATTTTTATTATAATTGTAAAATAAATTGTTTTCATTTTATTCATGAAAAAAGACGAAAATTTACCATTCCTTCCCTTGATCTCCGAAACTACTGAGCCTAAAATTTCGAAAAAAAAATACAAAATATAGTTCATTGCCTGTAGATTACAAGAAAACCTATAAGAATTCTATTAATTGAAAATAAAGCGGTAAACTCAATATGATATGTTCACTTACGGAAACTAGTTCACTAAAATACCACTAGATAGCGCTAGTAGTATCTTTCTGTTGCTCGCGTTTGTGTCTTCTGTTTGTCATGTGAATAGGTATCATTGTCATAGTTGTGTGGAGAGGTGTGGTGGTACGGAACGGAACCCTCACACCGCGAGTCCAACTCACACTTAGCCGGTTTTTATTTTGTAGAGTACCACAAAAATGTACAGGCTGTGGGATAGTGCTAAGGCCTGAGGCTCGCTTCACTTGCCCTAATGGTGCTAGATGATATTTTTTTTTGTATTTTGTTTTGAAATTGGTAAATAAAAAAAATATATATATAAAAAAAAATCACAGTTTTAAGACTATACCTAATGTAGGTAACTACTAATTTGTTTGAGCCTTTAACTTCATCAGTTTACGAACTTAAAAAAAATTTATTCATATTAGTTCCTTAAAAACAGTCTTAATTTTCATAAAAAAAAGAAAATATCGCTTTTTTTCTAAAATTTTCTATTTTCCGAAGCGTGTAACTCGAAAACGGTTGAACATTAGGAATAAGTTTATACTAAAAGTTGTAGAGATATTTATAAGCTTTTATTTGGTATAACACATTTTTTCCCTACGACGCATCGTTTTTGAGATATAAACAAAAACCCATAAGTGTGAACTTTGTACGTCTACCCACGCCTGCTCACCTCCTAGACGTCAGGACTTTTAGTATGATCACTCCCTAAGCACCTAAACAAGTTTCTGAAGGAATCACTTAGGTGCCTGCTCGCGCACTGTGCACCCCATTTTGGATCATTCGTTGACTGAACTTATTGATTGTTCACAATATTGTAAATGATTGCTTTTAATTCATTAATTTCATTCTAAATATTCAGGTTTTATGAAGCAGTCATTGAAGAAATATCAAATGACAATGTGAAAGTAAAATTTGATGGTTACTCAACTTTAGAGGTAATAGCTCAGGATGACATCAAGCCCTTAGGAGCGGGAATAAAGAGACCTCTTAGTGCTGATGAGGGAAAGTAAGTATTGCACATTCCTTTTTTTTAATCTACAATTGATATTGGCATCATCTCTCCTGATGGTAAGTGACGTTGATGCCGAAGATGGAAGCGTGCTTACCAAAATTCCCCAACACAATGGGGAACTAGCTATCTTATCTTCGAGCCGGAACACATAAATCTTGTTAGCATTGATGTTTGGCGGCAAGACTTAGATAAGATGGTGGTAGCTAGTAAGGCGGGCTTAGAAAATGCCCTTCCACCAACCAAACCGAGTCTTACGAAGTTAGACTCCGCCGGGAATCGAACCCACTACCGCCATCAATGAAGCTAATGGTCTTAACCATGACGCCACGGAAGTGGTCATTTAAAAACATAACTCATTTTCAGTCGGGTAAAAAGGTAACTGCATTAAGTTTTTTTGGAAAATTGTTGTGTCTGGAAAATGAACAGACAAAATGTGAATGTGAACACACCTCATGTATTTTAATGAAGCCAATCGATAAGGTCAATCGTAAAACTCAGTTTCTTCCAATCAACTTTTGTTTGATAAATGAAAGTACTTTTTTACATTTTGTTGGTTCGGTTCTCGAAGTTGGATTCCTGGCTGAAGCAAGCGATTTAAAAAAATAATCTTTCAATATAGTTTTAATTATTTTTGAAAATTATATTAGGTCTTTACCTATGAAATTGCCGTTTGTATAAAAAAGTTTTAAGATGAAAATTTATATTAAGAACAATATTTATTAAAAGAAAATTCATTCTCAAAATAGCATTAGACTATTAGAAATTAAATGGTGGTAAACATATCCCTATTGTTTAGACATTTTGAGAGCACGGTGGCTTTAATCCCATGAAGTCTGGTTTTTTCACCTGAAAAAATCGCTTTTATTGAAGCGAAAAACACACATTTTTAATTTTAAAGCTGTATAGTTATTGCAGCAGTTTCTTCTTTACTAATGTTATATTTGGGAATACCCCGCATAAGATTTCGTCGCTTTCAGGAAATTAAACAAATGTATAAAATTGCCCCATCTGACCACTAAGAAAAGGCCTTTGTTCCATTCAGTGGTACATAGCTCAGGGAATTGGAACATGAGAGATATGCCACTAGTTACTAATAAAAGACCATAAGTATAGTCACCATTAGGTAAATAATAAAAAACAATAACTTTTTTATTGTCAATAAAAATTAGCAATGAACTTTTAAAATTGAATCGGCAATTTCATAGGTACCTATTATAAATTTTCAATTTTTTTTAATTATGCCTTTTAAGGCAAGCAGTTTAAAAAAAAATTAAATGCATCAGAATCATCAATTAAAATCCGTCTGAATTTACAGTGAGATGCGCTAAGATAATAAGACTGCGATAAGTGTTAAAAATATTATGTTCTCCTTTTCAGACAGGGCAAAGGGTACAACAGGGAGTATTTGAAAAAGAAAAAACAGAAGAAACAACAGAGATTCAAACAAATTGAAGAAGAGAGGGAGAGTGAAAAAAATAAATGGCTAACGTTCCATACGAAGGCATCCAAAAAGCCTGGAGTGCGAACGAAAAGTATATTTGCTTCTCCAGAAAACTTGACTGGCAGAGTTGGTATTGGTACTTGTGGCATTTCTGGTAAGCCCATGACGGACTACACCCCTGGTGAAAAGTGGAAGAAAGGTGGATAATAATATACTATCAGTGATGTTTAATAATAACATAGTTTAAGCTAGATATATTAGCTCATTTTATTACATTGCATATTACATGTGTAATGTAGTATTTTTGTGTTTTCTAAATAAACTGTAGGCTATTTGGACTGAAATGTATATTTTGTTCTCAGTTTACAATTTTTCTTAAGAGGGTATTTTTACCATTTTGGTTTTTAATCCTTTCCTTTCAAATTTGAAATTGAAATTGAAAGCTACTTCTTGAAAATGGTTTAGCTGGTTCTAATGTAACTTTATTATTATTATTATTATCTTTAATTCAGGCTATGCCCATAATTTGTTAGTACATCTTATACTATGTTAGTAAACAATAACATATAATTAAAAACAAAATGAAATTAAAATTTACCATACATGGCGACCCTGGACTCAATGTGAACATGGTTCCAGTGCCGCACAATCGGGCAGTCCACCCGCTCCAGTATGGTGTTAAGGAGGCCGCTGGGGCTGTCCCGCACGCGACGCATCAGCGAGGCGACTCTCTTACGCACAATACTCTGATAAGAGTCAGAGCGTGCCTCTGCAAACATTTCTGATGCGCTGCAGAAACGAGGCAAACCCATCAGCATCCTAAACCCATTATTATATTGAATGCGAAGGGCATTAAAGGCCTTGAGGGTATACCTGACCCACAGGCTGCAGGTGTAAAATGTTTGGCAGAACGCCTTAAACAAGGTTAGCTTTACTTCTGTAGAGCAGCGTGCGAACCTGCGAGCCAGCATATTGCACCTCATGGCCAATGCCCTACGCTCCCTCTCCATATCCATATCATCAGACAGATCCTCAGTGACCCAGTGCCCCAGGTACTTAAAATGTGTGACTCTACTCAGTGCACTTCCTCCAAGATAGACTGGTGGTACAGCTTTTGGCCACTTATTGCCTGCTTTAAATATGAGTAGTTCACTTTTCTTTGTATTGTACCTGAGGCCATGAGCCAGGGCAAAATGTTCACACAACTTCAGGAGCTGTCTGAGGGCTCTGATTGATGGACTCAGCAGCACCATATCATCGGCATAACTGATGTTATTGACAATTTTACCGTCGATAGAACAACCAATACCAGTACTGCTGAGCTCCTCAATCAGTGCGTTTATGTACAAGTTGAAGAGCCTGGGCGAGCTCAGGCCACCCTGTCTCACCCCGCACTCCAAGCCATACTCGCATACTCGCATTTATACACATAGGCAATCCACGAAATTCTAGTAAGTATTCTATACATTTCATTTTCAAAAAACTGTTGTGTCACTAAATAAAAGTGATTTAAAGTTTTAACAGTAATCTTGAAATTCGCTAATCTTTTATAAAATAAGTTAAAATGTAATTTATTCACTAATTAAAACTTTGTGGCTTGCTTATGTGCACATAGTTTCATTAGAATCGGCCCATCCGCTTTCAAGAAGTAGCAATTTGAAGTTTGTATGGGAAACAATTAAGTACGAAATCTATTAAACACATAATAAAACTGTAACGGAGCCGTGTCTGTAAATGAAATATTTTTGGAAAATAAAAACTGTGGTGGACATCACTAACGATATAGAGGCCAAAACAACAACTTTTGGAATTTTTGTGTCTGTCTGTATGTTCGCGCTTCACGCAAAAACTATCAGGCCGATTTTGATGAATTTTTTTATGGAGGTTCCTTATAGCCTGGGTTAACATATAGGTTACTTTTTATCCTGTAAAATTCAAGAGTTCCCGTGGGAAAATTCAAAACCTTTACGCGGTAGAAGTAGCGGGCACAGCTAGTTGTAAATGCGTTCTTAAATTACAAGATATGCAGGTACCTACAGGCAGGGGGGGCGCCGGGTTTTGGAAATCCTCGTGAGTGCTGGGTGCTCATTTTCATTTGATGACTTGTTTAAAATAACTTTACTTATTACTTCGCTGGCTTAGCGGCCCAAACAGGATCTTAGCCAAAGTATATATAATAGTTCTATCATACAGTATGGACACTCCCTCCCTAGATTGCGACCTCACCCCCTCGTCACCCAGATTGATACAGATTGGCCATTTTGTTTGTTCCGTCATTCCTTTTTTGAAATATCATTTCTGGCTCGTTGTATGAAGTGTCCAGGGTGTGTCTTGGCCTTCCGACACGAAACCACGCCACTTTCTTCTGTCCTGCATAACTTGATACCAATCTGTTGTTTGGAGGGCTTGGCGTTCAGGCAAGTATATATATTAGTACTAACATACAGTATGGACACTCCCTGCCGCTCTTATTGCGACCTCACCCCCTCGTCACCCAGATTGATACAGATTAGTTACAGTTTGGTTGTCGAACGTATGGGATTTCGCCGCCATTATTTTTGTTCCGTCATTCTTTTTTTGAAATATCATTTCTGGCCCGTTGTATGAAGTGTCCAGGGTGTGACTTAGTAACAGTCGGTTGTTTGGAGGGCGCGGCGTTCAGGCAAAGTATATATATATTAGTACTAACATACAGTATGGACATTCCCTGCCGCTCTCTAGATTGCGACCTCACCCCCTTGTCACCCTTATTGAAAAAGATTGGTTACAGTTTAGTTCACGAACGTATGTGATTTCGCTGTGATTTTGTTTGCTCCGTCATTTGTTTTTAGAAATGTCATTTCACGACCATTGTATGCAGTGTGCGGGGTGTGGTTCAGGCGACATAAGAACGGTACAAAGTCCAAAGTGTCTAGCTTAATGTGATAGCATCTGTACATGCTATTTAATTAAGTTTAATGCAAATATTTGAGCTTGATATTACAAAGAGGTAATTCAGGGTACTCTCGAGCCTCTCCGTGGGGACGTGTACAGGGTGTAACAAAATTGGTGTAGGTCCCGTTAACTGGGGCTTCTACTCATCCATCATACTGCACAACTTTTGTTCTATGATTTAGCTGAAAACGTAAAATTTTTTTTTTTACTCTTCATACAAATCGATCAGCGGATTTTGTGCAATTTAGTATGGAGGGTCCAATTTTTTTTTGTGAATTGACTATGGGTTCCTTGGAGAAAGTTGTTCAGTATGACGAGTAGAACCCCCAGTTTACGGGACCTACACTAATTTTGTTACATCCAGTAGAAGCTAATATGATGAAATTTTGTCAGTAGCTAGTAAAAGCGATCGTAGATCCACTGATCTACGATCGCTTTTACTAGCTACTGACAAAATTACTGTCTTACGTGGTTCCATCGATCAAGCAAGTTAACTGGTCTGAAGCACGTTATTACATGGATGGGTTTGACTGTTAGTGGCATTTTTTCAACCGTCTCCCTACTTCGCAAGGTACGTCAAGCCGATGCATGGTGCCGGTTGATATCACTTTACCGCCTCCGTAGCTCAGAGGCAAAGTTCACTGGCTTTACACAGGAGGTCGCGGGTTCGATTCCCGGAGGGGTCAATTGTAAGACTCGGTTTGGTTGGTGGTAGGGCATTTTTCAAGCCCGCCTGGCTAGCTACCACCATCTTATCTAAGTCTTGCCGCCAAATATCAATGTTGATATCATTGGTGTGTTCCGGCATGAAGATAAGATAGCCAGTTCCCCATTGCGTTGGGGAATCTTGGTAAGCCCGCTTCCATCTTCGGCAACATCGTCACTTACCACCAGTTGAGATGTTGTCAAGGGTTTACCAATTGTAAATAAAAAATAAAAAAAGATACCATAAATAAAACAGTATACCCATAAACCCAATAATGAAAGTATGTAATTATGTAAGTATCTTTGAATGTAAAAACATAACAACAGAACAAGACCTCTTAACACATACTTTGCTCTATTTAAATAGGGGTCTACTTATGGTGAACGTTAGAAATTTTATTTTTCCTGTGGGAACGGAAGGACTTTCATAGGTTTTCTTGTAATCTGTGCATTTAATCTTATATATTGTGATTTTTCCAAGATTTCACGCTCATTAGTTTCGGAGAAATAACTTCAAAACTATCAAATCTTAAAATTATAAAAATATTTACACAAGCCCTTTCATTCTGTCACACGATGTAGTTTGTAAAACTTTTTTAAAATTTTCTAATTTACCCCCAAAAGTGGGCCCCTATGCTTTAAATTCATTTATGTACATTACACGCCCGTCTTTGGGTCACAGATTTACATATGTTTACCAAATTTCAACTCAATCGGTCTAATAGTTTCGGAGCAAATTGGCTGCGACAGTCTGAAGGACGGACAGACAGACACGCGAGTGGAGTGATTCTATAATGGTTCCGTTTTTACCTTTTAAGGTACGGAACTCTACATCACCTCGCACCCTTAATATCGACGCAAGAACAAACGCCGAACTTGCGTCTTTTTCAAAAGTAGGGTAAAAAAGGAGGGAAAAAGCGAAAAATATGAACAGGAACATAAGCCACACCCTGGACACTTCATAGAACGGGCCAGAAATGACATTTCAAAAAAGGAATAACGGAACAAACAAAATAGCAGCGAAATCCTATATATATTCGTCAACAACTTTGAGTGTAGAGTCTCCAACCTTTAGAGGGATGGGTCCGACACGCACATTTCACATTATTTTCGTTTTCTCCATGTTCATTTTAAGACCCACTTGTTGAGAGACTTTTCTGAGGCCATCGAGAATTGTGCTTAGGTCTTCCATAGTCTCAGCCATGACCACGATATCGTCAGCGAATCGGAGGTGGGTGATGTATTCGCCGTTGATATTGAAGCCAGATCGTCCCCCCCCCCAGTTCAGGCTGTGGTGAACAGTTTCGGAGATATAACGTCTCCCTGTCTCACCCCTCGTTGCAACTGGATAGGTTTCAGTTCTGGTCCTGGAGGTTAGATAATATTAAGTAAGTATTACATGAATTCAAATCTGGACGGCCAAAGTATACCAATGACTTTTTCAAAACTTACGTAAATATACTTACCGATTGCTTTAACGGTGAAGGAAAACATCGTGAGGAAACCTGCACACGCCTGCGAAGAAACTCGAAGGTTGTGTGTGAAGTCGATCAACTCGCACTGGGCCCGCGTGTTCGACTAAGGCCTGATCGCCCTTATTCAGGGTAGGCTCGAGCCCCTCGGTGGGGACGTATATGAGCTGATATGATGATTACATGAATTAAATGAATACACTTTATTGCACATTGCAAAACATAAAATAAACAGTAGAACACAGACAAGAGATAAATATTGAAACGAATTGATAAATAATGACGATAATATTTTATGAGTGATAAGCAGGAATGGAGACGCTTAGCTTCATAACGCCTTCAGCTGTTCCGATACTGGCAGAGTCAGGGAAGCCTCCCGGAAATATCTTGATGATTCAACCAAAAGGCTATTATTATAATGGGTAAGTCAATTTCAATCTCTATAATATAATATGTCATTTTTGGAGTTTACTCCTTAAGAATCGATTTGCATATATAAGGGGCCCGGTATGAGAAAAATGTGAGGAGTAAAATCTATCGATGAATGACAGCGTTACGAAAAAGTTTCGATACCAAAAAGGTCGTGTTCAATAGTAGAAATGAAGTGAGTTATAGTTTTTTTTCAAGCGCGAGTAAACTCCAGTCGTGCGTCGGAGCTGACACACACAATTTTTTTTTTAATTTCGAGCGACCGAAAAAGTATTATAGTCGTAGAAAAAGTTTTTCTACATTTACCCAAAATAACATAAATAATTTATTTACATAAATGGTACAAAAAAATACGTTTGCCAAAAACGTCTGTCCGTTGGTCCGTCCGTCACGCTAGTCGTAGCAGCAAAACCAATAATACCTACATCAAATTTCAGGGGTGGAAACGGTAATTAAAGTCAGTAAAAGTCGGCTTTTTAGACATTGGTCAGTAAAAGTCAGTATTTATCAATGCCATTCAATGTGGGAGTACAATATTTACCAAAATGAAAAAAAAACCGGCCAAGTGCGAGTCAGAACCGCACACAAAGGGTTCCGTACCATCATACTAGATGGCGCTAGTACAAAGAGATCCGTAGCATCATACTAGATGGCGCTAGTTTCTTTATGTTTAAAAAACACGTTTTTTGTATGGAGACCCCCTGTTTTTTTTAACTTTTTTCTAATTTTGAGTATTTGTTGTTATAGCGGCAATAAAAATACATCATCTGTGAAAATTTCATTTGTCTAGCTATCGCGGTTCAGCCTGGTAACAGACGGACAGACAGACAGACAGACGGATAGCGAAGTCTTAATAATAGGGTCCCGTTTTTACCCTTTGGGTACGGAACCCTAATACTGAAGCTATTTTTATAAGAACGCGAATATTTAAAAATTTTCCCGTCAATTTCCTGCTTGTCAAAATTGGCCACGACTTGGCGATAAAATCAAATATTTTAACGGACTCTTCTCGCACTTTTTCTACACTAATTCAAACTTCCTTTTCATGGTGTTTCCTGAGAATCACCCGTAAAGGATCTTTCGTTCCGTCCGTCCGTCCGTCCGTCCGTTCGTTCGTTATTACCAACTTGTCAAATTTTTCCATTTTTGAACCGAATTGCATGAAGTTTGGGAAATAGTTTGAATGTAGATTTCCATGTCATTTTATTTTTAAGGGGAATTACCATTGTAAGTGGGTCTTACGAGGAACTCTGAACTAAAATATTTCGGTTACGTATCATGTGATAAACAGTTTTCAAGTAATGAAGTGTTGACTGCAGGACCCTACGCTATACGTGGTCTAACATGTTCTTGGCTTGTTTTTATTATTACATACTTAATACTTCCAACACTGTTTATTTCCTCTAGCCCCCGATTTTCTACATTTTTTTAAAATGCAATGAGGAAGTCATTAAGTACACACACACAAACACAAACACACCCACCGTGTTTCTTCCTGAGGTAGTGGCAAGAATACATAAACCAAGATAAGGCTCTTCTGAAATGTCTGAAATAAAATTGAAGGGGGCGCTTAAGTTAAGGCGACTCATTGGAAACTTTGGTCGCAGGGATCTTGATTTTTGTTAGCAATTACAAAACATATGGGATTGATATTTTTTAATCTGATTCTTCATTTCAATGACTTCATTTTGTCAGTTGCAGAAACACGATTTGTTAAGTTTTGTAACAGAAAAAAATATATCAAAGAAACCTCTTTTAAAACAGAGATTTGCATTCTACAGGCAAACCCGACCGATTTAAACATCAAAATTTTCTTAGTTGATAAGTCTAAACACCCACTTCAATATGCCAGTTGGATTTTTAAAAATTAATTGTAATTTTTAATTTAGACGAAAAAAACATTGAAAAAGTGCAAAAGTATGTTTTTTTTAAAATTTCTTTACACTTTACACGTAAAAAAGTAGAGAGACAACTGTTTCAATCAATAGTAGTTTTGTCCTTATTCGCCAAACTATTCGAATCCGCTTTGTGCACGAGCATTTACCCACAGATTAGCGTACACTTCAGTAATGCACAGCATGGATTCCGACAAGGGCGCAGCGCTAATTTACTGTGTTTCTTAAGTTACGCAGCACTAGAGCTTGACGCTAAAGTAGGCGGCTAAGTTGATGTCGCCTACTTCGATTTCAACAAAGCGTTCGACAGTGTGGACAACGACATCCTGCTAACAAAGTTTGCTATCATTGGGTTCACTCCTTCCCTGCTAAATTTCTTAAGGAGTTATCTCCGAATCCGTATGCAGTATGTGGAATATACATGTTATGTTTCAAAACTGTATTTGACGTTAACGAGGGTCAGTCAAGGAAGTAATCTTGGGCCACTTGAATTTATCATCATAATAAATGATCCCTAATGTAATATAAAAATCACGCCCCCGAATGTTTGCAGACCGGAGTTATTTTTGGCCATAGGAGATAGTATGGATTGCAAAAAGTTACAACAAGACTGAAATAGGATGCTGGAAGTAGAGTTTGCGAAACAGATTACACTTCAATATCTCTAAATGTAATATAATGTGAAGTACGAGAGCAACTAATACTTAAACTTGGCAGGTGAAATAATTTCACCAGTGACAGTCGTCCGGGATTTGGGTGTGTCTTTCACATGCGCTAGAAAGGTCATTGGGCAGCATAGTATGAAACCTATACCCACGGCCTACAGAAAAAAATTAGGTAGGATGTTTAGATAAACGTCTCTAGTTCACGAATATATATGTCGCATTAACGTAGTTAATGGGATTCAAGCCAAAAGCTTAGAAAAGAAAAATATAATATTGAGGTTAAAACTTTCGTGTTAGCAACGTGACAGAACGTCCTTAAACGTTCTTGAGGTAAAAAAAATAGATGGAGCCTATTGCTTTTATTTCTGGTCTTCACTAGCAAGAGGCTTCATCCATTTTTTCAACTCTGCTTTTCACTAGCAAGAGGCTTCATCGATTTTTTTAACTCTGGTCTTCACTAGCAAGAGGCTTCATCCATTTTTCAACTCTGCTTTTTACTAGCAAGAGGCTCCATCTATTTTTTCAACTCTGCTCCTCCCTAGCAAAAGGCTCCATCGATTTTTTCAACTTTGCTTTTCACTAGCAAGAGGCTCCATCGATTTGTACAACTCTGCTTTTCACTAGCAATAAGCTCCATCGATTTTTTCAACTCTGGTCTTTACTAGCAAGAGGCTCCATCTATTTTTTCAACTCTGCTCCTCACTAGCAAGAGGCTCCATCGATTTTTACAACACTGCTCTTCACTAGCAAGAGGCTCTATCGATTTTTTCAACTCTGCTCTTCGCTAGCAAGAGGCTTCATAGATTTTTTCAACTCTGCTCTTCACTGGCAAGAGGCTCCATCGCTTTTTCTCACTCTCCTTTTCATTAACAAGACGCTTCATCGATTTTTTTAACTCTGGTCTTCACTAGCAAGAGGCTTCATCCATTTTTTCAATTTTAGTCTTCACTAGCAAGAGGCTCCATCTATTTTTTCATTTCTGCTCCTCCCTAGCAAGAGGCTTCATCGATTTTTTAAACTCTGCTCTTCACTAGCAAGAGGCGCCATCGCTTTTTTTCACTCTGCTGTCCATCAACAAGAAGCTTCATCGATTTTTTCAACTCTGCTTTTTACTAGCAAGAGGCTGCATCGATTTTTTCAACTCTGGTCTTTACTAGCAAGAGGCTCCATCGATTTGTACAACTCTGCTTTTCACTAGCAATAGGCTCCATCGATTTTTTTATTTCTGGTCTTCACTAGCAAGAGGCTTCATCCATTTTTTCAACTCTGCTTTTCACTAGCAAGAGGCTTCATCGATTTTTTTAACTCTGGTCTTCACTAGCAAGAGGCTTCATCCATTTTTTCAACTCTGCTTTTTACTAGCAAGAGGCTCCATCTAGTTTTTCAACTCTGCTCCTCCCTAGCAAGAGGCTCCATCGATTTTTTCAACTTTGCTTTTCACTAGCAAGAGGCTCCATCGATTTGTGCTTCACTAAAATTATTTTATTTACGCATTTATATATTTTTTTTACATTTTATTCCCATGGTTTAAAAAAATATATATTTGTAATGAAATGTGGGTTAATACTTAACAATTTAAAACTAATTTGGTTTTTGTAGGATAACTTTAGTTAACCGGGTCAGATTTTGCCCAATGACCTTTAACTTAGAAAATATATTGTGGACGTTTGCATTAAAGCTTTCAAAAGCTTGGGCTTAGTTTTGCGTGAAAAAAATTAACCTGATGGGTATAACCTCGACACGAGTCCTATACAATGCCCTTGTAAGAAGTAGGTTGGAAAGTGGCGTATTTGCCTGGAATCTGGCTAAGTATGGGCTCATGGTAGAAAAGAAACAAAATAAATTCACGCGATACTTATATTTCAAGAAACTCGGAGTATATCCACATTATCCACTTATGTATCCAACTCTCCTTGTTTTAATGATGGGTATATATATTTATTTGGAGAGAAGAAATTTGGCTTTGGTGAAATATGTCTTTGCGGTTTTCTGGGCTAAAATAAATAACCCTGTCATTTTGAGTTCCTTGAGACTACTAGTCCCAAACACGAGGCTTAGGATTGGTCCGAGGAACAAAGTGTTTGAAAAATCTTTCTTCAGAACAAACACAGGGAAGTTCGCTTCTATCCCAAGGGCAGTTGGAATTATTAATAGGGCGGCGCAGGATACAGATATTATATTCACGCGTACACACACTGGCGGAATTCGAAAAGTAGTTGAAAGTTATTTCAGTATAAATGTTTTTTTTTATACCTGTTGTTTTAGTAATTTGAATTGGGGTAAACCTGTAATGATAGTGATAAAAGTTATCCCCCTGTAATAATATATTTTATATCTTCTTATATATATAAATCTCGTGTCACAATGTTTGTCCCCAATGGACTCCTAAACCACTTAACCGATTATAATAAAATTCGCACACCATGTGCAGTTCGATCCAACTTGAGAGATAGGATAGTTTAAATCTCAAATTATAGTCGCAATTTTAATTAAGAATCCAGAAATTCAGTAAGGAAGAAAAAAACTTCACGCTCGGTTGCCATGGCAACAATATCGGTTGTCAAAACAAACATATAAGAAGATTTGATCATTTTCGGAGAATAATAAAACTCTTTTCATAAACTGTATATACCTCCATATGACAAAAAAGATTTGATTATTTTTTATTTATAAAATGCAAAAACATTTTTATTTAAGACACAGCTGTTTGTATTTATAGAGATAGGTACAAAAAGATTTTATTCCATATAAATCTTCTGTCCGTGTGTTAGTCATTGAACTCCTCCTAAACGGCTGGACCGATTTCGCTAATTCTTTTTTTGTCGAGTTCGTTATTGTCAGGAGAAGGTTCTTATGTAGGGTAGGGTAGGGTAGGGTAGGGTAGGGTAGGGTAGTGTAGTGTAGTGTAGGGTAGGGTAGGGTAGTGTAGGGTAGGGTAGGGTAGGGTAGTGTAGGGTAGGGTAGGGTAGTGTAGGGTAGGGTAGTGTAGTGTAGGGTAGTGTAGGGTAGTGTAGTGTAGGGTAGGGTAGTGTAGGGTAGTGTAGGGTAGTGTAGTGTAGGGTAGTGTAGTGTAGTGTATGTAGTAGGGTAGGGTAGTGTAGTGTAGGGTAGGGCAGTGTAATGTAATGTTAGGCGGTACGAAGTTCGCCGGGACAGCTAGTATACCTATATAAATCTCGTGTCACAATGTTTGTCCTCAATGGACTCCTAAACCACTTAACCGATTATAATAAAATTCGCACACCATGTGCAGTTCGATCCAACTTGAGAGATAGGATAGGGTAGGGTAGGGTAGTGTAGGGTAGGGTAGGGTAGTGTAGTGTAGGGTAGTGTAGAGTAGTGTAGGGTAGGGTAGTGTAGTGTAGTGTATGTAGGGTAGGGTAGGGTAGTGTAGGGTAGGGTAGTGTAGTGTAGGGTAGTGTAGTGTAGGGTAGGGCAGGAAAGTGTAATGTAATGTGAGGCGGTACGAAGTTCGCCGGGACAGCTAGTATATATATATATATATATATATAAATGATCCCTATTTCTTCGTGTCACGCTATACCTTGAGAACGGCTGGACGTAGTGTAGTGTAGTGTAGGGTAGGGTAGGGTAGTGTAGTGTAGTGTGATGTGGTGTAGTTAGTGTAGAGTAGGATAGTGTGGTGTAGTGTAGGATACAGTAGAGTAGGGTAGGGTAATGTAAGTACGAAGTACGCCGGGGCAGGTAGTATCTACTAAATAATTTTCCCCATACTTAGTCCATTCTCAAAAAAATTTTGGACTTCATTCATACAAATCATTCAGCTGACTGACCATTTTTGTGTGAAGAGTCCAAATGCATTTGGGGAAAACGTGTGAGTATAACAGTAGAATTCACAGTTATCGGACCATAAACGGATATCTCTCTGTAGGTATATCGATATTAATCGCACATTAAAAAATAATAGTATATTTGAGTAGAATTTTGAAGCGGTTAAAGTGTGACTTGCTGGCTGGATCAATCAAGCAGGTTAACCGATCTGAAGCAAGATCATTACGTGGATGGGTTTGACTGTTAGTGACAGATACATACGATCGCACCGGATTACGGCCGCTCCATGCGTTTTCACGGCGCGTTCACCGTGATCCGAAGAGCGGTATAACGCCTCACCGTGATCCGACGAGCGGTATAGCGCCTCACCGTGATCCGACGAGTGGCATAGCGCCTCACCGTGATCCGACGAGCAGTGTAGCGGCTCACCGTGATCCGACGAGTGGTATAGCGCCTCACCGTGATCCGACGAGTGGGATGGCGCCTCACCGTGATCCAACGAGCGGTATAGCGCCTTACCGTGATCCGACGAGCGGGACGGCGCCTCACCGTGATCCGACGAGTGGTATAGCGCGTTACCGTGATCCGACGAGCGGGATGGCGCCTCAACGTGATCCGACGAGCGGGATGGCGCCTCACCGTGATCCGACGAGCGGGATGGCGCCTCACCGTGATCCAACGAGCGGTATAGCGCCTTACCGTGATCCAACGAGCGGGATGGCGCCTCACCGTGATCCGACGAGCGGTATAGCGCATCACCGTGATTGGTTAATGTCGTGTATTTTAGTACATTAATATTATTTCATACTTTTGAGTGAATTTCATTTTGAAGTCGGTTTTTAGTTTTTTAAACTTTTATTATATTTATTTTTAGTGATAATGCTATTTATCTAATAACGTTAAACCCAGATTCCTGTGGCTTCCATCATCATCTCAACAGCATGAAAGTTAACGAGTTAAAACTTCCATCATCAGCTCATCTGAATTACCTGAAAGAATACAAGTACCTATCGGTCTATCTATACGTACCTACGTATCTGCGTAAAATATTTGAAGCATTATCCTCCAACTCCTAATCGTCAAGGAGTTGTCCCTTTCTTCATAAGCTCATCAACATGAGATGATGAGTACCAGACGAAAATACTTTCGTTAGTTTAGAAAATACAAGAAACACGTATTACGTGCCTATAAAATTTGAGGGTTGCCCTCGATTTCCCTGGGATCCCATCATCAGATCCTGACTTGGTGACAGTGGGACCCCCTCGGGAGTATACTCTTTCGAATAAAAAAAGAATTTTGAAAATCAGTTCATAATCGGCGGAGATATCACGTAACAAACATACAAAAAAAAACAACATACAGTCGAATTGAGAACTTCCTCCTTTTTGAAGTCGGTTGAAAAGTATCACAAATATATGTCGAAGGGGGTGGTGAGGTTATGGATGGCCTTATGGCCTTGTGGTTCACGTTCTTAACTATTTCGGTTGTGGGCGTCGAAATAACAATGTAGCTATATCACAGAGGTCCTCCTTTTGATAGTCTTGATCATTCGGCAATCGAAATAGTACAGGATGCCTTGGATTTCAATGGATGCAAACGCGGTGATCCCAGCCGCCGGGACCCAGCGTTAGCGTGACGCGTCCGTTTTGCTCACAGATCACCACTATTTGTGTTCTGCTCGATACTCCGTCAAAAAGTGTCTACCCCGAGACTGACTGCCATCTAATATGGCTTCTCAACACAGTGTTGTCACCTTAATCACAAACAGCCTACCGTTACGGCGTCATCTTTGCTACCACATACGATCGTCTCACGAGTACAAGCGATTGTCACGCCACCACCGGTTTCACCCAGGTACTAATACCTGACGTTTGATCCAAGTAAAATGTAACGATCTATGTAAACGTATCTCGAGCTGGTATTGGTCCCGTTTTCAACTACGCTTCGACATATACATAAAAATTAAATAAGTAAACAACTTAAAGTCACAACTGATTAAAGCTTAAAGTTTTTTGTTATTTATTTTTTATTAAAAATTTGAATGCGTTTGTACAAATTATTTGAGAAAATATTTTTCTCACTTAACTTGACCATGGTGTAATTTCTATAGGAATTATGGACAATAATGAAACACATGAATTTATATAAAATTTAAGATTATTTATTTAATTATATTTGAAAGGTGCACAGTCAAAAAAGGCAGGAGTCGAGAAAGAACTAACGTACTCGTATATCGTAGCCAGACTCACAAAACAAAGGATAATTATTATGAAGTTAATATAAACAAATTGTGTAAAAGAGAAAATCTACCTATAGTTAGAAAGAGAGCGTATTTATTTTTGTATATTCCAACAATATCATCTCATTACCCTTTTCAAAGGTGAAAAGCCTCATAATTAGTGCTAGCACGTTATCCATTAAAGGGTGAGGTAATCGAGCAGGGACACGAAAATTTGTACGATTCAGAAGATCTGGCCACAGTATTACAATATAGCAGCTTACAGTAGCGCAACGAATGTACTTACGCAGAGCAACGGAAGGGTACTTGCGGGGCAGCGGACGGCGGGGCGCAGCCTAGCAAACTCCGCGAGTTTGTCAGGCTGACTACAGGCTAGTATGGGCTAGTACCTACGCCGGGGGCGCATCGTGCGATATCAAAGGCGTTGCGCTACTGTAAGCCATATCGTAATACTGTGATCTGGCACATCAAGAACACACCGTTCACCATTTTCCACCGAAACATACTGCCCAGTCGTTGTCTTCGACTCTCAAGTGATGACATACGGAAATAACTACTATGGTATGGGGGAGTTCGCAATTTTTATTGCAAACTAGCTGTCCCGGCGAACTTCGTTCCACCTTACACTATACTGCACTACCCTAACCTACACTACATTACTCTACCCTACCCTACCTATCTGCACTACCCTAACCTACACTACATTACTCTACCCTACCCTACCTATCCTACCCCTACCCTACCCTACACTACACTACCCTACCCTACACTACCGTACACTACTCTACCCTACTCTAAACTACCCTACACTACCCTAAAACCAATTATTCTTTGACTGATATTTTTTTTTGTTTTTTTTTAATTTAATTCCGAGCTTTTTTATATTTATTCACCTTTTAAACCTTCTCTGGACTTCCACAAATAATTCAATACCAAAATTAGTTAAATCGGTCCAGCCGTTTTCGAGTTTTAGCGAGACTAACGAACAGCAATTCATTTTTATATTTATTGCAAATTGGCAAAGATTTCTTTAGGGAAATTGTTAAATAGTTTGTATCGTACGTAACATAACATTTGCAGATGAGCATCCTTTACTAACATCGCATGTAACCAGGGTCGGAGTGTTTACGAAAATCGGACTTGTATTAACGCCACTTTATTTCACGTCATTTGACGGCTAGACACAGTTCGGAATGCTTTTAGAAACTGTTCAGTGTTCACAAGGTTATAATTATAGACGAATGTTTGACGTGGTAAATAGCCCTTGATTTATTCCTAGTAAAAACTATTGACGAGTACCGACGACGCGAACGGTCTGCGGGCTCGGCGCTGTTCGCTGGAGCCGGAACAATAGACGTTTTCATTTGTGTAAACATCGTAGGGTTAAATCAATATACGTATGCAGGGTGTAACAAAATTGGTGTAGGTCCCGTTAACTGGGGGTTCTACTCGTCATACTGAACAACTTTCTCCAAGGAACCCATAGTCAATTCTCAAAAAAAAAAAATGGACCCTCCATACTAAAATGCACAAACCGGTCGATCAGCCGATCGATTTGTATGAATGATAAAAAAAATATATTTTACGTTTTCAGCAAAGTCGTAGAACAAAAGTTGTTCAGTATGACGAGTAGAAGCCCCAGTTAACGGGACCTACACCAATTTTGTTACACACTGTGTAGGGTCTTAACAAAGTTATACACTTATTTTTAACTAGATAAGATAATCTTTATTGACAAAAACACCTAATGGTACAGTGCTTTTCCTTATAATGATAAAATGAGGAACAAAACATTTTTAGTGGTAGTTGGTAACAGAAAATAAAATTAGGTGTACTGACTGATCTCCAAACTAGGGGGATCCTGTATCTTGGAGATCAGATTCCTTCTTTGAACATTTAATAAGAGGTAAGTTACAAATGAATTGGAGAAACGAACCTGGAAAAACCTGAATATTTACGTCTTTTTGTGACTGGAGCTTGTACTCGTAACACTGAACAACTTTCCCCAAGAAATCCATGTTCAATTCGCAAAAAAAGTTTTGGACTTCCCATGCAAAGCGATCAGCTGGCGGGCAAACTTTGTATCAATCAATCAATCAATTAGTTTTTATTTTCTCACCACAAACTTGTCTCTAATTTATACATTTATAGTTCATAATATTATAACGTAGTTTGTGGGAGACTGGAGCCTAAACTAGGAAAATAAAATTTCCTGTATTACAGGTCTCCAGGCCCCCTCATCGGCTTGGAGACCTGTATGGAAGTCCAAAAATGTTTTTTCGAATTGACCATGGGTTTCTTTGAGAAAGTTGTTCAGTTTCATAAGTACAAGCTCCTGTTAAAAATAAGTGCATACCTTTGTTAAGACCCTATATATATACTGTAAATGGTGTAATATACAGAATGTAACAAAATTGGTGTAGGACCCGTTAACTGGAGGTTCTACTCATCATACTGAACGGCTCTTCCCCAAGGAACCCATAATTATATCTCAAGCAAAAAAATTGTATCCTCCATACAAAAATGCACAAAAATTGGTGGTTCAAAATTCAAAAAAAATTCAGAATTCAAAACAATTTATTTCAAATAGGTGTTTACACATACTTTTAAATAGTCAAAACAATAAAAAAATTACTGTATATTACAAATAATGTCATGATTCAGATTACAGTCTCAGGTAATGGTATTTGATATAGAACCAACATATATGTATATCTTTGTCATTTACATAATCTATTATTTTATAATATCCTCTAGAGCACAAAACTTTTTTGACATGAGTCTTGAATTTATGCTCTGACAAACTAGTTACATTTTCTGGAATTTTATTTTTATGGTTAATAAGAAGAGTATTTTTTTTGCGATTTTAGTTATAACTCATAGAGCAAAAGTTGTTTAGTGTGATGAATGGAAGCCCCAGTAAACAGGACCTACACCAATTTTGTTACATAGGTACTGTATAAATGTAAAAAACCGGCTAAGTACGAGTCGGACTTGCACTCCGAGGGTTCCGTACCACCACACCTCTTCACACAACTACATACAAATAATGATAATGACAATGATACCTATTCACATTACAAGCAAAATACATCAACGCGAGCGACAAAAATATACTTTTTGATGTGTAACATCTTTGCTCTCGCTTTCCTGCAATTTGTGGGAGTGATTTCGTGAAATGGGACGGAAATGTGTAACATGGGACGGAAATGTGTAACAACGAGAGTCCGACTCGCACTTGGTCGGTTGCTCTCGCTTTCCTGCAATTTGTGGGAGTGATTTCGTGAAATGGGACGGAAATGTGTAACATGGGACGGAAATGTGTAACAACGAGAGTCCGAATCGCACTTGGTCGGTTTTTTTCGTTACTGTCAGATCCGCCACCCAGGTACAATATCGTCATCAAATCTAACTAACCTAAAGTATTTTGTCACATGTTACACATCATATGCGAGTACTGTAGGTCTCGCTCGATTTTTTTTTGTCATTCAGTTCGGACTCCTTAGTGCGAGTACGACTAACATTTTTAAATGATTTTTTTATATATTGTTTTATTTAAGTATTAGTACTATAATCACACTAAATTTCACAGTAGTGTGTATTACCGTTTTTACGATAGAGCTAAATCAAATATATGCACTTCTAAAGACCTATAAAAAACTCATTTTTTGTATGGAGACTCCCTTATTTTTTTCTTTTTTTTTCAAATTTTTAGTTTTCTGGAATTTTATTTTTATGGATAATAAGAAGAGTATTTTTTTACGATTTTAGTTATAACTCATAGAGCAAAAGTTGTTCAGTATGTTGAGTAGAAGCCCCAATAAACGGGACCTATACCAATTTTTGTTACATAGGTACTGTATAAATGTAAGAAACCGGCTAAGTGCGAGTCGGACTAGCACTCCGAGGGTTCTGTACCACCGTACCTCTTCACACAACTACATACAAATAATGATAATGACAATGATACCTATTCACATTACAAGCAAAATACATCAACGCGAGCGACAAAAATATACTTTTTGATGTGTAACATCTTTGCTCTCGCTTTCCTGCAATTTGTGGGAGTGATTTCGTGAAATGGGACGGAAATGTGTAACATGGGACGGAAATGTGTAACAACGAGAGTCCGACTCGCACTTGGTCGGTTGCTCTCGCTTTCCTGCAATTTGTGGGAGTGATTTCGTGAAATGGGACGGAAATGTGTAACATGGGACGGAAATGTGTAACAACGAGAGTCCGACTCGCACTTGGTCGGTTTTTTTCGTTACTGTCAGATCCGCCACCCAGGTACAATATCGTCATCAAATCTAACTAACCTAAAGTATTTTGTCACATGTTACACATCATATGCGAGTACTGTAGGTCTCGCTCGAATATTTTTTTTGTCATTCAGTTCGGACTCCTTAGTGCGAGTACGACTAACATTTTTAAATGATTTTTTTTATATATTGTTTTATTTGAGTATTAGTACTATAATCACACTAAATTTCACAGTAGTGTGTATTACCGTTTTTACGATAGAGCTAAATCAAATATATGCACTTCTAAAGACCTATAAAAAACTCATTTTTTGTATGGAGACTCCCTTATTTTTTCTTTTTTTTCAAATTTTTAGTATTTGTTGTTATAGCGGCAATAGAAATACACATTATGTAAAAATTTCAACTGCCTACCTATTACGGTTCATGAAAGACGGACAGACAGACAGACCGTTGGGTGTACGGAACCCTAAAAATGAAAGAATCTTTCACTATTTGTTAAATTAAGACAACGATATACATCGGCTGCCCAATTTCAAAACACAGTAACTGACAATTCTCAGATTTTTGAAAATTTGCCTGATAAAAAAAGTTTTGCTCGCTCAATTAATAAAAAAAAATATTTATGAATAGAAGATACTTCAAAAAAAATATTTATCAGAAAAAATACTTTAAATTAAGTAATAAAAGTAATAAAAAAATGCAATTATACTAAAAAAAATCAAGTATAAAAAGTTTGCAGTTTTAAAATCGGTCAGACGACATAGTTGTTTGTGTGTGTGTGTGTGTGTGTGTGTGTGTGTGTGTGTGTGTGTGTGTGTGTCTGTGTGTGTGTTTAGTGGGTATGCTAGTTGAGTAACATATTTTTTTAGTAAAAACAACAACAGTTTATTCAACAAACCTACCTACCGCCCTACCTAAATATAATAAACAGCAATCTAGAAAGCTAAAAAGTGAAGATACAGTAACGACCAAATGCCTGGACATTAAGATAAGAGTCACTCGAGTAGTACTTACATATTGTATGGTCCGTTAACCTTGCCAAGTAAAATAATATAGCCTTTATGATATTGGAAATAGAGCTTAATAAATTTTTATTTTGTTTGTTCTTGCATTCCGCCGCTTTCCTCGTCTTGCGTCTTCATAATTCATACATAACAACGCAAGTATTTTCATAATATGATTCTTAAATCTAAAAAATACTAGTGTGCTTTAGACCATACGACTGAAGTAATACTTCTTTAGCTCTATCTATATGTATGAAAGTAAATACTTAGTCTTCAGAAAATAATCAAATCTTTTAAGCTATTGCATAGCTTTTATCGCGGGCTTTGAGCGCGGCGACCGAATCAAGAAATTCCGTAACGAAAAAACCTAACAACCCGCGTTCTAAAAAAACTTACAGTGCTATCTATTAGCGATTTGCGGTACTAAAAGGACTTAGTCAATTTTACTGGTGTAACTTTGTTAGTGTTAATTTATTACTTAAACATCCCGCGCCCCAAGGACTAGTCGAAGTGGCCGCCATTTTGAACTTTTTAGTTATTTAACCCAGTGGTTCCAAACTCGATGTCTGAGGGTCCCGGAGGTCCCTTATCACGAATCCGTTTCTCGAATTGAAAAAAGTGGCCCCCATTTGAACTTTTTAGTTACTGGACCGATTGCTTCCAAAATCGATATCTGGGGGTCCCTTATCACGAATCCGTTGCCCGAATTGAAAATAGTGACCGCCATTTTAAACTTTTTAGTTACTGGACTAATTGCTTCCGAAATCGATATCTCGGGGTCCCTGAGGTCCCTTATCACGAATCCGTTGTCGGAAGTGAAAAAAGTGGCCGCCATTTTGAACTTTTTAGTTATTGAACCGATTGCTTCCAAAATCGATATCTGAGGGTACCTGAGGTCCCTTATTACGAATCCGTTGCCCGAATTGAAAATAGTGGCCGCAATTTTGAAATTTTTAGTTACTGGACTAATCGCTTCCGACATCGATATCTGGGGGTCCCTGAGGTCCCTTATCACAAATCCGTTGTCGGAAGTGAAAAAGTGGCCGCCATTTTGAACTTTTTAGTTATTGGACCGATTGCTTCCAAAATCGATATCTGGGGGTCCCTGAGGTCCCTTATTACGAATCCGTTGCCCGAATTGAAAATAGTGGCCGCAATTTTGAACTTTTTAGTTACTGCACTAATTGCTTCCAAAATGATATCTGGACTGAGGTCCCTTATCAAGAATCCGTTGTCGGGAGTGAAAAAAGTTGTCGCCATTTTGAACTTTTTAGTTATTGGACCGATTGCTTCCAAAATTGATATCTGAGGGTCCCTGAGGTCCATTACCACAAATCCGCTGCCCGAATTGAAAAAAGTGGACGCTATTTTGAACTTTTTAGTTACTGGACCGATTGCTTCCAAAATCGATATCTGGGGGTCCCTGAGGTCCCTTGTTACCAATCCGTTGTCGGAAATGAAAATAGTGGCCGCCATTTTTAACTTTTTAGTGACTGGACCGGTTGCTTCCAAAATCGATATCTGAAGGTCCCTGAGGTCACTTATCACGAATCCGTTGCCCGAATTTAAAATAGTGGCCGTCATTTTGAACTTTTTAGTTACTGGACTACTTGCTTCCAAAATCGATATCTGGGGGTCCCTAAGGTCCTTTATCACGAATCCGTTGCCCGAATTGAAAAAAGTGACCGCCATATTGAACTTATTAGTTACTGGACCGCTTGCTTCCAAAATTGTCGGCCACTTTTTTTAAATTCTAGCAATGAATTTTTGTTAAGGGACTTCAGGGACCCTCAGATATCGATTTTGGAATCAATCAGTCCAGTAACTAAAAATTTCAAAACTATATGGTCCTTTAATCAAAAGAAGTACACGAAAACAGTAAAAAATCAAAAAAAATGTGAATAAATACTGCATAAATAAAATAAAAAAATATTATTGTATAAGTTGATAAAAAATGCTATGCAATAGATTTACCGCGGCAGTCCCCGAGTGCAACACGCTTTTTTATTTCATATAGAGTAGACAGTTTATGAAAAGAGTTTTATTAACCTCTGAAAATGATCAAATCTTTTTTATCTTATGTTTGTTTTGATTGTTTTGACAACCGATATTATTGCCTTGGCAACTGATTTTGTTGGTAAACAAAAATAAATAGTATCTCACTTTCTAACTTCACTAATTTATATATCCCTCTCAACTTCCGTTCGCCTCGCCCTACAACACTTCCGTAACGCTCTCGTCACGCATCCACCAGCTTACTCCCCAAGTAAAGCGTGCGTAAAGAAGTTTTACTTCAATAATCTCCTAAGTAGGTATAACACCACAGAATAGAAGGGAGAGGCAAAATTTTTGTCTTATCTGTGTAAAATACTAATACATACACTGCTCAACATTTACGACTTTCCTACAATAATAACACTAAAGTTTTTACTACAAAAAATGATGCACTGCGCTCAACATTTGAAATTTTCCTACGATAATAAATTTTCCTACAATATTGCTCAACATTTAAGATTTTTGAAGTAAAACTTCTTTACGCACGCTTGACTTGGGGAGTAAACTGGTGAATGCGTTACGAGAACGGTGATTTGTAGCGTTAAGAAAAATGTGATCGGGCGAGGCGAACGGCACGGTTGACTTAGGGAGTAAGCTGGTGAAGGCGTTACGCGAACGGTGATTAAGTTTTACATCAATCGTGTGGTCTAAAGCACACTCGTTTTTTTTTAATACACAACATGGTTGTATAAAAATCTATATAAAATACTTAAGGGGGTAGTTTCACGCACAGTGGCGTGGCACCCTTATCAGTTTTATTATTTCTTTTGATTTTAAAAATATATGTAAAAAACCGGCCAAGTGCGAGTTTATTTTTAAAAACAAAATTATATAATAATATGCAGTTGGTAATAAAACACTTTGTATCAAAAATCTATGAACTTTTTACATATCCAACTGCACATCTATTTTAAAGTTGGTCGTCTATTACTCCTAAACTAAAAAAGTATACTTACTTAGCCGTGATAGTTTTCCTTTTAAATTGATTAAACGAGTATGTCCTACTATTTACATTTTTTTTTCAGTTGTACTGAAATAGCGGTGTAGCTGGTAGGGGTTTACACTTGACTCTAACAAAAAATATCAATTTATCACTTTGAAGTTTAATATTTCACAAACCGATCCTTGTATCGAAAAACAGTTTTAGCAAACTCTCAGTAGTTTTGAAAGACCTATTCAACGATACCCCACACGATAGGGTACGTCAACTAAAACAACAAACACCCCCTCTTAACATCTAGGGGAGGTACCCTATTTTTTTTAATATTTCATTCTACCACTTTGTCGGTGTGATTAATATGTATACCCATACCTAATTACAGAGATATGCTATATCATCATTACAGCTCATATACGTCCCCACCGAGGGGCTCGAGCCTACCCTGAATCAGGGCGACTAAGCCTTAGTCAACCACGCGGGCCCAGTGCGGGCTATATATATCGACCTAATTCAGGGTAGGCTCGAGCCCCTCGGTGGGGACGTATATGAGCTGATATGATGATGATGATGATGATGATGCTATATATATAAGGGGAGGTAGATAGGTTACATGCGTCTAAAAAGTGAAGCAAAAAAATTATGCCCATTGGCATCTCTTTTCTAAGTAGCATTCGGTGCAATAGAAGGGAACTACCTATAATGATGTGTGTGTAAATGGATTCGATTTTCAAATGTTGTTGGTTAGTGCATAACGCCGCGGACAGTTAGACAGACATGGCGAAACTATAAATAAGGGTTCCTTGCACCCCAAAAAGTAAGGCAGTGTCACTGTAGTACATAAGAAGATACGTTTTATAATATGAGGCAGTCAGGACAGATTCAGGAGCAGGCGGAGGGTCATGGAGGTCAACACCCCCCCTGGGCCTCTGTCAAAATGTTTAATTAATAAAAACCTTTGAATTTATGACATAACAAGATGATATAATTTTTTTTTTTTAAATCAGACAGAGCCCGTATTTGGTTAGTAACACAAAACTTAATATTTATTGTTAGTTAAAACATTGGTTGCAATTATTTACTTTAGGTAAATACATTGAGTCAGCAGCAAGCAATCCTCTCAGTGATTAACAAACAAAAATAGATAAAAATAAATAAATAATTTAAACTTT
Source organism: Coleophora flavipennella (assembly GCA_947284805.1). NCBI lineage: Eukaryota > Metazoa > Arthropoda > Insecta > Lepidoptera > Coleophoridae > Coleophora > Coleophora flavipennella. The sequence continues at coordinate 3,258,597 of OX369292.1, forward strand.
CACGATTATTCATTACTAGCTGATTCCCGCGGCTTCACCCGCGTGGACCACATTTCTATGACTTTTCGAGGGTGCGCAGTGCGCGAGCCGCAAGCGGCTCGCGAGCGTGGTAAAAGGTAGCCTATGTCTTAACCCAGGTCCTAATCTGTCTACCTACCAAATTTCAGCCAAATCCGTTCAGTAGTTTTTGCGAGAAAGCGTAACAGACAGACAGAGTTACTTTCACATTTATAATATTAGTAGGGATGAGATTATGATTATGAAAGAGGGACTTGACGTGATTTTATAGAACATAGGTATATAAAAAAAACGGCCAAGTGATAGATAGATAGATAAAACATTTATTCAAATTTACATTACAATTGATACACAAAAACAAAACCCATTGCGTTGGGGAATCTTGGTAAGCCCGCTTCCATCTTCGGCAACATCGTCACTTACCACCAGGTAAGATGTTGTCAAAGGTTTACCAAGTGTAAATAAAAAAAAAAACGAAAAACTATAAAAACTTCTTATATTTAAGCTTAAATGAAAAAAGAGGGGTAGATACACAAAAAGCGTGTCGGGCTTCGGGTTCCGTAGTTGCCATTAACGCGTCCATATCTAATTTCCAAATACAGCGGTTTAGTTGTTAGGGGGTGGGTACTCGACTCCAACAAAATTTAGCACTTTCAAGCCTATTTTTTCAGAAAACGGAAACTTAAATTATAAAATGGAAGATATTTTTTAAGCTCTAACCAATGATACCCCACACGACTGTGTTTGTCGAGAAAAAAACATCATCCCCACTTTACTTGGTTTTTTTACCCTTAAAAAGTTCTTTGCGTTATTATTATATAACTAGCTTTTGCTCGCGGCTTCGCCCGCGTGGACATAGCTTTTATTACTCTTTTTGAGGGTGAGTGGTGCGCGAGCCGCAATCAGCTCGCAAGCGTGGACATGAGTTTTCTCCAGGTACCTCAGGAACTATGTCGGGCTATTCGGATTAGCAGTCTTTGTCACTTCCCACTCCCTCAACAAATTCTATACAAAAAATATAATTAATCCGTTACTCCGTTGCGACGCCACCGACTTGCGCGAGCGTAGAAAACAGTTGTCCCCAGATCCCGCGGGAACTATGTCAGGATATACTTATTAGTAAATTATATAATTTTCCACCTCATCTCTGTGTTAAAAATCACACCAATTTATTTTTTCGTTACGATTTTGAATAACTTAACGAACCGAGAGTATTGTTTTAGTTTCTTCAGGAACTGCATCGGGCTATGATAATTTCCACAGATATAAAGTTGAATATTTCATTTCCAGTGATACAGACTACCTGCATGCCAAATTTCATCAAGATTGGTAGAGGTGTTGAAGTGTGAATAGGTAACAAACAAACAAACACATTTTCACATTTATAATAATAAGTAAGGATTTCTAAATCTTAAATAACATATTATAGAGCGTCGGTGGCAGAACGGTTAGGGCCACTATCTCCTGTCCGGAAGGCCGTGGTTCGAATGCTGTCACTTAAAAATATCTATACGAATATCGATTTCATACTGGTATGTACGTTTATCCGACGCTCTTACGGTGACAAAAACATCGCGAGGAAACCTGCACACACCTGCGAAGAAACTCGAAGCTTATGTGTGAAGTCAATCAACCCGCAATAGGCCCGCGTGATCGTCTAAGGCCTGATCGCCTTAACTCAGGGCAGGTCGAGCCCCTTGGTGGGGACGTATATAAACTGATATGATGAAATAACACGTATACCTATATTATCGAAAAACTAATTCAAATCATTGTATCAATCTAGTAATAAAACTTCCTAAAGATATTAATATGGGTCAAATCCTCGAGTCGTATCAGCTCCAAAGTAGCCCATGACGCACTTCTCGTTGCCGCTCTGGATGGCAATAGACAACCTTAGCAGCAGGTGGGACCTCACGTCACATCTCTTCTCTCGAAGGCGACGACCAATCTTCTTTGCAAAGGCAAAGGCCTCTGAGGGTTCAGCAGCCGGTTGTCTAACAGACCAGCGATACAAAGCAGTAATTTGCCTTCAAGACCTAGTACTTATTATGCTTCTTTCTCGCCGCAAATTGAGCAGCAGTACCGTACGGGTGAAAAGTGAGGCAGAAAAAGTAGAGTCCCAAAGCAGGAACGTTCCTCTCTTTGCCATCACATCGACTAAAGACCGGCGGCTGCATCAAAGATGGAATATTCCATCTGGCCGATACCAGTGCCTTAAGGAATTGGTGACGTGGTAATCTTCACAAACACGACTGCAACTCAGTGAGTGATGGCCAATTGCCTCCACCGTGGACCCGCAAATACATTGATGAGGTTCACAGATATTGATATTGCAGGCGGAGAGCAACTGCCACACGCAAACAGTCGCCGTCAGAAGAGTTCCCATATCTGTGCCTCCTGTTGAATGAAGCTAAACTCGATTTATGTGTTTTTATTTTTTTTTACACGATTGCAATCTATAAAAAATACCTATCTGTTCGTCTATGAAACACATCGCTACGTGCCATAGTTCCAGAGAGTTGTGTAAAGTAGCGTATGCTCAATCAATCAATCAATCAAATCATTTATTCGCTGGAAACATGGTGGTTAAGATGAACAAATATATATATATATATATATATATATATATATATATATATATATATATGTATAAGGTACATCATGTTTCGCTTACAAAAATAAGCATGCAAAATAGTGTCAGTTCAGGTAGATATAAATCAAATTGTAAACAATATTGTCAGTTTGAATAATAAAGTAGAACATTAAATAGATTACATTATTGCAAGAATTCTTTTACATTATAATAGTTTTTATCGTTAAGCCATTTGTACAATTTTGTCTTGAATATTTTAATAGGTAAATCTTTAATATTATTCGGTAGTTTATTGTAAAGTCTAATACACATACATAGACAACTCCGGTTGTATATTTCTGTCAGTGGAGTTTCAAAAAAAACTAGTCTGTGAGGGTTTCGTCGACATCTAGGGTTAACGTCAATTGCCTTAACAAATAATTGTGAGTGCTGTTTCACGAAAATGCAGGCCTCATAAATATAAAGGCAAGGCAGGGGTAATAAACCAAGATCTCCAAACAAAGGTTTACACGAATCTAAAGGTGACATTCCGGTCATTGCGCGTAGGCATTTCTTTTGTGCTAATAGAACTCTCTCTACGTCCGTGCCATTCCCCCAGATAAGAAGTCCATTGTATTGTTTTGTTATTAAAGTTAATAAAATTTGTTTTCGTCAAGTTTATTTGCAAATTATTTAGTTCAAGCCAATTTACAATTGTATTCATAGTTTTTTTTATGTCAGTTTCATGGATTTTAATTGTGTCATTATTAATTTTACCTTTGGTAGTTATTATTACAGATATGTCATCTGCAAACATTATACATTTATGATTTGTAACTTTAACTATGAAAAATACATAAAAAAATCCACTCAAAAGTATGAAATAATATTTTAATTCAATTTAAGCGCGTTTTATTATTCCTGCAGTGCCATCTATTGACATTTTGCTGCTATGATTATAATGTGTGGTATGTGTAGCTTATTTATGTTGAAAAAGTACTCTATATTTATTATTGTAAATATCGATAGATATTTTCCCACGGGACCTCTTTAGTTTTCCGGGATAAAGAATACCCGACTATACAATGACGGTCAAAACATCCCATCTCAATGTAATGGTTTTATATTGTTACGTTGAGCCATTCTAAAGATACAATTTTTTGCATTCCTGCAGGAACCCTTATTTTTTCTAGGATTTACAATGTCCCAGTTTTAGTTCGCGATAAGGGTATCAACGTGTAAAATTTGATTGTAATAGGTCAAGCCACATTTGCGTGGTGAGCCATTCTATAAATGAATCTTTTGATTTTCCTACGGGAACTCTTGAATTTTCCGGGATAAAAAGTATCCTATATGTTAACCTGGACTATAAGGAACCACCATACAAAATTGCATCAAAATCGGCCCGGTAGTTTTTGCGTGATGCGCGAACATACAGACAGACAGACAGACAGACAAAAATTCCAAAAGTTGTTGTTTTGGCCACTGTATCGTTACTAATGTTAATAACAGTTATTATTTTCCAAAAATATTTCATGTACAGACACGGCCCCGTTACAGTTTTATTATATTATATAGATATAGATTATATAGAATAGATATGTTTGCCAAATTTCAGCTCTTAACTACTAATAGTTTAGGAGCTAGGCTGCGGACAGGCCGGACAGACAGACATAACGAAACTATAAGGTTTCCTTGTTGTAGTACGGATCCCTAAAAATGTAGGTTTTATGAAATGAAGTGAGGGTAGATGGATATGTTCCTGCGACGCGCCGGCGGCGATGACACCGCGGCTTCAGTCTGCTCGCGACTATGGCTATTAGTCGCGTACTGACTGGTAGTGGACTGAAATTCGGCTAAGCTTCGATAGCCATGGTCGCGAGCCATAAAATCTTACACACAATACAAAAACAATACAAAATCCAGGCGCGCTTGGACGTGATTTTCGCGAACGAAGCGCGACGGGCACTGGGCACGTAACGTGCGTGCGCTCGCACGACTACTGGCGTACAAATCACACCACCACTCGCTCGTTCAGTCCGGGGGTGAACGCCGCCCCCTCCCCTTAAAGTTCATTTACTTATTTGCGGTAATAATACGACTTTTCGTCCTGTAATATTGCTACAAAAAATATGTTTTTTTAAGGGTGTATTTTTATTGGATTTAGACTCTATACATGATACTGAATCACAAGTTTCAAGGATAACGGTGTTCACCCTAACACTTACGAAGTAACTATTTAGTAATCTGTGCTAACACCCTGTCTATTTGTGAAGAAAGGAGAATAAATTCCACGGTGGCCTGTATCAGGAGATAGATTGATGATGATGATGACGCATGAAGCGAATGATCACACCAAGGAATAGGTCATATTTCCAAAGATACTTAATGCTTACAAAATTAACACAATAAGCCTTATTGTAATCTATTAATGGTAATATTAATTAAACTAACGCATGCGTATGTTTGCTTTGCTTAAATATGGCGCAGATTTTTTTAAACTGAGTTGCATTAGTTTTACTTATTATATCAGCTCATATATGTCCCCACCGAGGGGCTCGAGCCTACCCTGAATCAGGGTGATTAGGCCTAAGTCGACTACGCGGGCCTAGTGCGGGTTGGTCGACTTCACACACAACCTTCGAGTTTCTTCGCAGGCCTGTGCAGGTTTCCTCACGATGTTTTCCTTCACCGTTAAAGCAATCGGTAATGATATGTACGTAAGTTTTTTGAAAAACTTTACTCATTGGTACATTGGCCGTCCAGATTTGAACCCGGTACCTCTGGTTAGATGGACCGAGTCGTTACCGGTTGAGCCACCGACGCTTTAGTTGTACTTAATGTGAATTTAATTAATTAATAGTTAATACATGTGTATTTTACGGTTTTTTTTTATCTTACCTGTTTTCTCTCAACTGTATTGAATAACGTCGTATGATAACGTGGGTGTAAAATGAAAATTTATGAGAAACTTGTGACGATGGTAAACCCTCGCTTGCGGCTCGAGCTTAAAAATGTCACTCGTTTTGTTATTTACCTTTTTACTATCATAAATAACTATTCAGCTTAAAGGATAAAATACTCATTTCATTGGCATTTATTTGCTGAACAACACGATACCAGGCGTAGATTAGTATAGGGTTAATCCTAAATAGGGTTAATCGATAAATGTGCTCGAGAATCCGCAGGAGAACCAAAGTAACCGACATAGCTGACAGTGTGCTGCAGAAGCACTGGGTGTCAGCCCTGATTCACCCACACGCTGGGCAGGTTTATTATATTAATTGATTTCTCTATTTTTCATGTTTTACTAATATAGTCAGTAAGTTTTTTACTAACATATCATGGGCCCATGTTGTCTGGTAAATAAATAAATAATAATAATAATAATAATAATAAGTGGAATCCACTGAAATCATCCCCGTAGTCCTATCCGTGAACGGACTAATTCCAGCCGACCTTGAACGTCACCTAAGGCGCCTGGAACTCCGAGGCAGACCAATAATTGCAGCAATGCAGAAAGCAGTCCTCCTCGACAATGCCCGGATAGTTCGACGCTTTCTCTCCCCGTCGCACTGAACTCCAGCCGACTGTGCTTCCGCTGGAGGTGCTCCTGCCACTTCGCCTCGTGCCAAGTGAGCAGAGAGGCTCTAATTTTATATTTGTGAATAATAATAATAATAGCTCACAGAATCGCTAAACTGAAGTGGCAGTGGGCAGGGCACATAGCTAGTGGAACAGATGGCCGTTGGGGACAGTAATTTTCTCGAGTGGCGACCGCGCTCCGGAAAACGTATCGTAGGCAGGCCTCCCACACGGTGGACCGACGACCTGGTGAAGATCGCGGGAAGCCGGTGGATGCGGGCAGCCCAGGACCGGTCGTCGTGGAAATCCTTAGGGCAGGCCTTTGTCCAGCAGAGAACGATTTACGGCTAATATGATGATGATGTAATGTGCTCGAACTAAGCAGGAGAATAGTTCGTAGTATATCTCACTTTTGGATCATCATCATATCAGCCGACGGACCTTCCCCCAAGGATTTCCATGACGACCGGTTCTGCGCTGTCCGCATCCAGCGGCTTCCCGCGACCTTCACCAGGTCATCTGTCCACCATGTAAGAGGCCTACCTACTTTTTGGCAGTTTTGGATGTTGTTCGAAAACCCACCGCCGGCAGACCGAGCCTGGCCATGTCGTCGGTGAGCACTTTAGGGACAACGCCCGTCGCGAATGTATAATCGGGACAATAACCACCTCTTGCTGCTTTTGAAAAACCGGCTAAGTGCGAGTCGGACTAGCACTCCGAGGGTTTCGTACCACCAAACCTCTCCACACAACTAAATAGTATAATGACAATGATTATGACATTACAAGCAAAGGACATCAACGCGAGCAACATACATATGCTTTTTTTGTCATTCAGTTCGGAATCCTTAGCGCGAGTACGACTCACACTTGACCGGTTTTTTTTTCGTTTTATTTCAGTATTAGTACTATTAACACATCAAGTTTCACGCTTGTATTTATTTCCGTTTTTACGATAGAGATAAATCAAATATTATACTTCTAAAGACCTATAAAAAACTTTTTTTTTTGTATGGAGACCCCCATATTTTTCACTTAAAATTTTTGTATTTGTCGTTGTAGCGACAACAGAAACACACATTCTGTGAAAATTTCAACTTTCTATTAAGGTTTATGAAATACAGCCCGCTGATTGACGGACGTACAGACAGATAGACGGACATACAGCGGAGGCTTAGTAATAGGGTCCCGTTGGTCACTCTTTGTGTGTACGTAACCCTAAAAATATACTTTAGTATTGTATTACTTACTTCATTCTTGTTGTTTACTCTCGAATTGCAAAACGAAAACTTTGTTTTTATAAGATTCCGTACCCTAAGGGTAAAAACGGGATTCTATAACTAAGCCTCCGCTGTCTGTCTGTCCGTCTGTCACCAGGCTGTATTTCATGAACCGTGATAGCTATACAGTTGCAATTTTCACAGATAATGTATTTCTGTTGCCGCTATAACGACAAATACTAAAAATTAGAAAAATAAAGGGGTCTCCATACAAAAAACCTGTTTTTTTAAACGTGAGAAAACTAGCGCCATCTAATATGATGTTAAGGAACCCTTTGTACTAGCGCCATCTAGTATGATGTTACGGAACCCTTTGTACTAGCGCCATCTAGTATGATGATACAGAACCCTTTGTACTAGCGCCATCTAGTATGATGTTAAGGAACCCTTTGTACTAGCGCCATCTAGTATGATGTTACGGAACCCTTTGTACTAGCGCCATCTAGTATGATGTTACGGAACCCTTTGTACTAGCGCCATCTAGTATGATGATACAGAACCCTTTGTACTAGCGCCATCTAGTATGATGTTACGGAACCCTTTGTACTAGCGCCATCTAGTATGATGTTACGGAACCCTTTGTACTAGCGCCATCTAGTATGATGATACAGAACCCTTTGTACTAGCGCCATCTAGTATGATGTTACGGAACCCTTTGTACTAGCGCCATCTAGTATGATGATACAGAACCCTTTGTACTAGCGCCATCTAGTATGATGTTAAGGAACCCTTTGTACTAGCGCCATCTAGTATGATGTTTCGGAACCCTTTGTACTAGCGCCATCTAGTATGATGTTACGGAACCCTTTGTACTAGCGCCATCTAGTATGATGATACAGAACCCTTTGCGTGCGGTTCTGACTTGCACTTGGCCGTTTTTTTTGTTTTTCCTAACGTTTGTTTTTGTGTTGTTGTTAAGTACCACGGCCTACGGACGTAGCGAGGTGCGAATCACTCGCGTACCGCTTTCTCAAGTGATTTCCCCAAAGAATAGAACTCACAAAACGCAACTCGTCAAGCGGGTTACGGCAAAGTATATATATTTAGTACTAACATACAGTATGGACACTCCCTGCCGCTCTCTAGATTGCGACCTCACCCCCTCGTCACCCAGATTGATACAGATTGGTTACAGTTTGGTTGCCGAACGTATAGGATTTCGCCGCCATTTTGTTTGTTTCGTCATTCATTTTTTGAAATGTCATTTCTGGCCCTTTGTATGAGGTGTCCGGGGTGTGGCAATAGGCTGTGTTCTACAATGTGTACAATGTTTTGTATACAATGTGTGCCGAAGCACCAGGTTTTTTTTTACTTTCGAGCGACGAAGAAGTGAAGAAGGTATTGGTGATGAAAAAAAAATCGAAGTTGAGATTTTAATGGAAATTGATTGTTTTACCTGCACACACCTGCGAAGAAACTCGAAGGTTGTGTGTGAAGTCGACCAACCCGCACTGGGCCCGCGTGGTCGACTAAGGTCCGACCGCCCTAATTCAGAGTAGGCTCGAGCCCCTCGGTGGAGACATATATGAGCTGATGTGATGATGACACTAATAGAGTTAAAAAATAAAAATAGTGTGTGTGTGGTCGTCCGTCCGGTGTTCTATAGTTCCCAAACTTCTGAACGGATTTGGGCAAAGGCAATATTATTTGTATAGGTACTATATACACAAAAATGAACACCATAGGAAAACATATTTTGACTATAATAAACTACAAAGAAAGTGTATTTATAACGCAAAAAGACAAACAAACAACAATTACATAATAAATAGTAAAAACCTTGGTAAATCAACATGGGAAGTTATTAACACTGAAACAGGAAAATGTAATATAGATCAGTATATAGACATGATAGACATTAATGGAAATGCTTTAACTAATCCTATAAAAATAGCTAAAGCGTTTAATGATTATTACATTAAATTAACTAACAAAACTAACTTTAAAACTAAAAACACTGATACTAAATATTCACAAAATAATTCAATTTTCCTTGCTCCCATTGATGAAAACTGTGTGAGTGATACTATAAATTCTCTTAATACAACAAATTCTGAGGGCTACGATTATGTCTGCACCAAAGTTGTTAAGTTAGTCAAAGATCAGATTAAGGCTGTTCTAGTATATCTCATAAACCTTTCACTGGAAACAGGATTATTTCCCAATAAACTAAAACTTTCCATTGTTAAGCCTTTATATAAGAGAGGTCCTAGAAGCGATATGGGAAATTATCGACCCATTACGCTAATACCCATTTTCTCAAAAATTTTTGAGAAAGTAATGCACACACAACTAATGAGTTTCTTTTTAAAACATGACATTATTAAAAACTATCAATTTGGGTTCCAGAAAGAGAAATCAACCACTCTGGCAACATTTAACTTAATTAAGGATGTCCTAAAGAGTACAAACTCCAAACTGCTCACGACTGTGCTTTTTTTCGACATGTCGAAAGCTTTCGGTTTTGTGTCACATGACCAATTATTACGAAAGCTTGAAAATTATGGGATTCGAGGACCAGTACTTGGATGGTTAAATACGTATCTTATGAATAGAATACAGTGCGTACAAATAACTAAGCTTGACAATAAACACATGAAACGTTACAGTTCTGAATTTAAGACCAACGCTTATGGGGTCCCGCAAGGTAGCGTGCTTGGCCCACTATTATTCCTCATTTATATAAATGACTTACCAGACGTAACAAAACATAGGACTATTTTATTCGCAGATGACATATCAGTAATTGTGACATCCAATAATAATTTGACATCTAATAATGAGTTGACATTGAGTAATCACGTGTCTGACATTAATAATACAATAATATCAATTATCGAATGGCTTTACAATAATAATCTTCAAATTAATTTTAATAAATCGACATTCATTAATTATAATAATAAACAAAATCTTAGTATTAATTATCAAGGACAAACTCTACAGAGGGCAACATGTGTTAAATTTCTTGGCATAACAATCGATGACAAACTAAACTGGAAAGACCAAGTTGAAAAAATATGTGCCAAAATTAATAGTTTTTCTTTCGCTCTCTATAAACTGACAAGAGTTGCATCTAGAAGTACGGCTGTCACAGATTATTATGCTTGCGTTGAATCCATCCTTCGTTATGGAATAGTAATCTGGGGCAACAGCACAAACGTTATGAGTGTTTTCATAACCCAAAAAAATGTATTCGTTCAATATACGGAGTAGCACAGGACGTATCATGTAGACCGCTATTTAAGACCTTAAAAATCTTGCCGCTGCCTTTTCTTTACGTATTTGAAATGGCTAAATTTGTTAAAAAATATCAGAAAACATTCTACAAGCAAGCGAGTGAAGTAACTGCAAGAGTGAAAAGAAAACCCAACAGGCTAGTTATGAGCGAAATTCCCAAGACTACTAATTATCAAAAGAATTGCTATTGGATGGGTCACGTCATATATAACAAAATACCGCAGTCGTTTAAAGATCTGCCTTTCAATAGATTTAAGAAAACCCTACATGAATGGCTTCTTCATAATATGTTTTATTCTCTTAAGGAGTTTTTGGGTCACAAATTATGATGTATGTCAAGGATTAAATTTGAAGTTTCTATCTATTTAATACTTTAATAACATTTGCATGCTGTTGTTCTATATGGCTAAACAAGTGATTCCTACTTTAATAACGAACATCATTTTACTTACTGTACCTTGTTTAAAAGCAAATAAATACTTACTTACTTACTATAACTCCAGCCGTTTTTTTAACAATTTCTCCTATTTTAATTTTTTAGGGCTGCCACCATAGTAAAAATCCCTGTTTTTAGGGTTCCGTACCTCAAAATGAAAAAAACTAAACCCTTATAGGATCACTTTGTTGTCTGTCCGTCCGTTTATCTGTCAAGACCCTTTATCTTGGGAACGCGTAGAGGTATGGAGTTGAAATTAAAACCATATATTTCGGTCTACAGTCCCTTGAAGCTGTGAAAAAATCAGTTTTCTAAGTTAAAGTAAAAAAAAAGATACGGCCGTTTAAGGCACACGCGGAGTGTCAAATCCCATACAAACGTAGTTTCGTTTTAATTTCAAAACGGTACAACCAAACTTCACCAAACTTTGTACACATAATCCTATGTATCATATCTAGAAATGTTATTAGGTTTGGTTAGAAAATATTTACCAAGAAGGAAATAAGAGCGAATTTAATTTCAGCCATTTTTAAGGCAATATACGCATCACTTGCAGCCAGTTAAAACACACTTACTAAACTTTCAAATTAAATGGAAACCAATTTCAAGACTTGTTTTAATAGTGTACTTTGAAAATAAACCAACATAATATGAATAAATTTAATATTATGGAAATGAAAACGAAATTACCAAAATGGTTCGACAAGTAGCTAAATTTCGGGCCGTCTTCTCTCTCGTTAGCGGGGTGCGGGTATAGAGCGGGGTCGGGGCAAAAACGTATATTTCGACGCTCATAAGGGAATCAAAATCTATAGGGTATTTCCCGTAGACCTAGAACTATGAAATTTGGCAAGTAATGCCGTCTTATACTGAAAGTAAAGGGTAAAATCTGAAGATTGTACAATTGTAATATAATTCATAAAAAATACAGTCTTTATTTAAAGTACGTATCAATTATGCAAGGAACGGCGGTCCAAATTTTGAATTGCGGTAACCGTGTCATGTGGGGTATCGTATAAAAGGGCTTCATTGGCAAAAGCTTTAACAGATTTTTAATAAATTTTTTAATGTATATAGTTTTCAATTGATGACGAAGAATGAAAAAAAAAATCTTTCCCTTTTTATATGTGTAGGTAGGTATCTTATAATTTTGGTTTATGTAGTACCTGACAGTTTGCAATGTTATGATTAATAATATCTACAAATTTGTACGGAACCCTCGGTGGGCGAGTCCGACTTGCCCTTGTCTGTTTTTTTAATCAAAGATGGCTTTAACGATTTGAATAAAACTCTGTACGTTCCTATATAAGCTACATATTATACACTGTAGTTCGTTACTCCTTTATTTGTTTGTTACTTTAAAAAAAATGCTATAACCATTTTAATAAAAAATGTGAATAACTTATGGTCTACTGCGTTGGGTAGTTTATTATTTCAGAAAAAAAGCGGCTCGTGAGCGTGGACATGAGTTTTCTTCAGATCCCTTTCCGAGATCGGGCTTCCTTCATCCAAATCTTTACAAAAAAAAATATATTTCAATCTGTTGCTACGTTGCGACGCCGACGTGGGCGAGCGTGGAAATGAGTTTTCCTTAAATCCCTCGGGAACTATCTTAGGAGATGTTCCTTAGTAAATTATGTAATTTCCGGCTGGGAACTCTTGATTTTCCGGGATATAAGTATCCTATATGTTAACCCAGGTTATACGGAACCACCATACAACATTTTATCGAAATCGGCCTGGTAGTTTTTGCGTTATGCGCGAACATACAGACAGACAGATAGACAGACAAAAATAGCAATAGTTTTTGTTTTAGCCGCTATATCGTTAGTAATGTCCACCACAGTTATTATTTTCTAAAAATATTTCATGTACAGACACGGCCCTGTTTAGTACACCTATATATATATTGGCCCTGTTACAGTTATAATATATGTATATAGATTAATTGCTCGCTGAGTACACCCTTAAACGAAAATTGTAAACGATGAAGATAAAGAATAGGTAGGTACTGTAGTTTATTTAAAAACTATCAATTCTGTGAAATATTCCACTATTCGTAACTACATCAGCGAGTAATTATTTTTGTACTAAAGGCGACGCTAGTTAGCTGGGGGTAGCCCCTTATGGCCCTAAGATGGGTCAAATCACAATATTCAATTTATTAAAAGACTGCGCAAAGCGATCACTATGGAAAAAATATACAATATACTTACAGTAACAAAAAAAAAACATTTAATAGAATACATTTTTTAAAATATTGCCGCTTTTGATGTAAAAAAATATCCTGTAGACCCTGTTTTTTGCATTAATTGAAAAACTTATTGAAAACACATTGTTTATATTGAATGAAACCAACACACAAAAATCGGTGACTTTAACACCTTTCATTTTAGTTGAACTAATTTTTTTAAACTTATTTGAAAGTAGGAAAGTAATAAAAACATGTAAAAATCGAGAATTGGGCGTTCGGTTTCAACGTAACAGCCGCGTTGAAGCCCGCATTGATTTGAATTTAAAATGAATAGACTTACGTTCGATATTATTTTATCACGGATCGACCTACTCGGATAAAGTCGTTTCAAAGCCTTAAATGTATTCTTTTTTTTGCACATTTGATAAGCCCTTGGCTTAATGTCACATGATGTTAAGTGACGATGATGCCGAAGATGGAAGCAGGCTTACCAAGATTCCTCAACGCAATGGGGATCTGGCTAAGTTTGGATTAAAGTGTAAGTACGTTTGTATGGAAACTCGAGTAACTGTATGACGTTAGTACTAATATATATACTTTGTCTATGAGTAGGTATGTCAATTGGGGATCAAGACAAATCTAACGACACCTGGCACTCCCAAATTCATCAAGCCGCTTAGGCTAGCCAAAGAAACAGACATACATACACCCCAAAAAAACTGCCCTCCTTCTTGGACTAACGGGTAAAAACGGCTTAATATACACGCGTCTAACTTTATGTGAATCTAATTTTAGAACCAAAAGAAAAACGACAAATTAATAAAAAGCGGCTACGTGTGTCGTACTAGCGCTAAAGATCCCAAACTGCAGGCGAGGATGGTACACGCAAACTCAAATAATGCCTGTTCACTCTTGCCTTGAAGATCCCCAAACTATAGGAATCGGGAAACACTGACGCAGGCAATGAGTTCCACTTCTGCGCTGTACGCATAATAAATGAAGAAGCGTAACGATTCGTGCGAAAAGGTGGAACATCAATATGATTAGGTACTATACTAGTGCCAAGTATATACCTATATACTGTCAATCAGTTTTACTTCGGGGTAATAATAATAAATATTCTGGGACAAATTACACATGGTCATCTGGCCCCAAAGTAGGATTCCCTGTGTTATGGAACTGATATACATACTTATATACGTTTAAATACATACATATATAGATATTTAACACCCAGACACAGAGCAAACAAATCTGCTCATCACACGAATGTTTGCCCTAGGTGGGGATCGAACCCACAACTCTTGGATCAGTAGTCAAGAGCACTAACCACTGAGCCACCGAGTCAGTCAATGGGTAGTAGGTAGTAGGGGTAGGTTGTACTATCAGCCCTGATATCTACCTTACTGTTGCACTCAACTCCCGGAGACTAAATAAATACTCGAAACACTCAATTAAGGCGAGGACCTCGGGGGCGGCAACTGTTTGCGACCGTCGATCTTAAGTATGCATGCACGCTCCACTGACATAGTGTTGCAAAATTTAACAGCATTGCTTTTGAAATTGACGTACTTATCTGTATTTCATTCTTGTATTTCATAGCACTAATATTATAAAGGCGAAAGTTTGTGAATGTGTATGTTTGTTACTTCTTCACGCAAAAACTACTGAACGGATCTGGCTGAAATTTGGTAGGTAGACAGATTAGGACCTGGATTAACACATATGCTACTACTTTTTTCACGCACTGCAATGCGCACCCTCGAAAAGTCATAGAAACGTTGTCCACGCGGATGAAGCCGCGGGAAACAGCTAGTCGTAAGATGTTTTTGTATGTGTAAATAAAATGAAAATCAAAAAATCGAATCAGAAACGAGGGGATTCGTAGGGGTACCAAAGTAACTGACATAGCTCACAGAATCGCTAAACTGAAGTGTCAGTGGGCAGGGCACATAGCTCGTAGAACGGATGACCGTTGGGGCAGTAAGGTTCTCGAGTGGCGACCGCTCACCGGAAGACGTAGTGTAGGCAGACCTCCTACGCAGTGGACCGACGAACTAGTGAAGATCGCGGGAAGCCACTGAATGCGGGCAGCGCAGGACCAGTCGTCGTGGAAATCCTTGGGGGAGCCTTTGTACAGCAGTGGATATTTTTCGGCTGATATGATGATGATGATGATAAAATAAAATGACTGATGCAATTAGTATAAGTAGTTATTATAATAAATAATAAAGAGAGCTGATATATGGTTTTACATGAACATCTATAATAAACGGATTTTTTTTTCACAATTGGTAAGCCCTAGGCATCATCTCACCTGATGGTGGGTGACGATGATGCTGAAGATGGAAGCGAGCTTACCAAGATTCCCCAACGCAATGGGGAACTGGCCAACTTATCTTCAATCCAGAACACATCAATGTTGTTAACATTGATGTTTGGCGGCAAGACTTAGATAAGACGGTGGTAGCTAGCCAGGCGAGCTTAGAGAACGCCCTTCCACCAACCAAACTGAGTCATACAAAGTTAGAATCCGCCGAGAATCGAACACGCGTCCTCCTGATGTGAAGCTAATAAACGTAACCATTACGCCACGGAGGTGGCTAAGCTTATTATTGTCTTATTATAATATCATCCTGTACAAGTCCACTATTGTTCACAGACTTCTCTCAAGACGTGACACTGTATGGTAGTAAACTGCATCAAAATTGGTTCATGAACTATTGTTAATGTTACTCGCTTTTTTCCATCTAGTGTTCACTTTTACATCTAGTGTTCACTTTTCCATCTAGTGTTCACTTTTTCCATCTAGTGTTCACTTTTTCAATCTAGTGTTCACTTTATAATTAAACAACGTCACAAAATTAGTACACTAATGACGCTGAAAACATGCCGTCATGCCTTGTTATTTCAAACATTTTAAAAATAAAATGTCGTTTGTAAGCTACCTACTAGTGTAGTGTAGTGCAGTGTAGTACAGTCTAGCGTAGCTTGTGTAGTGCAGTGTAGTATAATGTATGTAGTTTAGTATAGTGCAAGTAGTGTAGAATAGTAAAGTGTAGTGTAGTGTAGCTTAGCGTAGTGTAGTATAGTATAGTGCATGTAGTGTAGTTTAGTGCACTTAGTATAGTATTGCGTAGCGTAGTTTAGGGTAGTGAAGTGTAGTATTAAGTTGAATTTGTGAGGCGGTTCGCCGGATCAGCTGTTATTGTTATAGATGTGAAAATGTGTTTGTTTATTTGTTACCTTTTTACGCTTCAACACCTAAAACAATCTTGACTAATTTGCCATGCAGGTAGCCTGTGTCATGCGAAAGGATATACTTTTTATCCCGTGAAAATATCATAGTCCGATACAGCTCCTAAGGGAACTAAAAAATAACTGTTTTCTTTGGAATCGCAAAAGCATATTTGTGTTTTTTTGCACAGAGATGGTTAATGTGATCTAGGAAAAAGTCATTTCCAGGCTAATTAATTTTAGTCGGCGTCAAGTGACATAGACTTCTAATCAGAATAGCCCGCTATAGTTCCCGAGGGATCTGCAGTAATTCCTGTCTACGCTCGCGAGCCGCTTGCTTGCTTTTCCCTTGTTGATATATTTCTAAGACGCAATTATAATTTGCATAATGTTAATTGATTTCTATTCTTTGAAGTAATTACTTGCAAATCTCGTTGATTAAGAACCTCCTATGGTGGGTCCACACAGCATGTTTTGAAGGATGTAAAAAGACCCCTCCCAGAAAATTAAACGGGGGGTTCTATCCATACTGAATTTGCAATAAAACATTGACTTCATACAAAGTTGGCTGATTAGCTGATCGATTTGTAAGCTTGAGCGTTGGTGGCGTAATGGCAAGGGTCGCTACCACCTATCCAGCAGGTCGTGATTCGAATCCTGCCACGTACCAATGTGTTTTTGAATTTCGATTTCATATGTACGTTTCTCCGACGCTCTTTCGGTGAAGGAAAACATCGCGACGAAACTAAAGTCGACCAATTCGCACTGGGCCCGCGTGGTCGACTAAGGCCCGATCGCCCTAATTCAGAGTAGGCTCGAGCCCCTCGGTGAGGACGTATATGAGCTGATATGATGAAGATGATGTCGCCAAGGGCCTATTAATTATTATAGATAAATAAAACGATTTAACATTCAGGCTGTTAGGATGTTAGATTCCAATCATCATCATATCCGCCAAGGATTTCCACGACAACCGGTTCTGCTCTACCCGCATTCAGCAGCTCTGCTTCCCGCGACCCTCATAAGTTCATTGCTCCATCGAGAGGGAGGCCTTCCTACGCTACGTTTTCCGGTGCGCGGTCGCCACTCGAGAACTTTACTGCTCCAACGGCCATCTGTCCTCGTTTCTGATTCGATCACGCAGAAAAACTCCGAGCATAGCACGCTCCAATGCCCTTTGCCAATCATCATTCATAATTAAAACGCACGAGAGATATTTAAGTGCTTGCCAAGTTCCTTCCGATAGTCTTTAAGAAACCATGCTTCTTAAGTATTTTTGATCACTTTCATCCGGGAATGTAACGTTACGCTGTCTCGTTCCTCATGTTTGAATGTTCTGCAGATACTTTGCTAAGGTGAGTCATTATAAAGGCCTCTGACACAGCACTTTTAGACCAACTCGCTCTGATGGTTGAAAATAGGCCAATAGATGTCTAGAACAGCATAAATACAACTGATATCTCATTCGATGTCACATATTCACAAGATATCTTAGATGTAGGGCACTGAAACATTTTCGCCCAAGGCACCCAGATAGCTAAGGTCAGCACTGTACCTATAAAAGAAGCACCTTGCTGTACTGATTGTAGATAGCGCAAATGCAACTAATGTCTAGTTCGATGTCACATATTTACAAGATATCGTAGATGTAGGGCATTGAAACATTTTTCGTCCAAGGCACCCAGATAGCTAAGGTCAGCACTGTACCGTATACCTATAACAGAAGCACACTACTGTACTGATTGTAGATGCGCAAATGCAACTAATGTCTAGTTCGATGTCACATATTTACAAGATATCGTAGATGTAGGGCACTGAAACATTTTTCGTCCAAGGCACCCGATAGCTAAAGGTCAGCACTGTACCGTACCTATAACAGAAGCATACTACTTTACTGATTGTAGATGCGCAAATGCAACTAATGTCTCATTCGATGTCACATATTTACAAGATATCGTAGATGTAGGGCACTGAAACATTTTTCGTCCAAGGCACCCAGATAGCTAAAGGTCAGCACTGTACCGTACCTATAACAGAAGCACACTACTGTACTGATTGTAGATGCGCAAATGCAACTAATGTCTAGTTCGATGTCACATATTTACAAGATATCGTAGATGTAGGGCACTGAAACATTTTTCGTCCAAGGCACCCGATAGCTAAAGGTCAGCACTGTACCGTACCTATAACAGAAGCATACTACTTTACTGATTGTAGATGCGCAAATGCAACTAATGTCTCATTCGATGTCACATATTTAAAAGATATCGTAGATGTAGGGCACTGAAACATTTTTCGTCCAAGGCACCCAGATAGCTAAAGGTCAGCACTGTACCGTACCTATAACAGAAGCATACTACTTTACTGATTGTAGATGCGCAAATGCAACTAATGTCTCATTCGATGTCACATATTTACAAGATATCGTAGATGTAGGGCACTGAAACATTTTTCGTCCAAGGCACCCAGATAGCTAAGGTCAGCACTGTACCGTATACCTATAACAGAAGCACACTACTGTACTGATTGTAGATGCGCAAATGCAACTAATGTCTAGTTCGATGTCACATATTTACAAGATATCGTAGATGTAGGGCACTGAAACATTTTTCGTCCAAGGCACCCAGATAGCTAAAGGTCAGCACTGTACCGTACCTATAACAGAAGCATACTACTTTACTGATTGTAGATGCGCAAATGCAACTAATGTCTCATTCGATGTCACATATTTACAAGATATCGTAGATGTAGGGCACTGAAACATTTTTCGTCCAAGGCGCCCAGATAGCTAAAGGTCAGCACTGTACCGTACCTATAACAGAAGCATACTACTTTACTGATTGTAGATGCGCAAATGCAACTAATGTCTCATTCGATGTCACATATTTACAAGATATCGTAGATGTAGGGCACTGAAACATTTTTCGTCCAAGGCACCCAGATAGCTAAAAGTCAGCACTGTACCGTACCTATAACAGAAGCATACTACTTTACTGATTGTAGATGCGCAAATGCAACTAATGTCTCATTCGATGTCACATATTTACAAGATATCGTAGATGTAGGGCACTGAAACATTTTTCGCCCAAGGCACCCAGATAGCTAAGGTCAGCACTGTACCGTATACCTATAACAGAAGCACACTACTTTACTGATTGTAGATGCGCAAATGCAACTAATGTCTAGTTCGATGTCACATATTTACAAGATATCGTAGATGTAGGGCACTGAAACATTTTTCGCCCAAGGCACCCAGATAGCTAAGGTCAGCACTGTACCGTATACCTATAACAGAAGCATACTACTTTACTGATTGTAGATGCGCAAATGCAACTAATGTCTCATTCGATGTCACATATTTACAAGATATCGTAGATGTAGGGCACTGAAACATTTTTCGTCCAAGGCACCCAGATAGCTAAAGGTCAGCACTGTACCGTACCTATAACAGAAGCATACTACTTTACTGATTGTAGATGCGCAAATGCAACTAATGTCTCATTCGATGTCACATATTTACAAGATATCGTAGATGTAGGGCACTGAAACATTTTTCGTCCAAGGCACCCAGATAGCTAAAGGTCAGCACTGTACCGTACCTATAACAGAAGCATACTACTTTACTGATTGTAGATGCGCAAATGCAACTAATGTCTCATTCGATGTCACATATTTACAAGATATCGTAGATGTAGGGCACTGAAACATTTTTCGCCCAAGGCACCCAGATAGCTAAGGTCAGCACTGTACCGTATACCTATAACAGAAGCACACTACTTTACTGATTGTAGATGCGCAAATGCAACTAATGTCTCATTCGATGTCACATATTTACAAGATATCGTAGATGTAGGGCACTGAAACATTTTTCGCCCAAGGCACCCAGATAGCTAAGGTCAGCACTGTACCTTATACCTATAACAGAAGCACACTACTTTACTGATTGTAGATGCGCAAATGCAACTAATGTCTAGTTCGATGTCACATATTTACAAGATATCGTAGATGTAGGGCACTGAAACATTTTTCGTCCAAGGCACCCAGATAGCTAAGGTCAGCACTGTACTGTATACCTATAACAGAAGCACACTACTTTACTGATTGTAGATGCGCAAATGCAACTAATGTCTAGTTCGATGTCACATATTTACAAGATATCGTAGATGTAGGGCACTGAAACATTTTTCGTCCAAGGCACCCAGATAGCTAAGGTCAGCACTGTACCTATAAAAGAAGCACCTTGCTGTACTGATTGTAGATGCGCAAATGCAACTAATTTCTCATTCGATGTCACATATTTACAAGATATCGTAGATGTAGGGCATTGAAACATTTTTCGCCCAAGGCACCCAGATAGCTAAGGACAGCACTGTACCTATAAAAGAAGCACCTTGCTGTACTGATTGTAGATAGCGCAAATGCAACTAATGTCTAGTTCGATGTCACATATTTACAAGATATCGTAGATGTAGGGCATTGAAACATTTTTCGCCCAAGGCACCCAGATAGCTAAGGTCAGCACTGTACGTATAACAGAAGCACACTACAGTACTGATTGTAGATAGCGCCTCGCGTCGCAAACAGTGCGATCGCTTTACCCTAGAGAATATTCCTCGAAATTACCAGCTTCGGTGTTCAATCCGATAGAACTGTAAATATCTACCTATGTTGCTATGTGAATATAACGAAAACATTGTACTTTCACAAGCTTCCTTTTTACATTTCCCCAAGGAAACTTTTAAATATTTATGTAATGTATTTTATTCCCTAGTTACTTTTTACAATCTTGATAAACAGTTACCTGGCTCTACAACAGACTGAATCTTAAACCTATTAATATCAAATATTCAACACAACGAGTGCATTTTTTTTCATTGAATGCGTGTACCAGGGGATGAGAGAATCCAAGGGTAAATATGGGGTGCTCCCTGCTTTGATATTAGCTTTACTAAGCTGAAACAAAGGCAACATTTTATGGGTCTAAAGGTATTCCAACGAAGGTTCTAAACGTAGGCGTCGGTGGCGTAACGGTTACGGCCGCTACCTCCTGTCCAGGAGACCGTGGTTCGAATCCTGCCACGTACCAATGTGTTTTCGAATTTAGATTTCATATGTATGTTTACCCGACGCTCTTACGGTAAAGGAAAACATCGTGAGAAAACCTGCACACGCGAAAATGGGCCCGCGTGGTCGACTAAGGCCCGATCGCCCTAATTCAGGGTAGGCTCGAGCCCCTCGGTGGGGACGTATATGAGCTGATAACATGAGAAGAAGAAAGGTATTCAAGTTGTAGGTACAATTTGCAAGAACATTTTTTTTTCATATTTTCAGAAAAACTACACGAGTATCCCTTCACACAAGATGACTCAAAAATAACATTGTTTTCATTGAAAAGCTACGCTAAAAGCTTGTAGGTAAGCTTTTAGTGGAAAAGCGCGTCGGGAGTGTACTCGTCGCGTCGTCCCGGCTGGGCGGGCGGCGCGGGCAGGGCGGGCGGCGGCGTGCGGCAGTCGGCGCCGAGACCCGCCTGACGCCGCCGGCGCGGCCCCGCCTGGCGGCTAGTATGCCGGCCCCACGTGCCCGCAGCACGCGCGCGCCGCCGCCGCCGCGCGCTCTACCCACCTAGCCGCACTTATCGCAAGTCTCACCTCAAGTCGAATGTAAATATTTATGGATGTCAGTTTTCAGTTGTTTAGATTGGCTGTGAGTTTTAAGGTAAGTTGTATTATGGTGATATGATTTTTGCACGACGATATTATACATAGTCTCTATGTCTATTTTGTCGATATTAACGAGTAGATTTCTATCAGAACAGAGCAAGTGATGCGGGCCGAAGCATGCCACCTCGTTGTTGCAATGTGCTTTATAATTATAATGTTGTACATACATAATTCCTCGCGATGACTTCAGTTAATGGCGTACAGAGTATACCCGCTATATTTGGATCGATAATTTACCGTTAAGCTAAGGTTGGATCGAACTTATTCGCATTTCATTACGTTATTAAAATATGACGACAGACGTTCGCCAAGCGCGAGTGCGCCGCCGCAAACTTTTAATTAGTTAAAGGTAGGAGAAGCTTAGAATACTTTACTTTTTTAGATCAACTTTTCATAAGTATATTGTGTACAAAATGAATAATACCATTCTTAAGTAACTGTGTATACTTTTAAAATATACGGCTAGCCAGAATTTATTTACTAGAATATATTTCATAAGTACCTTATCTCTTATTTCAAAGATTGTACTTACTAACCAATGATCTCCATAAGACTAACACACAGACCACTCATCCACTTTTTCAAGCAATCCGAACAGCCAAAAACATGTAACTTCTTCTTGCCTCCTATTCTATGTAACCAGTTTTTGTCTTTTTGTTATAAGTAACTAGCATAAGCCCTAATTACATTCGAAAACATCGTTTCAATGCAATGGTTCGTAATGAAACTTTTTCCCTAACTGACCCTTTCCGGCCGGGCTTAGACGAAGTTTGAACCTTATTAAACACACTATTATTTTTCTCACAAATCTCAAATAAAAAATAAAATTTCTTTAAAAATATAAAAAAAAATTGTGTTTTTTTTTTGTTACCATTGGTAGATTTTTTAATAAAGTTTATGTATGTTAATTGAATGACTGTAATACGGTGTACTGTGGAAATAGAGTTCATTTAAAGAGTAAATTCCCTTCAAGGTCCGGCCTGAAGGGGTTGATCGTTATAAAATAGTTTTATGATTAGATTTAACACACATTCATTGGCATAAAATGTTTAGGTGAAAATGAAATCAACAAGGCGGGTCCGGGTACACGAAGACGCAATACGCCATAGGTAATACAACATTGCATATTTCAATTACCTATAATAGATAATTTATTGTTTCAATTTAATTTAACTTAAGTAGGTAACTATATTTTGTAGATAAGTGCGTAGACGTTTTTTTTTAACAATTTTCTTGTCTTTCTTTTGAAAATCTCTGATGTATAACAACTTTTCTTTTTTCAATTTGTTTGCTATTGCTATTAGTAGTTAGATTCTAATAATTTGTTAAAGCAAAATTTAAAAGAATATTTCAAATCGCAATCCTATACACGAGTAGGTACTCAGTTATAATTATATCTCTGGAACTTATCAACTAGCGTTAGATACCTATAGCGTTAACACCATTTTTGAAAGACTTTTGCTTATTCTTATCAACTTACTTTTTAGGGTTCCATACAACCGATTACTAAGCCTAAGCCGATTACTAGGCCCTATTACTAACCCTCCGCTGTGTATCTGTCTATCCGTCTGTCAGTATTTCATGAACGGTAATAGTTACACAGTTGAATTTTTTCACTGAATATGTATTTCTGTTGCCGCACAACAAGTACTGAAAATTATAAAAAGTGAAAAAATTAAGGGGGTCCCCATACAATAAAAACGTGTTTTTTATAGGTCTTTAGAAGTATCTTTGATGTAGCTGTATCGTAAAAACAGTAATACATACAAACATGAAACTTGGTGTGATTAAATTACTAACACTGAGGTAAAACAAGAAATACTAAAAATCAGCCAAGTGTGAGTCGCCCTCGCGCTATGTAGTCCAAATTAATTGACAAAAACAGCATATTTTTGTAACTCGCGTTGATGTCTTTTGTTTGTAATGTGAATAGATATCATTGCCTACATATTTAGTTGATAGTGTCGGTGGCGTAAAGGCTAGGGCCGCCGCCTCCTGTCCGGGAGGTCGTGGTTCAAATCCTGCCAGGTACCAATGCGATTTCGAATTTCGATTTCATATGTACGTTTATCCGACGCTCTTACGGAGAAACTCGCAGGTTATGTGTGAAGTCGACCAACCCGCACTGGGCCCGCGTGGTCGACTATGACCCAATCGCTTTAGTTCAGGGTAGGCTCGAGCCCCTCGGTGGGGACGTATATGAGCTGATATGATGATGATGTGGGGAGAGGTGTGGAGGTACGGAACCCTCGGATTGCTAGTCCAACTCGCACTTGGTCGGTTTTTATAATAAAATGAGATTCATTCTCTCCATAATAAAGCCATCACCTCACAAACAACAGCGCAGCCCCCCTATTTTCCATTAGGTACAGTCAATCTTGGTCACGCGGATGTCTGAGGGGCGCGGGCTGGAACAGACAATAGCCGTTACATTGCTAAATGTCGTGCAATAATGCTGATTGCTATTTCGATACGGCGGCGGCTGTAATGATAATACAACTACTTGAAACTTACAAGTATTTCGCTAATTCATTAGGTACTTAAGAAAAAAGAGTTTCGCATAGAAAACCCAGGTAGGTAGAGTTACGTCTATTATGTAAATTATTACCAATTTTAAACGTTTTGTCTCTATATGAACCAATCAACCTAATAGTTTATCTGTGCAAAGCAACTGACAATTCTATTGAAATCCAGAAAATTGATGACTCTCTTCGTGCGTAGTGAATGGCGCTTCGGAATGGAATCTAAATCAACTGTGGTTTAAGATTAGACTTATTGTATAGTATAGCTCTCACCGACTGAATCTTAGAGAATTGATACACACAAAGTAGAAACAGTATCAGCTTTTAAAAAGATTCCAGACAAGTCAAGGGCGCCTCCGTGGCGTAATGTATAGTCCATTAGCTTCACATTAGGAGTTCGCGGGTTCGGTTCCGGGCGGAGTTTTACTTTGTATGACTCGATTTGATTGGTGGAAGGGCATAGCTACCATCGTCTTATCTAAGTCTTGCCGACAAACATCAATGTTGAAGATAAGATGACTGACTCGGTGGCTCAGTGGTTAGTGCTCTTGACTGCTGATCCGAGAGTTGTGGGTTCGATCCCCACCCAGGGCAAACATTTGGGTGATGAGCAGATTTTTTTGCTCTGTGTCTGGGTGTTAAATATCTACCTGTATATATGTAAGTAATTAAACGTATATAAGTATGTATATATCAGTCTCTGCTTCCCATAACACAGGGAATCCTACTTTGGGGCCAGGTGACCATGTGTGATTTGTCCCAGAATATTTATTTATTTATTTAACATGCCAGTTCCCCATTGCGTTGGGGTATCTTGGTAAGCCCGTTTCCATCTTAAAATGAACATGAAGCGGACAGTTTCTGTATGGGATTTTGTATGGGACCTTTAGCTTTTCTAGCAGGGAGATAAAACGTGAATTGAATGTAAGCGGAGAAGGCGCGCTCCGCTTACGATCAAATGGAGCCATTGCTTTTGTTGTTTTAGTTTAAAACTTATGAAAACTAATTGATTTGGTCAAAAATTAAAATACCGGTTTGCGTATGATTGTAATTCTTCTCCTCTTAAACGGCTTAAATGATTTTGATGATTTTTTTTCTGTGCTTGTAGGGTCACCTTTATGGATTTTAATTGTAGTTGAACCCGGTAGGTGGCGCTGTTAAAAAAAATAATCAAAATCGGTCAAGCCGTTTAGTAGGAAAATAGTTATAAACACACACAATTTGATGTACAATAATAGCCAGTGGCTACTACAATTGTCTATTGATTTTGAGTGAAGTACTCAAGTACTGTAAATAATATTCATTGTGTTTTTAAAATATTTATTTGTTTCCAAATTGGGTGCGTAAATTTTTTTTATGATATGAAAATCCAGCCGTTAAAGTTTTTCGGCTGATATGATGATGATGAAAATAAAATAAAAAACATTTGGTAATATATTGATTTATACAGTATTTTGATATTCTCCACTCGAAAAAGATAAATGTTAAATAGAAAATAAAAATAAAACTTCAATGACCTTCATTTGCGAAGTTCACAAAACATTTAACTAATGCTACGAACATAAATGTTTGTTTTTCTTGTCAAATAAAGACCTAAGATTTATGGACGAGGTCGTCTGAACTAGAGAATAAAATGACACAATGTCTTTTTCAACCGACTTCCAAAAAGGAGGAGGTTCTCAATTCGACTGTTTTTTTATGTGTGTTATCTCAGAACTTTTGGCTGGGTGAACCGATTTTGATGATTCTTTTTTATTTGAAAGCTAGTGCTTCCCGCTACCCATGTGGTCCCATTTAAATTTTATCGAAATCAGTGTAGTGCTTAATTAGAAAATTAACAAAAACCAAAAATAATAATGCAAAATTGTACTAAGTTCTTGCGATGGAAGTCGGTTTTTTAACGTGTTTAGCATTTTCAATAATTGTAAATACTGTCGATTTCAGTTTATGATTTGTGAGCAAACGTCATCGCCATATGAACTTTGAAAAATCATAAAAATTACAAAAAAATTAAAACAATAAAAAAATTAAAATTACTTTCTTAAAATAATCTTAATTTTTTGAAAAAAAGGAAATTACAGCTTTTTTTTTGTATAATATAATAATCACCCAGTTTAAGTGGTTTAGTCTATAGATAATAAGTTGCAATTTATTGTGAAACACTATTCAGATAAAGTATCGATTTAACTAAGTACTCCGTGCAAGCTACAATATGTGCTATTGGGTATGTTACAAAAAAAAGTAACATGTTACAAAAAAAAGTAACATGTTACAAAAAAAAGTAACATACCCAATAGCACATATTGTAGCTTGCACGGAGTACTTAGTTAAATCGATACTTTATCTGAATAGTGTTTCACAATAAATTGCAACTTATTATCTATAGACTAAACCACTTAAACTGGGTGATTATTATATTATACGGTTATTGAGATTAACATTTAAAAGTGTATATAGTGGATCTACATTAAGGCGGTAATATTACAAATTTTTGTTATTTTTGACGTCAATAACTCCTAAACGATAGAAAACCCAAGGTTGAAAAAAATACCCTTATTTTTCATGATATTCCTTAAAGTCAAAAGCTATTAGAAACACGATTGAGCAGTTTTGGCTAGATAGAAAAAAAACCCAAAGATAGGTCTACACCGTTACTTTCAACTCTAGTTATGACTAATATGTATTTTGAAGTATATATTTAAAAAAATAGACAACAATATTTGTTATGATAATACAAAATGAGTATGTAATGTTATTATTTTTTATACTTTTTTTAAAAACCATTGAAAAAGTGAAAAAGTGTGGTTATTTTCTTTACTCTTTACACGTAAAGAAAAAGACAGAGACAGCTGACTCAATTAATATCTCGCCTTAATCCGTTTGACGTAACTGAAACCAAAACATAGCATAACTTTGTTCAAAATATATGTATTTGTTTGTTTATTGTTCCTACCTAATTGATTTAACGCTTTTGCATGTGTGTTGTGTATTATATACATATATGTACGTGTTCTAAATGTAGTATATGTCTAACTCCGGAAACCTCATTTCCCTTTTTTAATTTTCACCCTTATGAAGATAGACTTGCTCAAATATTAAGGTATGCATGTGTTGGTGTGAACCTGTACTTAGGTAAGAGATGTCGCAGGAAGATGGAAAATTCCGTATTTAATTAATGTACCTAGTGGTAGAAGGTTGTAGCAAAGTATATAATAATATATTAGTACTAATGTACAGTATGGACACTCCCTGCCGCTCTCTAGATTCCGACCTCACCCCCTCGTCACCCAGATTGATACAGATTAGTTGTAGTTTGGTTCTCGAACGTGTAGGATTTCGCCGTGATTGTTTTGGCTCCGTCATTTGTTTTAAAAAATGTCGTTTCGCGACCGTTGTATGCAGTGTCCGGGGTGTGGTTGTAGCACAGCAGTAAGAATATCGATATTCTTAATGCTGTGGTTGCAGTAAGAAGTTCACAGCTATCTCACTAAAGATGTAGTTATAAATTTGTAATCTGAAACTTTTACTTAAAAAAATATCTTTGTGAGGTCTCTGTTAACTTTTTTTTTCGGTTCAGCGCACAAGGTAAGCGTTTCTTTATGCGATCACAAAAGCAACCTCAACTAACGTATCAAATACTTCATCATTCGAGCTCATATACGTTCCAACCGAGGTCTTCGAGCCTACCCTGAATTAGGGCTTTCGGGCCTTAGTCGACCAAGCGGGCCCGGTGCGGGTTGGTCGACTTCACACACAACCTTCGAGTTTCTTCGCAGGCGTGTGCAGGTTTCCTCACGATGTTTTCCTTCACCGTAAACAACTAAGTATTTATTATTATTCACAATTGGTAAGCCCTTGGCATCATCACACCTGATGGTAAGTGACGATGATGCCGAAGATGGAAGCGGGCTTACCAAGATTCCTCAATGCAATGGAGAACTGGCTATCTTATCTTCAAGCCGGAACACATTAATGTTGTTAACACTGATGTTTGGCGGCAAGACTTAGATAAGATGGTGGTAGCTAGCCAGGCTTAGAAAATGCCCTACCACCAACCAAACCGAGTCTTACAAGGTGACAAAAAAAAAGGTTGCACTCCGGGGGTGCCGGCAGAAGTGAAAACTTGAATATTAACGTTGTGCATTTATATTAAATTAAAAAGTTTATATCTCAGAAAAATCAACTCCATCCGTCTTACGAATTTTCGATCAGGTCACGTGTCCTGACGCGAGTTTAACATTTTTTACCCATTACAAAACAAGTGCACAACGCCGCTAAAGATGTTTTCACTACTCCATCCGTCTTACGAATTTTCGATCAGGTCACGTGTCCTGACGCGAGTTTAACATTTTTTACCCATTACAAAACAAGTGCACAACGCCGCTAAAGATGTTTCACTACTCCATCCGTCTTACGAATTTTCGATCAGGTCACGTGTCCTGACGCGAGTTTAACATTTTTTACCCATTACAAAACAAGTGCACAACGCCGCTAAAGATGTTTCACTACTTCATCCGTCTTACGAATTTTCGATCAGGTCACGTGTCCTGACGCGAGTTTAACATTTTTTACCCATTACAAAACAAGTGCACAACGCCGCTAAAGAAGTTTTCACTACTCCATCCGTCTTACGAATTTTCGATCAGGTCACGTGTCCTGACGCGAGTTTAACATTTTTTACCCATTACAAAAAAAGTGCAAACCGCCGCTAAAGATGTTTTCACTACTCCATCCGTCTTACGAATTTTCGATCAGGTCACGTGTCCTGACGCGAGTTTAACATTTTTTACCCATTACAAAACAAGTGCACAACGCCGCTAAAGATGTTTCACTACTCCATCCGTCTTACGGATTTTCGATCAGGTCACGTGTCCTGACGCGAGTTTAACATTTTTTACCCATTACAAAACAAGTGCACAACGCCGCTAAAGAAGTTTTTACTTCAACAACTATTTACCGGTACAGAGTTATATCCCTAGGGATTTTTCCATTTCACTACGACAGAGACACGTCGTATACATATACCTGCCTACTCACAACACGGCAAGGAATAATGCAAAGGGAAGTTTTGAGTGGTCTAGCTCCTGTGCCGCCGCGTGAGACGCAAATTATTAAATACTTTCGTAAGTGGTAATCATATCTTCGTAACAATACTTGAAATAATTAAACAGGTACTTGACTATTGCTATCTATAGTCAAAGTATTTAAATTATAGTGCAGCCGTCCAGAGAATGCTGATTTGACACTTCATGATAGCGATATAATGTAAAATTCGATGAAACAAATTAATCTTTAGTTTCTAAGCTTAAAAAAACATGAAAAAATCTTTTTTGTACTAAATAATACTAGTAACGGAACACATGTTTAGTTTTATGTTTATGTTTAAGGACAACAGAATGTATATTTTGTAATTACATGAAACGTTACTAAAACGTTTGCGTTCTATGGACATTTCTTCTTAATAATAGTGATGTTACCACATGTAACCATTGATAACGTATTTGTAACTGTTATGAATATATTAAGAATAATTCATTACCACACAAACAATTAAATATTTCTTTTTGCGTCAATCAACCAACCATAAAAGTTTCAGGCATAACATAAAAGTGATATGTTTAAAAAATAACAATAGTAGATTGTACAACAAGAGAACAAAACAAGCCATTTTACCCGAGACGTTCATTTAGCAAACCGAGCTGGTACGGCGAGGCCAGGGTAGATAGTCACGTCGAGGGTAAAATGGGTTTCATGCACGAGTTTTACACTCTGTTTTTTACTTCGATTGCAAGGAAATAATAAATATTTAACCGCAATATAACGAATTAGTTTCCCGCCATACAATTTTCCTTATTTTCCACCCCTTCACCCATTAAAACCCCTAAAATCGACGATCCACAAAGTAAACTTTAGCCTCGGGTTTGGCAACACTATTTTGGTAATGGTTATTTTATTTCGTTATATGTTTCATCTACATGATAGGTACAAAGTATATACTATGGATGTCTATGGGCACATCACTAGTTACGTCATACTAGCTTATGTCAAATCAGCAATCTCTGGACTGCCGTAGTAGTAGTATAGTACTAACATACAGTATTGATACTCCGCTCTCTAGATTGCGACATCACCCCCTCGTCACCCAGATTGATACAGATTGGTTACAGTTTGGTTCACGAACGAATGAGATTTTGCCGCCATTTTGTTTTTTCCGTCATTCCTTTTTTAAATGAAGTGTCCAAGGTGTGCTATTAGGCAAATAATGTAGGTAGATATTGAGTTTCACACAACAATCATAACAAAAAGTGGGGTTAACACTTGTTGCTAATATTATAAACGCAATTTTTTTTTGTTTCACTTTCACGGCTAAACAGCTGAACGGAATTGGATGAAATTTGGTTAGGTCTACATACGATTTTATCTATTAGATTTCAGCAATTTTACGGCACACTTAATTACCCATTGTTGAAATTCAAATGATAGAATATTGCGATATTGATGGGTTTAAAAATATAGAACAGGTGACCTATTTTTTAAGAATGAATAATATATCTGAAGGAAAAGATCGTGAGGAAACCTGCACACGCCTGCGAAGAAATTCGAAGGTTGTGTGTGAAGTCGACCAACCCGCACTGGGCCGCTCGTGGTCGACTAAGGCCCTATCACCCTAATTCAGGGTAGGCTCGAATCCCTCGGTGGGGACGTATATAAGCTGATATGATGAATATATCTAATAAAAGAACTATGTGGTGTATGGTATACTAGCTTAACCCGCGGCTTCGCTCACGTGGATATATTTTTTTCGACTGCAATTTTCAGTACGCAATGCGCGAGAATGTTTTAATTCAGTGCTTGATTTATCTATAGATAAATATATCCACGCGGGTGAAGCCGAGGGTAAAGCTAGTGTACCATACACAGTGTACATCCATTATTAGATATTATTCACTAGCTGTTTCCCGCGGCTTCACCCGCGTGGACAACGTTTCTATGACTTTTCGAGGGTGCGCAGTGCGGGAGTCGCAAGCGGCTCGCGAGCCTGAAAAAAAGTAGCCTATGTGTTAATCCACCTACCAAATTTCAGCCAGATCCGTTCAGTAGTATTTGCATGAAGAAGTAACAGACATACACAAAGATACTTACAAACTTTCGCCTTTATAATATTAGTGTGATTCTTAAAAAAATAGGTAATCCTATTGTATATTTTTAAACCCATCAATGTGGCAATATTCTATCATTTGAATTTCAACAATGGGTAATGAAGCGTGCCGTAAAATCGCCACATGAAGATACTTTATTATCACAATGACAACCGATGTACCGTATCCGATTGATCTTTGCAACCGTCTTATTTACGGCCAAAACGCAAAACGATGATCCATCTTCTCAGTACGTCTGACGCCGCGACGCGCTGGCCCGCGCCGCGCATTGTGCGGTCCGCGAGCGATGAAAGCTAATATCAAAGAGAATATAAGTCACTACGTTTAGCTAAATATCAGTTTCCGCGGGAGCGAAATGTGTTCCAGAACTCAACGCATGCCTATGTACGTATGACTGTTTGCCACAGAAATAACAACGCCCACAGATTATTTATATTGGTTTTTCGTAAGGAAATCACTAGAATGTCATACATATTTTTTTGCCTGGATACGGAATTGGGAAAATTTAATAGAAATGAGTTTCGCAAAAATTCGGATGGAAGGATTTCAAATTTTACGAGCTCAAACGGGGAATTTCAAATGTCACTCCCTTGTACTGAAATGTGATATTTAGCATATTTTTTGTAATTTGTGGTACGTGCGTGAATCTTATCTAAAACAGATTTTTAGGGTTCCATACCCAAAGGGTAAAACGGGACCCTATTACTAAGACTCCTCTGTCTGTCCGTCCCTATGTCTGTCTGTCCGTCTGTCACTAGGCTGTATTTCATTAACCGTGATAGCTAGAAAGCTGAAATTTTTACAGATAATGTCGCTATAACAACAATTTCTAAAAACTTTAAAAAGTGAAATTCTCCAAACAAAAACGTGTTTTTTTAAAACGTGAAGAAACTAGCGCCATCTAGTACGATAGTACGGAACTGAAAAAAAACGAGACATACAGTACTCGCATATTATGATGTGTAACATGTGACAAAATACTTATGAAATTAATTAATTATCGGGTCGTACGTTCACGGGCCGACCCTTCGAATAGTAGTATGTCATCTTTGCCTTTGCCATCACACTAGGCTGCATGGCTATGACAACCTTAGTTTTCGAGAATTAAAAAACGTTCGCATTTCCTGTTACACATTTCCGTCCCATTTCACGAAATCACTCCCACAAATTGCAGGAAAGCGAGAGCAAAGATGTTACACATCAAAAACTAGCGCCATCTAGTATGATGCTACGGAATCCTATGAGTGCGGCTCTAACTAGCACTTGGCAGGTTTTTATGTTTTAGTGTTCTGATTCATCATAGATATCTATTTTCATCTGGAATGCCCAAAAGCAATAATATATATTTTTATAGTTCTCAGCAAGTAGATTAATTTATCCTTACTAATATTATATACTTATGTGAAAATGTGTTTGTTTGTTACTTTTCACGCTTCAACATCTTAACCAGTCTTGATCAAATTTGGTATGCAGGTAACCTGTGTCACTGGAAAGGATATAGGCTACTTTTTATCCCGTGATAATAGCATAGTCCGATACAGTTCCTGAGGGAACTGAAAAATACTCTTTTTTTTTATTCATTTCTTTAACATCGCAGTGGCACGATATATTGTGATTTTTATTACAGACGGTTGAGGGGGTAGGAACTACTAATGAGCATATTATCCTTACATAGATCCCGAAGGATCTGGGGAAAACCCATTTCCACGCTCGCGCACGTCGGCTTCGTTGCAACGGCGCAACGGATTGAAGCGTTTTTGTTATTATTAACTGTTTGCCCAAAAGTAAAAATTAAATAAAAATACTTACAATTGCTAGGTATTTAAAATTTCAGTCTCAATTTATATTTACTTTACATTTTTACCCGACTGTACCAGAAGGATTCATTGCTTTAACCGCCTCCGTAGCTCAGAGGCAAAGTTCACTGGCTTTACACAGGAGGTTGCGGGTTCTATTCCCGGCGGGGTCAATTGTAAGACTCGGTTTGGTTGGTGGTAGGGCATTTTCTAAGCCCGCCTGGCTAGTTACCACCATCTTATCCAAGTCTTGCCGCCAAATAACAATGTTGACATCATTGGTGTGTTCCGGCATGAAGATAAGATAGCCAGTTCCCCATTGCGTTGGGAAATCTTGCTAAGCCCTTTTCTATCTTCGGCAACATCGTCACTTACCACCAGGTGAGATGTTGTCAAGGGTTTACCAATTGTGAATTAAAAAAAGGGTTTAGTTTTTCGAGTGTATGTATGTATGTATGTATGTATGTATGTATGTATGTATGTATGTATGTATATTGCTTTGGCATGCTCTGTAGTCTAAACGGATTGATGTATGTTGGAGTGAGAGGTGTCTTTAGATTCGTCTAGATCCCGTGAATGAAATAGGAGACATTTTTACCTAACTAACAAAAAAAGAGTAGGTTAGGTTTTAATGCAGTCGGGTTTCTAATTTTTAATTGATTCGTTATTATGCTTCACTGACATTGTACATTACGATGGAGTCACGGGTTACGCAAATGTAGAGAAAAAAACCGGCCAAGTGCGAGTCAGAACCGCATACATTGGGTTCCGTACCATCATACTAGATGGTGCTAGTTTCTTCATGTTTCAACAACCATCATACTTCTTTATGTTTAAAAAAAACACGTTTTTCGTATAGAGACCCCTTAATTTTTTAACTTTTTTTGTATTTGTTGTTATAGCGGCAACAGAAATACATCATCTGTGAAAATTTCAACTGTCTAGCTATCACGGTTCATGACATACAGCCCGGTGATACACTCACCGATTGCTTTAACGGTGAAGGAAAACATCGTGAGGAAACCTGCACACACCTGCAAAGAAACTCGAAGGTTGTGTGTGAAGTCGACCAACCCGCACTGGGCCCGCGTGGTCGACTAAGGCCCGATCACCCTAATTCAGGGTAGGCTCGAGCCCCTCGGTGGGGACGTATATGAGCTGATATGATGATGATGATGATGATGATGATAGACGGACAGTCAAACAGAAAGGCTTAGTTATAGGGTGCCGTTTTTACCCTTTGGGTACGGAACCCTAAAAAAACGATCCCCCTATCCAACGGTGAAATGTGGTGGGAACCACCTCCCCCTCACGTAAGATGGCAATATAACGATTATCACACTAGCGCCGCAAATAGAAATAAAGAATTTCATCATTCTTATGGACTTTAACCAAAATCACTGAGTATTTTGCGAATATAGGGGGGCAACATCTATAGTTTAATTCATATCAGCTCGTATACGTTCCCACCGAGGGGCTCGAGCCTACCATGAATTAGGGCGATCAGGCCTTAGTCGACCACGCGGGCCCAGTGCGGGTTGGTCGACTTAACACACCTGCGAGTGTCTTCGCAGGTGTGTGCAGGTTTCCTCACGATGTTTTCCTTTACCGTTAAAGCAATAGGTAAGTATATGTACGTAAGTTTTTGAAAAACTCATTGGTACATTGGCCGTCCAAATTTGAACCCGGCACCTCTGGTTAGAAGGACCGAGTCGATACCGGTTGAGCCTCCGACGCTTTTAGTTCATTTGTTATTTTATAACTGTAAAAATAACTTGTTAGTATTATGAGGAGATCTTTTAATTACGTGAGGCACACTTATATTTAAAAAGAAGAACGCCCGTAATCCAATTATACAATTATAGATACATAATAGAAGAATGCACAAAGGCGGACTAATCCCGAACAGGGAGCTCTTCCAGCCACCCAACTCACCAGCCAAGTGAACGAAGTAGACACAACTACTTGGGGTTTTTTATAGGGAAGAATCGCTGAGTGTCTACTCAACCTCATATTAGCTGACTGATGATCACCGCTAGACAAAGGCCTCCTCCAAGGAATTCCACAATGACAGGCCCTGTACTGACCGCATCCCGCCTGGACCTTCACCAGGTTTTCCACCGAGTGGGAGCCAGCCTTTAAATGAAGCAGTTGATGAAAGAACACTAATTGTGATAAATTAAAATAAAGCAGCGATACTCAATGTGTGTTCCACGGAGCTCAAGCAGGCGTCTGCGAGGGCTCCGCCAAAGAAATATAAAAAATAACCTACAAACAAAAAGTGATGTCACATAATAGGTAAAAAGTGAAGTCACATAATAGGTAAAAAGTGATGTCACATAATAGGTAAAAAGTGATGTCACATACTAGGTAAAAAGTGATGCCACATAATAGGTAAAAAGTGATGTCACATACTAGGTAAAAAGTGATGCCACATAATAGGTAAAAAGTGATGTCACATATTAGGTAAAAAGTGATGTCACATGATAGGTAAAAAGTGATGTCACATAATAGGTAAAAAGTGATGTCACTTAATAGGTAAAAATTAGGTGACTACGTGTCACCTTTATTATTACATGTAGCGTAATAAATAACATAATTGTACAAAAGTAAAAGTTTCAAAATAATATAGAACCTACACAATGGTTTTCGAGTTATTATTCAAGTTTTACGGTCGGGGGTGGTATTTTTTTAAAGTTTTTTAGTTGTTAAAATTGGCGCGAGAGGGCTCAGTGACGAGCTAGCAACAAAAAAACAGGTTTGGCTTATTTAAAAATTTCTTTTCCAGTTCCAGTTCCATCAATTATTTTGTGTTCCAAAAGTGCTCCACGCCTAAAAAAGTTTGAGAACCACTGATAAAGATTTCATTATTATAATCATGTCAGCTCATATACGTCCCCACCGAGGGGCTCGAGCCTACCCTGAATTAGGGCGATCGTTCCTTAGTCGGTCACGCTCGCCCAGTGCGGGTTGGGTTGGATTTTTCTTTACGAATAATTTGAAATACCTCTCACTAAATTAAATAGGCTACTATTTTGATATAATTCTATCTTAATTGTATTTAAAATTGTATTTTGATTACGAATAATAGCTAGGTCATCATATTCGTCACCATATAAGTCCACTGTTGGACATAGGCCTCCCCCATCGGACATAGGCCATGCCGCATCCAGCGGCTTCACGCGACCTTCACCAGGTCATCGGTCCGCCTATTGGGAGGCCTGCCACTGCGTTTTCCGGTGTGCGGTCGCCATTAGCTAGGTACCGACAGAGATAATTATTCTATACAGGATGTAAAAAAATTGGTGTAGGTCCCGTTAACTGGAGCTTCTACTCATCATACTGAACAACTTTTGTTCTACGACTTTGCTGAAATCGCAAAAAAAATATTTTACTCTTCATACTGCTCTATCAATTTTGTGCATTTTAGTATGGAGGGTCCAAATTTTTTTTTTGAGAATTGACTATGGGTTTCTTGGGGAAAGTTGTTCAAAATGATGAGTCGAACCCCCAGTTAACGGGACGCACACCAATTTTGTATATAAGGGAGGTAGATAGGTTACATGCGTCCAAAAAGTGAAGCAATAAAATGATGCTAATTGGCATATCTTTTCATAATAGCATTCGGTGCAACGGAAGGTAATAAATAACCAACTATGATGATGATGATGATGATCTATCCGACCGATTTCGGTCATGGCGACCACAGAGATGGCGACCACTTCGACTCCTAGTCGGTTTGCCGCGAGTGCGCTCGAAGATGTTTATGTAGCCAATCTTCGCAGCGAAACTCCTCGCGCACTGATGGCATTTAAGTATGCCACCCTAGTAATTAATTATCCAACTATATTGTGTGTGTAAATGGGTTCGATTTTCAAATGTTCTTTGTTAGAGCAAAGTATATACATTAAGTACTAACATACAGTATGGATACTCCCTGCCGCTCTCTAGATTGCGACCTCACCCCCTCGTTCCCCATCCATATCGATACAGATTGGTTACAGTTTGGTTCTCGAACGTATGGGATTTCGCCGTGATTTTGTTTGCTCCGTCATTTGTTTTTAGAAATGTTATTTCGCGACCATTTGTATGCAGTGTCCGTCCGGGGTGTGGTTAGAGCGTTACCAATCCATGTAACAAATCTCTGGGTACCGAAGTAAAAATCCACTGAAATCAAATTCTATTTTAGCACGTTTAGTCCCAAAAGCGAAAAGAAAGACGTTTCACATCAAACGTTCTTTATTGTCTACAGAGCCAGTCGCGTAGAAAGGAGGAGGAGTAGGGGGGGGGGGAATCGTACTTTTCGACGAAGTTTTAAATAGGCTGTCAAATTCAGCAAAAGGTAGCTTGTGTTAGGTACTTACCTAGAAAATGTAAAATATTTTCAAAATATTTTTTTTTATCTTAAATTTTAGCATTTACACTCTTTCTGATCGTAATTAAATATTTATAATAATAAGAATAATAATGTAAAATACTTAATGACATTTGCGAAAATTTATTTTTTTAATCATTTATTTCAGACGTGGTCCATATTTAGGTAACCATTACGAAAATCTTAAAATTAACATTAGTATTGAAATTAAAAATAAATGAAACTACAGATTTACTAGATCATCATATCAGCCGAAGGACTTCCACGACGACCGGTTCTGCGCTGCCTGCATAAAGATAGATTTTGAGTACTTTGCATAATGAATTAGTCATTAAATAAAAACTTTGGATATTCGGACCGCATATTTTGTATGATTTATTCACTTTATGCAACGTGTCGGTGAAGGAAAACATCGTGAGGAAACCTACACACGCCTGCGAAGAAACTCGAAGGTTGTGTGTGAAGTCGACCAACCCGCACTGGGCCCGCGTGGTCGACTAAGGCCTAATCGCCCTAGTTCAGGGTAGGCTCGAGCCCCTCGGTGGGGACGTATATGAGCTGTAATGATGATGATGATGCAACGTGTAATTATATTTTCGCAAAACCTCTTAGGTCGCGACTCAGAAACGGCACAACTTTTGTTCTATGACTTTTCGAAAATTCGCGAAAATTAAAATTCGTCTCTTCATACAAATTGACTAGGTCGGATGATCTATGGAAAATTGAATATTTCTTTCACGAATAATTTCTAAAAGTTGTAGAACAAAAGTTGTTTAGTTACATGGTCTGAGTCACCACTTAAGAGTTTTTGCGCAGTCAGAATTACACGTTGTATATTATAATTGCGGGCCGTATAAAAGGCTTATCCAGCCTGCTGTCGCGGGCCGGATTGGAGGAACTTGCGGGCCGCACCTGGCCCGCGGGCCGTAGTTTGGAGACCCCTGATTTATAAGATACAATTATATTAAATATATTAAAATTCAATAATATAAATTTAAATCATCATTATCATGTCAGCTCATATTACTTCCCCACCGAGGGTCTCGAGCCTACCTTGAAGTAAGGCGGTTGGGCGACTTAACACACAGCCTTCGAGTTTCTTCGCAGGCGTGTGCAGGTTTCCTCACGATGTTTTCCTTCACCGTAAGAGCGTCGAATAACGTACATATGAAATCGAAATTCTAAAACACATTGGTACGTGGTTGGGATTCGAACCACGACCTCCCGGACAGGAGGTAGCGGCCCTAGCCGTTTTGCCACCGCGCTCGGTGGCTCGCTTAGTTAATTAATAATGTCATATTAAAAATATTGATATTAAACAAATAACGTCGTAAGGACAAAAAAGCAATATGACACGAGAAGTTATACATTAAAATCATTGAATGTCATTAATTCATTTGACAAGAATAGGCCAGTTTACACGGACAGCACCTGGTCAAAGCTGTCACACACGGGCGCCATTTTATATTAAGATACTCGAAGATGCGAGTATCTTCGCCATTTTATATTAAGATACTCGAAGATGCGAGTATCTTCGAGTATCTTAATATAAAATGGCGCCTATGTGTGACAGCTTTGACCAGGTCACAGATTACTAAATAGTGACCAGGTGCTGTCCGTGTAAACTGGCCTACTCTTTTCAAATGAATAATGAGTATCTAAAGATAAAAACTTATAGCCACGCAGGCGGTTAAAAACTCTTTTTAATCATTCTGTATTTATCTTAAGATAAATATCGCGAACTCGCGCGGTATCGCTCGGTATCTTGAGATAGGCGGCGATGAAATATATATTATCTGCTCCGTGTGTGTACTCTCATTGATTTCTATAAAGAGCGATATAGTAGGTTATCTGTTATGTTAAATATACAATACAATATTATTTATTGCATCACAACACAAACAAAGAAATTGACAATATAGAAGAAAGCCTATACAATAGGCCAAATGTATCCTAAGGTATAGCGCCCGTGTGTGACAACCTCACGAGAGTCAGCCATCGCTCGTGCTTAGAACGCAAACCACATAATATAGTTACAGAAACTTTTTACAGACACGCACGTCATATCACCTTGAGCATTGCTACAGATAATAAATACCTAGTCTCGTTAGTATTTGGCCGTAGACTAGATAGATAGGTGTGCTGTGCAGCAAACTGTTTTAATTTGCTATGCATTTGGTTAGTAACCAAAAAGCATTCCAATGTTTTTAAACCGCCTAAAACTTCCCCTGGCTCCGTACCAGTGTACTTCAGCGGTAACGGTAATATAACAGATTTCCGTTATGACGTCAATTACTCCTTATAGATAGAAAACCCAAGGTTGCAAAAATACCCTTATCGTTGATGATGTTTCTTAAAGTCAAAAGCTATTGGAAAAACGATTCAGCAATTTTGGCTCGATTGAAAAAAATCCCAAAGATAGAGGTCCACATCGTTACTTTTAACTCTATTCCACCCTGGACAATTCATACAACGGTCCAGAAATTACATTTAAAAAAGGAATGACGGAACAAACAAAATGGCGGCGAAATCCTATACGTTCGACAACCAAACTGTAACCAATCTGTATCAATCTGAGTGACGAGGGGGTGAGATAGCAATTTTTTTCTAAAACTTTGCTGGAATTGCAATAAATAACCAATCCTGGTACTCCAGTCGTTGTCGGTACTGACAAGTGTGAATTTTTTTTACACTTTTAAAGTTTTGACCCTCCGAGTGTTCCTGGTATCGGTGTCGGTTAGGTAACAGTGTCTCGAGTACAATGGTATTTTCCCATCTCAAAAATCAGTTTTATAAGTTTTGACCCTCCGAGTGTTCCTGGTAAGGTGTCGGTATCAGTGTCGGTTAGGTAACAGGGTCTCGAGTTCAATGGTATTTTCCCAATCTCTAAAATCAGTTTTATAAGTTTTCACCCTCCGAGTGTTCCTGGTAAGGTGTCGATATCGGTGTCGATATCGGTGTCGATTAGGTAATAGTGTCTCGAGTTCAATGGTATTTTCCCAATCTCTAAAATCAGTTTTATAAGTTTTGACCCTCCGAGTATTCCTGGTAAGGTGACGGTATCGGTGTCGGTTAAATAAGTAACAGTGTAACGATTTCAATGGTTTTTTTCCCATCTTAAAAATGCTTAACGCGCCTAAAGAAATTTTAACTTCAAAAAATACTTTCTATACAAATCGACCAGCTGACTCGCCTATAATAATCTATTTTTAGGATTCCGTACACCCATAAGGTCATAAACGAGACCCTATTACTAAGCCTCCGCTGTCTGCCTGTCTGTCTGTGTGTCTGTGTGTCTGTATTGTCTGTCTTTCAGCGGTCTGTATTTTATGAACGCTAATAGGTAGACAGTTGAGATTTTTACATAGTGTTAGTTTTCTATTGCCGCTATAATAACGAATAATAAATAATTTTCGTAAAACCTAAAAAAAATTTGGTCCAAGCTTTTAATATTGCATATTGTCACGCGATATACATGTGCATGCAAAATTTCATCTCAATCGGAAACCGGGAAGTGGGTCAAATTTAACTTGCAAGATTCCACATACATTGCAAGTTAAGTAAAAGCTTGTAAAAATTTTAATAAGTGAAAAATTTAATGAAATATTAAGTTCGGTATCCAACGCCATTTGGCCAGGATCCTAGTATTTAAAGCCACAATCCCGGCACGACGTTCTATGGAGCTACCCTGCTCCCGTTGGCGTTGAGATCAGGCTTCTATAAATTATTAATTTTCTAATTTAGTATTCCTCTCAGCAAACCCTTTCATTTGATACCCATATCATGGGGGTACATAAAAAAATTACTGATCCACCATCTATGCGAGTCCGCCATATTGGATTTAGGATGACGTCACTTAGCTAACCATGCATTGTGCTCCAAACTTAACGTGTATGCAAAGCTTCAGCTCATTTGGAAACCAGGAAGCGGTTCTAATTTAACTTTCAAGATTTGTCTCTAAATATCTTAAACGTGGCAGTGGGCAGGGCACATAGATCGAAGAACAGATGGCCGTTGGGGTGGCAAAGTTCTCGAGTTGCGACCGCACACCGGAAAACGTAGCATAGGCAAGCCTCCCACGCGGTGGACCGACGACCTGGTGAAGATCGCGGGAAGCCGATGGATGCGGGCAGCGCTGGACCGATCGTCGTGGAAATCCTTGGGGGAGTCCTTTGTGCATCAGTGGACCTTTTTCGGCTGATATGATGATGATGATGATCTTACACGTCAAGTTTATAT
Organism: Coleophora flavipennella; assembly: GCA_947284805.1. Classification (NCBI taxonomy): domain Eukaryota; kingdom Metazoa; phylum Arthropoda; class Insecta; order Lepidoptera; family Coleophoridae; genus Coleophora; species Coleophora flavipennella. The sequence continues at coordinate 3,300,973 of OX369292.1, forward strand.
ATATCAAGCTTGTGAAAAATGCGTCTGAATTTAACCGCACCGCTACCGCTCGCTGCCCAATAACTTCGAGGCTCGCCTATATCTGGCCTCAAACTTCCTTCAATCATCATCCCAGATCGATCTGAAAAATACAGAATGTTCGTGGAGACACCAAATTGTGCCTTCCTGAAATCAGATTCATATTCAGCATCTGAATTCAGGAAGATAGAAGAGAAGAAGAGGAAGAGAGTAGCTTCCTGCTCACGATTCCTGAATCACCTATATAGAGCGTCTTTACACTGACCGGCAACGGTGCGGCGTCGGCATCATACATTTTTGTTTACCCGGCAGCCGTGCTGGCGCCGTGCCGTCTAGTGGAAAAACGCATTAACGCCGGCCTCAAGCGTTCTGAATATCTTCCTGAATTCAGATGCTGAATATGAATCTGATTTCAGGAAGGCACAATTTGGTGCCTCCACGAACATTCTGTGTTTTTCCGGATCTGTATTTTTCAGATCGATCTGAGATGATGATTGATTAAGGAAGTTTGAGGCCGGCTATTCAATTCAATTCAATATATATATTCAAAATAGGTGCAAATTACACTCTTTCTGATAGTCATAAAATAATAATAACAATGTCATTTGTGAAGAATCAAGAAACAAACAATAATTAGTTAATAACGTTAAAATTAAATCATTCGTATAAACCAGATTACGTCATTAGAACATGAAAACAATGTGACACGAAAAGTTATACATAAAAATAATTCAATTCAATTCAATATCTTTATTTCAGACGAAGAGACAGTCCATATGATTTTGTTAGTAACAATGTCCTTACAAATTATGTTAGTAACAGAAATATTTAAAATTAAAATTAAATTAAAATTAAAAATAACACATAAATTATTAATTAAATATAATTGAATGTCATTAATGCCTTTAACAAGAGTAGGCCAGTTCACACGGGCAGCACCCGGTCACGAGTATAACGTGAGAGTCAGCCATCGCTCCCATCAACCATATTAGAGGGAAAGAAACGTCCCGGCTACAGGCTAGAGATATTGGGCAGCGAGCGGCAGCGGCGCGGTTAGATTCAGACGCATTTTTCACAAGCTTAGCATCACCTTACCGTGTTAGTTATAATAATAATAATAGCGTTTATTTAACAATCTTTCTTCCAATTAGTTACAATAGTCTTATTTAATTATTTTAAAAGCGTCGGTGGCTCAACCGGTAACGACTCGGTCCTCCTAACCAGAGGTACCGGGTTCAAATCCGGACGGCCAACGAGTTTTTCGAAACTTACATACATATACTCACCACTTGCTTTAACGGTGAAAGAAAACATCTTGAGTAAACTTGCACACACCTGCGAATAAACTCGAAGTTTGTGTGTAAAGTCGACCAACTTGCACTAAGCCTGCGTGGTCGACTAAGGCCCGATCGCTCTAATTCAGGGTAGGCTCAAGCCCCTCGATGGGGACTTATGTGACCTGATATGATGAATTGTTTGACACCAGTACGCCAAGATTGTCTTGCTATCCAGCATAGGCCTCCCCTAGAGTTCGCCATCGAATGCGATATTTGCGCTTGTCTTTTCCAAGTGTATCCCCCAATTTTTTTAATCTCGTCTTCCCATCTACTACGCTGTCTCCCTTCCATTCTTTTGTATTGTCTCGGGCAATCTTGGAAGCTAAATTAGAACCACAATCCGGTTCCCAATTGAGCTGAAATTTTTCATATACGTTAATTTTGGAGCACAATGCATGGTTGATGATGAATGATCTATTCGACCGATTTCGGTCTTGGCGACCACTTCGACTCCTAGTCGGTTTGCCGCGAGTGCGCTCGAAGATGGTTTATGTAGCCAATCTTCGCAGTGAAACTCCTCGCGCACTGAGGGCATTTAAGTATGCCACCCTCTTAATTGTATGAAATGGTCGCAGGTGGTCGGGCCTCTAACTGGTCGCGTTTGGTATCAATGTCAGCTTTACGCTGATCCTCGAACTCGCGCACTTGCCTATTCACAATCCTGCGCCATTCTGGCCGTTCTGCTGCCAAACTTTCCCATTGAGAGGGTTCTATGGATAAGATAAATAAGGTTGGATTGGCAATAGTCACATTTTTGTTTGAAAACTGGCGTCGCCGCCTGTCTCCCACCCATCAACACCACTACACAAGCAATAATAATACATACACGAATTGCGCGCACTAATATACCAAACAAACTTAGAACACAGGGCTGCAATTGTATCTCACCCAATTTCGAGAGTCTGTACCAAAGTATATATTAGTACTAACATACAGTATGGACACTCCCTGCCGCTCTCTAGATTGCGACCTTACCCCCTCGTCACCCAGATTGATACAGATTGGTTACAGTTTGGTTGTCGAGCGTATAGGATATCGCCGTCATTTTGTTTGTTCCGGCATTTCTTTCTTGAAATGTCATTTCTGGCCCGTTCTATGAAATGTCCAGGGTGTGTCTGTACGTTACACACAACCACACGCAAATAAATAGTATGAACGCGTGCTTCGGTTAAGTATGATTGTCTAATCATACTTGTGGCGCGCCTGCCAAGCGCACATTTCCAATCCAACCTTATTTATCTGATCCGTGGTTGCATCCTTATCCAATGCATGGTGATATAGTTAAGAGAAGTGAGTAGTGCGGCTTACAGTAGTATGATGTACGGTATTTTGCAGTGAAAGCAAGCGTGGCGGCGCGGGCGACCGGCTGGTGGCCCCTCGGATGTCGCTGCTGGGCAAGCCGCTGAGCTACCGCGCCACGCGCCGCGACGCGCGCTACCGCCGCCTCCAGTCCAAGTTCTACAACTTCCTCGAGCGGCCGAGGGGTGTCAAGGCCGTCCTGTATCATATGATTGTGTAAGTCCTTTTTTGTAATTGCTACTGAAATATAGTAGCTAATGAATTGTAGTTGCTACTGAAAGCTAGTAGCTAATGAACCGCCTCCAGTCCAAGTTCTACAACTTCCTCGAGCGGCCGAGGGGTGTCAAGGCCGTCCTGTATCATATGATTGTATAAGTCCTTTTTTGTAGTTGCTACTGAAAGTTAGTAGCTAATGAATTGTAGTTGCTTCTGAAAGCTAGTAGCTAATGAACTGTCTCCAGTCCAAGTTCTACAACTTCTTCGAGCGGCCTAGGGGTGTCAAGGCCGTCCTGTATCATATGATTGTGTAAGTCCTTTTTGAAACTTGCAGAACTCGAAGAAGTATTGAGAAGGTTACGGTGGGATATCGTAGGTTTATGTGAAGTCCGAAGAGAGGGAGAGGACACCATGATCCTTAAATCCGGAAACCTGCTCTATTTCCGGGAGGGCGAATAACAGTCCCAGGGTGGTGTCGGGTTTCTCGTCCACAAGTCCCTCATTAACAATGTGGTCCAAATCGTGAGCGTTTCGACAAGGGTAGCATACCTTATACTCAGAATCACCAAACGGTATTCGATGAAGGTCATACAGGTATACGCGCCGACTACGGAACACTCCGACGACGAGGTAGAGACTATGTATGAGGACATCTCTACAGCCTTACATAGCACCAGGACCCATTATACCGTTGTTATGGGGGACTTTCACGCGAAACTGGGCAAACGAAGCGATGGTGAGCTGAAAGTGGGGCAATTTGGATATGGAGTAAGAAATGCACGTGGCCAGATTCTGGCCGACTTTATGGAGAAGGAGAGCCTCTTTATGATGAACTCCTTCTTTAAAAAGTCAAAACAGTGGAAGTGGACATGGTTGCATCCCAATGGCGTAACAAAAAACGAGATAGACTTCATCTTGTCGACAAGGAGGCAAATATTCAATGATGTCTCCGTGATCAATTCAGTCAAAACAGGAAGCGATCACCGGATGGTCAGAGGCACATTGAATCTAAAGACCAAGATAGAAAGATGTCGACTGATGAAGTCTACGCTCCGACCAGCGCCCATCCAGCTCCAAAACCCCGAGAGCTTTCAGCTCGAGTTGCACAATCGTTTCGAATGCCTAGGAGACTGCGAGAATGTGGACGATTATAATGACAGGTTCGTGGAAATTGTTCAAACGGTCGGGTCTAAGATTTTTAAAACTCGCCGTTCAAACAGAACCAAAAAAATCTCGGACTTCACCAGCAACCTCATGGAAGAAAGACGCAGATTGGTTTTGCAGTCCTCTGAAGACGCTACTCAGTATCGGCAACTAAACAGGCAGATCTCTAAGTCCCTAACTCGCGATTTACGCCAATATAATACAAATTGTATTAAAGAGGCGATCGAGCACAACAAAGGCTCAAAAGTGTTCGCGAGAGATCTGTCTGTTGGACAAAGCCAACTGACCAAGCTGAAGACTGAGGACGGCAGGACCATATCGTCTAAGACTGAGTTGCTGGAAGAAGTTGAGAAGTTCTATGGACAATTGTACAAGACCACACGTTTGCCTGTCAGCGATCTGGCTGAAGACCCAAGAGCCAGACTAACCCGACACTATACCGAAGATATCCCGGACGTCAGCCTGTACGAGATTAGAATGGCTCTCAAACAGCTCAAGAACAACAAGGCACCGGGTGATGATGGAATTACGGCTGAACTTCTAAAAGCAGGTGGATCACCGGTACTAAAAGCTCTTCAGAAGTTATTTAATTCCGTTATACTCAAGGGACAAACGCCTAAGGCATGGCACAGAAGTGTGGTCGTGCTTTTCTTCAAAAAGGGCGACAACACTCTGCTGAAGAACTACAGACCCATCTCACTTCTGAGCCATGTCTACAAGCTGTTTTCGAGAGTCATTACGAATCGTCTCGCACGCAGAGGTCACCCAAAGGGCAATGGAGCGTGCTATGCTCGGAGTTTCTCTGCGTGATCGAATCAGAAACGAGGAGATCCGCAGGAGAACTAAAGTAACCGACATAGCTCACAGAATCGCTAAACGGAAGTGGCAGTGGGCAGGGCACATAGCTCGTAGAACAGATGGCCGATGGGGCAGTAAAGTTCTTGAGTGGTGACCGCGCACCGGAAAACTTAGCGTAGGCAGGCCTCCCACGCGGTGGACCGATGACCTGGTGAAGGTCGCGGGAAGCCGATGGATGCGGGCAGCGCAGGACCGGTCGTCGTGGAAATCCTTGGGGGAGGCCTTTGTCCAGCAGTGGACGATTTGTGGCTGATATGATGATGATGATGATGACTGAAAGCTAGTAGCTAATGAATTGTAGTTGCTTCTGAAAGCTGGTAGCTAATGAACTGCCTTCAGTCCAAGTTCTACAACTTCTTCGAGCGGCCGAGGGGTGTCAAGGCCGTCCTGTATCATATGATTGTGTAAGTCCTTTTTTGTAATTGCTACTGAAATATAGTAGCTAATGAATTGTAGTTGCTACTGAAAGCTAGTAGCTAATGAACCGCCTCAAGTCCAAGTTCTACAACTTCCTCGAGCGGCCGAGGGGTGTCAAGGCCGTCCTGTATCATATTATTGTATAAGTCCTTTTTTGTAGTTGCTACTGAAAGTTAGTAGCTAATGAATTGTAGTTGCTTCTGAAAGCTAGTAGCTAATGAACTGTCTCCAGTCCAAGTTCTACAACTTCTTCGAGCGGCCTAGGGGTGTCAAGGCCGTCCTGTATCATATGATTGTGTTAGTCCTTTTTTGTAGTTGCTACTGAAAGCTAGTAGCTAATGAATTGTAGTTGCTTCTGAAAGCTAGTAGCTAATGAACCCCTCCAGTCCAAGTTCTACAACTTCTTCGAGCGGCCGAGGGGTGTCAAGGCCGTCCTGTATCATATGATTGTGTAAGTCCTTTTTTGTAGTAGCTACTGAAATATAGTAGCTAATGAATTGTAGTTGCTACTGAAAGCTAGTAGCTAATGAACCCCTCCAGTCCAAGTTCTACAACTTCTTCGAGCGGCCGAGGGGTGTCACGGCCGTCCTGTATCATATGATTGTGTAAGTCCTTTTTTGTAGTTGCTACTGAAAGCTAGTAGCTAATGAACCGCCTCCAGTCCAAGTTCTACAACTTCCTCGAGCGGCCGAGGGGTGTCAAGGCCGTCCTGTATCATATGATTGTGTAAGTCCTTTTAAACCGACATCAAAAAAGAAGGAGGTTTCTCAATTCGACCGTATATATTTTTTTTTTAATGTGTGTTCGCAGATAACTTACTCGTTTATGAACCAATTTTGATGATTCTTTTTTTCTTGGAAAGTAGATATGCCAAGGGTGGTAACATGATAAGGAAACCAGGATCTGATGATGGCATCCCAGAGATATCGAGGGGAACCTTAGTTTCCTGTTAGAAGTCTTATTTTTGCTCGAAATTATTTGTAGTAGCTACTGATAGCTAGTAGCTAATGAATTTGAGCATACGATACACATTACATTCATATTTTATGCTCTCTATCTCTCTCTTAATCTCTTAAACTCTCTTATCTAAGGGATAGACGGCAGTTGCCTGGTGTTACACTTAGCATCACCCGCGGTCACGTGTAGGGCATTTAGATTTACACCTACGGACGTGTGCAGCGCGACCTTCATACATATCTTGAATCAGGTGTGCAGGTTTCCTCACGATGTTTTCCTTCACCGTTAAAGCAATCGGTAAATATATGTAGTTAAGTTTCGAAAAACTCATTGGTACATTGGCCATCCTGATTTGAATCCGAGACCTCTGGATAGAAGGACCGAGTTTAGAATACCCACCTAACTACTTATTATTTTGTTTTTAGATTTGTTGTTAAATTTCATTTTCTTTAGCAAAATTGATATTTATGTCGCAGGCATACTGTATAATTCGTCATTATACTCGTACATACGGTAAGGCAAACGTCAGGCAAATTATCGAATAATCAATCAAACCTGACCGAACCTAACATCGCTTGCTTCGCGAGCTCATTTACAATCTGCCGTACGGCATTTTGACAATTTGACCGTTTATTTACGGACGAATTATTACAATTTGGCTGGCTCGGCATTTTACAATCTGCGTACAGAATTTTACGTTTTGCCTGACCATTTACATACGGACGAATCATACAATTGCCCGACCACAGGTGAAATGACTGACTAATCATACAATAGGGATGACGGCAGCATCAAAAATAAATTATGAACTCTTGATCACAAAATTGTCCTCCTACTTAAACTTCGGAAAACCTTGCTCGGTTTGTTTTCCATCAAGTCTACGATTTTTAAATCACCAAAATCACAAAATAAGTCTTGCCGCCAAATATCAATGTTGATATCATTCGTATAAAAAGTAACTCAGATGACATAAGACATATAAGACATAAGACATTTATTGATTCCTTGTCACCAAACACACATACATAATATTGGGAATAAATTAAATAAACAAAAAAAAATGAGAGGAGAAAAATAACGAAAGAACAGTACCTAATATTACAAGTAGAGAAAAACTATCAAAGTATGATGTGTGTGTATGTGTGTTTGTGTGCGTTTGTGTGGTGCAAGAATCACGGACCGCGATCAGCATATACTGCGTGCGGCTTATGCTGCAACACAGCGGTTTTCAGCGCGGCCCAGGGCTGCTGCGATTGCGTGCACGATGCGGTCAGCCGTGTTGTAGTAATAAATATTATATTTATGATATATACATATAATTTGATTTTGTAAACCTGCTCATAAGTCTCACTTACTATACTGTAAGGTAGGTAGGAAGGACGCGGTGACAGACAGGCTATATTTTTTGGTATTCTAGAAGAATATTTTTAAACTTTAATTTGAACCCGTGAATTCCCACCAGGTCTCGCATAGGTTGTGGTATGTTGTTCCAGCATTTCGTAGCAGTATATCAGAAACTGCCTCGAAATGCCGCCGTCCGATGCCTGTACGGAACCAGCACCTTGCCGGAAGCTCGAATCACACGCGTTATTATTATTATTATAGTCATATTCATCATTTTTAATATGTTTGCGCTATTTAAAAATGGTGTGACATGAGTGCGAGGTGGGATAGCGTGCGCATGCGTTTTGAACCCTTTGAACGATTCGCTCGGTTCGAGCGAGCAAGCGTGGTCCGTTATTTATTCTTAATTTATTCTATTATATTGTTTACATTATCGCACTACTGTACCGATCGTTTCGCGGACACGACACCATGGGTTTCTCTGAAAACCAGCGCTGCAGTTCTCCTGCAGCTAATGCTGAGAAAAGTCCATTTTGACATCGCACTACACCGATTCCGTTGGTTTTTTTTTTCTCTGTTTCTATGTTTTTTACTTCTTTTTATGTTGTGTAATCGGTGTGTGTTTGTGTCAAATAAAAATCTGTATATCTATCTATCCGTACACCGTGTCTGCGTAGCCCAGCCTGGATAAAACTAGTGAGACACATAACTTTATGCGAAGGTCGACATTAAAAAATTGACGTATTCTACGAGTATAAAGAATTTTTAATCTATAAAAACAATTATGAGCAATATTAAGTACGTGGTTCTCAAAGTGAAGGACTGGCTGAGTGATGACTAACATTCGTTATCCCTATTTGCCTGCCATATTTATATACTAGCTGTTTCCCGCGGCTTCACCCGCGTGGACCACGTTTCTATGACTTTTCGAGGGTGCGCAGTGCGCGAGCCGCAAGCGGCTCGCGAGCGTGGTAAAAAGTAGCCTATGTCTTAATCCAGGTCCTAATCTGTCGACCTACCAAATTTAATCATCATAACAGACAGACAGAGTTACTTTCGCATTTATAATATTAGTAGGGATTCTGTGTAAAATACAGAAACTACACTATTACACTAGAACGGAGCGTGCGGGAAATTGTACACCTTAACCACACCCCGGACACTGCATACAACGGTCGTGAAATGTCTTTTATGAAAACAAATAACGGAGCAAACAAAAATCGCGGCGAAATCCTATGCGTTCGAGAACCAAACTATAACCAATCTGTATCAATCTGGGTGACGAGGGGGTGAGGTCGATTCTAGAGAGCGGCAGGGAGTATCCTTACTGCATGTTAGTACTAAATATGTATATACTTTGCCTTAGCCTTGCTTACCGTCCATTGGTGAAAGCCGTATGAAAATCTATTTGGTAGTTTTTGAGTTTATCGCGTTCCGACAGATAGGCAGACGCAGCGACAACGCCTTTGTTTTATAATATATACTAGCTTTTGCCCGCGGCTTCGCCCGCGTGGACTGTCTTTGAGGGTAAGTGGTGCGCGAGCCGTAAGCGGCCCGCGAGCGTTGACATAAGTTTTCTCCAGAACCGTCTGAAACTATATCGGGCTATTCTGATTAGCAATATATGTCATTTCCCATCCCCTCAACCATTTCTGTACAAAAAAAAATCACTTCAATCTGTTGCTCCGTTGCGACGCCGACGTGCGCGAGCGTGGAAATGAGTTTTCCCCAGAAAACTCGGGGACAATAGCAGGATATGATTATTAATAAATTATGTAATTTCCCACCCCCTCAACCATCTTTGTGCGAAAAATCGCAACTATTCATTGTAGCGTTGCGATGTCAAAGAAATTAACTAGTATTTTTTTCAGTTCCCTCAGGAACTACATCGGACTAAGCTATTTTCACGGGATAAAAAGTAGCCGATGTCCTTAAGTGACACAGGCTACCTGCATGCCTAATTTCATCAACATTGGTCAAGGTGCTGAAGCGTGAAAAGGTAACAAAGAAACACATTTTCACATTTATAATATTAAGTAAGGATATTTACTTATACTATACCTCAGTGCAAGATCCTAATGTATGAATGCATCAAAAGCGAACTGTCCAATTTTTTTTTTGTGAATATTACACTATCCGCATGATGTAAAATTAACACTTTGCTACGACGACGCTTAGACTACATTAACGCACGTTTTTCCGCAAATAAGTCGAATAACGCATATATGCGGTCGCAGAAACGAAAGCGTTAGGTACCTAAAGATTTTTGGTTTCGCTCCCGAGCGATTTTTTTACCTATGTGGCGTTACCACCTCCGTGACGTAATGGTTACGGCTATTGGCTTCACATCTGGAGGTCGCGGATTCGATTTCCCGGTGGAGTTTAACTTTGTAAGACACGGTTTGGTTGGTGAAAGGGCATTTTCTAAGCCCGCCTGGCTAGCTACCACCATCTTATCTAAGTCTTGCCGTAAAACATCAATGCTAACAACACTGATGTGTTCTGACTTGAAGATACGATAGCCAGTTCCCCATTGCGTTGGGCAATATTTGATAAGCTTCGTCACTTACCATCAGGTGAGATGATGCCAAGGGCTTTCCAATTGTGAATAAAAAAAAACCTATCTGAAAAAGTGCTGCATTCAACCAATTTTTAAATATCATTCATCCTTATTTTCAACCAACTTTCAAAAAGGAGGAGGTTCTCAATTCGATTTTAATTTTTATGTGTGGCTCAGAACTTTTGACTGGGTGAACCAATTTTGATGATTATTTTTTTATTTGAAATGTAGTATTAAAAATTATCAAAATCAGTGTAGTACTTTATTAGAAAATTAACAAAAACCAAAAATAATAATGCAAAATTATACTAAGTTGTTGCGATGGAAGTCGAGTTTTTTAACGTGTTTTAGCGTTTTCAATTATTCAAGCTAACCTTTAGTTTCAATATCTCGAGCTGCCTTGTCTGTAAAATTCATTTGCACAAAAAATAAAAACGACATATTAGGTATGTCAAATATTATAATAATAATATGCAAAAACGACGCCAATACGTACACGACGTTGTCACTTACTTACTCCTTACTCTACGCTCAATCACATCATCATCATCATATCAGCCGAAAAACGTCCACTGCTGGACAAAGGCCTCCCCAAGGATTCACATAACCCACATTTATTTGTAAACAAGCCCATCCATAACTTTTATCACGCAGCGGCCGCGACCCATGCCAAAACTGTATTTGATCAAAAGAAACAACCTGCCAATACCTACCCGACTCTTCCATAGAGGAACGCATCATTTATTATTTTCTCGTCCTTGGATTTGTTTGCTTTTTAGGGTTCCGTACTATTGCCCTATTAATAGGACTTCACTGTCCGTCCGTCCGTCTGTCTGTCTGTCACCAGGCTGTATTTCATGAACCGTGATAGCTAGACTGTTGCTACAAACAAAAAATACTAAAAACAGAATAAAATAAATATTTAAGGGGGGCTACTATAGAAACAAACGTGATTTTTCGCCGTTTTTTGCTCGATATTAATAACAGCAACGGTAGACGCTTGAAATATTCACAAAATGTCTTGTTGTATTAACACTTTAAAAATAAAGTATTAAACCAAAATAAAATATTTAAGGGGAGGGGGGCTCCCATACAACAAACGGGATTTTTTCCGTTTTTTGCTCGATATTATAAAAAGGTATAAAAAAAGTTTTAATATTATGGTGCTAATGTTGTATAGATGATGGTACGGAACCTTCGTGCGCGAGTTCGACTAGCACTTGGCCGGTTTTTTACTTTCCAGTGACGAAGGAATTAAGGCCTCATTGTGTGTACAAATTTAATCGTGCAAAAAAATTTAAACCAAAAACTACTAGATTATTAATTGTGTTTACTTGAAAGCTCACAGAATCGCTAAACTAAAGTGGCAGTGGGCAGGGCACATAGCTCGTAGAACAGATGGCCGATGGGGTAGTAAAGTTCTCGAGTGGCGACCGCGCACCGGAAAACGTAGCGTAGGCAGACCTCCCACGCGGTGGACCGATGACCTGGTGAAGGTCGCGGGAAGCCGATGGACGCGGGCAGCGCAGGACCGGTCGTCGTGGAAATCCTTGGGGGGGGCCTTTGTCCAGCAGTGGACGATTTGTGGCTGATATGATGATGATGATGAAATTTCTGACAAGAGTTGAAAAAGAGTGAAATAATTAACATTTTCTTTAATGTTACACTTTTTTAATACTGACTAAAAAAGTAGATATAAAGAAAAACCAGCTGATGCCCAGCGGCGGGCGGCGTCGCCTGCGCAGATCCCATTTTTTGACGTTCCCGGGGCAACCTTTCTTATTGGATTTCTGCATAATAATTGCTATCTGTTGCCAAATTTAATAATAATTTAATAATACAAATATTTATAAATAATGTAATGATTTTAAACGGAAAATTATTTAATATTTAATTTTTATATTCTTACACTATCAATTTTTAGTAATTTATCATCAATATACTTATAAATCGAAAACTATTAGTACAAAAACTGTAATTTTGAAAACTAGTAATTTACTGCGCATTATGTTAAATTTTGACTTAATCAAATGGGAAGTGTCTTCTATACCTATACCACAAGTATTAGAAATGCTTAGTATAGGTATAGGAGATGTAATCTGTAAGACCTTGAATTATTTTTCATTATTAATCATGTATCTGTTGCGCTTACTATGTAAGTAATGTATCATTTTTTGAAATGGAATAAATAAATAATAAAAAAAATTCTTGTGTATTTGTGATCGCCATTAAAATACTTCACAGTATAAAATAAATAAATTTAACAGTGTTTTGAAATGTGTATACGTTGAACTTTTTTATGACTCCAGTTCCCTTTTTTTACATTTTGTCCCTTCGTTTCTAGACACTTTTTAGGGTTCCGTACCCGAAGGGTAAAAACGAGATGTCTGTCTGTCTGTCACCAGGCTATATATGAACCGTGATAGATAGACAGTTAAAATTTTCACACATGATTTGTTCCACTTGCCGCTATAACAACAAACACTAAAAATTAGAAAAAGTGAAAAAATAAGGGGGTTCTCCATACAAAAAAGTGGTTTTTTTTAAACATGAAGAAACTAGCGCCATCTAGAATGATGCTACGGAACCCTTTGTGTGCGGTTCTGAATTGCACGTGGCCGGTTTTGTTATTATATGTTTGGGTAAATATGACCCAAAAATTCTATTAAGTTTGATTTGATATATCTAATTCTGGGATATTTGATTGTCGTAATATTAGTGGTTGCCGTGTAAAATGCGATTTAAAAAAAATCTACATTTCACTTTTTTCAGTTAGACAGTAAATTTTTAGGTTTATCGATGTTAATTTTACATCTGATATACAGCTTGAACTAGACACCAAGTGAGATGAAATAAATAGCTCCGTTAGACCACACCCCGGACACTGCATACAACGGTCGTGAAATGACATTTTTAAAATAAATGACGGAGCGTCCCATACGTTCGAGAACCAAACTATTACCAATCTGTACCAATCTGGGTGATGAGGGGGTGAGGTCGGAATCTAGAGAGCGGCAGGGAGTGTCCATAATGTATGTTAGTTTGGTTAGATTCTGAAATTGATGTTACTTTTTTTAAAGCCTGCAACTAAGATACTACGAAGTTGAATTCAGAGTTATTTTATAAGTAAAATAATCTGTCATCTTTGTTCTTTAATCCCACTTATTATTTTTGCCAACGGTTTTCTCGTAAACTTGTAAGAGTGTACACCTGGGACTTTTCCTCTTAGAGTTATGATTATAAGGCCTATCCAAAAATGAAATAAATGAAAAAGTGTCGGTGGCTCAACCGGTAACGACTCGGTCCTCCTAACTAGAGGTGCCGGGTTCAATTCCGGATGACCAATGTACCAACGAGTTTTTCGAAACTTACGAGTACGTACATATACTAACCTATTGCTTTAACGGTGAAGGAAAATATCGTGAGGAAACTTGCACATCTGCTTCCAGATGTGTTTGAAAGTCGCGTTGCACACGTCTGTAGGTTTAAATTTAAATGCCCTACACGTGACCGCGGGTGATGTTAAGTGCAACACCAGACAACCGTCGTCTATCCCTTGCATAGCACGGTTAATTGGGCTACACGATAAGAGAAAAAACAACCTTACACCAAGGATTCAGCTCTTGCTAAAAATCCTGAACACAGTGTCCTGCGGTTATAACAAAGGGTGCACTGGGAGGTGCAGCTGGCGGAAAGTAGGTATGAAATGTTCAACAATTTGCATTAACTGCCACGGCCAGTCCTGCTTGAATTCAGCACGATTTGAGGATGAGGGTGTCTCCCATATACAGAACGCCGTAGAAGCAGAAACAGGTGTGGACAGTCCCTTTAAAGATGATGATGATGAAGCTCGACATGCCACCACAGGGTCATCAATTTCTCAGAAAATGCGAGTATAAATTTTGCCTTATTTTTTGCTGACTGTTAATTTCTCTAACATGTTACTTCTACATATTTTCCAGTTTTCTGATTAGAATTTTGCTTTGAAACGTTCTTAGCCCTCACAATGCATTAAACGCAGACCTCACACCTCTATCATTTATTTATTTATTTAACAGTTTATTGTACACAGGATACATAAAATACAGATTTTAAATATAAAGGTTATACAAAGAAATCATATTTACAGAAAATGTGCAACTATATAACGTGATATTTTCTACAGCTTCCATTGTATAAGTTTTTCAATAGGAGTATCTGTTTCAACGATATGTGGTCTTGGACAAAATGTAAGTTTGCACCTTGGACGAATTAACCACGTTTGCACCTAATTGAGAATTTTTCCCGGTGTCTAACTGTTGATTTCGTCTATACAACAGAAACAAATTTTAAGTTTTATATATTCATTCGACGCAGAATCTAACCCCTTTTTAAAATTAAATGGAATGATATTTTCCGTCCGACGCTCCGTTTTCGAGTTGTAAGTATAAAACTGAAAAAAGATAAAAACTTCGATGTTATTTGGCTTCCAAAAGTTATGCTCACTTACTGGGATGGTGCAAACTTGGATTACACATATTTAGAACCAAATGAAGATATTTAAATGATTTCCAGCTTACTGGAAATTTATTCCTTTAAACGTTTTTTTGGATCTAATTTGACTGGCCTATTTGACGATTTTGATGAATCTTTGTACATTGTAGTTGCTTAGGTATGGTTGTCTATTACACAGTAATACTCATTGGCCTGAGAAAAATCGTTTTTGTATGGTACTCCTACAAATGAAATTGAAACTTTCGATTTACTTACAGATATTGGAGCAATTGCATTGTCATGTAACACGTCACTCGTCTGTAGGATAACAACTTTTTTCTTGTATTTAAAAATATATATATTTTTTTAAATTTTTACCTTAAAACGTCGTCGAAAAAATTATAATGAATTCCCGCCAAAACCTAAAAAAATACAAATGAGCTTTACAAAAGATAGAAACATTTCAATACAATGGAAAAAAACGAAAAGCATTGCTTTTTGATGGGAAAAAATATTGTCCGGAGAAGGCAATGGCTTGATAAATGTTATCCGGACTCTTCTCCTTCTAGACAAGTGATAGAGAATGGCTTGTTGATTTTAAACATGGTCGTACTAGCAAGGATGATGAAGAGCGCCCCGGTCGCCCTAAATCGGTAGTGATTCCAGAAGCAGTAAAAAAGTTGAAAATTTAGTTTTGAACGACCGCAAACTGAAATTACGGGAGATAGCTGACATCGTGAAGATATCATATAATAAGTTTTAAAGGTAGATTAAAAAAATATCTTGGGCAGCAGGCTTTCTACACTGTCGACGAGTTTTTTAAAACTAAAAATTAAAATCTAAACTTGACATTGTATTAATTTATTAATTAACCTGTTTTTTTTTCTTTGACTATAGTTAATTTGATTATTTTGTTCTTATTCTTTGGTTATCTTTTTTTTTCCTATACTTAATAAGTATAGATTTTAATTGTATTTTTAATATTTATCCTTAATGTGTGAAATAACTTCTTCCGTATTTTTTTTGACGTGTAATACTTAATTACCAATAAATGAGTTATGAGTTAGGAGTTATCATAAGGCAGTGTTTTTTACCATTTTGCACGATCATTTGTCAATGAGGAAGCTTTGCTCAAAATGGCGTTTGCTCACTGTTGAACAGAAGCAATAACGGGTTGAATATTCAAGAAGCTTTCTGGAGATATGCAGTCGTAACAAACAATATTTTTTCATGCACCATGGACGAAACATGGATCGGCAATCTTGGACAGCTGCCGGTGAAAACCGATCAAAAGCGCCCAAAAACACAAATTTCGGCTGGGAAAGTTATGGCACTCGTGTTTTGGGATTATAATGGAATTATTTTCATAGACTATCTAGGAAAAGGAAAAAAGATCAAGATCGAATATTATATAAAATTACTGACGCGTTTAAAACAAGAAATAGCACAAAATAGACCTCATATGCAGAAGAAAAAGCTCCTTTTTCATCAGGACAAAGGATCTTGCCACAAGTCCGTAGCTACAATGGTCAAATTAGAAGAGTTACGTTTTGAACTGCTGCCTCATCCCCCTTAATCGCCAGATCTAGAACCTAGCGACTTCTATCTCTTTGCAGACCTCAAAAAACTGCTAGCTGGAAAAAAAAATACCTCTGACGATTAAGTTCTAGCTGAAACTCAAGCGTATTTTGAAGGGTTGGACAAATCCTTCTATAAGATAGAAATGTTAGAAAAACGATGGAGTGTTTTAACCGCCTCCGTGGCGTAATGGTTAGTCCATTCAATTCACACCAGGAGGTTGCGGGTTCGATTCCCGGTGGGGTCAACTTGTAACACTCGGTTTGGTTGGTGGTAGGGCATTTTCTAAGCCCGCCTGGCTAGCTACCACCATCTTATCTAAGTCTTGTCGCCAAAAATCAGTGTTAATAATATTGATGTGTTCCAGCTTGAAGATAAGATAGCCAGTTCTCCATTGCGTTGGGGAATCTTGGTAAGCCCGCTTCCATCTTCGGCATCATCGTCACTTACCATCAGGTGAGATGATGCCAAGGGCTTACCAATTATGAATAAAATAAAAATAAAAAAAGAGTGCCTGTATAGCTCTAGAAGTAGAATATGTCGAGGAATAAAAAACATTCTGGTAAAAAAAAAATGGTTATCCTACGGACTTATTGAGTAACGTAATATATTGGTCACACACCATGAATTCACTAAAATGTTTAAAATTAATATATTCAATTTTTATATGAAAAAACAATAGTAAAAATATTACGAAAATGTTTAGTACGGACTGCCGTACTGTTTAATATTTTTTCTGTTTCTCGGATGTCTATTGTTTGAAATATTCATTGTGTCATTGTTATACTAAGTATGGAGTAGAGAGTGTGGTGGTACGGCACCCTCGGCGTGCGAGCCAACACTCCCTTGCTTTTATTTGCTTTTTTTGTAAACTTTATGGATTAAACATAAGTGGGATTAAAGAACAAAGATGACAGATTATTTTACATATAAAATATCTCTGAATTCAACTTCGTAGTATCTTAGTTGCAGGCTTTAAAAAAAGTAACATCAATTTCAGAGTCCAACCAAAGTATACATATTAGAACTAACATACATTATGGACACTCCCTGCCGCTCTCTAGATTCCGACCTCACCCCCTCATCACCCAGATTGATACAGATTGGTAACAGTTTGGTTCTCGAACGTATGGGATGCTCCGTCATTTGTTTTTCGGGGGCTGCCATAACTCTTTTAAATTTTAACATAATATAAATAAGTAGAGCAATAAAATATCTCCAAATTGTTCACGTTACTATAAATCAACAAAACCAGTTCATTTAATGGCAGCCCCGGACGTATTTTCTTGGATTTTTATTAAGTTCATAGGGAGTTGAATATTTAATTGCCACATCTACATCTTGCGGAACCAAATAGGTTCGTAGGGAAGTGCTATGAAAACTGATACTCTGTTGTTCATATATCCGATTCTGCGAGAGATCAAATCTTCTTATAAAAGGTTTTTACGTTAATTATCACTAGTTACATAAATTCTTTAAGTCAGGGTTTTTAATTATTTTATCCTTTTTCAATTTCATTTTAAACGTCGTGGGTTTTTTCAAAATTTTTAATTTTGGTTTTTATTTCAAACTTTTCAAAGAGCATAGGTATATACTATAGATATAGGGTAGGCTAGAGCCCCTGGGTGGGGACGTATATATGTCCAAATCGGAGTAGTAATTTTGGTTTTGCACAAAAAAAAATTAACTGCAGCATCTCCTGGTGATTTTTCATCATAACACATGTATAAGAACATGCACAAATCAAACCCGAACCCGTCACTGAATACCGTATCAAAATTAGAGTAGCAAGTTTTGGAGATAAATGGCAACATTGCTTTGTACAAAAAAAAAATTACTGCAGCGCCCCCTGGCGAGTTGTCACTGTAACACCTACCTAAGAACATGCACCGATCAAACCATAACCCATCACTTAAAACCGCATCAAAATCGGACTAGTAGTTTTGAAGATAAATGGTGACATTGGTTTTTATAAAAAATGTTTACTGCAGCGCCCCCTGGTGAGCTATCACCGTAACACCTATCTAAGAACATGCACCCATCAAATCCGAACCCATCACTGAAAACCACATCAAAATCAGACTAGTAGTTTAGGAGAAAATGGTAACATTCGTTTGCACAAACAGCCTCACACCCCAAACGCATATACCGTCTCCGCTCCATCGCGGGTAAATCCTTTTTCAATTTCATTTTAAACGTCGTGGGTTTTTTCAAAATGTTTAATTTTGCTTTTTATAATATTAGGTAACTTCAATGCAGCTTATACCCACGAATTCATCCAAGCATTAATCGGTTTTGTGGGGTTTTTTTTGCTAACACATTTTAACTGCCAAATCCCAGCCTTAAACGACGATAAGGACATAACTCGCTAAAACCGCAAGTTAACTCTGCGTGTAAATCAGGCTTAAATACCCGTTGATGTCTTCGCCGAATTATGCCCAATGCCAAAAGTTTTCAAGTCGCTTTTAAGTCTGCTATGTATTAATATCGACCGGAACTAAGATCTAAAAGCGCCTTGCGGTCAGAACTCAGTACGACTTTCGTGGTCGCGTCGATTACTATAGTTAACTGAACATAAGCGCGCATAGTATAATATGCATGCTTTAGAATAATTTTGATTTTGAAGCATGTGGGCCTTTACAACTTCACCGGACATAGCGAGTGCGGAGGGCACTCAAACTAATGCAAAGCAAAGGATGCAACTGCCTAAGGGCACCCAGGTGGGCGCGGACCTCGGCTTAGGTCGTTGCTTGGACGGGGGAGGATCGGAGAGAAGCGACCTGGTATGTGCCTGTAGCGCTGGTAAGCGCCAGAAGCGGGGGGACGCCACCCTCGCCGGCGAGGGCAGAATATCGGTGCAGTGTTTCTCTGTGGGTTGGGGGGTCAGGGCAGCTACGGCTAGCGTGTCGGGTCATCGGGGTAAGTGAGTACATGTCTGGGGCGTCGTATTACGCGAATGGGGTTCGCGGGTAGCTCGTAAACGGCGGCGTTTAGCGGGGCAGACTTAAAGTAGCGAAGGCAGACTTAAAGTAGCGGGGCAGATTTAAAGTAGCGAAAGAATTCTAAGGTATCTTGAGACTTTTTATACGAATTGGTCAGCCGCTTCCAACCCCTCTCCCGTGCCCCCCCCCCCCCCCCCCCCCCCTTAGGCACCGTGCGGCAAAACGACAGACGCTTGTCCTTAAAAAACATTAACTTAACGATATCTATGTACCTACGACACTTACGTCATAGAACAAAACGAGTATTGCTTGTATATTCACTTTCCGACATTGTGTATAAACTATTATTATATTATCTAATACAAAGCTTATTATTATTATTTATTTTACATTAAGAATTATTGCAACATTTGTAATATTGCAACTTATGTTATAAATATTTGATAATAATATCTCTATTATAATAAGATATTCTCTCAAAACACAGAATATCTTCCAAAAACTGTTATCTATCTTCTGTCTATGTTATAGATGGTTATATAGTTTTTTTTTTCTCGGAATACGGAGGAGGGAGGACAATAAATGCGTTTACGCATACCAATACAGCCTGCTGTAGGGGAGCGAGGGGGAATTGGCACCTACTAAGGGAAATCGTCAATAAAACTCTTATTTATTTAAAGTATTTTTTTTTTTAATTAAGAACATGAACCTTACTTATCTGACTACAAAATAATCAAAGCTTCAATGTTTTATAATTAGGCATTCGGTCGATATTAAACTTTTTTCCAAAAATAAGAATCGCTTTCATTACCCTCCAAGGCGGTAAATGAGAGCCTATATAAATCCCATATGTTTAATGGGAGCCATTATGTTAAATCAGTCTCAAATATTAATTAATAAAAAAACAGTATAACAATTAACATTACGATTCCAAACAAAATCTTATTCTTCTTATTACCCAGCGACCACCATCTTAGATTTAAAACAAAAACAAAATTACACATCAAAATTATCAGATTTTAAAAGCGTCGGTGTCTCAACCGGTAACGACTCGGTCCATCTAACCAGAGGTACCGGGTTCAAATCTGGACGGCCAATGTACCAATGAGTTTTTCAAAAAACTTACGTACATAGAATCAGAATCAGAGTTTTTATTGTTGATTATGGTACAAAGATCTTAAAGTAATATAAAGTTTCACATAATCTGCCTAAAGAGGCATACAATACATTTCAGCGTACACAAAAAATTACATAAAAAATAGAAAAAAAATATTAAAAATTGCATAATACTTTTAAATTTTAAATTATTGATGTCAAGTGTTGTGCTCAAGAACATACATTTAATGTATAATGTCGAACTTAAATAAATCAAGTAATTTCACAATATTATGTCATCATTCAAATATTCGTACATGTCATAGTATGTCTTTTCTAGTAACAGTTCACGTAACTTGTTTTTAAAACTCGTAATGTCGTCAAACTCACGGATTTCCCGAGGTACTTTATTATATATTTTAGGACCTAATGTAAATACATATACTTACCGATTGCTTTAACGGTGAATGAAAACATCGTGAGGAAACCTGCAAACACCTGCGAATAAACTCGAAGTTTGTGTGTGAAGTCGACCAACCCGCACTGGGCCCGCGTGGTCAACTAAGGTCTAATCCCCCTGATTCAGGGTAGGCTCGAGCCCCTCGGTGGGGACGTATATGAGCTGTTATAATAGTAAAAAATGCATAAACATAAAATTAGATAGGTCTGGCCATATAACTAATGTGCTCTAATTGTGATAAACATATATTTGGATACTTACTTGGGGTTTGGAAAGTCGTGAATTCTTATTAAGCGCGGAGCGAAAAACCAACAACCGTCTCGAGCAAAGACATGCGTGGCACTGTCGAGTCCAGCGAGGGGGGCGAACCTAGTCGATGTTATACGAACGCTTCCGAGTGGTCCACGAGTGAATACGAGTGGTATTTGTGCCTATATTCACACCGCTCCCATTATCCACCCGCTCTCATTACCCTTCGTTCCCCTACTGGTTATGCGGGACTCACAGCCCTGCCACAGATGTGATACTAGTTACTTGCCCTTTACATACACATATAAAACTAAAGTATATATGTATAAGTATACATAGGCCCAGGACCGCACTACCCACTAACAACCCCCTGTAGATTTGGCAGTTAGGCTGCCTTAAGAAAGCTAATCGGAGCGACGTCCCCGTCCCTCCTAAAAATAAGCGCTAAGGGGAGAGCGCGGAAAGCTCCTGATGGGAGCGGCCGCTTGGTGGTTCACATTAATGTGTTAGTGAGGGGTTATAAAGTATTGTAAAGTAATGCACTGATGTGTCCGACTACCACACAGAAGGTGTTAGATAGCGCGTTTTAATTTCTTATAGCACCATCTATCTTTATCCGATCATATTAACAGTTTTACTTATTAAAGTACTAGCTTTTGCCCGCGTGGACATCGTTTTTGTGACTGACTTAGAGGGTGCGCGGTGCGAGAGCCGCAAGCGGCTCGCGAGCGTGGACATAGATTTTGCCACATCCCTCGGGAACTATGTCAGGATATGCTTATTAGTAAATAGTGTCATTTCCCACCCCCTCAACCATCTCGGTGCAAAAATCACACAATCCATTGTTCCGTTGGGATGTTAATTAACCAAAAAAAAATAAAAGTTTAAAAAACTAAAAACCGACTTCAAAATGAAATTCACTCAAAAGTATGAAATAATATTAATATACTTAAATACACGACAATAACCAACAATAACGAAATCAAGGGTGGGTACGAATCAAATTAGGGACCTAAATTTATTTTTGAGGTCGGTACCAGCACACAGCTACTTACGTATCAAATGTTTTAGATTCGATGGCATTGCTGACACCGACCTCAAAAAAAACTTTGGTAACTTTTTTTTTAAAACCCAATCACCCCACTCGCCAATAGGAACACTCAAATCATAATACATGTGTTTCATCAGATACAGATTCCTGTGGCTTCCATCATCATCTCAACAGCATGAAAGTTAAGGAGTTAAAACTTCCATCATCAGCTCATCTGAATAACCTGAAAAAATAAAACTATCAGTCTATACGTATCATACGTCAACATATTTGAAGAATTATCCTCCAACTCCTAGTCGTTAAGGAGTTGTACCTTCCTTCATCAGCTCATCAACATGAGATGATGACTACTAGAAGAAAATACTTTCATTATTTTAGAAAACACAAGAAATTCGTAAAACGTGCCTATAAAATTTGAGGGTTGCCCTCGTTTTCCCTGGGATAATCATCAGATCCTCACTTGGTGACAATGGGACCCCCTCGCTCCCGAGGGGGTCCCATTGTCACCAACAACATTGCAACCCTCAAATTTTATCTTTCGAATAAAAAATTATTTTGAAAATCGGTTCACAAACGGCGGAGATACCGCGTAACAAACATACAAAAAAAAAACATACAAGCGAATTGAGAACCTCCTTTTTGTAGTCGGTTGAAAAGAGTATATTTTTAGTTACACTAATCTAATAAATTTTATAAATACAAATCTTACTGAATTTTAAGCCTTTTAAACTCAGATCAAAAATATAAATATATTATTTTAGATCTGAGCTATAAAAGTATTGTTTTTCACTCAGGGGATCAAGACGAATCTAAGGACACCTCGCCACAGATGAGATACCAGTAACTTCGCAAACCTCGCACTCCAAAATCCATCAAGCGGTTTACGCTACAGGTTTAGCCAAAAACACAAACATAAAAACTAAAAATTCTGAGATGACTTCTAAAATAAAGAAGTCAGAAAGTTTGTAGGTACATAAAAGTAAAAGACCTGTCTATAGACACAACCCGGACACTGCACACAACGGTCGTGAAATGACATTTCTAAAAACAAATAACGGAATAAACAAAATCACGGCGAGTCTTTCCACTTTCGCCGAGCGATCTTAAACCGTCACCGAGTATCCCTCTCCACTTTTGCCTAGCGATCTTAAACCGTCGCCGAGTATCCCTCCCCACTTCCGCCGAGCGATCTTAAACCGTCGCCGAGTATCCCTATCCACTTTCGCCGAGCGATCTTAAACCGTCGCCGAGTATCCCTCCCCACTTCCGCCGAGCGATCTTAAAGCGTCGCCGAGTATCCCTCTCCACTTTCGCCGAGCGATCTTAAACCGTCGCCGAGTATCCCTCCCCACTTCCGCCGAGCGATCTTAAAGCGTCGCCGAGTATCCCTCTCCACTTTTGCCGAGCGATCTTAAACTATCTCCGAGTATCCCTATCCACTTTCGCCGAGCGATCTTAAACTATCTCCGAGTATCCCTATACACTTTTGCCGTGCGATCTTAAATCGTCGACGAGTATCCCTCTCCACTTTTGCCGAGCGATCTTAAACCGTCGCCGAGTATCCCTCTCCACATTCGCCGAGCGATCCGCAGGATCTACACCGTAATCAAAAGGTGTCAATATAAGTGACGTTAACAAACAACCAAATAGAACTGAAATCTCAACATGAGCGACGCAACGTGACGAGGCAATAAGGGTTTAATGCTGTCTTTACCAATAACCCTCTCCATCAGGACCACCTCTGTGGCGTATCTAATGGTTCAGTCCATTAGCTTCACATCAAGAGGTCGCAGGTTCGATTCCCGGCGGAATCTAACTTTGTAACACTCGGTTTGGTTGGGGACAGGGCATCGCCTGGCTACTTACCTCTATCTTATCTAAGTGTTTCCACCAGACACCAATGCCAATTGATGTGTTCCGGCTTAAAGATAAGATTGCGTTGGGAATCTTAGTAAGCCCGCTTCCATCTTCGGCGTCATCGTCACTTACCTTCATGTGAGATGATGCCAAGTGCTTACCAACTGTGAATTTAAAACAAACCAGCCACTAACTGTGTTTTACCACCAGTGTAACTGATTATTTTATCTTGTCCACAGATTCCTGATGGTGTTCATGTGCCTGTCGCTCTCGGTGTTCTCCACAATTGAAGAGTACGAGGCGAAGGCCGGCCTAGTGCTGTTCTACATGGAGACCGTAGTCGTCGTCTGGTTCGCCATTGAGTTTTTTCTAAGGTATGTACGAGTATGAGGCACTCATACATTCATTCATATCAGCAGAAGGACGTCCACTGCTGGACAAAGGCCTCCTCCAAGGATTTCCACTGCTTGCCGCGACCTTCACCAGGTCATCGGTCCACCGGGTGGGAGGCCTTCCTATACTATGTTTTCCGGTGCACGGTCGCCTGATCTACGAGCTATGTGTCCCGCCCACTGCCACTTAAGTTTAGCAATTCTCTTTGGCACTAAATTGATTCTTCATCATATCAGCTCATTATCATAATCATAATACTAATCAGAATCATAATCACGATCACGATCACAATCATATTCATTATCAATATCATAATCATTTTATTGATAAAAAATATTTTACAATTCATTTTACAGAATCCAAAATATGAATGAAATAATAATAAAATTGTTAATAATGTACAAAATTAAAAATAATAATGGGTACAATTACAATAAAAAAATATTACAAAGAGAAATAAAAACTAAAAAAACAAAATTCGAGCGAGACCTACAGTACTCGCATATGATGTGTAACATGTGACAAAATACTTTAGGTTAGTTAGATTTGATGACGATATTGTACCTGGGTGGCGGATCTGACAGTAACGAAAAAAACCGACCAAGTGCGAGTCGGACTCTCGTAAAGTAGAATTCCGCGCTCTCGCGACTTCCTGTTACACATTTCCGTCCCATTTCACGAAATCACTCCCACAAATTGCAGGAAAGCGAGAGCAAAGATGTTACACATCAAAAAAAAATAGTTACACGAAGTCATGTAAAATGTAGAAGGTGAACTCGATAAGCCAGCGTGTGAGTTTCGTCTTAAAACTCATTAATGAGGGAGGTTCAGTGATTTCTACCGGGAGTTTGTTATAAATTGACGGTCCCAGCACATGCGTCTGCTTACTTGACTTGGCGAGTCTGCATCGCATAGGCAGGAGTCTGTCCATATTCGATATGTTTCGACTGTTTATATCTTTTGCACGTACTCTTCACGATATGGTCATGTAGCTCAATTAGGGTGATCGGGCCTTAGTGGACCACGTGGGCCCAGTACGGATTGATTGACTTCTCACACAACCTTAGAGTTTCTTTCGCTGGCGTGTGCAGGTTTCCTCACGATGTTTTCCTTCACCGTAAGAGCGTCGAATAAACGTACATATGAAATCGAAATTCGAAATCACATTGGTACGTGGTTGGGATTCGAACCACAGCAGCGGTGATGCGTGCTCACTAAGCAGTGCTTATGCGTAATTCGTGGGTTCGATTCCCGCCTGGGGCAAACATGCATGTGATGAAAAGGTTGGTTTGTTCTTTATTTAGGTGTTAAATATTTGTGTATGTATTTAAACGTATATAAGTATATTTATATCAGTCTCTAGTTTCTACAGTACAGGGAATCGTGTGTGATTTGTCCA
The DNA here is from genome assembly GCA_947284805.1 of Coleophora flavipennella. Classification (NCBI taxonomy): domain Eukaryota; kingdom Metazoa; phylum Arthropoda; class Insecta; order Lepidoptera; family Coleophoridae; genus Coleophora; species Coleophora flavipennella. Next base: position 3,326,640 of record OX369292.1, read on the forward strand.
TAAATATTATTATGATTTTATTATTCCGATTTCCAATAATAAGTTTCCTGTATAGATATTAATATGATTCCAAGTCAACTACATGTAAAACGATATAACACTAAATCAGAAAGACCAGCTTGTGCCACATTTAAGGTAGTTCATTATATAATACGGGTTCCCTGTGTGTGTCGCAGCCTTGTAGCTTAATTAGCCATTCAATTATCAGCCTGAGTGATTATTCAGCCATTCAATTAAACGCCTAGGCAAATGGCTTGGATCGATAACGTTCAACTTCTGCTAGCCAGGTAGTTTAAATTCACACCTAGGAGTAGGAGCACTTAAGGGGGAGGTGGGAGGAAGAAGGGGATATTTCTCAGTCGACGGAGCCCCTTCGAGGCTTCTAGTTATATATTTTCATGTTTAAACTAACACTACGAGCAAGCTCGCCTCCTCTTCACAGTCTCCGAACCTAACCATATGAGTCGGGGGTTCTCTTAAATTCCGAGCTCGCTTCACTTGCTCCCGCTCTAGTGTCGATTGCTCCATTTCTCAGTCGACAGAGCCCCTTCGGAGCTCCTACTTCTGTATTTGCTTCTCTCGTTTAAGGCTTTAAGATGCCTCGATCCGAGCAGGTTGATACGTGTTAAAATAATATCGAACGAAAGACTATTAATTTTAAATTCAAATCAATGAGGGTTCAGCGCGGCTGTTAAAATAGAACGCACAATTCTCGATTTTTACATGTTTTTATTACTTTTCTCATTTAGAAGTATACAAAAGTGATAACAAAATGTGTTCAAGTATAATGAAAGGTCTAAAAGTGACCGATTTTAGTGTGTTAGTTTCATTCAACATTAACTATTTCTTTTCGAGAAATTTTGAAATGAATGGCAAAAAACAGGGTCTAGGGACAGTTAATATTTTTACATCAAAAGTGGTAATATTTTTAAAATTTTGTTCAATTTAATCGATTTTTAAATCATCATCATCATCATATCAGCCGAAGGACGTCCACTGCTGGACATAGGCCTCCCCAAAGGATCTCCACGACGACCGGTTCTGCGCTGCCCGCATCCAGCGGCTTCCCGCGACCTTCACCAGGTCATCGGTCCACCGAGTGGGAGGCCTGCCTACACTACGCTTTTCGGTGCGTAGTCGCCACTGGATAACTTTACTACCCCAACGGCCATCTGTTCTACGAGCAATGTGCCCCGCCCACTGCCACTTAAGTTTAGCAATTCTGAGAGCTATGTCGGTTACTTTGGTTCTCCTACGGAACTCCTCGTTTCTGATTCGATCACGCAGAGAAACTCCGAGCACAGCACGCTCCATTGCCCTTTGCCCTTCTTATGAGGCCAATAGTAAGCGACCATGTCTCAGTTCCGTATGTCATCACTGGCAACACACACTGGTCGAAAACCTTGGTCTTAAGACACTGCGGTTTATCTGGTACGTAAAGATATTGCGAAGCTTCCCGAACGCTACCCAGCCGAGTTGGATTCGACGATTGATCTCTTTCTCGAAATTGGACCTATCTAACTGGACTGTTTGTCCCGGGTATACATATTCGGTAACAACTTCGAGTGTAGAGCCTGCAACCTTCAGAGGAGTAGGTATGACACGGACGTTTGACATAATTTTTGTCTTGTCTATGTTCATTCTAAGACCTGCATTCTTGTTGAGAGGCTCTACTGAGGTCATCGAGCGTTGTGCCTAACTCGTCCATAGTCTCAGCCATGACCACGATATCGTCAGCGAATCGAAGGTGGGTGATGTACTCGCCGTTGATATTGATGCCGAGTCCACCCCAGTCCAAAAGCTTAAAAACATCTTCCAGGGCGGCGGTGAACAGTTTCAGAGTTATAACGTCTCCCTGTCTCACCCCTCGCTGCAGCTGGATAGGTTCCGAGTTTTGATCCTGGAGGCGAACCGACATGGTAGCGTTATCATACAAACACTTCAGCACTTCGATATATCGATAGTCAATTTGGCACCTCTGAAGAGACTGTAACACAGCCCAAGTTTCGACCGAATCGAAGGCTTTCTCATAGTCCACGAACGCCAAGCATAGTGGCTGATTGTACTCTTCGGTCTTCTTTATAATCTGCCGCAGCGTATGTATGTGGTCTATGGTACTAAACCCTTTTCGGAAACCGGCTTGTTCGGGAGGCTGGAAGTCGTCAAACCTGCGTGCCAGACGATTCGTAATGACTCTCGAAAACAGTTTGTAGACGTGGCTCAGAAGTGAGATGGGTCTGTAGTTCTTCAGCAGGATATTGTCACCCTTTTTGGAAAAAATCACGACCACACTTCTGTGCCATGCCTTAGGCGTTTGTCCCTCAAGTATAACGGAATTAAATTACTTCTGAAGAGCTTTAAGTACCGGTGTTCCACCTGCTTTCAGAAGTAGTAGTGTATATATAGCGGTTCTGGCTCACCAGTGCGAGTGAGAGAGAGAGAAGATACGAAATCCTATGTGTTAGAGCGAGACAGAGCGATGGTGTGAGTGAGAATGACGTCATACAGTGCGAGTGAGTGAGGGGTAAGATGCGATACCGCATGTGTTAGAGCGAGACAGAGCTATGGTGTGAGTGAGAATATGCGTAGGCGTAGTGGGCGTGGCCACCCATCAACCTTGGCATCAACCAATCACAGCTCGCAACGTTAAACTCAATGTCAGCTGTCACAACCGTCAACTGTCAACATGACAGCTGTCACAACTGTCAACATGACACCTGTCATTGGACTGTTATGTCAGCTCTCACCATAGCAGCAAAGTTAGCGAATGTGTGAATATAGATGGCGTTAGTGAGAAAAAAAACATTCGTTTGGTTAGATTTGAATCCACTGCGGCGGCGGCTCTGAAGCGACGCGAGTAGCTACACCGCAGAGCCACAGCACCTGATAACGTTAGCAATGAAATAATGCTATCCATGGCTGGATATGACGTCATGGCGGGTGCCCAAGGGGGGCGGGGGCGGGGGCGCTGAATGATGTGGACAAAAATGCATGAGTGATAGAGAGAGAGAGAGAGAGAGAGAGAGACACACACATACCGCGGCCTGCCAAACAGTTTTTGCGCTAGGTGTTAACTATACCTATGAGAGAAGACAGAGATAATATGCTGCGGCTCACGGCGGATGCCTAGGGTGCGGGGGCGGGGGGGGCGCTGAATGATGTGGACAAACATGCATGAGTGATAGAGAGAGAGAGAGAGAGAGAGAGAGAGAGACACATGCCGCGGCCCGCCAAACAGTTTTGCGCGGGGTGTTCCCATATTATGAAGAGTTGACTACTACTACTACTACTATGCAGCTGATATTCTATTCAGGAGATAACTATATACCACCTATGAGAGAAGACAGACAGACAGACAGACAGACGAACACATAATATTGTGCTCACGGCGGATGCCTAGGGTGCGGGGGCGGAGGCGCTGAATGATGCGCACAAACATGGTACTATCTGCAGATGTAAGGTTCTAGAGGGGTGTGGAGGTTCTAGGGGATGATCGGCGGAGTAAGGGGGTGGGTTATAGGGGTAGGTATGTATAGACAGCAGGGTGAGAGGCTCTGAGGGTGGGTAAAGGCTCTGAGGGGTGGGGTGGGGGATGGTGCTTGATCAAGGCTTCGCAAGTTATAAGGAGGTATGGTAATATTATGTGATGTTAGACAAGTACGGATGTAGCGAGATATCCTATATTATGTTAGAGTGAGAATCGAACCCCACCTACACCAGCTACATGCAGGTTGGGGGGCGGGCGCTGAATGGTGCGAACAAAAACATGGTAGGTACTACTAGAAAAATCTGTTGACTTTGTTAGGGAATCGACTCCGCTAGGTATTCATATAGTGCAACCTCGGCACCGGCACGGCGTACGAGCCGGAATGAATTTGTTAAGTATCATGTTAAATATAGCCGATCTATTCAAGGGATAACTACTACCTACGCACGTGAGACAGACAGACGGACGGACGAACACATGCCGCAGCTCACCGAACAGATTTTTTCTCTCATTATGTTATACATAATATATAATACCTACACGAGACAGATAGACAGATACATGCCGCAGCTCACCAAACAGTTTTGCGGTTGAAAGCGTGGGTGTTCTCATACCACAGCTGAGCACCTGTGATCTGTAAAGTACCTATGACTACTATAAAATTCTAAGAGGTAGGTATATATGTATGAGGTAAGTAATAAAACCATTTCTTTCGAATTCATCACTTATTTATTAAAAATTAAACAAATATTATTCGCTTTAGCAATAGATGTATATACTTAATTCATTAACAACAAAAATCGCTCAGCTGTTCTTTAAAAATATAAAAAATAATGTTATATTTCTTCTCTTATTTCTAATCACATTCTTTTACTTTTTGTACAACCACCATGACTTAAAGTACACATATCTTGAATAATATGAATAAAGGGTGATCATCGAAGTCCATCACCATGTCTATGATAAGGAGGTATTTTTATCCCTCAATCAATCAATCAATCAAATATGCTTTATTGTACAATTATGAAATATACAAAATACAAGTACAGAATAAATAAATGAAAAAAATTTTTTCCCTCTGTACAAGCAGCATATCTTAATACCTACCTACCTCGCCAGTATGATTAAGGTAAAAAAACTAGAATAAATTTATCCAATTCGCTTTAGCAGGAAGAAACATCTTTTGAGGGGGTGGTAGGAAACCTTGATAAACAAAATATGATAGAAAGGAAACCATCAATTTCATGCAGATGCAGGTGTGCTTCAATGTGATCGGTGCCGATCTACTTAACAAGCAGCAGTTTACAAAAGACACCCTGCAATCAAAATCAGTACTAGCAAGTATAAAGGTAGTTAGAAGCGAAGCTTGAAGAAACATCTTTCGGGGTGGGTGTAGTGGTGGTGGTGGTGGTGGTGGTGGGAAACCTTGAAGCTTCTCCCACACCCTTGCTCGCAGCAGTGTGTGAAAAAACAGAACGCCGATTCCATGTCATTACATAAAGAGTATGGATCTGCGATAGCTGCCTGAATCCTCCCCACATCGAGGATGGGGGAAAGCAGTACTATGTGTGGATAAAAGATCTTTCAAGACTCTTAAGATCACAGTTCACCAATCATGAATATAGAGTATGGATCTGACCTTAAACCTGAACAGTTTAAATCAAAAGAAGGATCTGAGTTGGAGAAAAGAAAACTTGACCCTGCTATACCGAAGCAGACCATGCGCATCAATCACTTTTCCCTCATTCTTAGTATGTAGATAGTTGAGGTAAACTGGAGGAGGAGGAGACAGTTTCACCCTTAAAATTTAGAAAAACCAACCAAAACAAAATGTGATAGAAAAGTCATCTAACGGACGCCTTCACTGAAGAAACATCTTTCAGGGTGGTGGGAAACCATAAATTTCATGCAGATGCAGGTCTGCTTTAATGTAATCGGCACCATGTTCTCCAAGTGAAGTAAAACTAATCATCACATAAAGATTAGGTGACCTGTTTGCTATCGCTTTTGCAAAGTTCATATCTATGTATGGAATAAGTTTGATATCGATGGGGAATATGAAGATTTTTGCAGCAGTTCAGTTAAACAAGACTTCTGTTTATCAAACTTGTTGTATACAGACACAGACTCATTTATATACAGCATAAAAACAAATGATTTTTTTATGAGGATATTAAACCTATTCCTCAAAGTCAATTTGATACCTTAGATTTTTTCTCATGATAAATCCTCGCTTTCACCTCAAGAAATGAGTAAAGACTACGAAACTTGTTATGATTTAAGAGAAGCTTGAAGAAAACATCTTTCGGGGCGGTAGGAAACTTGTAGAAACCTTAAATTTCTCAAGATTCAAGCAGATGCAGGTGTGCTTCTACGTAATCGGCACAGGTCCACTAACTATCAACCAAAACAAAATATGATAGAAATGTTTGAATAACTTATTCAATACTCTCTGAAGATAACCGAAGATAGTCGAACTTCTTTCCACGATTGCTATAAATAAGAGCATCTAAAGCAATACTCAGTTTAGTGATCGGTAGATCGTAGAAGTGTTACTTTAACATGTCATCCAACAGAGTTTACAGTGTAAGCGAGTTATACGGGAGAAAGGTTAAACCGACTAACGAAAGATTCGGAACATGGTAAATATAGGTAACCTAGTAACAGATATTGGAAATATTAATTATTCGCAAGGAGAAGAGTTATACTGTCTAGAGTTAATATAAAACCACTAACTCTGCTAACAAAACCATTCTGTGATAATATAATGCTTGTTAAAAATAACCGACACTTCGGATTGCGAACGGGACAATAGCATTGAAACATCTTTCGAGGTGGTAGGAAACCATGAATTTCGAGCGCCTTCAGGGGGTCAGCTCATTCATCATGTAATTTAAATTTTAAAATTTATAATAAGATTCCAATAGTTATGTATAACCTTAGCGGTTATGACTCACGCTTCATCATAAAATCTTTAAAAAATATGATAATGTAAATATCATACCTAAAAACAAGGAAAACTTCATCTCTTTCACCATAAAAAGTAATAGTTTAGGTGTAGATTTAAGATTTATAGATTCTTTACGGTTTATGCATGCTAGCATAATACCGCGTGAGGGCAGGAAATATATTAAAATTTAAAAAATCACCCCCACCAAATGAGGGTGTCCGTAGTGGTCTATGTGGACTTTGAAGCCCTGCTCAAACCGGTGGTTTCATGTGCTCCAAGCGATGAGTCATCTTATACGACGGATCATCATGAGCATGTACCATATAGTTTTGGTTACTATATAAAGTGTGAATATGATGATAAATTATCAAAGTTTGTGTCATACAGAGGTGTAGAGTGTGCTAAAGAATTTCTACGCTCATTAGAAGAGGAGTTGACGCCTTTCACCACCGCTATGAGAAGGGTGATTCCAATGAACCCTCTCCAACCCCTTAATTGTTATTACACTGCTCTACCACCGGAGCTGGAAAAAAAAACAAGTTATTTTTTAGTATGAAACTACTAATATAGGTACTAATAACTATGAATTCAAGTTATTAAGCACTAGCTGTGCCCCGCGGCTTCACCACGTTTCTATGACTTTTCAAGGGTGCGCAGTGCGCAAGCTGCAAGCGGCTCATGAGTGTGGTAAAAAGTAGCCTATGTCTTAATCATAACCCTAATCTGTCTACCTACTAAATTTCAACCAAACCTGTTTAGTAGTTTTGTGGGGAGCGTAGCAGACAGACAGACAGAGTTACTCTCACATTTATAATATTAGTAGGGATTAGACCAGAGCTATTCCTAAATTATTAGGGATAAGACCACATCCTAATCCTAATCTTATCAATCATCAGATCTTATGCTAACCTACTGTTACGAGATATGAGGTCAGAGCTGTTCCTAAATTATTAGGGATAAGACCTAATCTAATAAAATCAGTTCTATCAATAGGTATCTCTCTCTCACCTAGTGTACACCTTCTCTTGTTGTAGTAGACCCCCTCTATAGTAATCGGTATAGTTTTGCCTTTAAGTTCCTGCCACCAGCCCCTTAAGATGTTATTATACTGCTCTACCACCAGAGCTGGAAAAAACAAGTTAATTTTTAGTATGAAACTACTAATATACTAATAGCTATAACCTCAAGTTATTAAGCACTAGCTGTTCCCCGCAGCTTCACCACGTTTCTATGACTTTTCAAGGGTGCGCAGTGCGCTATGAGATATGTGATATGAGGTCTGTTGTTATTAGGTACCAACCTGTTGACATATGAGCTATGAGGTTAGAGCTATTCCTAAATTATTAGGGATAAGACCACATAATCTACAGACCTGATCCAATATCATCATCTATCAGAGCTAATCTCATCTGTTTAGCTATAGACCCTGTTTCATATTTTTTAGCTACAAGACCTCATATTATAAGCTATTAAGTCTAACGGTTAAGGTAGGTATATCAGTTCTATCTATCTATCTATCTATCAATCAATAGGTATCTCTCTCACCTAGCGAACACCTTCTCTTCCTGTTCTCTATGCACCTTTTGAATCTTGAGAAATTTAAGGTTTCTGCTCGTCACCTGAAAAGGGATAATAAAAATAATTTAAAAAAACATACATTCATCCTATGTGGAACCCTAAAAATTCTTAAACTGTTAAGTTGAAATTTTGTTAAAACTAATCAAGTATGAGTTGAACTTATATTAGACGAGGGTTCTGTATACTTATAATAAGTTTAAATAGGATGGGCGCTTATGAAGCTCTAAAATAATCAAACACTCATTATTAGCATTGAAGAATGTTTGAGATTGATGAGAAACTTAATTTTCAATGATATATTACTAAATAATAAAAGTAATCCACCAATGGGGAACCCTAAAAATTAATAAAGTTGAAATATACCCAACCTTTCTACTAAAAGTAATTAAGCATGAGTTTAACCCTAAAAATTCTTAAACTCAATCAAGTATGAGTTGAACTTATATTAGGAGAGGGTTCTGTATACTTATAATAAGTTTAAATAGGATGGGTGCTTATGAAGCTCTAAAATAATCAAACACTCATTATTAGCATTGAAGAATGTTTGAGATTGATGAGAAACTTAATTTTCAATGATATATTAGTAAAAAGTAATCCACCAATGGGGAACCCTAAAAATTAATAAAGTTGAAATATACCCAACCTTTCTACTAAAAGTAATTAAGCATGAGTTTAACCCTAAAAATTCTTAAACTCTTTTAACTGAAATAGAAAAAACGTAGCTATGATGAAAACTAAAGTGTGAGGTGAACTTATATTAGGAGAGGGTTCTGTAGTTTTAATTAACCCTCTAATATCATCAGAGATAAATTAGTATACTTTACTAGAAGTATATTCATAAAACAGTTAAATGTAAGTAAGTCTTACATGTAGGGTTCTCTATTTATGATATATTAGTAAAAAGTAATCCTTTGATATGGAACCCTAAAATTTTTTAAAAAAAACTCCTTTTTAATTTGAAATACATAATATCATATTCAGTTTTAAACTATAAAAGAGAGATGAAAAAAACTAGTGTGAGTTGAACTTATATTAGACGAGGGTTCTGTATAGAATAAATTTAAATGGAAAAGTTGGGGAACCTTAAAATCAAAACACTTGCATTAGAAAAATAAATCAGTTAGGCTTTATATTAGGAGAGGGTTCTGTAGTTTTATTTAACCTCCTAATATCATCAGAGATTAATTAGTACTTTACTAGAAGTATATTCATAAAACAGTTAAATGTAAGTAAGTCTTACATGTAGGGTTCTCTATATATGATATATTAGTAAAAAGTAATCCTTTGACATGGAACCCTAAAATTTTTAAAAACTCCTTTTTAAATTGAAATACATAATATCATATTCAGTTAAACAGCTATAAAAGAGAGATGAAAACTAAAGTGTGAGTTGAACTTATATTAGACGAGGGTTCTGTATAGAATAAATTTAAATGTAAAAGTTGTGGAACCTTAAAATCAAAACACTTGCATTAGAAAATGCGCTGAAGCTATAGGGGTATATAAATCAGTTAAGCTCTATACATACATAGAGATCACTGCAGCAGGGGATGTGGTTGAATGAAAAAATAATTAAAGTAAATACTCACCTCCATCTTCCCAGTTATTTTATAATCTCGTATTTTTGCACTTGACCCATCTGCTGACTAGGTGACACTTCGCGTAACCGCGGTTACCACTATTTTTACCTCGGCGTTGAGACGTAGGTACCTGAGATCGAATTAAAATAAAACATTAATGGAGTATGTTAACAACACCATTTTATATCATACTATGATATGAGTTTTAGTAATACGACTAAAACACTCTATATCGAATCGAATGGACTAGCTTCGGATACAAAGTCGGATTCAGTATGAAACAGCTTGATGAGTTTAAAAATGCGATCTCATTAGCCTTATTTTAGAGATTCTCATAAAGATATCATAATTAAGAATATTTTTTACTCTATAGTATACCGTAGTGATATAGGTCTATTTCCACACCTACAGGGTGGTAAAAGCTTTTCAACTTATCTGAGAAAAGTATGTTGATATTGGTACCTATATCACTACGGTATATTATTATAGAGTAAAAAATATTTCTAATCATGATGTCTAGATGAGAATCTCCAAAATAAGATTAATAAGATCATATTTAAATACTCACCCAGTAGTTACACCCTGTATCCAACTTCATATCTAAAGCTAGTCTACTCGACACGATATAGAGTGTTTAGTTCGTATTACTAACAACTTATATCACCGTATGATACAAAATAGTGTTGTTAATATAATATATAGTCCACTATAAAAACTTTTTAATTTTAACTTAATCTCACCCGTAATGCACCAACTGCTGTGATGAACTGTATGATGATAATGATGGGCGGAGCGCAGCAGCGTAGTGTACGAAAGAAGATTCACAATCACTGCGTATACTGTGACAGGATGTGTAGGCGGGCTGTGATAGCATCCTCACACTGTGCTGGTTGATAACATTGTTTTTTGTATGTTTCAACCACACAATTTCAACATTTTACAAAATGTTTAGGTACCTACCTACACCCAATAAAATTTACTTTTGTTGGTTTTAAAGGAACAACCACATAGCATAACATACCTAATAGGTGAGGTAGTGGTAAGGCACCCAGTTCAGTATAATATTATGATCTTCACCATATATACACGGTTATAAAAACAAAAACAAAAAATAAAAAAATTATAAAAACCTCCTGGTAATCACTGATTGTGAAATAGTATATTTTTGTCTAGATTTTTTTGTTTAATACCTATTTTTTATAAGTTGTTGAAATAAAACGTAGGCACTTATTATATGAATATAAAATGGTTTTTATTTTTAAAACTAAAATATTTATAATTCACTATACAATATCAGTTAAATATTCACTTATATACAAACTACATATACCTACCTAAGTAAGGTAAACATAAAATGGATATAATTTTAAAAACAAAAATAGTTATAATTCACTTATATATATAGGGTATATAGCAACTATACATAGGTACCGCTTCAGAATATTATTATTATTGATACTTATACAATATTCGGTTTTTTAAACTTAAATTTATAATTCACTTAAGTATACAAACTATATACCGCTTCAGAATATAATATAGATATTATGGGGGAAGAAAAACCCCATGATTAATAAGAGTGCAATCATATTATGAGCTATTTAAGCGCACATCAGTCGAAGGATGTCCACTGCTATACATCATAAGCTTCCCTCAAGGATTCAGTTCTATGCTAGGGTGGTCTTCCTACGTTTTCCAGTGTGCGGTCGCCACTCGAGAACTTTACTACCCCAACGACCATCTATACAGGGGGTGATTTATAGTACTATAATGAAATCACTTAGAGCATAAAACATCACATTCAATAATTTGTTTACAACACATTCATTAAATTCATCGGTGTATGCAAAAGATTCAGAGTCTACGTCTTGAAGTAGTGTGTACCACTCGGAGAATGATAAGTTCGCGTCACCAACCCGCTCTTCAATGTCACTTGCTATATCATCCCACATCTTGGAGAGAGCGTAGTATAGACCATCTTCTGTATCTAAATATATATTTCTTAGTGTAGCACCCACTTTATAGTTCAGTGTGTGAAGGGGGATCGGAATCGTCCAATACTTCAGGAAAAGATTACGACTGAAACCTTGCAACCATTGATTCTTACATATGTTGAAATAACGTGAAATGAGTGAGTCATCATCATCCTCCACTTTTATAAATTGTTCATCAGCTGTTGTAAGAGCAGCAGCTGTGTTATCCGACTCCATAGATTGCTCATCATTTGTTTGTGATTGTTCTCCTGTAACAACAAAAACAATTTAGAAAAGAAAAAAACATCCTATAGTCGCTATTTTTTATGAAAAATAAACTAAAATGTACCTGATTTTTCCATTATTATAAAAATATACCTAGGTATTATATTAACAGCTCAGCAACATATACAGTTTAACTTATCTGTAAATAAAAAAATAAAAAATTAATAACATACCTATATATAGTTTTCACAGCTGTTTCTCTCCTTAAATTCAATAACAAATGTTTTTCCGTTTGCGTGTCGTCTTATAATACACACGCCAGATTTTAGAAACTCCAATACTGTCTCATCACTATTATTGAATCTTGAGGGTAATGTGAGGTATCCGGTTTTGAGTTCAACCATAATTTGCATTTTGTTAGCATCAAATTTTGATGGGTTGACGGTGGCATTTTTTATTAGATATGGTTTATTTTCAATTAAATCCCCCATTTTTAACCATACTTTTGACCCAGTCTCATTTAATTTTTCCATTAAATTAGTACTCATGTTACTAACTTTTCACACGCACTCTGCACACGTTGGTTGAAGAAGAAAAAACAATAGCTTATAGTGGTTTAGCTCATGAAATCAATTACTTTTATACCCCACCACCACTAGGTATCTGGTGCATATATATATATGTGTGTGTGTGTGTGTGTGTGTGTGTGTGTGTGTGTAACCTTGATTCCTACTCACCACATCCGACTTCCTCTCCACGGTTTAGGTAGTGCACCAATGCAAAATTCTCTATCGTTTTCACCTTTATCTATTTTAATTATCTCATTTTGCGCCCACATGCTTGCCTGATATAATACATTACGGTACTCTTCGCATTCATAAGATAGAGGATCCAACCAAGTAGGAAGTGTAGTTGTAGTACTGGTAGTACTCATTGTTGTTGACATCGTTGTTGGGGTGGGTGTAGTGGTGGTGGTGGTACTTCCAGATGTGGTACTGCTTGCATCAGGTGGTATTTCAGTGGGGGTAGTAGCTTTTTCTTTTTTCTTATTTACTCTTACTGTTATCTCCATACCATCATCATCTTTAATCACTTGATAAAACTGTTTAGAGTTGATTGTTTGAGAAACATTAAGCTCACGACGTTGTCTACCCCTCCTTCTAGGTGATTCACCATAAGATCTTGATACCTCCAGTTTTAATACCACCATGCTGTTCACCATACAAATTGGGAAATTAAACAGCTGATTCTGGTGTAGCTCAATGATTCTTTTGGGCACTGTTTCCCCTCTCTCCCCCATATATAATTTCACACTCCATACTGCTGGTAAAGTATTATGTTTTGTGTTTTCATTTATGTGAACACTTGTTATATACCACAAAGAAGATGTACACAAACTAAAGAAAACATCATCTCTCAAAGGTGGAATAGTTATAGACTGTTTGAAACCACTTTCATTAATTAGATTCAAATGAATCATAAACGGTACAATGTTGGATAAATACATTGTTTATATAAAATAAGTACCTAGTGCGCCTGCTGCACTCTACGATTGCTCCCTTATTAATGATTTATTATTAATCTCTATGCACTATTGTGTGTATGCGATAGGAAACTAGGTCTAGATCCTTGACACAAATGATTACCTACTTGTCTATTTAGAACAGAGCATCCGCTAGGCAAATAAACTACTGAGAGTATATAATTATAGGTATTTCACAACAATGTAAAATATAAGTCGTCTTATCAGCGTGTGATTTTTTTAGTTCCTACAGATGAAAATGGTTTTTTATTCGCGTGTGAAACCCTAAAAAATGCTATTAAAAGATATTATGATGACAAAGTTAAGTGGTATGTTTTTTGCGGATGAAATAGAAATTCCTCCTATACATTTAGTATGAGAACACCCACGCTTTCAACCGCAAAACTGTTTGGTGAGCTGCGGCATGTATCTGTCTATCTGTCTCGTGTAGGTATTATATATTATGTATAACATAATGAGAGAAAAAATCTGTTCGGTGAGCTGCGGCATGTGTTCGTCCGTCCGTCTGTCTGTCTCACGTGCGTAGGTAGTAGTTATCCCTTGAATAGATCGGCTATATTTAACATGATACTTAACAAATTCATTCCGGCTCGTACGCCGTGCCGGTGCCGAGGTTGCACTATATGAATACCTAGCGGAGTCGATTCCCTAACAAAGTCAACAGATTTTTCTAGTAGTACCTACCATGTTTTTGTTCGCACCATTCAGCGCCCGCCCCCCAACCTGCATGTAGCTGGTGTAGGTGGGGTTCGATTCTCACTCTAACATAATATAGGATATCTCGCTACATCCGTACTTGTCTAACATCACATAATATTACCATACCTCCTTATAACTTGCGAAGCCTTGATCAAGCACCATCCCCCACCCCACCCCTCAGAGCCTTTACCCACCCTCAGAGCCTCTCACCCTGCTGTCTATACATACCTACCCCTATAACCCACCCCCTTACTCCGCCGATCATCCCCTAGAACCTCCACACCCCTCTAGAACCTTACATCTGCAGATAGTACCATGTTTGTGCGCATCATTCAGCGCCTCCGCCCCCGCACCCTAGGCATCCGCCGTGAGCACAATATTATGTGTTCGTCTGTCTGTCTGTCTGTCTGTCTTCTCTCATAGGTGGTATATAGTTATCTCCTGAATAGAATATCAGCTGCATAGTAGTAGTAGTAGTAGTCAACTCTTCATAATATGGGAACACCCCGCGCAAAACTGTTTGGCGGGCCGCGGCATGTGTCTCTCTCTCTCTCTCTCTCTCTCTCTCTCTATCACTCATGCATGTTTGTCCACATCATTCAGCGCCCCCCCCGCCCCCGCACCCTAGGCATCCGCCGTGAGCCGCAGCATATTATCTCTGTCTTCTCTCATAGGTATAGTTAACACCTAGCGCAAAAACTGTTTGGCAGGCCGCGGTATGTGTGTGTCTCTCTCTCTCTCTCTCTCTCTCTATCACTCATGCATTTTTGTCCACATCATTCAGCGCCCCCGCCCCCGCCCCCCTTGGGCACCCGCCATGACGTCATATCCAGCCATGGATAGCATTATTTCATTGCTAACGTTATCAGGTGCTGTGGCTCTGCGGTGTAGCTACTCGCGTCGCTTCAGAGCCGCCGCCGCAGTGGATTCAAATCTAACCAAACGAATGTTTTTTTTCTCACTAACGCCATCTATATTCACACATTCGCTAACTTTGCTGCTATGGTGAGAGCTGACATAACAGTCCAATGACAGGTGTCATGTTGACAGTTGTGACAGCTGTCATGTTGACAGTTGACGGTTGTGACAGCTGACATTGAGTTTAACGTTGCGAGCTGTGATTGGTTGATGCCAAGGTTGATGGGTGGCCACGCCCACTACGCCTACGCATATTCTCACTCACACCATAGCTCTGTCTCGCTCTAACACATGCGGTATCGCATCTTACCCCTCACTCACTCGCACTGTATGACGTCATTCTCACTCACACCATCGCTCTGTCTCGCTCTAACACATAGGATTTCGTATCTTCTCTCTCTCTCACTCGCACTGGTGAGCCAGAACCGCTATATATACACTACTAGAAGTTCAGCCGTAATTCCATCATCATCCGGTGCCTTATTGTTTTTAAGCTGTTTAAGAGCCATTCTAATCTCGTACAGGCTGATGTTCGGGATATCTTCGGTATAGTGTCGGGTAAGTCTAGCTCTAGCCAGATCGCTGACAGGCAGACGTGTGGTCGTGTACAATTGTCCATAGATCTTCTCAACTTCTTCCAGCAACTCAGTCTTAGACGATATGATTCTGCCATCCTCAGTCTTCAGCTTAGTCAGTTGGCTTTGACCAACAGACAGATCTTTCGCGAACACTTTTGAGCCTTGTTGTTCTCAATTGCCTCTTTAATACAATTTGTATTATAGTGGCGCAAATCGCGAGTTAGAGACTTAGAGATCTGCTTGTTTAGTTGCCGGTACTGAGTAGCGTCTTCAGAGGACTGAAAAACCAATCTGCGTCTTTCTTCCATGAGGTTACTGATGAAGTCCGAGATTTTTTTGGTTCTGTGTGACCGGCGAGTTTTAAAAATCTTAGACCCGACCGTTTGGACAATTTCCACGAACCTGTCTTTATAACCGTCCACATTCTCGCAGTCTCCTAGGCATTCGAAGCAATTGTGCAACTCGAGCTGAAAGTTCTCGGGGTTTTGGAGCTGGATGGGTGCTGGTCGGAGCGTGGACTTCATCAGTCGATATATTTCTAGCTTGGTCTTTAGATTCAATGTGCCTCTTACCATTTGGTGATCGCTTCCTGTTTTTACCGAGTTGATCACAGAGACATAATTGAATATTTGCCTTCTCGTCGACAAGATGAAGTCGATCGCGTTCTTCTTTACGCCATTGGGATGCAACCATGTCCACTTTCGCTGTTTAGGCTTTATGAAGAAGGAGTTCATCATAAAGAGGCCCTCCCTCTCCATAAAGTCTGCCAGCAGCTAGCCACGTGCATTTCTCTCTCCATATACAAATTGCCCCACTCTCAGCTCACCACCATAATTTAAGGCCTTAATGAATGTCCTAAGCATCAGCCAGCCAAGTCATTAAATGTATTATCATACAGGCAGTTAGTTGAATGCCGCCATTTAATAAACCGGCTAGGCAGTTAAAACTTCATATCATCATATCACTTCCACTGCTGAACGTAGGCCTCCCCCAAGGATTTCTACGACGACCGGTTCTGCGCTGCCCGCATCCAGCGGCTTTCTGCAACCTATAACTATACCACACCCTGGACACTTTATACAACGGGCCAGAAATGACATTTCAAAAACGGAATGACGGAACAAACAAAATGGCAGCGAAATTCTATACGTTCGACTACCAAACTGTAACCAATCTGTATCAATATGGTTGACGAGGAGGTGAGGTCGCAATCTAGAGAGCGGCAGAGAGTGTCCATACTGTATGTTAGTACTAATATAAATACTTTGACCTTTTTTTTCTTTTTTTAGGACAAATCACACATGGTCATCTGGCCCCAAAGTAGGATTCTCTGTGTTAGGGGAACCAGAGACTGATATACATATATTATATACGTTTATACTATTATATATACTTATTATTATATATAAGTTTAAATACATACATATATAGATATTTAACACCCAGACACAGACTATACATCATATACAACGAAATTGGTATGATTTCGTATCTGTACCGAGTTCCGATAATAATCCAGTTTTATCTGCCGCGCCCTCGACACAGCACTGGAACGATCAGTTTGTGTAGATAAGCTCTTTATATGACCCTCCGCTCTGAGTAATGTCTCACTCAATCCGAGCGGATGGTCCACTTCCGAGGATTTATATTTCTATTATTGTTTTTGTTTTTACTCCCTAGTATTTTCCTCTAACAAAATTATTAAAATGTGTTTAGGTGCAGCGTTTTCGTAGTGGATTCCGAGTGTTGAAATAATAACCACCTTGGTGGACTGATATTTCTCTGTAAATTTGACACCAGTAAACATAAGTGAAATACAGGATTTTAATTTCTAAGATGGATTTTAAGTACACACAGTAATGGCCTTGACCAGTCGAGAGATGGGGAACAAAGAGAATGTAGTGTAAATTTTAACAGGTATCGGGAACGGATATTGTTAAAAAAAAGTAAAAGCTTGCGGTCCAAAATAACCAACATGAAAACATACATAATCTGACAATAGTACATTGTGATACAAAGATGGAAAGTAGGTTATTGTAAATTAGTTTGCAGTAACCTATACACGTTTTTCAATACAGTTGTGGAAAATAGTTTAAAAAATTCAAAGAATTGAATATGTTTATATGTTGTTTTTTTTTTTAACATAACATTCGTACATAGGTAAATTAGGTAATTCGAAAATGGCGCGTTTTTGCAACTCGAAATTTTTTTATAACGAATTTAGGCAGCGGGCTCGTACTCGTATACAGCCTATTCGATTTTAGACAAATGTTGATGTGAAAATAAATTAATTAAAACTAGTAATCAAATAAAATAAACAAACATTTAAAATAATTTTGAAAATTCAATGCTAAGACGTACGGAGTCAGTACGCTCCGACCAGCGCCCATCCAGCTCCTAAATCCCGAGAGCTTTCAGCTCGAGTTGCACAATCGTTTCGAATGCCTAGGAGACTGCGAGAATGTGGACGATTATAATGACAGGTTCGTGGAAATTGTTCAAACGGTCGGGTCTAAGATTTTTAAAACTCGCCGTTCAAACAGAACCAAAAAAATCTCCGACTTCACCAGCAACCTCATGGAAGAAAGACGCAGATTGGTTTTGCAGTCCTCTGAAGACGCTACTCAGTATCGGCAACTAAACAGGCAGATCTCTAAGTCCCTAACTCGCGATTTACGCCAATATAATACAAATTGTATTAAAGAGGCGATTGAGCACAACAAAGGCTCAAAAGTGTTCGCGAGAGATCTGTCTGTTGGACAAAGCCAACTGACCAAGCTGAAGACTGAGGACGGCAGGACCATATCGTCTAAGACTGAGTTGCTGGAAGAAGTTGAGAAGTTCTATGGACAATTGTACAAGACCACACGTTTGCCTGTCAGCGATCTGGCTGAAGACCCAAGAGCCAGACTAACCCGACACTATACCGAAGATATCCCGGACGTCAGCCTGTACGAGATTAGAATGGCTCTCAAACAGCTCAAGAACAACAAGGCACCGGGTGATGATGGAATTACGGCTGAACTTCTGATAGCAGGTGGATCACCGGTACTAAAAGCTCTTCAGAAGTTATTTAATTCCGTTATACTCGAGGGACAAACGCCTAAGGCATGGCACAGAAGTGTGGTCGTGCTTTTCTTCAAAAAGGGTGACAATACCCTGCTGAAGAACTACAGACCCATCTCACTTCTGAGCCATGTCTACAAGCTGTTTTCGAGAGTCATTACGAATCGTCTCGCACGCAGGTTTGACGACTTCCAGCCTCCCGAACAAGCCGGTTTCCGAAAAGGCTTTAGTACCATAGACCACATACATACGCTGCGGCAGATTATACAGAAGACCGAAGAGTACAATCAGCCACTATGCTTGGAGTTTGTGGACTATGAGAAGGCCTTTGATTCAGTCGAAACCTGGGCTGTGCTACAGTCTCTCCAGCGGTGCCAAATTGACCATCGATACATCGAGGTGTTGAAGTGTCTGTATGAAAACGCCACCATGTCGGTTCGCCTCCAGGACCAGAACTCGAAACCTATCCAGTTGCAGCGAAGGGTGAGACAGGGAGACGTTATATCTCCGAAACTGTTCACCGCCGCCCTGGAAGATGTTTTTAAGCTTCTGGACTGGGGTGGACTCGGCATCAATATCAACGGCGAGTACATATCCCACCTCCGATTCGCTGACGATATCGTGGTCATGGCTGAGACTATGGAAGACCTAAGCACAATGCTCGATGGCCTCAGTAAGGTCTCTCAACAAGTGGGTCTTAAAATGAACATGGACAAGACGAAAATAATGTTAAATGTCCGTGTCGCACCCACTCCTCTAAAGGTTGGAGACTCTACACTGGAAGTTGTTGACGAATATGTATACCTGGGACAAACAGTCCAGCTAGGTAGTTCCAACTTCAAGAAAGAGATCAATCGACGAATCCAACTCGGCTGGGCAGCGTTCGGGAAGCTTCGCAATATCTTCACGTCCCAAATACCGCAGTGTCTCAAGACTAAGGTCTTTGACCAGTGTGTGTTGCCAGTGATGACTTACGGAACTGAGACATGGTCGCTTACTATGGGCCTCATAAGAAGGCTCAAGGTCACCCAAAGGGCAATGGAGCGTGCTATGCTCGGAGTTTCTCTGCGTGATCGAATCAGAAACGAGGAGATCCGCAGGAGAACTAAAGTAACCGACATAGCTAACAGAATCGCTAAACTGAAGTGGCAGTGGGCAGGGCACATAGCTCGTAGAACAGATGGCCGATGGGGCAGTAAAGTTGTCGAGTGGCGACCGCGCACCGGAAAACGTAGCGTAGGCAGGCCTCCCACGCGGTGGACCGATGACCTGGTGAAGGTCGCGGGAAGCCGATGGATGCGGGCAGCGCAGGACCGGTCGTCGTGGAAATCCTTGGGGGAGGCCTTTGTCCAGCAGTGGACGATTTTTGGCTGATATGATGATGATGATGATGACGGAGTCATTAATTTTTCCTCCAATAAAATCTATCCGATTTTATTCTATGTATGAAAACTCATTGCTCCAGAACTTTTTTTAATTTACTTGTTAATATAAAACTAAACTGCAAAAGTTATGGTAAAAAGACGCGACCGCGTAATAGAAAGATGCCTTTGCAAAATATTTTATTTTCGAATCTTAGTCTCTGAAAGTGCATTATTTTTAAGAACGTGTTAAAAAAATATTGTTTGTGAATTTTTTCATCGCTAATGGCTAATCGCTAATTTCTTTTATAGGCATTATATTTGTAAGTCTCTTTAACTCCATAGATAGGTATTCAAAACAAATAATGATACAGGATGTAACAAAATTGGTGAAAGACCTGTAATTTCTTCCTAAAGACCTATTAACGGTGCTTATACCACAACCCGGTCACTGCATACAACGGTCGTGAAATGACATTTCTAAAATCAAATGACGGAGTAAACAAAACCACGACGAAATCCCATACGTTCGAGAACCAAACTATAACCAATCTGTATCAATCTGGGTGACGAGGGGGTGAGGTCGGAATCTAGAGAGCGGCAGGGAGTGTCCATACTGTATTTAAGTACTTATATGTATATATACTTTGCATATACTCATAATACTGAACAACTTTCTTCAAGAAACCTACAATCAATTTCATTTTTTTTATTTCCTATACAAAACCCTCCAATCAGCTGACCGATAAAAAAATTCAAAAACATTTATTTTCAATAGGTTTTAAATAGTCAGAATTTTTTAATGTCTATGTTACAAATATTGTCATGATTCAGATTACAGTCTCAGGTTCTGGTATTTGTAATAGAATGAACACATTACCATATATCTTTGTAATTTATATAGTCTATTATTTTATATATCCTCTAGAGCACAAGCATTTTTGACAGTCTTGAGTTTATTCTTTGACAAACTAGTAACATAATTTGGAATTTTATTGTATAATCTTAAACACTGCCCCACAAATGACTTTTTAAGTAATTTTATTATAGAATCTCATTAACTGCCCCAGAAATGACTTTTTAAGTCATTTTATTGTAAAATCTTATACACTGCCCCACAAATGACTTTTTAACGTTACTCAGTCTCGAATAGGCTATATCTGTTTTATTCACATTTCTAAAATTCATATTATGCCTGATTTGTATGAAACATCCAAAAAGAACGCGACTTCAGCGAAATTGTAGAACAAAAGTTATTGAATTTTATTACAAGTTCACCTTAAACACCACACATTTATACTACACCCTGACCTCTGTATATTGCTATCGTTTGATTAAAATCAAAAAGCCAATACCCAATTTCTGTTTGTGAAAAGCATATCAGTAAATGTATTCCTTTCGTTTGGCCAGGTTGTGGTCATCAGGATGCCGGTCACGTTACCAGGGCTCGATAGGCCGCCTCAAGTTCCTGAGGCGGCCCTTCTGCATTATAGGTAAGTTATATATACTAACTTAACGTTTTTATTTTTAGGGTTTTGTAGTCAACAAGGAAACCTTATAGTTTCGCCATGTCTGTCTGTCTTTTTTATTATTATTTATTATTCACAATTGGTAAGCACTTGGCATCATCTTACCTGATAGAGACGATGATGCCGAAGATGGAAGCGGGCTTGCCAAGATTCCCCAACGCAATGGGGAAACTGGCTATCTTATCTTCAAGCCGGAATACATCAATGTTGTTAACACTGATGTTTGGCGGCAAGACTTAGATAAGATGGTGGTAGCTAGCCAGACGGGCTCCTGGTGTGAAGCGAATGGACTAACCATTACGCCATAGAGGCGGTTGTCGTCTTTGTCTGACCATCAATCCGCGGCTTAGCTCAAAGAAAGCTGTATTTTAATATGGGCATACATATTAATCAAGCCGACAAAGTGGTACAATGATATCTTGAAAAAAAAAATTACGTAGGGTCTCCTACATGCAAAGAGGGGGTGATTTTTTGATGTGTAACATCTTTGCTCTCGCTTTCCTGCAATTTGTGGGAGTGATTTCGTGAAATGGGACGGGAAAGTGTGTCCCATGTGTAACAGGAAGTCGCGTTTTTTCAGGCTTTAAAAGCGCGGAAAAGGCAAAAGTATCTATGACCATACAGCCTAGTCTGCCGTATCTTTGCCGTCCTTTTTTCAGGCTTTAAAAGCGCGGAAAAGGCAAAGGTACCTATGACCATACAGCCTAGTCTGCCGTATCTTTGCGCTCCTTTTTTCAGGCTTTAAAAGCGTGGAAAAGGCAAAGGTATCTATGACCATACAGCCTAGTCTGCCGTATCTTTGCCGTCCTTTTATAAAGTATTTTGTCACATGTTACACATCATATGCGAGTACTGTAGGTCTCGCTCGAATTTTTTTTTTCGTTGACGTACCCTATCATGTAGGGTATCGTTGAATAGGTATTTCAAATCTACTGAGGGTAACCGCTTTTGTGATTCCGGGATCCGTTTGCGGAATATTAAGCTTTGAAGTGCTATTTTTTGTTAAAGTCTAGTGTCTCCCTCTACCAGGTAAACCGCTATTTCAGTACAACTGAAACAGTAGGACATAAAATCAATTTAAAAGGAAAACTATAACGGCTAAGTAGGTTTTCATAGTTTAGGAGTAATAGTCGACCAACGGATTTATAAAAAGTACATAGATTTTCCATACAAAATTTTCCATACCAACTGCAACTATAATTTATTTATTGTTTATTAAAATAAACATTTAGTTTTGGAAAAGACTACAGAGTCCTACTTTGCACGAATCCGACTCGCACTTGGCCGGTTTTTGTTGTTTTATTTTAAGAGAACTTACAACCCGTATTTAATATAAGCCGATTACAAGCTTCCAACATCTCTTAATATTTCCGCATATCTCGCATATTCGCTTTTCAGTTGAATGAGTACGTAGCTATACCTTTAGTTTTTTAATTTAACATTTTTGATGGCACCTAATACTGTTATTTGCTGGAGCATGAAAAAAGTAAAGACTTTTGTATAAATTTACGCTCCTCGGCCGAGCGAGGGAACGTCTCGCTGTAGTAGTCCCGTCGTTCGTTAAGAATACTTTCAATTTCTACCCGGCTGGTTCTGTTAGTGTCCTTGCCACCAAAGTCAACACCGCCGTTTCAACTTTTACACGAGCAAGTATTTTTAAACTTTATTTTTTCTATAAAGTAACATTTTTAGAGATTTTTGTATTTTGCATATGTCATAATGTAGTAGTTAATAAGTTAAACACCTACCTCCATCAATGGTTTCCGCATTTTGGTTACCTTGGTTCTCCTACAGGTCTCCTCATTTCTGAATTTTGTGTTATACCATTTTAATAAAACTTTGACTAGACCACAGCATGCAAAAGCTCATGCGTGCTTATGCTAATACCTACATATTATGTTCCATATACAGTTTTGTAGCAGATGGCCCGTGGAGGACGCGTTTGTGTTATCTCGTACAGCTTCAATTATTTAGATAATAGTAACTGCCTGCATCATCATCATCATATCAGCCGAAGGACGTCCACTGCTGGACACAGGCCTCCCCCAAGGATTTCCACGACGACCGGTTCTGCGCTGCCCGCATAAATGTAGTAAATTACACGGAATTTTTATCTTTATTTATTACTCACTAGCTGTTTCCCGCGGCTTCACCTTATGTTTCTATGACTTTTCGAGGGTGCGCAGTGTGCGAGCCGCAAGCGCCTCGCGAGCGTGGAAAGACGTAGCCTATGTGTTACTCCACGTCCTAATATTATCTACCTACCAAATTTCAGACAGATCCGTTTAGTAGTTTTTGCGTGAAATGTATAAATATACATATATACATTCTTACAGACTTTCGCGTTTCTATTATTAGTAGGATATTGTTTTTTTTTAATATAGGTACCTTAAAATAAAATAACAAAATGTAGGTAATTAGGTCAGAGGTCGCAGTGTAGGCGTATTTGCTGACTCGAATAATTTATCTTGTCCATACTTACAGCTTCTTCTGTCGTAAACAGGATTGCTGCGAATATTTACGATTGTGTATGTCGGTACTTCCGCATTAAGGAGCGGACGTTTTTTGTTCATCAACCAAAAGGGAAACTGAGCTCTCAGACAATGGACACAACGTCTAAAGTAGGTATTTGTAAAGAAACCAATTTCCTTTTCTTCTTGCAACACAAACATAAGACGGCGATAAGAGACACGTGAGCCACAATTGAACTAACAATCAAATTGAATGCGGTCTGACGACGTTTGTGATATCTGGTTCTCTACAAATACTTTTTGGGGATATAGTCAACAAAGGTAATCAAAAAGAACACACCACAGGCACAGTATATATATTAGTACTAACGCCACAGGTCTGTGGACATCACCCTAAATTTGATTTACAGATATAGGTACATTTAGCTCGTTAAAAATAAGTATAAACGCCTATACTGACAACAACAAACAAGAAAAACAAAATGTTATTCGAGCTTCCTAACGAAGTTATTTTACATAATAGGGATGACGACAACATCAGAAATAAATTATGAACTCTTGATCACTAAATTTCCCTCCTACTGAAACTTCGTAAAACCTTACTAGTTTTGTCAACTGACTTCCAAAAAGGAGGAGGTTCTCAATTCGACTGTATGTTTTTTTTATGTGTGTTACCTCAGAACTTTTGACTGGGTGAGTGAACCGATTTTGTTGATGTTTTTTTTTATTTGAAAGCTAGTGTTTCCCGTGTCTTCCCATATAAATTTCATCAAAATCGGTGTAGTAATTTATTAGAAAATTAACAAAAACCAAAAATAATAATGCAAAAATTGTTGCGATGGAAGTCGGTTTTTTAACGTGTTTAACTTTTTTTACCCGACTGCGCCAGAAGGAGGGTTATGTTTTTCGAGAGTATGTATGTATGTTTGTATGTATAATTGTTTGGCACGCTCTGCAGCCTGAACGGCTGGATGGATTTTAGTTTGAGACGTGTCGTTAGATTCGTATTTACTGTGAGAGTGACACTGGGTATATCAAAATAAAAAAAACAAAATGGCGGATTTTTGGCGCCAAATTCAAATGTTTGACACGCTCTGCAGCCTGAACGGCTCGATGAGTTATAGCTTGAGGGTTGTCGTTAGATACGTTTTTACTGTGAGAATGACACTGGGTATATCAAAATAAAAAAAAACATAATGGCGAATTTTTAGCGCCAAATTCAAATGAACTCATTCAATAATAAAACTAAAAAAATGAATAAAATAAAAAACGGTAATTTAAAAAACTAAAAAACCCGCCTGCGTTTCTGTGTAATTTGGAAATGAAAAACCCTAAAACAAGAAAGTCGTCATACCCGATTGAACTTAACTTAAGAAAAATTGTAGCAGTCGGGACCTATTCTAGAAATGGAGGCTTAGTGAATTGAGAGCACATACCTATATTACATTTCATATTACTCCAATATACTGACTAGACGGCTGACTTTCTAGAATGGGTCCCGACTGCTACAATTTTTCTTAAGTTAAGTGCAATCGGGTACGACAACTTTCTTGTTTTAGGGTTTTTCATTTCCAAATTACACAGAAACGCAGGCGGGTTTTTTAGTTTTTTAAATTACCGTTTTTTTTTTATCAAGTCTTCGATATTTAAGTCACCAAAATCACAAAATGAGTACATAAATGACAATGCAAAATTATGACGTCACGCCTAGGCATTTCAAACATTTTAAGAACAAAATGTCGTTTATGACATATGATAAAAAGTAACTCAGATGACTAGCATTCGTCATCCCTATTAGTTACAACGTAGCGTTATGCGTTTTATATCTACCTACTTATTCGTTTTGCATGGAACGGACGTATTTCCTAAATATGTAAACCCATCCTCAGCATTTCCACGTAAAAGTCACGTTCTGTCCATAAACAGTGACAAAGTGACCCTATTTCAGGTGCGACCAATCTGCATTGACCTTCGCATTTCGACCCTCCTGCTTCCCCTAGTGCTACGTCGTTCGGAGGCTATTCAGCTCCCCGGGGAGCCGGCCCGGCGGCGGTTGAGCCCGCCTCCTGCCAAAGTTCTAACACACCGCCACGACACGGCACCGCGACAACTATAAAATGAGCCACTAAAATGTACATAGTGAAATAATTATTTATGCCTCGAGTCTATTTTCAACCGACTTCCAAAAAGGAGGAGGTTCTGAATTCGACTGTATGTTTTTTTTTAATGTGTGTTACCTCAGAACTTTTGACTCGGTCAACCGATTTTGATGATTCTTTTTTTTTTTTTGAAAGCTAGTGCTTCCCCTGTGGTCCCATATAAATTTTATCAAAATCGGTATAGTACTTTAGTAGAAACCAAAAACAATAATGCAAAATGAGATGTTGTCAAGGGTTTACCAATTGTGAATAAAAAAAATAAAAAAAATGGCGCTAAGTTGTTGCGATGGAAGTCGGTTTTTAACGTGTTTAGCGTTTTCAATTATATATATCCATTTGTGTCCATTACATTTTTTTTTTATGTTTCTATAGCAGGGGTATTGATAAAATAGCAGCTGAACGGCAGGTGTGGTCAATTATCGAATTCAGAATAGAGGTGGTAAGCAATTATGTACATAAATAGGTGTAGGTATTACATCAATATAACTGTGTTATTATGAAACACGATTATGTGCACGGAATCCTACTACTCCTTACTAATATTATAAATGTGAAAATGTGTTTGTTTGTTACCTTTTCACGCTTCAACACCTTAACTCATCTTGATGAAATTTGGCATGCAGGTGGCCTGCGTTGCTGGGAAGGACATATGCTACTTTTTATACCGTGAAATCAGCATAGTCCGATGCAGTTCCTGAGGGAACTGAAAATATATTCTTTTTTGGTTAATTTCTTTAACTTTGCAACGGAACAATGGATTGCTGCGATTTTTTGCACAGAGATGGCTGAGGGGGTAGGAAATGACATATATTACTAATTAGCATATCCTGACATGGTTCCTGAGGGATCTGGGGAAAACTCATTTCCGCGCTCGCGCACGTCAGCGTCGCAACGGAGCTACGGACTGAAGTGTTTTTTTTGTATAGAATTGGTTGAGGGAGTGGGAAGTGACATAGACTTCTAACCAGAATAGCCCGATATCGTTCCTAAGGGATCTGAGGAAAACTCATGTCCGCGCTCGCGAGCCGCTTGCGGCTCGAACACCACTCACCCTAAAAGACAGTCATAAAAACGATTTCCACGCGGGCGAAGCCGCGGGCAAAAGCTAGTAATATTATAAATGTGAAAGTTTGTGTGTATGTATGTTTGTTACTCTTTCACGCTTCAACCACTCGACGGATCGGAATGAAACTTGGCACACATATAGGTTAGATCCTGGAATAGGACATAGGGTACTATTTATCACGGGAAAACGTCTTATTCACACGGGAAAATCGAAAACAACGCGGGCATTACCGTGGGCGGACGGCTAGTCACGAATAAAATTGTCAGAAGAGTAACTATGCTGCCATATTTGAACCAGTTTGATATGTCAAAGGTTTCTTTTTCCTTTGTTCACAAACGTACCCGCCTACATATCAAATAATATGTACCGACAAGTTATAGCAAAAACTCTGTAGTAACAACCGGGAGATATTTAGTTTTTACGCCATTTTAAAATCACTTCCAATTCGACACGGGCGCACGAATTGTGTAAAAAAGTACAAACATTTTTTTAATTCTCATTTGGTCATCATATCAGCTGAAGGACGTCTACTGCTGGACATGGGCCTTCCCTAAGGATTTCCACGACGTTCAGTTCTGCGCTGACCTTCACCAGGTCAACCGAGTGGGAGGCCTGCTTACGGTACGTTTTCCGGTACGTGGTCGCCACTCGAGAACTTCACTGCCCCAACGCCCATCCGTTCTACGAGCTCTCAATTGGTAATCAGAAGAATTCTAATCTTCAATTTAGCCACAGATAATTATCTTTAACCTATTGGTCGTGAGTACTCGTATCATTGTCTATATTCAGTTATTTACTCAAATTATTTTGACTGTGAATATTTTAAAAACAAAACCAATATATAGATAAAATAAAGTCGGGTTAATTACACCATTTATAATAACTCTATACATAGATGATTAGTGATCGAAGGTCGCGGGAAGCTGCTGGATGCGGGCAGCGCAGGACCGGTCATCGTGGAAATCCTTCGGGGAGGCCTTTGTACAGCAGTGGACGATTCTTGGCTGATATGATGATGATGATGATAATAATAACTCCAGAACGGCTGGACCCATATCAATGATTTTTGGTTTGTTGGATTTGTCTCGACCTCAAAAAGCAAAATAACTATTGTAGTGTAGTACAGTTCAGTTCAGTTCAGTGCAGTGCAGTGTAGTGTAGTATAAGGCAGTATACGAAGTTCGCCGAGACAGCTAGTAAATAAATCAAAATAAATTCAAGGGCACAAGATTGTTCGGATAAATAAGATACTAGTGAAAGTCTGAACAACTATATACTTAAATATGTACTTATCTATATAAGGGTTCGAACTTTTCTTGTTTATTTATTTATTACTATAATTTACAAACATGAATTTACAGTCTAAACCAAAACGTTCACTTTGTTACACAATAAAATTAAAATGAATTAAATAATACGAGAATTACACATGATTTGAGCTATATATGAAGTCAAGTATTTGCAAATATGACAAAGCGTATCGTAGTGCAAGTCGACATGTTGGACCTCGCCTACAAAGGCATTAAGCAGCCCCAGAGCGCGCGCCGTAGGTGCGTTGTGCGCGTAGTGCGTACGTAGCGCTGGAGAAGCGAACAGCGGGTGCCGACGCCGGCCAGTGCGCGTATACCTTTGCGGTACGAAGTATTCAATGCTACCAAGAATTGACGGGTTGTCTACTTTGTTCTTTAACAACAAACAGTAATGTAGTCCCAGTAGTAGTTTACGTCGTAACTCCAGTGTGTCAATACCTACCATGCCCGAAACAAACATTGAAGGGTAAAGTAAAGGATAATACCTGTATGTTCTATACCTGGCGAATTTACGTTGGACTCTCTCCACCATGACACTGTACTTATCCTCTCTCGGATCCCACACTATGGCACCGAACTCTAGCAAGCTCCGGACGTACGCATTATAGAGCATAACTGCAGTACTTCCATCATGGAACTGGGCAGCTGTACGAATTATAAAACCAAGCGACCTACTAGCTCGCTTGCACGTGGCTGTAATGTGCTCACGGAAGTTAAGTTGACTGTCCATAATCAAGCCGAGGTCGCGAATCTGCTCAACTCTTTCTAAAATTTAATTTCCTAAATTATAGGCAAAATATATCGGTGAAGAGAATCGTGATAAAGAGATAATTTTGAATTTTTTTACACTAAAATGCATATTATTATAAAGGCTCCATTTATACACTGCATCATTGTCACTTTGTAGCTGTGCGCAGTCTGCGATACAACCCACGGCGCGGTAAAGTTTCAGATCATCTGCAAACATCAGGCACTTAGAGTTACTGATAACCTGTGGTAGATCATCAATCATTAGGACAAACAGGGTAGGTCCAAGTGTACTGCCTTGGCTTACACCCGATCTGGTATAATATTCTTTTGATTGATAAGGGCCGAGCCGTGCAAACTGCTTGCGGTCCTTCAGATAATTTGCAAAGAATTTTAATAATTTAAGGGAGAACCCAGAACGAGAGAGCTTCAACAGCAAGATGTCGTTGTCAACTACATCAAATGCCTTTCGAAAATCTAAATAAATGGCGTCGATTTGCCTTCTAGCATCCATCTGGGCCGTAACATAGTCAACAAAGGCAATATGATTTGTAGTAGTAGACCGTGCCTGCCGGAACCCATGTTGAGAGTCACTGAGGCGACCATTTATTTGATCAACAATGCACCAGTTCAACACAGATTCAAATAGTTTTCCAAAAACTGAAAGCACCGCAATAGGTCTCTGGTCCTTTACATTTGTAGATGATCCATGCTTAGGTACAGGGGTTACCCGTGAAGTTTTCCAAATTGTAGGATAACGATCACACTGCAATGCGAGATTATAAATAAACAAAAGTGGTGCTTCAAGTGCAGATATGGTGTCCTTCACAAGAAATCCAGGTATAGCGTCAGGACCCGGTGCTGAAGTTGCCTTTATCCGCTTTACGGCACGCCTGAGATCGACAGTCATAACGTGAGTGACTGAGACATCTAGAGTGTTTGCACCATTAGCTGCCTCTCGCTCAGCTGTACAAGCTTAAATGAATGTTCGTATGTAAGTCCGCTTCAAATCGTGCGATGATTTCAGAGCGACTTCCAGGGGTCCAGTTGAGCTGATATTTGGTATAGAACCGTATTCACGGTATCCTTGTGGTATTTTGAAGTTGATCTGATGATGAACTACGAAGATAAAAGTGGAATTGAAGTCCCAGGATGGCCTATTGTGTTCAATAAAATCATACAAAATACTGTACCCACTCGGTGGACCGATGACCTGTTGAAGGTCGCGGAAAGTCGCTGGATGCGCAGAACCGGTCGTCGTGGAAATCCTTGGGGGAGGCCTATGTCCAGCAGTGGACGTCCTTCGGCTGATATGATGATGATGACTGTACCTATCAGCCCGGCTTTTCTAATTGGAATCAAGCATATACTTTATATCATTAAATTTCATTTCACACATTGAACTAATAAACTCTTTTCTGAAATAAAATGTGTGCTTCAAAATTTTTTTAGTTTATTGAAATGAGCTTATTTCATAGAAGATGCTAAAATCTCTTGCAAAACAGTTGATACAGTATTAAACAACTTTAGTAATTTATTAAAAATTAAAAACCTGACATCATGAAAACTTAACCCCAATTTTTTTGGCCAGTCGGGTAAAAATGTATTCTATGTCACTCACGGTATCAAGACCAATCTAACGACACCTTGCATTCCAATATCCATCAAGGCTACAGAGCGTACCAAAGAAATAAATAACCTCTTATTTTTGGCTAGTTGGGTAAAAAAGTATTCTATGTCACTCACGGGATCAAGAAAAATCTAAGGACACCTTGCACTCCAAAATACATTAAACCGTTTAGGGTGCAGAGCGTACCAAAGAAATAAATAACCTCTTATTTTTGACTAGTTGGGTAAAAAAGTATTCTATGTCACTCACGGGATCAAGACAAATCTAAGGACACCTTGCACTCCAAAATACGTTAAACCGTTTAGGCTAAAGAGCATGCCAAAGAAATAAATAACCTCTTATTTTTGGCTAGTTGGGTGAAAATATATTCTATGTCACTCACGGGATCAAGACAAATCTAAGGACACCTTGCACTCCAAAATACGTTAAACCGTTTAGGCTAAAGAGCATGCCAAAGAAATAAATAACCTCTTATTTTTGGCTAGTTGGGTGAAAATGTATTCTATGTCACTCACGGGATCAAGACAAATCTAAGGACACCTTGCACTCCAAAATACGTTAAACCGTTTAGGCTAAAGAGCATGCCAAAGAAATAAATGACCTCTTATTTTTGGCTAGTTGGGTGAAAATGTATTCTATGTCACTCACGGGATCAAGACAAATCTAAGGACACCTTGCACTCCAAAATACGTTAAACCGTTTAGGCTAAAGAGCATGCCAAAGAAATAAATAACCTCTTATTTTTGGCTAGTTGGGTGAAAAAGTATTCTATGTCACTCACGGGATCAAGACAAATCTAAGGACACCTTGCACTCCAAAATACGTTAAACCGTTTAGGCTAAAGAGCATGCCAAAGAAATAAATAACCTCTTATTTTTGGCTAGTTGGGTGAAAATGTATTCTATGTCACTCACGGGATCAAGACAAATCTAAGGACACCTTGCACTCCAAAATACGTTAAACCGTTTAGGCTAAAGAGCATGCCAAAGAAATAAATGACCTCTTATTTTTGGCTAGTTGGGTGAAAATGTATTCTATGTCACTCACGGGATCAAGACAAATCTAAGGACACCTTGCACTCCAAAATACGTTAAACCGTTTAGGCTAAAGAGCATGCCAAAGAAATAAATAACCTCTTATTTTTGGCTAGTTGGGTGAAAATGTATTCTATGTCACTCACGGGATCAAGACAAATCTAAGGACACCTTGCACTCCAAAATACGTTAAATCCTGGTATGTTAAGTAGATCCCCCAGTTAACGGGTTCTACACCAACTTGTCTACAGCCTGTATAGGTGATTTTTTGTATCCACAATTGATAAGCCCTTGGCATCATCTCACCTGATGGTAAGTGACAATGATGCCGAAGATGGAAGCGGGCTAAGGCTAACCAAGATTCCCCAATGCAATGGAGAACTGGCTATCTTATCTTCAAGCCGGAACACATCAATGTTGTTAACACTGATGTTTGGCGGCAAGACTTAGATAAGATGGTGGTAGCTAGCCAGGCGGGCTTAGAAAATGCCCTAACACCAACCAAACCGAGTCATACAAGTTGACCCCGCCGGAATCGAACCCGCGACCTCCTGGTGTGAAGCGAATGGACTATCCATTACGCCACGGAGGCGGTTAAAAGAATCGGATTGGAGGCGGATTGGAATAATCGATGACCGATCATTAGTCACAACAAACTACCACACCAGTGTGACTACCAATAATTTTATTTCTCCCCAGTCACAGTATTACTATTATTATTACTAATAAATAATAGTAATAATAATAGTAATACTGTGACAATTGTAAATCTGTAGTGAAGATAAATAAAATTATCCATAGTCATACCGGTGGATTAGTAATATTGATATCGATACTTTTGTCATACGAAATGAAATAGTTCAGCATGGCCATGGCATATGATTGTTTTCAAAGTTTCGGTTGCAGCTAAGGAACCGCAAAAATCATCACCATTTGATGAATAATCAAGTTTTGTTTCCGCTTGCCATATTAAAAATAACTTTCTAAAAGTATACCAGTGAAAAGTTCTGACTGAAAAATGTAGGGATAAAATATGTTATGTTGCAATTTAGATTAAAATAGTTTAAAAACTTCTGGCTTTATCATATTTTGTTCCAAAAATGCGTCGGTGGCGCAACAGCAAGGACCGCTACCTCCTATCAGGGAGGTCGTGGTTCGAGTCCTACCACGTACCAATGTGTTTTCGAATTTCGATCTCATATGTACGTTTATCCGACGCTCTTACGGTGAAGGAAAACATCGTGAGGAAACCTGCACAGATATGCGAAGAAACTCGAAGGTTGTGTGTGAAGTTGACCAACCCGCACTGGGCACGCGTGGTCGACTAATGCCCGATCGCCCTAATTCAGGATAGGCTCGAGCCCCTCGGTGGGGACGTATATATGAGCTGATGTGATGATGACGATGATGTTCCAAAAATGTGTATTCGAAATGGGTAATGTCTTTTTGACGTGGAGTAATCTCCTTTTGACCAAATCATGCCTTTTCATTTTTTTTCTGGTGTAATTATCAAGTTTTGACCATATTATATTTTCGCGGAGTGTAAAATTTTGTGTTAACAATCAAAAAAAAAACTTAAAAAATCAGTTTCATCAAAAGTGGAATAGTCAAATTTTGAAAAGAACCGCCTCAGTTAATAGTGGCATGTCTTTCATGTTCCAATCCCCTGAGCTACGTAGCATTGAATTTAACAAAGGCGTTTTCTTAGTGGTCAGATGGGGCAATTTTTTTAGTTTAGTTTTCTTGATTTTTTTTAAAGTGACGGAATCTTATGCGGAGTATTCTTAAATATGACATTAGTAACGAAGAAACTGCTGCAATAACTCTAGAGCTTTAAAATTAAAATTGAGTATTTTTTGCTTTTAAGAATGGTGATTTATTTTGTTGTAAATTACCGTCTTCGCCACCATGCTCTCAAAATATCTAAACAATAGGCACCTGCTCTTAATTTGTAATAGTTTGATACTATTTTGAGAATACTTTTCGTTTTTATAACTATTTTTCCTTATATTAATTTTCTTCTTTAAACTTTTTTATCCAATCGGCTATTCAAACTTAAGCCCTAATATTATGAATGTGAAAGTTTGTATGTGTGGATGTACGTATGGATATTTCTTACTCTTGCACGCAAAAACTACTGAACGTATCTGACTGAAATTTGGTAGGTAGACAGATTAGGACCTGGATTAATATAATAGACGATAATAGGCTACTGTTTTTCACGCTTGCTAGCTGCTTGCGGCTTGTGCACTGCGCACCTTCGAAGACAGTCATAGACACTATGTTAACGCAAGCGAAGCCGCTGGCAAAAGCTAGTGTAGATTTTTTTTTAAAGATTTTTTTTTGTATGTGTATATTGGTGTGCAATAAAGCAGATTTACTTACTTACTTAATTACTTCGTAAAAAAATTAATGCGTAAACTCTCCTTGCCGGCAGATGTGACGACGATCCTGGCGTCGCTGGTGGTGCTGGCGATGGGCTCGTCGGGGCAGGTGTTCGCCGCGTCGGCGCTGCGCGGGCTGCGCTTCTTCCAGATCCTGCGCATGGTGCGCATGGATCGGCGCGGCGGCACCTGGAAGCTGCTCGGCTCCGTAGTCTACGCACATCGCCAGGTATACCCATCATCATTATCATATCAGCCGAAGGACGTCCACTGCTGGAAATAGGCCTCCCCCAAGGATCTCCACGACGACCGGTTCTGCGCTGCCAGCGTCCAGCGGCTTCCCGCGACCTTCACCAGGTCATCGGTCCACCGAGTGGGAAGCGTAGTGTAGGCAGGCCTCCCACTCGGTGGTATACCTATACCACAGTCCCATACCATAGAAATATTTTATATAAAAATTAGCTTTGACCTTTTCATCAGCCAAAATTTGTATGAAGAGTCCAAAAAAATATTTTTTTTTTAATTCACAATTGGTTAGCCCTTGGCATCATCTCACCTGATGGTAAGTGACTATGATACCGAAGTGGGAAGCGGGCTTACCATGATTCTCCAACGCAATGGGGATCTGGCTATCTTATTTTCAAGCCGGAACACATCTATGCTGTTAACACTGATGTTTAGCGGCAATAGTTAGATAAGATGGTGGTAGCTAGCCAGGCGGGCTATGAAAATTTACAAAGTTGACCCCGCCGGGAATCGAACCGAATGGACTAACCACTACGCCACGGAGGTGGTGAAAAATATTACGATACGAATTCAGTAGGGTTTCCTTGGGAGGTGTCATATATAAGGGCATTAGAAAAAAAAATGCGTGCTCACACAGATATTTATAACGGAGAAAAAGACCCAAGATGGGTCTAAGAGAATCAGGTTTCTCATATGTAAACAGATATGCAAAGTATTTAATTTCATTATAATAGCGAAAGTTTGCTGAAAAATATTGATGGCTCGGATTTTGATTTTCGAATCTTATTGTCACATAGATGACAGCGCATGCGTGAAAGTACAAATAGATGGAATGAAAAAAGGTCGAATGAAAGAAGAACTAATTACAGAGTTACCGCGCTACAAGTTCTGTTTCATGAGTT
The DNA here is from genome assembly GCA_947284805.1 of Coleophora flavipennella. Lineage (NCBI taxonomy): Eukaryota > Metazoa > Arthropoda > Insecta > Lepidoptera > Coleophoridae > Coleophora > Coleophora flavipennella. The sequence goes on from OX369292.1 coordinate 3,362,076, forward strand.
GTTTTCGAGTGTGATGTACCTAACCTAGAGATATTATAAGACTTTTCATACAAAACAGGGTTTTTTTAAAAATTATAAAAATATAATTAGGACATGTGTAGGGTAGAAACTTTCTAGATGAGCAAGTGCTATATACCTACTTACCTAATATTTTGATTTGTTAGGTTAGTACTCTAACCTATCTATAATAATCTATCTATCTATCTAATCTAATACCATTAAACGAGCAATTCTTGTATATAAGGTGTAACAAAATTAGCTGAAACTATTTTAACTAGTGCTTCTACCCATGAAACTGAACAACTTTCCCCATGGAACCTCTTCATGAACTCTCTTCCGTACTAACTCGATCAGCTGATCAGCCAACTTAGTATGGGAAGTTAAAATTTTTTTTGAGATTGGACTATGGTGTAGGTCCCGTTAATTGGGGCTTCTACTCATTAAACTGGTCAACTTTTGTCCTACAAGTTTGCGGAAATCGCAAAAAAAAAAATTACCTCTTTGTACAAAACGATCAGCTGATTGACCAATTTTGTGCATTTTTGAATGGATCGTCGAATTTTTTTTTTGCGAATGGACTATGAATTCTTTGGGGAAAGTTGTCAGTAGAAGCCCCAGTTATCGGGTTATTCACCAATTTTTTAAGTACACGCTGTATAATCTGAATCTTGGAAACGGCTCCAACGATTTGCTTGAAAATTAGTAAACGGGGATTTTTGGGGGCGTAAAATCGATTTAGATTAAGAATTATTAACCATACAAGCCATTTGAGTGCACGTTCCCAGTAGTATTACTGAATACTACCAGTTGAACTAATGGGAATTTCCTTCCCAATAGGGTTACTATATAAACCATTAGGATTTTGTTCTCAGTGGTCTTACCAACAAAAACTAATCATTACTAAATTCCTCAGTAACAAAATCTATAATACATAGACTGCTAAAAACATAACCCTCCTTTTTTCGTAGTCGGGGAAAAAAATGACTGCAACAGATTAAAATGTTTTCAATTGTCACATCACAATCGTCACTTTTTTATATAAATATTTTTATTCGCATAATGTGTGCTAACATAGAAATAAATGTGATAAAAAAACGACCGGGTGAAGTGCCAATATATAAAGGTTACCAATAGTATAAATTAAAAGCGTACAAAAATGGAGGCGTCTAAAGGCAATGTGCTAATTATCGCATTATTAAATGTGTTGGATCTGTGACCTTTAATATTAATGTAGAAACAAGGAAGAAGGACGAAGCAAGGTTGCATAATCTTTCAAGGTGATTTTTGAACTATTTTGCGTCGGTATTCGTTACTGGTTGCGGGCAGCACAGAACCGGTCGTCGTGGAAATCCTTGGGGAAGGCCCATGTCCAGCTGTGGACGTCCTTCGGCTGGTATGATGATGATGATTCGTTACTAAATATGATTTCGGCGAAATCTCATTAATGACAATAATATCGAATTTCCTTAACAATCCCAGAAATGTTCTATCGTTATTAAATAAATAATTCATCAAATCAGCTCATATACGTCCCCACCGAGGGGCTCGAGCTTACCCTGAATTAAGGCAATCCTTAGTCGACTACGCGGGCCCAGTGCGGGTTGGTCGACTCCTCACTCAACCCTTAAGTTTCTTCGCAGGAGTGTGCAGGTTTCCTCACGATGTTTTCCTTAACCGGAAAAACATCGGATAAACGTACATATAAAAATCTAAATTCGAAAACACATTGGTACGTGGCAGGATTCGATCCACGACCTTTCGGACAGAAATTACCCATAACGCCACCGACGCTCTTCAATAATTAAAATAATTAATTTTTGTTTATTAATTATAATTCAGTAAGTAAACGTTTACCAAATCTCATGAACTTTACGTCTTATTTGTGATTATAGCAAAGTATTTAATATATTAGTACTAACATACAGTATGGACACTCCCTGCCGCTCCCTAGATTGCGACCTCATCTTCTCGTCGCCCAAATTGGTTACAGTTTGGTTGTCGAACGTATAGGATTTCGCCGCCATTTTGATTTTTCCGTCATTCCTTTTTTGACATGTCATTTCTGGCCTGTTGTATGAAGTGTCCGGGGTGTGATTATAGTGTATAATCCGGTATTCGATTGAGTTACTTTTTATCAACTGTTAAAAAACGATATTTTTTGTTCTGACATTGTTCGTGTTATAAACTTGTGACTTCATTGTCTTTGACGAACTATTTTAGTGATTTTGATAAATATAAAATTAAAATTGAATTAAAATATGAAATGAATATTTTTTTATGCTTTTGTAGGATAAATGCTATTTAGTGAATAATATTTTTTTAATTTACCTGTGAACTCAATTTTTTTTCGAAAAATAAAACAAAAAAAATTAAGAATATATTGAACATTTTCTTTTCTATCAATAATTAGGACCACGTTTTATAAAATTTTGAAAGACTAATGGTAAGAAAACCGCGAAGGTAATCTTTTTTCTTTATTCACTATTATTGGTAAGCCCGAATCGAAGTCAATTGGGAATGAAACTGATAGGACTATTCAATAGGACTACTGGGAACGCTCCAATTTAAGAGCCTACTTGACATTATCTATCTCCACCAGAACATTAGATGTGATAAGTAGATCGAATGATCAAACAGTAGGATCATACAGCAACCACTTTACCCATTGAAACTAGAACGTGTAACATATCTTTCGACGAGCCGGTAATATATGTATGCGGGACTCGGCATGAGGGCCGGCGATGGCGGAGAATCCACTTGATAAATGTGCAAGGAAGTAGGACGTTTCTCAAGAAATTTGCATATCTAGGCCACGAATGGCCGCGGAAATACGAACGGAACGATTGTGGTTTTCACCCGTTGCCTCATCGTATTAACGAATGGCCGAGTAGTAGGTAAAACTACTCGACTTTCTCGCTGTATTATACATAGATAACTATGTTTCTGATAATGGATATACAGGGTGTAACAAAATTGGTGTAGGTCCCGTTAACTGGGGCTTCTAATCATCACACTGAATGACTTTTGTTTAGCGACTTTGCTGAAAACGTAATTAATAAAATATTTTTTTTACTCTTCATACAAATCGACCAATTTTGTCCATTTTAGGAGGGTCCAATTTTTTTTTTTTCTTGAGGAAAGTTGTTCAGTATGATGAGTAGAACCTGCAAACGACGCTGCAAAACTATCACGTCACGCCTAACATCTAACATTTTTAGAACAAAATGTCCATATGACAGATGATAAAAAGTAAATCAGATGACTAGAATGCGTCATCCCTATTCTCCATTCATCATCATCATCATTACAGCTCATATATGTCCCCACCGAGGGGCTCGAGCCTACCCTGAATCAGGGCGATTAGGCCTTAGTCGACCACGCGGGCCCAGTGCGGGTTGGTCGACTTCACACACAACCTTCGAGTTTTTTCGCAGGCGTGTGCAGGTTTCCTCACGATGTTTTCCTTCACCGTTAAAGCATTAACATCTCCATTAACATCGCATAAATGGAATGTATTTATTTCTGCTCATCACATCAGCTCATATCAAATGATGATGATGATTCGTTACTAAATATGATTTCGGCGAAATCTCATTAATGACAATAATATCGAATTTCCTTAACAATCCCAGAAATGTTCTATCGTTATTAAATAAATAATTCATCAAATCAGCTCATATACGTCCCCACCGAGGGGCTCGTGCCTACCCTGAATTAGGGCGATCGGGCCTTAGTCGACCACGCGGGCCCAGTGCGGGTTGGTCAACTTCACACACAACCTTCGAGTTATTTCTGCTCGCTGACTGCTAAAATACAGACTTTCTATCCTAGTTTAGTAGCCAGAGTTTTAATAAGTAGATTAAGATGTTTATCAGACTTAAGACTTTGTTTTTTCTCTTGTGAACTTTTTGTGAATAAATATCTATTTACTTCATCATATCAGCTCATATACGTCCCCACCGAGGGACTCGAGCCTACCCTAAATTAGAGCGATCGGGCCTTAGTAGAACACGCGGGCCCAGTACGCGTTGGTCGACTTCACACATAACCTTCGAGTTTCTTCGCAGCTGTGTGCAGGTTTCTTCACGATGTTTTCCTTCACCGTTAAAGCAATCGTTGAGTATATATATGTACATAAGTTTCGAATAACTCACTGGTACATTGGTCGTCCGGATTTGAACCTGGCAGCTCTGGTTAGGAGGACCGAGTCGTTATCGGTTGAGCCACCGAGGCTATATCTATTTATTCATATACATTTAATATTTTTATGCAAGCGCCGCCATCTCCAAAGAATATAATTACAGGGCGTTGATTATAGCTGGCGGTGGCGGCGCGGGGGCCGTTAGCGCAAATTTTTTCCGTTCCTTACATAACATGCTGAGTAAGCACCCCGGACTGACCGCAATTTCCTACGCCAACAACTAGGTATACAGAACAGAAGGCGGCACAAATATCTACCCACACTCAGGCAGGTTAAAGTTGCATGATCACAATGCAGAGCAAATAAACCGGGCCTCCGCTTGCTCCTGCAATATTGACTAGGCAAATAGTTCGAACCGAAACAACGACGCTCAAACAAACTTGCAGATCAACTTATTTGTGGATGTCGACTGCTTTTATTGGAGAGACTCAAACAGTCATTCAAAGCAATGCTAAATTATCTTATCTTACTTATATTACACGTTTAATATTAGCGTCGGTGGCTCAACCGGTAACGACTCGGTCCTCCTAACCAGAGGTGCCGGGTTCAAATCCGGACGGCCAATGTATCAGTGAGTTTTTCGAAACTTACGTACATATACTCACCGATTGCTTTAACGGTGAAGGTGAAAACATCGTGAGGAAACCTGCACACACCTGCGAAGAAACCCGAAGGTTGTGTGCGAAGTCGACTAACCCGCACTGGGCCTGCGTGGTCGACTAAGGCCCGATCGTCCTAATTTAGGGTAGGCTCGAGCCCCTCGGTGGGGTCGTATATGAGCTGATATGATGACTATAATATTATAAATGTGAAAATGTGCTTGTTTGTTTGTTACCTTTTCACGCTTCATCACCTCAACTAAACTTGACGAAATTTGGCATGGGCGTAGCCTTTTTCACCGGGAAGGACATAGGGTTATTTTCATTCCGTTATAATAGCATCATCCTGTACAGATCCCGAGGGGACTAAGAAAATAGGTACTCTTTTTGTTTAATTTCTTAAACATCGCAATGGAAAGCTAGTTTCATGTGATGTTTTGCACAGAAAATGTTGAGGCGGTGGGAAATAACATAATATACTAATTAGCATATCGTGACATAGTTCCCGAGGGATCTGGAGAAAAATCATTTTCACGCTCGCGCACGTTGGCGTCGCAAGGTAGCCACGGATTGAATTATCTTTGACTGCTAATCAGAAAAGTACGATTGACTGCTAATCAGAATAGTCCGATTTAGTTCCTAAGGGATCTAGAGAAAACTCCACTACTAGCCCACAAAGACAGTCATAAAAACGATTTCCACGCGGGCGAAGCCGCAGGCAAAGCTAGTACGATTATAAACGTCATAGGGGTTCGTTCTCAAAGAAAGCGAGTCAGTTTTGTGAATCACTGCCTTCATTGTATTCAGAGCGAGTAATGGTAATGCAGCAGGAAAAATCCCGCTAGGAAGTTATTGCAAAACCTTGCCTAATAACCCGACATTATTCTGCTGTTCTTCATTCTTTAACAAATAGCTTGTTAGAAAATTAATGTTATTATACAATGTATTTTATCACCCTAATTCAGGGTAGGCTCGAGCCCCCCGGTGGGGACGTATATGAGCTGATATGATGATTTTATTTCCGTTAAAATTTTTTTTTTTCAAAGATTTGAGTGCTTTTGACTATATCTCACCTGATGGTAAGTGATGATGTCGTCGAGGATGGTACACGCAAACTCAAATAAAGCCCATTCACTCTCTCCTTGAAGATCCCCAAATTGTAGGAGTCGGGAAACACAGACGCAGGCAATGAGTCCCACTCCATAGCTGTACGCATAATAAATGAGGAAGCGTAACGCTACGTGTGTATAGGTTGAATATCAACAACAATGAGGTGGAACCTCCCCTGCGTCTCGTTGACCGAAGGTGGAATGGAGCTGGGGGATGAGGTCGTGCAGTTCTTGTGCACACTCTCCGAAATGAATTCAATAGAATACCTAGAGACAAGCAAGTTTAAATCTAGTTAAATGAAATCTAAATTGGACTACTTTAATTGTCTTTGGCGTATTGTTAACATTGTTAATTGTTCGGCATGATGTGCAGGTTTAAACCGCCTTCGCGGTGGCGTAATATTTAAGTCAATTAGCTTCACACTAGGAGGTCGTGGGTTCGTATAACTTTGTAAGACTCGGTTTGGTTGGTGGAAGGGCATTTTGTGATCCTGCCTGACTAGCTAACACCATCTTATTTAAAACTTGCCAGTTCGTTGGGAAATCTTGGAAAGCCGGCTTTCATAGTTCGGCATCATCGTCACTTACCATTAGGTGAGATGATGCCCAGGTCTTGCCAATTGTAAATTTTAAAAATGGCTAGTCCATTCGTTTCTTACCAGGAGGTCTTGGGTTCTATGGCCAGCGGGGTCAACTTTGTTAAACTTGGTTTTGTTGGTGGTAGGCCATTTTCTTAGCCCGTATTATTTAAGTCTTGTATCTAATTATCTAAGTCTTTCTACCACTATCTTATCTAAGTCTTGCCGCCAAAACATCAATGTTGAGAGCACTGACATGGTCCATCATGAATATATGGCAGCTAGCTCTCTATTGCAGCCCGCTTCAATCTTTAACAGAATCGTCACTTACCATCAGGTGCGATGATGGGGCTTATCAAATTGTAGATAAAAATAGTAATGAAATAGTATAATACGTATCAGTCGCAACGGTATCCTGGAGACTATTGCCGCCAGATTTGACTGCCCCTTCCAAAACCATTGGATGGGGTTGGTCACTGGAAACATTAATTAAAATTGTACCTTTTTTAGCTGTAATTTCTAACAATATTAGCTTAGCCTGTAAGTAAATATTGCTACTAACCATCTTAGTTTGTAAGTAATAACAATTGTATGGAAACATTTCTGACATAAATTAAATACAAAAAGGTACATACCGAAATAAAAATATAAAGAGAGTTAATAAAGGCTGCAAGTATAATCTTATACATATATTTACAATTATCACTGACTCACTGACTTTGTAAAGCTGTCAACGGGCCGCTGTGATTTGTTTTTCAATGGTTGCCTTAGGCATTTCACAACTACTAACTATTTAATATGATTTGTAAATTAAAACTTCTTTTTCTTTGCAGGAATTAATAACAACGTTGTACATAGGGTTCCTCGGGCTGATATTCGCGTCATTCTTAGTTTACTTGGCTGAAAAAGACGTCGCCGACACGAAATTCAAGAACTTCGCGGAAGCGCTATGGTGGGGAGTTGTGAGTATCCCATTAATCATTCCAAACTTACAGTTCTTAAGGTTGCTCTAAGGAAATCTCACAGATACCCCACTATCTCTCTCAAAAGAAGCAGAAGTTCTCACAATCTCGCAGGGACCCCACTATAACTCTCTACAAAGAAGCAGAAGTTCTCACAATCTCGCAGGGACCCCACTATATATCTCTATAAAGAGGCAGAAGTTCTCACAATCTCGCAGATACCCCACTATATCTCTCTAAAAAGAAGCAGAAGTTCTCACAATCTCGCAGGGACCCCACTATAACTCTCTAGAAAGAAGCAGAAGTTCTCACAATCTCGCAGGACCCCACTATATATCTCTATAAAGAAGCAGAAGTTCTCACAATCTCGCAGATACCCCACTATAACTCTCTACAAAGAAGCAGAAGTTCTCACAATCTCGCAGGGACCCCACTATAACTCTCTACAAAGAAGCAGAAGTTCTCACAATCTCGCAGGGACCCCACTATATATCTCTATAAAGAAGCAGAAGTTCTCACAATCTCGCAGATACCCCACTATAACTCTCTACAAAGAAGCAGAAGTTCTCACTATGCGGAAGCTGTGTTTTCAGGTCAGTTACATTCACACTTATACAAACATTAAAGTCTACTAGTTCTTCGGCCTGATATTCGCGTTATTCTTAGTTTACTTGGCTGAAAAAGACGTCGCCGACACGCAATTCAAGAACTTCGCGGAAGCGCTATGGTGGGGAGTTGTGAGTATCCCATTAATCATTCCAAACTTACAGTTCTTAAGGTTGCTCTAAGGAAATCTCGCAGATATTCCATTATATCTCTCTACAAAGAAGCAGAAGTTCTCACTATCTCGCAGTGACCCCACTACATCTCGCAACAAAGAAGCAGAACTTCTCACTGTGCGGAAGCTGTTTGTTTTCAAGTCAGTTACATTCACATATATACAAATACTAGTGGATGCCCGCAGCTTCGCCCGCGCAGATCCCGATTTTTGCGGTTCCCGTGGGAATTTCCCAAAATCCTTTCTTAGCGGATGCCTACGTCATAACATCTACCTGCATACCAAATTTCAGCCCGATCCGTCCAGTGGTTTGGGCTGTGCGTTGATAGATCACTATGTCAGTCAGTCACCTTTGAGTTTTATATATTTAGATTACAGTCTCTTGAAACTTTAAGATCTAAATGTAAAAGAAAATTTAAAATCAACGCTGTCTCAGTGCAAGCTTCCTTTCTACTACGATTTAGACAATTTCTTTTTTTATTTTTATTATTATTATATCAGCTCATAAACGTCCCCACCGAGGGGCTCGAGCATACCAGGGCGATTAGGCCTTAGTCGACCACGCGGGCCCAGTGCGGGTTGGTCGACTTCACACACAACGAGTTTCTTCGCAGGCGTGTGCAGGTTTCCTCACGATATTTTCCTTCACCGTTAAAGCAATCGGTAATTATATGTACGTAAGTTTTTGAAAAACTCATTGGTACATTGGCCGTCCAGATTTCTTTCTTTACAAGCTTTTAATTATCTTGTAATGTATGTATGTTTGTTCGGGTTTAATTTCTTGCAAGTTAAATTGACCCACTTTCCGGTTTCCGATTGAACTGAAATTTTGCATGCATAATATGTATATCGCGTGACAATGCAATATTAATTTTGTTGTACCTAAAAGTTTTGAGGTTTTTCGAAAATTATTCCCTTTATTAATTACAAAATTGTTAAGCTTTGCAATGTAAAATATTTAACACCAACTAAACTAAAAATAGTTATTCGGGGTTTTGCTTCAAGACATTAATTATAATGATGTGGAGAGCCTTTTAAGAATTGTTTAGTAAAATAAATAGTAGCCACCTGCTACACTGCTACACTGTTACACTGCTACACTGCTACACAGACACATGCACACACACAATGTTATTTGTTCTAGGATTCTTTTTTTTTGTTTTTAATCATTTGGGTGTGGGGTCATAGTTTCCCTGTATTAGATAAGCTAGGTAAGTGAAGAATTTAGATATAGTATTGTAATTTTCAATATTTATTATTCTGCATATATACGTCCCCACCGAGGGACCCGAGCCTACCATGAATTAGTGCGATCGGGCCTTAGTGGACCACGCGGGCCCAATGCGGGTTGGTCAACTTCACATACAACCTTCGAGCTTCTTCGCAGGCGTGTGCAGGTTTCCTCACGATGTTTTCCTTCACCGTAAGAGCGTCGGATAAACGTACATATGAACAACACATTGGTACGTGGCAGGACTCGAACCATTATGTCTTTAAGTCTTTAGGTCTTATTTATATTTAATAATATCCCTATTGCGTTGGGGAATCTTGGTAAGCCCACTTCCATCTTCGGCAACATCGTCACTTACCACCAGGTGAGATGTTGTCAAGGGTTTACCAATTGTGAATAAAAAAAAAATAACATTACGGTAGTTCCGAAACAAAACCTGACTTAGGAATATGTAACCTACGTTTTCAATTCTCTTCGGTCAAGATAAGGAAATAAGTAAGTATTAGCTGGATTCTTTGAGCATAGAGAGCTTTGGTCAATGTATAATAAGATTACTAAGCTTTTGTGTGCGCGTAATACTTCAGTCATGCTCACTAACAAAGAATGCCGTCCTAACGAAGAATGCAGTAAGGACGGTTTTTTCGTAAAATTGAGTTAATTATAATGAAATGAAATAAAATCATAATTTATTTGCATCAAACATGGAAGTAAGATGTTTAATATATTTTTTAGTGCGATCATGTTTCGCCTATGCAAGGCATGCAAATGTTTAACATATATTATAATTATTATGTCACGTAAACTTTAAAAATTCAAATGTCATCATGTTTATTTTTGTCACAGAGGTATTCATTAACGCTATAATATTTTTTGTCAATAAGCCATCTTAACAATTTTGTCTTGAAGGTTTTAGATTATATTCGTAATCGGTAAAACGAGCTCTATATGATGATTTGATCCTTGTAAAGATAACTTCTCGGGAACATGTAGTTTTGATAAGGAAGAATGTGCAGTAAGTAAATTGTTTGACAAGAATGCAGTATGGAAGCTTACTGCAAATTACGTTAAGTATTTTTTGTTGAATTATCTCAATTACTACTAATCAGTAATGCAGTACTACAACTTGCTGCTTTTACAATAAGTTGAATGAATGCCAGTGAATAATGCAGTAACTCTCGTTTTTACTGCACTTTAACTTTTAATACTTGTATCTCGAATCCCATAGCTGTGCTAAGCATAAAGTGTTATTCTTAAATTATAACCGTTTCAATAAACTTACAACGAGAAGGGTTAGCTTAAATAAAACTTGATTTTTTTATTAATTTTATGCATGAAAAACAAATTTGAAAAGGGTAACACATAAGTAGTAAAAAAACATAAAAATGAACTTAAGGCGCCATTTTCTCGAAATTATGAAAAACGTCCTTACTGGATTCTTCGTTAGGACGGCAGAGTGAGGAAAATTTGTAACAAGTATTATAGGTAAACCTAAATTATCAATTAGGTTTACGTGTATTAGTGAAAGCTAAACAACACTATTCGAGTTTTACAAAGGATGATACCTACATTTTTCTTATTAGTTGGAACTTGTAGCCTTGTTATAAAGGTTATTGGACAATGTTGGCTATTTAGTGAACCAGACAAATGCCCGAGGGACATTTCCAACTTTCCAAGCTTCAGTTTGTTTAGAAAAACGGCGATTTATGAGGGTAATCACAAAATCGTTTTCCATGGAAACTTAAAATTACTTCTTCATGAAAATGGATGGCCCTATTCTAATGAAACTTAATACACATAAACAAGTCACGAAAATCTAGTAACTAGATTCTAGTTAGTGGATAGATTACATTTACCAAAATTATATTTACAAGAAGTAGTAATTTTAAATTTGTATGGGAAACGGTCTAGTGAACATACTCTTAATTTGTTTTTTTTTCAGTCCTAGGAGTTCTGATAGTGATAGGTTTAAAAAAAAATAGGGAATGTATTTGAATCAAAGAAAAAACTAATAAGAAACTAATTTCAATATTAAATTATTATTATTTTGTTATCACTGGTTATTTTTTTATGATTTTTCAAATGATAAAAAGTTATGACCTTACTGGCCCAAATACTGTGAAAAATACGGCCTCAGCACAGTATTAGGATATGGCTTACAGTAGCGCGACGCCTTTGATGTTGCACAATGCCGCTACGGCGTAGGTACTAGCAGTACTAGCCTGTAACCTCGAGGAGTTTGCCAGGCTTTACCCCGCCGTCCGCTACCCCGCAAGTACCCTTCCGTTGCTCTGCGTAAGTACATTCGTTGCGCTACTGTAAGCTGCTATATTGTAATACAACTACAACTCAGTACTAACTTCAATTAACGAAAATGAATATTTATTCTATTTAAATTACTTTTAACACTATAAAATCGTTATAACTCCAAATAGTTTTTTGAAGTGAAAACTTCTATAGGCGAACCATCCACTGTCGGTTAATAAAACTCGGGACAGGCGTCTGTTGGGCGTACTGAGTTGGTATTCGACCTGTCTGTGGAGAATATCCATTTCGGGTTCTGATCGAACAGTGCTGGTTTTAGTCATTTTATATAAAATATGAATTGAAATAACCGTGTTGAGAGTGTACCAAAATGATTCTAGGTAAATTACCATTATGACAAAGTAATAGGAACTACTTAGTTAGGTTATTTATTGTTAGAAAAGCAAAAAAACATCGAGCAGGTAAAGGCCAGGCATGGTTTAGGCTACTGTTTCAATGCTATTTTTCTCACTTAAAATCGTTAGACACACACTTAGTTCGAATAAGAACTGAAAGGTTCCTTACATTTTTAGCGTATTCCAGTTATATTGCACAAAAACCACTGTTTATGAACAATTGCTGCACAAAATTCATTACACAACTACACTTTGACGCGGCCGTCGTTTCACTGGCGAATTTCGCTGAATTTTTTGATTACCGAGAACCGAGAACGACGCTTGCTAGCTGTCTTGCTTCACGATGACACGTTTAAATGCGACAGACAAAGACAAAAATAGTTCGAAATATAAGCACGTCAACAGCGTACCAAAATGGGGTCCTCCACAGACAGGGGTCAAGTAGAATTCGTACCTTAATGGCGCTTGCCACAGACGATAGGTTAGGCGCGTTGAGCATTTTTGAGATGGGAAAAAACCATTGAACTCGCGACACTGCAATGTAATGTAACCGCTACCGTACCAGGAACACTCGCAGGGTCAAAACTAATAAAACTGTAAAAAGTTTCCACTTTTTTCGGCACTCGCGGAGTGGTAAGGTTAGGTTTTTTTTACATGCCTTTATAGAAACTGAAAAATACCAGATCAGTCATTTGAGTTACTTTTTATGATCTGTCAAAAACGAAGTTTTGTTCTTAAAATGTTTGAAATGACACAAGTGACGTCATAGATTTTAAGCATCATTGACTTACTTATTTTGTGAATTTCACTAATTAAAAATTGAAGGCGTGATGGAAAAACAACGTTTTTGAAACTTCAAGAGGAGAGCACTTTAGGAAATCATCAGATTTTATTTTTGGTGCAGTCTGATCCCCAATAGGGATGACGACAGCATCAGAAAGAAATTATGAACTCTTGATCACTAAATTGCCCTCATACTTAAACTTCGGAAAACCGTACTCGTTTTGTTTTCCATCAAGTCTTCAATTTTTAACTCACCAAAATCACAAAATGAGTACTTAAACGACGACGCTGCTCAACTATGACGTCACGCCTAGGTATTTCAAACATTTTTAGAACAAAATGTCGTTTTTGCCAGATGATAAAAAGTAACTCAGATGACTAGCATTCGTCATCCCTATTGTCAGGCTCTTTAGGTATTGTGTGTTGCAGATCACGCTGTGCACGGTGGGGTACGGCGACATGGTGCCGCAGACGTGGCAGGGCAAGTTCATCGCCTCCTTCTGCGCGCTGCTGGGCATCTCCTTTTTCGCGCTGCCCGCTGTGAGCAAGCACACTTATCTCATTTCCTTTGCTTATCTCATTTGCTTACCAAGGATGGAGTTTAGTAAATTATGCAATGGAAATTTACTTCGCATGTAACAACTGTATTTTACAGTGTCGGCTGGAAAAGTATTCTAAGCGATAAGACCGCTTATCTATGTAACGGTCCTTTGTCTATTGTAATTTGTATCATCATCATCATATCAGCCGAAAGACGTCTACTGCTGGACAAAGGCCTCACTCAAAGATTTCCACGACGACCGGTCCTGCGCTGCCCGCATCCATCGGCTTCCCGCGATCTTCACCAGGTCGACGGTCCACCGCATGGGAGGCCTGCCACGTTTTCCGGTGCGCGGTCGCCACTCAGAACTTTACTGCCCCAACGGCGGCGCTGGTCCTTTGTTTATTGTCCTTAGATTACGTTGTGCAATAAAGAGTATTCAATCAATCGATCAACCTTTCGATTCTTCTTCTTATTCGTGTGAGAGTCACAGCTGCCTGAGCCAATGTTTCACGACCGCCACGGCTTGAGGAGAGGTTGACGCCAGGTCCTCGTCAGTGCAAGTGAATGGGCACTGCGGGCATTGTTTGAGGTGTTGAGTGTTTTCGATTCATTTATTGTCACGCACCATAACAATCATCATATCAGCCGAAAGAAGTATTCTGCTGCAAATAGGCGTAGCGTAGACAGGCCTCCCAATCGATGTACCGATAGCCTGGTGAAGGCCGCGGGTAGCTGTTGGGTTCTGGCAACGCCATACCAGTCCTTGTGAAAATCCTTTGGAAGGACCTCCTTACTCGCTGCATATTAGGTCTTTACCTATAAAATTTCCGATTGTATAAAAAATATTAAAGATAGAATTAATATTAAGAACAATAGTTATTAAAACAAAAATTATTCTCATAATAGCATTAGGCTATTAGAAATTAAATGGTGATAAACATATACCTATTGTTTAGATATTTTGAGAACACGGTGGCTTTAACCCCATGAAGTCGGGTTTATTCAAAAATCGCCTTTATTTGGGCAAAAAATGTACGTTTTTAATTTTAAAGCTCTAGAGTTATCGCAGCAGTTTTTTCGTTACTAATGTCATATTTGGGAATACCCCACATAAGATTTCGTCACTTTCAGAAAAATTCAGGAAAATTAACTAGTCTAAAAAATTGCCCCATCTGACCACTAAGAAAACACCATTGTTCGATTCAATAGTACATAGCTCAGGGGATTGGAACATGAAAGACACGCCACTAGATAGTTACTAAAAAAAGACTATAAGTAGTGACACCATATCACCCTTACTAATATTATAAATGAGAAAATGTGTTTGTTTGTTTGTTACCTTTTCACGCTTCAACGCCTTGACCAATCTTAGGTAGCCTGTGTCACGGGGAAGGACATAGGCTACTTTTTATCCCGGGAAAATAGCATAATCTGATGCAGTTCCCGAGGGAACTAAAAAAATACTCAATTGTTGTAATTTTTTGCACAAAGATGGTTGAGTAGGTGGGAAACGACATAATTTACTAATCACCCTTAAAGACAGTCATAAAAATGATGTCCACGCGATGTAAAGCTAGTTAATAATAAAAAACAATAACTTTTTTATTTCCAATGAGAATTGGCATTGAACTTCAAAAACTGAATCGGCAATTTCATAGGTTCCCTAAGTTCATAAATAAGTCCTATTATTTTTATGAATTTGTTTCTGTACCCACTGTCGAGTTCAGTCTATCGTATGAATGATGTTTATAGTTCCATTCCTTAAGGAAAAAAATAATAAAATTCACATTATCGCTTGCCCAATGTCCGCCCTATCCACCCTTCGCTACGATAAAATATATTTTGACGTAGTTTCTTCTGGCTTGTAATTTCTAACAAACGTGGGTCAACATATTCACGAATAACGTATCTGGACGGTGAGTTTCATACAACACTCATAACAAAAAGTGGGGTAGCGCTTGTTCCATTATACAGGGTGTTTCTTTAACACCAAGCAAGCCGTTAAGGGTGGGCTCTACTCATGAAACTGAACAACTTTCCCCAAGAAACCCATACTGAAATCGCAAAAACCTCGAGCATCGCCGCAGAGTCACCTGTCTATCGGTGTTCTACAGGATTCATTTCTGAGAGTGTGCCCTGGAGCTTCACGATCTCATTCCCCCGTCTCCATTTCATCATCAGACGACCAAGCGCGGAGGGAGATTCCACTCCTTTGTCGTTAATATGACACCTTTACGCACGAAGCGTTTTGCTTCTTCGTTCATTATGCGAACGGCCAAGGAGTGCAATTCCCTGCCGGCGTCTGTATTCCCCGATTCGTATAATATTGGAATCTTCAAGTCGAGAGTGAATACGCACTATTTAAGCTTGCGTGTTACATCCTCGACTACATCGGCACTTACTATCAGGTGAGGTGCAGCCAAACGCACTCAAATTAAAAAAAAAGTTGACTGCGGTATTTGGGACGTGAAGATATTTTCCTCCAATTAGCTAATAATAAGTTTAACTTGAGATTCGCACACGCATGCGTGCCTCTCTCTACTTCATCCCCTTCATCGAATGTACCCTTTTAGTTTTTATGGTTTCGTACCTAAAGGTTAAAAAAGGGACCAGGCTGTATTTCGTGAATCGTGACAGCTAGACAGTTGAAATTTTCACAGATGATGTATTTCTGTTGCCGCTATAACAACAAATACTAAAAATTTGAAAAAGTGAAAGTCTCCAAACAAAACACGTGTTTTTTTTTAAACGTAAAGAAACTAGCGCCATCTAGTATGATGGTACGAAACCCTTGGTTTGCGGTTCTGACCCGCACTTGGTCGGTTTTTTTTCTATACCTGACCTCGTTTCTTCATTAGGGTATACTCGGCTCAGGGTTTGCCCTGAAGGTGCAGCAGCAGCAACGCCAGAAGCACATGATCAGGCGGCGGCAGCCCGCGGCCACGCTCATACAAGCGCTGTGGAGGTGTTACGCAGCCGACGAGCATTCCAGAAGCATCGCCACTTGGAAAATACACCAGATTCCGCTGCCTAGTCCACAGACGAGGTAGAATTGTTTAAGTAAATTATTGTACAAGGTGTAAAAAATATGTGTAGGAGCCGTTAACTAGGGCTTCTACTCATCATACTGAACAACTTTTCCCAGGGAACACATAGACAATACGCAAAAAAAAATAATCGACGCTCCATACAAAAATGCACAAAATTGGTTAATAAACTGATCGTTTTGCATAAAGAGTTTACATTTTTTTTTGCGATTTAAGAAAACTTGTAGGACAAAAGTTGTTCAGTATGATGAGTAGAACCACCAATTAACGGGACCTACACCAATTTCGTTACATCCTGTATCTGCATATAAAAATATTCTTACTACGTGTTCGTCTTCAGAACTTAATAAACTCGTTTGTACAGTCGGCCACGTGTCTTTGGTAACACTTGATTTCTAGTTTACATGGCGTAGCTCCGACTCAGTTTTAACTAGTATCGTGAACACTGACGTGCGGCCGGCCATACCTATCGGCCCTATCGCCATATTATATTTCTGTCATATTTATACTGAATCTAGTCTATTCATGCTGATAATTAACTAGTTAGCCGTCAAACGAAACCATGTTTCAACATCGTAATATGTATTAAAGCTTTACGTGTGTTATCTTTGTGGCGCTAATGGTGAAAGCTTGTTTATGTTTAACAGAAATGAAATAAAAATCAAAGTGTAAACTCTGTAAAACGTCACTCGATATAACGAATCACTCTTTAAAACGTCAAAATTTTCTGGCTCCAGTTGGTTTACTTTGACGCTATTTCTCTCTGTATAACGGAGACTCTCAATAACGTCACAAAATGCCTGGTCCCTTGAATATCGCTATATAGAGTTTACACAGTATTTATTTTCTTACAGTCGCGTGATGAGCGCCTCGTTCAAGAACAACGCGTCGTTTGTGTCGCGGCTGCCGACCATCCGGCGGCACAAGAGCACGTCGCTGCACTCACCGGCGCCACACGCGCACGCGCACAAGGCCGCGCACCACCGGTACGACGTCAACGCCAGCGCCGAGAACCTCGGTGAGCCTCGCCCCCCCGCTCCCCCCGCTATCACATACACATATATCTACCGGCCTCGTTAATTACGATACCTAGGCACCTACCTAACCGATACAAAGTCACAAATTAAAACGTCTGTAAAGCTATCATTGACACCTTCTAGCATTTTAATTTGTTGCACGGGTGTTGTTCAAGCAACAAAATTGATTTGATGCGAAATAAATTTATTGATAATTAGTTGCCCTAATAAGAAATTTGTTGCTCGAGTATTTTCTGAGCAACAAATTACAATGCTAGACGGTGTCAATGCTTGCTTTTACGTCTGTAAAGCTAGCATTGACACCGTCTAGCGTTGTAATTTGTTGCTCGGTTGATATTCAAGCAACAAAATTTATTTGATGCGAGATAAATTTATTTACAATTAGTTGCCCTAATAAGAATTTTGTTGGTCCAGTAATTTTAGAGCAACAAATTACATTACTAGACGGTGTCAATGCTTGCTTTGACGTCTGTAAAGCTAGCATTGACACCTTCTAGCATTTTAATTTGTTGCACGGGTGTTGTTCAAGCAACAAAATTGATTTGATGCGAGATAAATTTATTTACAATTAGTTGCCCTAATAAGAATTTTGTTGCTCCAGTAATTTTAGAGCAACAAATTACATTATTAGACGGTGTCAATGCTTGCTTTGACGTCTGTAAAGCTAGCATTGACACCGTCTAGCATTTTTATTTGTTGCTCGTTGTTGTTCAAGCAACAAAATTTATTTGATGCGAGATAAATTTATTTATAATTAATTGCCCTAATAAGAATTTTGTGCTCAAGTAATTTCTGAGCAACAAATTACAATGCTAGACGGTGTCAATGCTGGCTTTGACGTCTGTAAAGCTAGCATTGACACCGTCTAGCGTTGTAATTTGTTGCTCGGTTGTTGTTCAAGCAACAAAATTTATTTAATGCTTGATAAATTTATTGCTAATTAGTTGCCCTAATAAGAATTTAGTTGCTCAAATAATTTCTGAGCAACAAATTACAATGCTAGTCGATGGCAATGCTTGTCAGATCAACAAATTACATTATTAGACGGTGTCAATGCTTGCTTTGACGTCTGTAAAGCTAGCATTGACACCGTCTATCATTTTTATTTGTTGCTCGGTGTTGTTCAAGCAACAAAATTTATTTGATGCGAGATAAATTTATTTATTATTGGTTGCCCTAATAAGAATTTTGTGCTCAAGTAATTTCTGAGCAACAAATTACAATGCTAGACGGTGTCAATGCTTGCTTTGTCGTCTGTAAAGGTAGCATTGACACCGTCGAGCACTGTAATTTATTGCTTGGTTGTTTTTCAAGCAACAAAATTTATTTAATGCTAGTTAATTTATTGAAATATAGTTGCCCTAATAATAATTTTGTTGCTCGAGTAATTTCTGAATAACAAATTACAATGCTAGACGGTGTCAATGCTGGCTTTGACGTCTGTAAAGGTAGCATTGACACCGTCTAGCATCGTTGTTTGTTGCTTGGTTGTTGTTCAAGCAACAAAATTTATTTGATGCTAGATAAATTTATTGATAATTAGTTGGCCTAATAAGAATTTTGTTGCTCGAGTAATTACAATGCTAGATGGTGTCAATGCTAGCTTTACTTCGCTCAAATAAAACCCGCCTTTGACGATACACCCCAACTACTTAATTGTTGTTTACCCACAATCAATAACTTTATACCGGCACCGACACCGACAGTGACCTACTCTGACTAAGCATAAAATAATAGAGATACATGTACATGGTGTTTTAAATAAAATGGAACATATTTTTAAAAAGTCTGCTACTCGTGAAAATTAACAACTATTGTTTTACAGCTTAGCTGACATTACAAAAACTTCCAACACACATCGATAAGCTGACTCACTATCTTTGAATGGGAAGTCCAAAAATTTATTAAGACTAGTTGTTGCTTGCGGCTTTGCCCACGCAAATCCCGTTTTTTTACCGATTCCGTGGTAATTTCTCAAAATTCTTTCTTAGTTAACACTTACGTCATATTTTCTATCTGTATACCAAATTTCAGCCCGATACGTCCAATGGTTTGTGCTGTGCGTTGGTTGATAGATCAGTCACTCACTTTTTCCTATAGTAAACATTAAATATAAATGAAGATAAAAATGGAAGGTAAACATTTCAATAAAAATATAAAACACAAGTTATCTGTAAAGGCTCCCTTAAAAATTGTTCTATTTTATTTAACACCCTATTTTTATGATTGAGAATCACATAAGTGCTAAATCATTCTAATGGTCCTGTATAGAGCGCTACTACATGGGGAAACATCTTTACTTATACAATTTTGTAACAAAATGTTTGTTGATCACACGGAAAGAACATATTTTTGCACTGTAATTTTCCTGTTAATATAATTTGATGGAAGAGGAAAACATTTTCTTTCCTTTTACTAGCGGAACATAAAGCTTATTGAACAATATGGAAACATTTTGTACAAAACTGACAGAAAATATTGGCCTTAACAAAAGAAATGTTCCGAATACCGACCGACCATAACAAAATTTTTAATACAAAGTTTAAACTGCATGAGAAGGTACCTAATAAACATTTTAATATACTCACGAAAATTTTCATCGGCATACAAGTACAATTTCAAATTCATTCTCCACACACGAAGATGAAAAAACTGGAAAATTTCTGGCAAAACAATAATGGGATCAGTTTGATTTCGTAACTTCCTACTACTTACCACGTAATAATGTCACCTGAAGTCAAATATCAACACTTTCTCTATCGACACTCGTGAGAAACAAAAAACTCCACAAGTACGAGAATTACCCACCTTCTTTGTCACGGAGTTTGAAAAATGTTGCCCTGTTCCGTAGATAATCGTCCTCCGGGCGGGGTCCGCGCGGGTTCCTTCCTCCGTTGTTGGAAACGCTGCTTTAAAGGTTTTATTCCTCATCTTTTAGACGGCACTATGGCATGTCAGATAGAGTCGATATATTCCTTCTGCGTTTCTTGTACTTACTTAATTCTAGAAAGTCTTTCTAGACAACATGTGAATACACAAGCGAGTTTTAATGACGTATCATGAGGACCCGCCATCCGGTGCAATGGCTGCGTCCATGCTCGAAACACGAATGCTGGCATACCCACCTATCTTCTGATTCTTCTTGATTTCTTTCACTTTTTGAATAAATGCACCCGCGTAGACCAAACAACGCTTCGAAAGTTTCTACATTGCAATCTGAAGCTTCACGAGTTGTTATATATGGCTTCTATAATAAAGATTCGCTTTTGCGTATTATAAATGCTAAGGCAGAGAAGAGATAGAGTACGTTTATTCTTTTCGGAACATCAGCGCTGCATTCATACTATAACAAGATCTCAGGAGCGCGCGCAGCGGACACGCCGTCGGCTGCTGGCCCTTGCGCGCCTGAACTTTAGCGAATGGCTGACTTCAAGCTTTTAATCTTACTTCTTTTGATTTTAAAAGTCAATACGAAAAGTGTTATCTGACTGAATTTACACTGCTTTGCATTATTTGATTCTGCATGCCAGATACTAAGTTAATTATACCTAGAATTTTGTAAAAAATCATTAATCTCAATATTTGACTCCCTAAGTTGCTCGTCATTTGTTAAATCGATATATAAAGCAAGTATCGGTTTTAAGGTTAACCGTTTTTTATACAAAGCTCTTCCGTAAATAGTCGTATTAAAAAAAAGGTTGTGTTAAAAAGTCGTCGTATCTACATTCGACACAAAAATGCCAGTTCTTAAATTAAATTGCCACAGTCATTAACTTAATTGATTTTTCTATTCCAATGTTAACGGAACCAATTCAGTAACTACCCACATAACTAAACAAACATTTTTTTCTGGAAATGTTTTAACATTTGCTGGATTAAAGAATGCAGTATTCATGATATTGCAAATTGCGCTCAGTTTAATCTATTCTCAACACTTTCCTACTTAGTTATTAATCCACAGTATCTTATCAAGTCCTTTACTAAAGTATAAATTGTGCTTAGATATTGATACCATTCAACGTAGTTGCGGTGTTTAAGCCTTACTTTGTAAATACAAAGAAATTAAAGACTTCGTCGTATGTAACAGTAAAAAAAATCAGCTAAATAGACAAAACAGAAGGAACTATATATATATATCTAAGTATGAGTCTTTCTGTTTTTTTTTAAAGCGAGCCGTTAAGGTCCTGAAAGTTTTCCGTTAAGGGTCCCCAGGAGGCTCGAGTTTCCATACAAACGTAGTTCCGCTTTAATACAAAAACTACATGCCGGATTGAATCCAAACTTTGCGAATATATTGAGTTAGTTAAATATATCGATGTTAGTTTTCATTATACAGTATATTCAAAGATAACTAAACGAAGGCTTAAATTACTTTTTTACTGAAAGTTTGAAACTTTTTTTTTTCGTTTTATATTACTACATCGAAAATTAATTACAAACATCGATATGTGTCTACTCAATATATTTGCAAAGTTTGGATTCAATCATGTAGTTATGTATTAAAGCGAAACTACGTTTGTATGGAAACTTCCGCCACGTGGGGACCCTTAAGTTGACTCATTATTATGTGCGTAGTCATAATTCATGAAAAACCTTCAAAAAAAATTAATTCAAGCCATGACCCACTAATATTCCACCTTGACTATTCACCTGGCCAGTTCAAACAAAAACATGTCGTGAATGAAAAGCCTTTGTTTGGTGGAAACATTGGGAAATTCATAGAATACTGGGAAAAGTGTATTATGTTAAGTTATTTAAGTTTCTTTATAGTTTATCATCATCATCATCATCATCATAGTCCACTGCTGGACATCGTAATACAAACTGGACCTTTTATAGTTTATATATTACCCGAATTAGTTAATGTTTTATTTGACATGACTGCGTGATAACAGCGAAGGCAGGTTGACGCATTCACGCGTATCTCTTGACTAGATGTAGCGCGTGGCTCGATGTAGCGCGTAACAGCGCGGCGGTTACCCGAATTGTAGCGAGAACTCGTTATGAACGGCAGAATAAGTATTTGTTTATAATAGAAATTGATATCATTAATTATTTATTTATCAGTAGGTAGGTAAAAAAATACATCTTAACTTTAACATTGACGTTATGATGAATGACTCGTTGTTTTTAGTTGTATAAAATTGAGAAAATTCAGTTATGTACTTTTAATTTTAATTTTGAGGACTTCATTGATTATGTTTTTATTACTATTTTATTATTATTTTTAATTTGTACGTCAAATGACAGATTATATAATAGGTCATAATTTTGATTTTGAATTTGAACAGCAAACGCGCTAGGTGAAGTGGGATAGTGGTTTCATTATAATATCGGAAGAATTCGCTTTTGTAATGAAATGAAATGAAATCATTTATTCTCGGGTACTAGCCCCATAGTTAATAAAATAAATTTATACAGACCATAATAAATAAAAATAAATAATAAATAATTTTGGTGTGGAACATCCTTCATTTGGTTTTTCGATACAATAGACAACGGCTCTAAAATATATTTTAATGACCTATGATTTTAGTGTTTTATAGGGTTGCGTGCACCGAAAGGGTGACCTATTACTAAGCCTCCACTGTCTGTACGTCTGTCCGTCCGTCTGTCAGCGTGAACCGTAATATGTAGACCGTATGGCTTTGTGACTGCGGTGGACCGACGACCTGGTGATGATCGCGGGAAGCCGATGGATGCGGGCAGCGCAGGACCGGTCGTCGTGGAAATCCTTGGGGGAGGCCTTTGTCTAGCATTGGACGTTTTTCGACTGATATGATGATGAAGAATATGTAGACAGTTGAAATTTTCACATAATGTGTATTTATATGGCCGCTATAACAACTTAAACTAAAAAAATTAAAAGTTCCTATTATAGGAGGGGTCTGCATACAATAAATGTGTTTTAAAGGTCTTTAGAAGTATATTTGATTTAGCTCTGTCGTAAAAACGGTAATACATACGTAAGCGTGAAACTTGGTGTGCTTATAATACTAACATTCTAGTAACGACTAGATTGTTTGTGAAACTCGTGTTTCACGTTGTTTTTTATTTTGAATTTAATGATTCACCCAAAATGGCTTCTTTGTAGTGTACTGTGCCGGTGGGGCTCTACGGGGGTGGCTTCTTGTTTTTGTAATACGATATCCAGACCTCAAAATAAAGAGATATTGATCAAATAAGGTCTACAGTTGTAAAATAATTTGAGTTCAACCTCACAGTGATTTTTTTTATTATTATTAAAAATTTGTGTGCGTTTGGCTGCACCTCACCTGACGGTAAGTGCCGATATAGCTGAGGATGTAACACGCAATCTCAAATAATGTCTATTCACTCTCGTCTTGAAGATTCCTAAATTTACGAATCGGGGAATACAGACGCCTTTAAAACAAAGGGTTCTTAAGCACTAATTATGGAGATGAACGGAACTAGCTGTGAGACCTCTTGACAGATTTTATTTCAAGTATTGCCATGTTCGAACTGTAGTTCAGAATTAAATAATTATTATTTTGTTAAATACATATTGACAAACCTAAAATTTGAGTAAAATTTTAAAAAAATCATTTTTAGTTATTTATTACGGTAACCACTAAGGCTAGAAAAACGAAATTTCATACGATTGTTGGTCATATTTACCCGAATATATTAAAAGTGAAATATTTTTTTAAGATTCAAAATAAGGTCAGAAATAGGGGGTCAAAATTTAAAAAAAGGAAATCTGGGGTGCTAGGTATCAAATGAAAACATATTCCCAAACATATTTCAAAATTATTTTACTCTGCGTAGTTTTAAATATAATTCATAAAAAGTACAATTCTCCTTATTTCCGAAGGTTTTGTCAAAAATGTATTTAAAAAATCAAACTTACAGGAATAATAGAGCTCAGGACTCAGAGGAACAAAGTTCAGGACATTTATAGTTTTCGGGAAATTAACCAAAAACCATTAAAAGTTTAAGCAGTCCTTATCTTCCTCTTGTTCTTTTCGAATCGATGGTTTGAATTTGGTGTTAGGTAGCCACGCCAATGCCATTATCAGTGGCCTCCCAGAAGTCTTCCATTGTGCAGGTGTCCAAGCACTTGGGGCCTTATTATACAGTGTGTGTGTCGGCGCGTCGTAAGAATCCGGCACATCGTGAAAGGCCCAGGCATTTCATCGCGGGGTACCGAAAAATAATAAGTCGACGGATTCTACAGTAGCACCGGACGTGATGCAATGCCTGGACCTGTCACGATCTGTGTGGAATATTTGGGCAGGTCGCAATCTGCTGGATTATCACGATCTGTTGCCTACATTTTGATACAAAGAATCGTGCGCAACTTGAACTGCGCCTTACGAGACCCTTAATCAATTCCCAAAAAAAATAAAAGTGCCCATAATACATAGTTGGCACATCCGTGGACACCGATTTGTATGAAAACTCTAAAGAGACCTTTGAATGCCTCTGATCTTTTTAAATTTGTAAATGAAAAACCTTCAACATTTATTTTCAGTTGCATATATTTTAGTTTGTGTTCGTTAACTTACTTCATTTAAAGATATAAGCTGAGGCTATTCGGGAAAATTTGCGCAGAACCAGAGTTCTGTGTATCGTAGACCCCATAAAAAAACTACGTACCTATTGCAACATCTACGCAGTAGGTACTGCAAGTTTCTACCTCACTCCATATTAATAATATCATATCAATGGATAAAAATTGTAAATTGGTTGCTTTATTAACGAGAAATGCAAGTTATAAGATACAACTCTGTTAGCGGACAAATCGAAACAAATCAAACGAGCTCAAACTACGATTATTTCGTTATGGAGTTCCTATACAGCTCCACAGTATTACAATATAGCGGCTTACAGTAGCGCAACGAATGTACTTACGCAGAGCAACGGGAGGGTACTTGCTAGGCAGCGGGCGGCACGGCTGGGCACAGTATACAGGCTAGTATGGGCTAGTATCTACGCCGGTGGCGCATCCTGCGACATCAAAGGCGTTGCGCTACTGTAAGCCATATCGTAATACTGTAACAGCTCCATCATCTTCGCTAAGAAGATCTGGTTTCTCTGGTAACAAAGAGCATGCGCTGTTAAAATTGAAATCAGACTTGAAAGCGCACTAGTCTGGTACGTGTAAAAGGTTTTTAAATTCAATTACCTGGAGTAAAGTCTTAGTCTTGGCCTTAAAAATATTATAACTTGATATGCGAAATTGCGAAGATGTTCCACGAAAAGATACCAGAGTGTTTTACTGCCTCTTTCTTTTTTCGAATGTGTCAATTGTAGACTAATTCAGTACAGTATTACTCATTAAAATTATTTAAATAAGCCCTTAACATCATCTCACCTAATGACGAGTGACGAATGATGCCAAAGATGGAAGCGGGCTTACCAAGATTCCTCAACACAATGGGGAACTGACTACCTTATCTTCAAGGCGGAACATATAAATTTTGTTAACATTGACGCTTGGCGACAAGACTTAGATAAGATGGTGGTAGCGAGCCAGGCAGACTTATAAAATGCCCTTCCACCACCAAACCGAGTCATACAAAGTTAGACTCCACCGGGAATCGAACCCGCGACCTCCTGATGTGAAGCTAATGAACTTAAGCATTACGCCACGGAGGCGGTTAAGATCTAAGTTCTAAATAGATACATTTCTCAACCTATCGCTTTACTGAATAATATTTTTTGTATGCTTGTGGGATTATTTATTTCCTTGCGTCTTCCAGATGACATGATTGATTTTATTATAAAGAAATTACTTTATTGATTTGCTGAAAGGTGAAACGATTGACTGTTTTTTTTTTAACCAATAGGGCTGCTCGAGGGTATTTTGGCAGCACCGAATAAGTGCACTTTATGTCATGATGATAAAAAGAGCATGTCTAACCCTAATCTTAAAAAATCTAATTTAAAACCTAACTTAATTAACCTAAACTAATATAAATATAATTGAAAACTTTAAACACGTTAAAAAACCGACTTCCATCGCAACAAATTAGTACATTTTTTGCATTATTATTTTTGGTTTTTGTTAATTTTCTACTAAAGTACTACACCAATTATGATAAAATTAATATGTGACCACACGGGAAGCACTAGCTTTCAAATAAAAAAAGAATCATAAAAATCGGTTCACCCAGTCAAAAGTTCTGAGGTAACAAACATAAAAAAAACATACAGACGAATTGAGAACCTCCTCCTTTTTGGAAGTCGCTTGAAAAAAAAGAGCACTTTAAGTTTTGAATGATCATAGTTTAAGATAACAACAACGTATTAGTACGTGGTAACGACTATAGCGTCGGTGGCTCAACCGGTAACGACTCGGTCCATCTAACCAGAGGTACCGGGTTCAAATCTGGACGGCCAATGTACCAATGAGTTTTTCAAAAACTTACGTACATACTTACCGATTGCTATATCGGTGAAGGAAAACATCGTGAGGAAACCTGCACACGCCTGCGAAGAAACTCGAAGGTTGTGTGTGAAGTCGACCAACCCGCACTGGGCCCGCGTGGTCGACTAAGGCCTAATCGCCCTGATTCAGGGTAGGCTCGAGCCCCTCGGTGGGGACGTATATGAGCTGTAATGATGATGATTAGTACTTGTAGCAGAGACAAGGAAAATTATCTTTGCTTTATGGTAGATTTTTTATTAAAGGAGTTTTTGACACATTAATTAATATAATAATTGTCATTAAAATTGAAGAAAAAAGGAAAAGTTGGCGTCAATGTAGTACAATTATTTCGTTTTACCTGATTTTCATAAATAAGCTGTAAAGGTTTCTTTTGTTTTGCTTGTCGGTTCTTTTTATGAGTATAGAAAGTTAAATGCTTTTATTTTGTTAACACTATATTTTATTATTCTTGTTGTATCATAACCATAAGATATTATATCCCTTTTTGCTTGTAAGGTTAAAAGAAAAAAATGTTAGATTTTTTTATTTTATTTTTTTATGCACAATTGGTAAACCCCTGACAAAATCTCACCTGATGGTAAGTGACGATGTTGCCGAAGATGGAAGCGGGCTTACCAAGATTCCCCAACGCAATGGGGAACTGGCTATCTTATCTTCATGCCGGAACACACCAATGATATCAACATTGATATTTGGCGGCAAGACTTAGATAAGATGGTGGTAGCTAGCCAGGCGGGCTTAGAAAATGCCCTACCACCAACCAAACCGAGTCTTACAAGTGACCCCGCCGGGAATCGAACCCGCGACCTCCTGTGTAAAGCCAGTGAACTTTGCCTCTGAGCTACGGTCTGTGTAGATAGCTTTACACAGACTAAAAACCCGTAATAAAAGCTTCTGAATTTATACGTTTTTGCCAGATTAAATATAGAATAAAACTAAGGTATGCCTTTGTATTAACTTTTTTTTTAAAGTTTTGCACTTATTCGGTTTTGCCAGAATACCCTCGTGCTATGGAATACACAATAGCCATATCATCATATCAGCTCAGATACGTCCCCACCGAGGGGCTCGAGCCTATCCTTAATTAGGGCGATCGGGCCTTAGTCAACCACGCGGGTCCAGTGCGGGTTGGTCGACTTCACACACAACCTTTGTGATTCTTCGCAGGCGTGTGCAGGTTTCCTCACGATGTTTTCCTTCACCGTAAAAATGTCGGATAAAAGTACATATGAAATCGAAATTCGACAACACATTGTTACGTGGCAGGATTCGAACCACAATCTCTCGGACAGGAGGTAGCGGCCCTTGCCATTACGCCACCGACGCTCTAAAGCCATAACTAACTGTAAAGCCGATGACAAAAGTCATAGGTATTATAAACTGAAATAATATAATACATATTTTTCAGTCGTAAATAATACATGTTCAAGATAAAGCTTCGCGTTTAACTTTTAAAAAGCGCCATTTGATCAACACTTTTAAGTTCTGACAACCAGCATCTAGCAAATAATTATGAATACTGTATATTATAAAACTACCCTCACAATTGCGGGGATTGTAGATCGGATAGACCGTTCTTGGAGAGCGCTCACACACAAGCGAGAAAGAGATAACAATAACCAATCGATAATTTGCTCAGAAGCTAAATAGCAACTGCTGCATTGGCCTCATTATTCAGGTGTTCCTTCAATGCAGCTAAAACAATGAATGAAACTTTCAAAACGATCGATATGAGCACTTTAGACAGTGGTTTTTTAGGTCCTAACTGTTTATATTTTTAGTATTGTTAAACGATTAGCGTCTAAGCTAAGCCAAGAAAGTTGAAAATATATTAAAAGTTATATAGCAATAAAATTTTGTAGTTATGTGTATAAAACCAACTTAACCAGTTCGATTTCCAAAAGTTTTCCGAATATATTACAGGAAGTATTCAAAATTCAACCGCCTCCGTAGCTCAGAGGCAAAGTTCACTGGCTTTACACAGGAGGTCGCGGGTTCGATTCCCGGAGGGGTCAATTGTAAGACTCGGTTTGGTTGGTGGTAGGGCATTTTCTAAGCCCGTCTGGCTAGCTACCACCATCTTATCTAAGTCTTGCCGCCAAATATCAATGTTAACAACATTGATGTGTTCCGGCTTGAAGATAAGATAGCCAGTTCCCCATTGCCTTGGGAAATATTGGTAAGCCCGCTTCCATCTTCGGCAACATCGTCACTTACCACCAGGTGAGATGTTGTCAAGGGTTTACCAATTGTGAATAAAAAAAAAGCTATAGTGTCCCTGAAGATACGTAACAAAGCTATTAAATTTATTGGTATCCGTATGCCTCATTACAGCGAAATCCTAACGAGATGGCTCTTTAAGTTCCATTAAGTAAAAACCCTGTAATCTTGAAGAAGATTAAAGAAAAATCCCTTTTGCATAAGCTACGCGGGTCGGAAAATTACATCGTGCGGATTTAGGTATACATTTCTTATTCATCAAGACTTTTATAAAAGAGCTTAATGGAATAAATTATAAGAAATACTCAGCATTTTGTTTCACGAAATTCATTTTATTGAAGCATTAAATGAACTCTGATATATTTAAAGAAACATTTTAATGCCAGGTCATGTTAATTATTGTAACTTCCAATGTTTAAATGTTGGTAATACAAATGGACTGTTGTTCACAAAAACATTGTGGCCTGACAGGCGGACAGTTGGGTTTGATATGGGTGAAGTATTAACTCCACAATTTTGTAGGCAAAATTTTATACGCTTGTGTTCGAAATGATACAAAAAAATGGCCAAGTGCGTGTCGGTCCACGTGCAATATAGATTCCGTAGTTTCTTTGGAATATTAAAAAAACAACCTTATTTTAGTAGTTGGTATTTAGAACACTTTGTACGGAAAATCTATAACTTTTTACAAATCCAGCTGCATATCTAAGTTACTAAACTAAAAAAGCCTACTTAGCCACAATTTTTAATAGTTTTCAGATTTCCTCAATTATCGGTTTAGCTGGGGGGTAAGGACATGTATACTCGCAGCTAAAAAATCACCGCTTTAAAACGAAATATTTCTTAAATGAATCTTATCGAAAAAATGTTCTTTGCAGACCCTCAATAGTTTTATAATGCCTATTCAATGATATTCCACGCAATGTAGTGCGTAAATAAAAATATCACCCCCACTTTACATGTAAAGGAGGTACCCTCGATATTTTTTTACAGATTTTACTCTTTAAATGTTTATGGGCGTCATTCTTCTACCCATACCAAATTTCAGCTTTACAGCTGTAATGGTCTTTGAGTAAAACAGCTGTGACATACCAACGGGCAGATGGACAGACATGGCGAAACTACAAGAGTTCCTAGTTTCCTTTTTTTCGAAGATTTTCCTTATAAGGTTTAACTAGTGATGACTTTAAGTGGCAGGAATTACCTTGTAAGGGAGTTAGGATCTGTAAGAGGCAGCAGAGTGAGGCTCCACGGTGACTGGTGTGGGCGTGTGTTGGCAGGCAGGCGGGCGGCGCGCGCGCAGCCCGTCCCGCCGTCGCTGAGCGAGGACTCGGTCGCCGAGACGGCGCTCTCCAAGAGAAACTCCGACGGTAAGCGGCCAGTGTCTAACTGTCTGCCTAGTCGTGTCTCTGTTCTAGCATAACTGTTCATTTGTCTACTTCCTCTGTCACTCCTAGAAGCTTATAATGTAGGTACGTATAGTCGTACGCAGATATATGTGTATGTGATATATATTTAAAGTATTGTAGTAACTCTTCCATCATAGGAGTAACTGCTAATCACCTCTCTCCTAAAGTTGTACACTTGATAGTGGAATGAATTTTCATAACAGTGAAATAACACTCTTGCGTTTCCTAAAGATCATACATAACGTTGACACTTGCTTTCAAATCTACAGTATAACATTATAGATAACTAACTATGATTGCACTTAGTAAGTAGTGTAGCAAAATATGGGTTTAAAATAAGAAAAGAACCTAGAGGAAAAGATCTGCTACATAATACGTAGAATTTGGAATGGGAGGGATGCCAAAAATCTTCTCTTAAGAAAAAGAAATAAGGATGTAGTGCGGTTAAACTAAATAGGACAAACTATAAAAAAACATTAGTGAAAGGTACTTGAAAAGTCAGAGAGAATAAAAAGAGTTTTTACCCAATTTGAATTTTGCCCAAAATTGACCCTAATGGGCTAACGTGTAATAATACCATAAATAAATTTAAAATATTATTTCAGTAGCTACCACGTACGTATGATGGCTGCCGTTGAGGTTTACCAATTTAAAAAAAATATAGATTAACAAAAATTTCACCACTTGAAAATTTAAAAATTTCATAAAGTCCAAATAAAGAACCCGGGTATGGTACTGGGAAGGAAATTAAAAAATGACCACTTCCCTTAGCGGATGTGCTGGATAGCTCTGCGAGGGTATCAAGCAGTAATCATCACACACATCAGGCACGGATGTAGTTGGTAGTTGGTCGCCTCCTAGGGTAATAGCTCGGCTGTGCCACACAGGTCTTGTGACGCTGAGAAGTAGGGAATTATACAGCGGAAAATTGGAACCCTATAAAAACATAACTTACACTACTACGCAGCATAACCGAAGACTACAAAAGAAGATGGAAAAATATACCTGTACATATGTGGCGAGGGTTCAGGAAAAAAATATATATGTTCAGAGAAAAATATATAGAAACAAACATATTCAAGCAGGAACACGAAATGAAATTTAGAAGATCACAAAATTTTGAGGCGATAACAAATTTTTCACGTCTTGTCAAAAAATCAACAACTTAGGTTCTGTCAGTTGAAATAAAAAAATCCCAAACAGTTCGAAAAGTGAAACTCAACCACAAGGAGATTCAATGCATGGTTTTTGGAGCAAAAAGTTTTGCTACAGTAAATAATTTACACATTATTATGGGTCTACTAATAAATATAAGAGCGTCGGTGGCGTAAGGGCTAGGGCCGCCGCCTCCTGTCCGGGGGGTCGTGGTTCTAATCCTGCCACGTACCAATGTGATTTCGAATTTCGATTTCATATGTACGTTTATCCGACGCTCTTACGGTGAAGGAAAACATTGTGAGGAAACCTGCACACGCCTGCGAAGAAACTCGCAGGTTGTGTGTGAAGTCGACCAACCCGCACTGGGACCGCGTGGTCGACTAAGGCCCGATCGCCATAATTCAGGGTAGGCTCAAGCCCCTCGGTGGGGAAATATATGAGCTGAAATGATGAATAAATATAAATATCATGAAATATTACATTAATTGATGTGCTAGAAATCTTGTTTAGTCTGTACTGTTGTAGGAACTAAATGTTAAATACATAATAAAACAAGTATACCTATGTAATACGTACACGTCAAGTGTACAGTGTACAGCTAGCACATAATCTAATACTATACCGGGTGTTAGGGTGAACACCGATATCCTTGAAACTGGTGATTTAGTATCCTGTATAGAGTCAAAACCAAAAAAAAAGACGTGTGACACTCGGGGACTGCCGCGGTAAAGCTATTGCACATAGCATTTCTTATCAACTTATGCAATTATAATTATTTATTTATTTTTTATTTATGCAGTATTTACCAGTACCATATAGTCCTTGGGGCGCGGGATGTTTATGTAATAAATTAACACTAAGAAAGTTCATTATCATCATCATCAATCGCCATCATCAATCGCTATCATCAATCGTCATCATCAATCGCCATCATCAATCGCCATCATCAATCGCCATCATCAATCGCCATCATCAACCGCCATCATCAATCGCCATCGCCATCGCCATCATCAATCGCCATCGCCATCGCCATCATCAATCGCCATCGCCATCGTCATCGTCATCATCATCATCATCATGATGGATAGATAGATGGCACTGTAAGTTTTTTAGAAATCAATTTTTTTTGGGGTGTCAGGTTTTATTTTTGTTACGAAATTTCTTGATTCGGTAAAATTAAAAAAAAATTGTAATAATATTCCCAAGACCTAAATATCCTAGCTAGTAGAATTAACTCAGGAACTCGCGAGATCCGGGGGTGGGCTGCGCGACGCCCGCGCCGCCAACGAACGAATGAACGAGGGTGGTGAGCCAGTCCACGACCAGTTACGAAAGTGACTGCACGCTTCCCGTCGCCTTTCATTCGCGAAAATCACGCCCCACCCAAGCGCCCGCGCCGCCATTGTGTTTTGTGTTTATTTGTTTTATTCGCGGCGTACACAAATGAGCAGTGGAAATAAATGGTACAGCTATATAAGGTGTAACAAAATTAGCTGAAACTATTTTAACTGGTGCTTCTACCCATGAAAGTGAACAACTTTCCCCATGACACCCATAGTCAAATCGCAAAAAAAAATTGCCTCTCTCATACTAACTCGATCAGCTGACCAGCCCCAACTTAGTATGGGAAGTTCAAAAATTTTTTGAGATTTGACTATGGGTTTTATAAGGAAAGTTGTTCAGTTTCAGTTTTACCTCGTAGTGTGTTGATGAATTTTTGTGCGGTTGAGAACTAAGACTGCTTTAAAAAACTACAAAGAGTGTCTGTATTTTTTTAAAACATTACCTATAATATTTTCTAAAGATAAGTTAGGTGTGCAGGTTTCCTCACGATGTTTTTCCTTCACCGTAACAGCGTCGGATAAACGTGCATATGAAATCTAAATTCGAAACCACATTGGTACGTGGCAGGATTCGTACCACGTACTTGCAGGTTGTGTGTGAAGTCCACCAACCCGCACTGGGACCGCGTGGTTGACTAAGGCCCGATCGCCCTAATTCAGGGTAGGCTCGAGCTCCTGGGTGGGGACGTATATGAGCTGACATGATGATGATG
The DNA here is from genome assembly GCA_947284805.1 of Coleophora flavipennella. Taxonomy (NCBI): domain Eukaryota; kingdom Metazoa; phylum Arthropoda; class Insecta; order Lepidoptera; family Coleophoridae; genus Coleophora; species Coleophora flavipennella. Next base: position 3,395,860 of record OX369292.1, read on the forward strand.
ATGATAAGTTAAGTAGCCACAGTATTTGTGATAACGGTGTTTATCCTAGCACCCTGTATAACCTAATATGTACACGTCAAGCGGACAGCTAGCACATTATCTAATATTAAATAAGTATTATAAATAAGTATTATAAATAAGTATAAGAAGTTGAGAAGTTCTATGGACAATTGTACAAGACCACACGTTTGCTGTCAGCGATCTGGCTAAAGACCCAAGAGCCAGACTAACCCGACACTATACCGAAGATATCCAGGACGTCAGCATGTACGAGATTAGAATGGCTCTCAAACAGCTCAAGAACAAGAAGGCACCGGGTGATGATGGAATTACGGCTGAACTTCTGAAAGCAGGTGGATCACCGGTACTCGGTACTAAAAGCTCTTCAGAAGTTATTTAATTCCGTTATACTCGAGGGACAAACGCCTAAGGCATGGCACATAAGTGTGTTCGTGCTTTTCTTCAAAAAGGGTGACATCACCCTGCTGAAGAACTACAGACCCATCTCACTTCTGAGCCATGTCTACAAGCTGTTTTCGAGAGTCATTACGAATCGTCTCGCACGCAGGTTTGACGACTTCCAGCCTCCCGAACAAGCCGGTTTCCGTAAAGGCTTTAGTACCATAGACCACAATACATACGCTGCGGCAGATTATACAAAAGACCGAAGAGTACAATCAGCCACTATGCTTGGCGTTTGTGGACTATGAGAAGGCCTTTGATTATGTCGAAACCTGGGCTGTGCTACAGTCTCTCCAGCGGTGCCAAATTGACCATCGATACATCGAGGTGTTGAAGTGTCTATATGAAAATGCCACCATATCGGTTCGCCTCCAGGACCAGAACTCGAAACCTATCCAGTTGCAGCGAGGGGTGAGACAGGGAGACGTTATATGCCCTGGAAGATGTTTTTAAGCTTCTGGACTGGGGTGGACTCGGCATCAATATCAACGGCGAGTACATATCCCACCTCCGATTCGCTGACAATATCGTGGTCATGGCTGAGACTATGGAAGACTTAAGCACGATGCTCGATGGCCTCAGTAAAGTCTCTCAACAAGTGGGTCTTAAAATGAACATGGACAAGACGAAAATAATGTTAATGTCCGTGTCGCACCCATCCCTCTAAAGGTTGGAGACTCTACACTGGAAGTTGTTGACGAATATGTTTACCTGGGACAAATAGTTCAGCTAGGCAGGTCCAACTTCAAGAAAGAGATCAATCGACGAATCCAATTCGGCTGGGCAGCGTTCGGGAAGCTTCGCAATATCTTCACGTCCCAAATACCGCAGTGTCTCAAGACTCAGGTCTTTGACCAGTGTGTGTTGCTATTGATGACTTACGGAACCGAGACATGATCGCTTACTATAGGCCTCATAAGAAGGCTCAAGGTCACCCAAAGGGCAATGGAGCGTGCTATGCTCCGAGTTTCTCTGCGTGATCGAATCAGAAACGAGGAGATCCGCAGGAGAACTAAAGTAACCGACATAGCTCACAGAATCGCTAAACTGAAGTGGCAGTGGGCAGGGCACATAGCTCGTAGAACAGATGGCCGATGGGGCAGTAAAGTTCTCGAGTGGCAACCGCGCACCGGAAAACGTAGCGTAGGCAGGCCTCCCACGCGTTGGACCGACGACAGGGAGGCCTTTGTCCAGCAGTGGACGATTTCCGGCTGATATGATTATGATGAAATAAGTATACCTACCTAATATGTACACGTCAAGCGGACAGCTAGCACATAATCTAATATTAAATAAGTATACCTACCTCATATGTACACGTCAAGTGGACAGCTAGCACATAATCTAATATTAAATAAGTATTCCTACCTAATATGTACACGTCAAGCGGACAGCTAGCACATAATCTAATATTAAATAAGTATACCTACCTCATATGTACACGTCAAGTGGACAGCTAGCACATAATCTAATATTAAATAAGTATTCCTACCTAATATGTACACGTCAAGCGGACAGCTAGCACATAATCTAATATTAAATAAGTATACCTACCTCATATGTACACGTCAAGTGGACAGCTAGCACATAATCTAATATTAAATAAGTATACCTAACTAATATGTACACGTCAAGTGGACAGCTAGCACATAATCTAATATTAAATAAGTATACCTACCGAATATGTACACGTCAAGCGGACAGCTAGCACATTATCTAATATTAAATAAGTATACCTACCTAATATGTACACGTCAAGTGGACAGCTAGCACATAATCTAATATTAAATAAGTATACCTACCTAATATGTACACGTCAAGTGGACAGCTAGCACATATCTAATCATCATATCAGCTCATATGCGTCCCCACCAAGGGGCTCGAGCCTACCCTGAATTATGGCGATCGGGCCTTAGTCGACCACGCGGGCCCAGTACGGATTGGTCGACTTCAAACACAACCTTCGAGTTTCTTCGCAGGTGTGTGCAGGTTTCCTCACGATGTTTTCCTTCACCGTTAAAGCAATCAGTGAGTATATGTACGTAAGTTTCGAAAAACGGGCGAAGCCGCGGGCAAAAGCTAGTATGAAATAAGTATACCTACACATTACGTACACGTCAAGTGGACAGCTAGCAGATAATCTAATGATGGCCGCCACAACGGGCACCGCCGACGCCCGAGACTCGCCCAGACAGCTCGCCGCACCGTGATCTCATTATATTAGTCTGTCTATCGAGATCAAAGCAGCAGAGACATCCGCCTCCGTAGCCCAGAGGCAAAAGTTCACTGGCTTTACACAGGAGTTCGCGGGTTCGATTCCCGGCGGGGTCATTTGTAAGACTCGGTTTGGTTGGTGATATGGCATTTTCTAAGCCCGCCTGGCTAGCTACCACCATCTTATCTAAGTCTTGCCGCCAAATATCAATGTTGATATCATTGGTGTGTTCCGGCATGAAGATAAGATAGCCAGTTCCCCATTGCGTTGGGGAATCTTCGGCAACATCGTCAATTACCACCAGGTGAGATGTTGTCAAGGGTTTACCAATTGTGAATAAAAAAATTATTAAAAAAAATAAAGAAATCCTAAAGATCTTTGCTTTCTGGCGAAAAGATAAAGAAACAATTATCACGTTAGTCAAACTGACTGACGTAAAATGATTGAATTATTCAACTATTATAAAAGCTCGTATTTAACTTGCAATGTTTGTGTGTATGTATGTATGTTTGTTTAGATTTTAGAGCGACTTCTAGGGGTCCGATTGAGCTGAAATTTCGTAAGAATACGCCCGGTCACAATAGATCCTTTTGTTATTTACAAGTTGGTCTGATAATGAACTTTGGAGGTGGAATCAAGGTCCCAGAATTGTCTTTTATTTTCAATACAATCGGATGAAACCTCAGATTAAAAATAATCTAGATTGTATCATACAACAATCATAACAAAAAGTGGAGGTAACGCTTGTTCTATTACATACCTACGTATGCATCTTAAATCTACCTTTTTATTTTTGATCTGAGTATGAAACACAGTCTTTTTTGAATTTGGAACGGTGCATTTGGCTTTTTTAACATAAAAACTCTTTACAAAAAGCTGTTAGGTTTTACGAAAATTTTACTGCCTAATTCCGGACAGTCCCTGGTGTTATTAAAAAGTCACTGATTTCGTGTTTCTGCGACATAAACGGTTTCTTTTATGACGCACGTGACAGTCCTGAATATGGCATCAAACTGAATTACGCAGTTTTATTGCGCAGTAAAACACTATTTTACTAACCAAAAACATGAGAGACGGGATTTACTTTACGCCGCTGTGAGAAGCGGGCGCGCGCAGCACCAAAATTGTTTTTATTCTATTATTATTTTATTATATTATAAACAAGGTGATTTTTAACACGACTGTCCACAAAATAGGAGTATATTTACTAAACAACTCGTTTTTAAAAGTTTTTATTTTCATTGCAATGTATGTATGTTTGTTCGGGTGGAATCTTGCAAGTTAAATTTGATCCACTTCCCGGTTTCCGATTGAGCTGAAATTTTGCATGCACATGTACATCGCGTGACAATATGCAATATTAAAAGCTTGTACCTAAAAGTTTTTAGGGTTTTCGAAAATTGTTATTATTGTAGTGTGCGTGCGTGCCTACTGATGCGCACACATACAAACCGCGCGATGTACATGAAGATATATCTTTCTACTACTATCTTCCTTACTTACTATCTTTCTTTATACTATGTTATTGTTTTCGGGTCTAATGTATGTATGTATCTACGTTTATTTATTCCACGATATCTTCTCAACGGCTTGATAAAATTTAGAGTGCTAGGTATCGTTTGATTCGTCTTAATTCCGTGAGTGACATACATTTTACCCGATTTCCCAAAAAAAAAGGGTGATGTTTTTATTCAAGTCGTGTTTTTATAAAAATTTTAATAAGTTATTAATGACAAATAACATAACGTACTCGTCACTAGATCGATATAATTACTCGTTATTCGGATTTTCTACAGCTTTTTAAATAACATTTTTATTTTATTCTCAAGGAACTGTTAAATTTGCGTAGGGAGTAAATTTTTTGACTTTTATTCTAAAGTGGTAGAACAAAAGTAGACGCATTTCACCCGAACTATAACGCAGATAATACTATGTTCTTATACGCATTAATTCGCCCTAATTCAAGGTAGGCTCGAGCCCCTCGGTGGGGACGTATATTAGCTGTAAGATGATGAGACGCATTGGAATCTGGAGATAAATGATTATTCGTTTACACCTTTTTAGGATTCCGTAAATCAGATGAAAAAGGGACCCTTATAAATTTGTTATGTAGGTATACAAAATTTGAGTATCACGACAGTAGAGGCCAAATAAATTAATTCAGACTTGAGGGGTTGATTTTGGGAGGCAAAGTAGAAAGTAAAAAAACCGGCTAAGTGCGAGTCAGAACCGCACACATAGGGTTTCGTACCGTCATACTAGATAACGCTAGTTTCATGTTTCAAAAACCATCATACTAGATGGCGCTAGTTTCTTCATGTTTAAAAAAACACTTTTTTTATTCAACTTTTTCTAATTTTAAAAATAAAAATAAAAAACACATTTTTTGTATGGAGGCTTTCACTTTTACTAATTTTCAGTATTTGTTGTTATAGCGGCAACAGAAATACATAATCTGTGAAAGTTTCAACTGACTAGCTATCACGGTTCATGAAATTACAGCCTGGTGATAGACGAACGAACAGTGGAGGCTTAGCAATAGGGTCCCGTTATTACCCTTTGGTTACGGAACCCTAAAAAAAGACTTTTCAAATGTATGGTACATATATGAAAAGAATGAAAGGGCAGGGACAAATGTATGTTTTTTTATAATTAAAACATGTTTCGTATATATGATGTTGAAAAAAATGTGCGAAAATTTTGCATTCCCTACAGAAAACAGATACGGAACCCTATCCACGTACAACCCTATCCACGCACAACCCTATCCACGTACAACCCTATCCGACTTGCACTTGGTCAGTTTTTTTAATTTAAAATTGGAAAGCCTAATAAAGATTAATTGGCATTACCTCACCCGATGGTAATTTAGTGACAATAATAATTGTAAGCACTATGTTACGAATCACAATCTTTCGACAGTTCACAATCTCGCGAGATAGATCCCGTTAGATTATAATCTAACGGTTTTTACAATGTTACGGTGACATATGTTACATATTAGAGTCAAACCCAGCATCGATTCTAAGCGATCTTGTGATAACTTTTCTTACCCGAGTCATGCGGAAATTGAACATCCGTGGATAGTCTCAACCACTGATAACATAAATAAGGTTGGATTGGCAATGGTCACACTTTTGTTTGAAAACCACCGTCGCCGCCTGTCTCCCACCCATCAACTCCACTACACAAGCAATAATAATACATATACACGAATTGCGCGCACTAATAAACAAAACACACTTAGAACACAGGGCTGAAATTGTGTCTCACACCATTTCGAGAGTCTGTACGTTACACACAACCACACGCAAATAAAAAAGTATGAACGCGTGCTTCGGTTAAGTATGATTGTCTAATCATACTTGTGGCGCCTGCCAAGCGCACATTTCCAATCCAACCTTACTTATCTGATCCGTGGTCTCAGCCATTCCCGATGAAACATCCAACTAATAACGTTCGTTGCCTGCCTATAACTGACAATACATCGCATTTTTTTTGTATACATTTTATGTACATTTTTTTTTATGTTTACGATGGAAATTAAAAAAAATAGAAACTGTAAATCTAATCTCGTTTTGAGGGTGCCGTACTCAAAGGGTAAAAACGGAACTCTTATAACTTCGTCATGTCCGTCCGTCCGTCTGTTCGTGCGTCTGTCCGTCTGTACGTTACAGTAAATTTTCTCTACTACTGGTGGATCTACCTACAGTAATGAATTTTAGTACACAGATGTAAAATTATGACCCAAAATGAAAAAATTATATATCTAATACTTTTGAACGAGTATTTTTATATAATCAGAATCTCGAAAACGGCTCCAAAGATTTGCTTGAAAATTAGTATATGGGGATTTTGGAGGGGGGGCTTAAAATCGATTTAGATAGGTCTCAACAAAGAGAAAAGCTTGGTCTCCCAGGTACTGAAGTCATTATATCCAAAAAATTGGATAGTATGGTCACACCCTGGACACTTCATACAACGGGCTAGAAATGACATTTCAAAAAACAATGACCTGAACAAACAAAATGGCGGCGAAATCCTATACGTTCGACAACCAAACTGTAACCAATCTGTATAAATCTGGGTGACGAGTAGGTGAGGTTGCAATCTACAGAGCGGCAGGGAGTGTCCATCTATACTGTATGTTAGTACTAATATATATACTTTGCTACGGTGGAGGATGATATACAGGGTGTAACAAAATTGGTGTAGGTCCCGTTAACTAGGGGTTCTACTCATCATACTAAACATCTTTCCCCGAGAAACCCACAGTCAATTCTAAAAAAATAATATTTTGACCCTTCATAATGCACAAAAAAGGTCCATCAGCTGATCGATTTGTATGAAAAGTTATATTTTTTGCGATTTCACCAAAGTCATAGAAAAAAAGTTGTTCAGTATGATAAGTAGAAGCCCCAATTAACGGGACCTACACCAATTTTGTTTTTAACGTACAACGTGTATTTTTGTCAGGTGTGCCGTTCCCATAATAATACAGCTCGACAAATTCGTTAGGAAAGTGTCCCTGGTGTCTTGGTAAGCCCGCTTCCATCTTCGGCATCATCGTCACTTACCATCAGGTGAGATGATGCCAAGGGCTTATCAATTGTGGATAAAAAAAACCGGCCAAGTGCGAGTCAGAACCGCACACATCAGCATACTAGATGGCGCTAGTATCTTCACGTTTAAAAAATTCCGTACCATCATACTAGATGACGCTAGTTTCTTCACGTTTAAAAAAAACACGTTTTTTTTATGGAGACCCCCTTATTTTTTTTACTTTTTTTAATTTTTCGTTTTTGGTTGTTCTAGCGGCATGCGGCAACAGAAATACATCATCTGTGAAAGTTTCAACTGTATAGCTATCACGGTTCATGAAATACAGCCTGGTGACAGACTGACAGACGGACGGACGGACAGCGGAGTCTTAGTAATAGAGTCCCGTTTTTACCCTTTGGATAAGTAACCCTAAAAAATTAACAATTGGAGCGTGAAAACGATTTAGGATATCCTGATAAACAGTTTTTTTCAACTCCGTAATTTTGAGTTCTGTTGCCTTACCGACACACAGAAACACACACACACATCACACGTTATTCATAGTTCTTTTATTATTTGTTTCGTTTCTCCTTCTTCTCTTTCTCTTTTATGTAAATTTTTGATGAACATTGTTATGTTATATGTACTTCTGTTTGATCTGTTTGTTTGTTTATTTGTACTTAGTGGTATGGAAGAACTGGGCATCCTGTCACAAGTATCTTTTTTACTTAAAAGGATGTCCAAACACAAAATATCATGTACAAACTACCGTTACAAAATAAACAATTTTTGATATTTTTGATTTTTTGATATCAGCTAGACCGCTATTTTAGGAAAAATGAAATGTATGGTAGTAGAGCATAAAATCAATTTAAAAGTTAAAACATCATGACCAAGTAGACTTTCTTACTTATTTTAGGAGTAATAGTCGACCAACTTGAGTTTACAGTTGGATTTGTAAAAAGTTCATAGATTTTACATACAAAATGTTCTACACCAACTACAAAAATCACTTTGTTTTCAACCGACTTCAAAAAAAGGAGGAGGTTTCTCAATTCGACGGTATATATTTTTTTTATTTTTTTATGTGTGTTCGCGGATAACTTCGTCGTTTATGAACCGATTTTGATGATTCTTTTTTTGTTGGAAAGGATATATCCCAAGGGTGGCACCATGATGAGGAAACCAGGATCTGATAAAATATCGCAACAACTCTTTCCGTCACAAACTTGTATGGAAAGCGATAATGTCATTATTTTGGTTAATATGTAATATAAATACAAGCCTAATAAATAACCCAAATCTAAAAATCTGTTAAAAAAACATACTAACATTATTTTATTTTACAATTTATTGATTTCTTTTAATCGTTCCGTACCAGGTAATGGGATATAAATACCAGGTATGGGGGATTAACTAACAAACAATTAAAAAAATAAAAAGTGAAAAATCAAAGGAGGTCCCCCCATACAAGAAGTTTTTTTGATTTGTTTTTGCTCTATCGTAAAACGGTAGTACATAGAAGCGTGAAACTTGGTGAGATAATACTTCTAATTCTAAAATAAAACAAAAAAATACAATAAAAACTCGCCAAGAGTGAGTCGTACTCGTGCCGAGGTGTCCGAGCTGAATAAAAAAAATTGGTTGTCTGTACAGTCGGGTTACGGACGATAGTCTAACGTGACAACGTCATAACGTAAAGGGACAATGAGCGTAACGTGACAATGAGTCATCCTTTTTCGTGCTTGCAGGCGACGTCCATCGATTTATTTTTTTTTTTATTTTTTTTTGTTTATCAATTGTAATAATTTAATAATAATTATAATTTTTAATATTTTTTGTCCATCGATTTATTTGTTTTTTTTTTATTTTATTTTTGTGTATCAATTGTAATTAATGTAGCTTTGAATAAATGTTTTATCTATCTATCTATTGGACGTTGTAACGTCAAAAATAGCTATTTATGCAACTGTTGCATAATGAGGGGTATTTAACACGAGTGTGGTTTATGAAACGAGCGCAGCGAGTTTCATAAAAGTATACACGAGTGTTAAATACTAATTATGTACAGTTGCATACAATAGTTTATCTACACTCATACAACAAATTTAAATTAAAGACAAAATAAAGTAATCATTGTTTATTGTAATAATTATTGACATTTTGTATGGTACAATTATTAAAGGTTATTTTAGTTGCTGTTTCAAGAATATCCGGGGGTGTCAAATTTTCGTCTATATCACTATCAGTTTCAGACATTTTACTGGGTTTTTAGTAAAAAAACTTGTAATAACGACTTACTTATTACAACGAATAACGAATTACATATTATACAAACTGCATAAGGAAAAATACAAACGTTAATGGCGCGAAAATAAATTTGCAGTAATATCGCACCGCGCATGCGCGCCGCCAAGGTTGCGTTCCGAAACACGCTAGTGTGCTCAAATAGCAAGCATCTGCGTAAAATTTAAAAAAAAAAACTTCATTTTGTTACAACTTTGCGATAACGAAATGAAATTTGTATGGATCCTTAGTCACGGCTCCATCGAAAGGTACCTATATCATTTGCTTAGCGTTTCTGATAAGTAAATGAAGGATTTACGACATGAGTGTAGATAAAAGTATTTTTTCTGTCGCTCGCGTTAATATCTTTAATTTAAATTAATAGTTACTATAGGGAAGTGTGGTGGGACGGAACCCTCCGTGCGCGAGTCTGACTTGCACTTGACGGTTTTATACCCGACTGCGCCGGAAGGAGGGTTATTTTTTCGAGTGTATGTATGTATGTATGTATGTATGTGGGTATGTATCTATGTATGTTTATTTCTTTGGCACGCCCTGTAGCCAAAACAGCTTAATGGATTACGGAGTTCGGGGTATCGTTAGATTTGTCTTGATCCTATGAGTGACATAGAATATATTTTTACCTGACAAGCCAAAAAAGACGCTCCGTAGCCTAAACGGCTTATTGTATATTGATTCCTCTTAATCCCGTGAGTTGGTGGCGTAACGGTTACGGCTGTTACCTCCTGTCTGGGAGATGTGTTTTCGAATTTCGATTTCATATGTACGTTTATCCAACGCTCTTACAGTGAAGCTATAAACATCGTGAGGAAAACAACTCGAAGGTTGTGTGTGAAGTCGACCAACCCGCACTGGGCCCGCGTAGTCGACTAAGGCCCGATCGCCCTTCAGGGTAGGTTCGAGCCCCTCGGTGGAGAGGTATATGAGCTAATAAGAAGAGAATCACGTGAGTGATATAGAATACATTTTTACCCGACTGGCCAAAAAATAGGGGTTAAATTTTTAAGCAGTCTGGTTTTTAATTGATTTCTAAAGTTGTTTATTTTTATTTTATGTGCGCTTTTTTAAATAAAGAAGGTACAGTCAAGGAATTTAATTCCCTACCCATTTCGTTGAAATGTCGTTAGACATTCGCAACGCATTAAGGTCGACAATTCTATTTCAGTAATAGTATTGAAATATCTATCTATCCTTTCATTTTTGGCTTCTCTTTTAGAATTCTGCCAATGTCATGTCAGTCATGGGAGTGACACTTCAGCAGATGGCCGGTTTTGCGGAATTTAGATGTTTACCCAATTTTTTCCTGATGATGTTCTAAAACAAAGACAACACAAATATGTACCATCACCAACACATAATGATAAATTGATAATAATTAGCTATTTATGCAACTGTTGCATAATGAGGGGTATTCAACACGAGTGTGGTTTATGAAACGAGCGCAGCGAGTTTCATAAAAGTATACACGAGTGTTAAATACTAATTATGTACAGTTGCATACAATAGTTTATCTACACTCATACAACAAATTTAAATTAAAGACAAAATAAAGTAATCATTGTTTATAAAAACTTGTAATAACGACTTACTTATTACAACGAATAACGAATTACATATTATACAAACTACATAAGGAAAAATACAAACGTTAATGGCGCGAAAATAAATTTGCAGTAATATCGCACCGCGCATGCGCGCCGCCAAGGTTGCGTTCCGAAACACGCTAGTGTGCTCAAATAGCAAGCATCTGCGTAAAAATTTTAAAAAAAAAATCTTCATTTTGTTACAACTTTGCGATAACGAAATGAAATTTGTATGGATCCTTAGTCACGGCTCCATCGAAAGGTATATCATTTGCTTAGCGTTTCTGATAAGTAAATGAAGGATTTACGACATGAGTGTAGATAAAATAAATTTACTTATTGGACAGTTATAATATATTATTTGTACTCATATAGGTGAGGTATACTTAGATGATAAATAACTTATAATACGTATTATTTATCACTTCACATTACAGATAACCTCTTTGCAAAAAGTTATCATTTGCTTTTTTATGTGTCAGTGTCAATCGAAAATAGCTCTTATGGTGACAGTTTGCTATTCGATGTTGAACCTTAGGTGGGTTAGAAATTAAATTCCTTGACTGTACCTAAACGTGAAAAAGTCCACCATAGAGAAAATATAAAAGTTCTGTGGGTATAACTTATTTAAAAACACCTGCCAAGTACAACTCGTGGTTACAATAACGGTATTCCGCACTAAAACTAAATATTATATTTAATTATTAATTTTATATTTAATATACTTAACAGGCTTACATTTTCTTCTATAATATATATTTTACAAGCTTTTAATTAACTTGCAATGTACGTATGTTTGTTCGGGTGAAATCTTGCAAGTTAAATTTGACCCACTTCCCAGTTTCCGATTAAGCTGAAATTTTGCTTCCATATTTATATCGCGTGACAATGCAATATTAAAAGCTTGTACCTAAAAATTTAAGGTTTTTCGAAAATCTTTTATAATATATATTGATTAGTAAGGAATCTATAAGCATATATATATATATATATATATATATATATATATATATATATATATATATATATACACGTTTATTATGGTTATTACGCACAATTCAATATCGCACAGCAAATAAGCCCGCGTGCAGGATGTCATTTGTAAGCTAAATAGCTCTCACGCGGTGTCATATTATCTCGAGGGGTCTGTTCAGAATCAATGGAGGTCGCGAATGGCGACCCATAGCCCGTAGGCGTGACACAGCCTTTTTTTATTGCCTTTTGTAAGAGGACAACTATTGATTTTTTTAGTCATCATTTATTGTATGCACCCACGTTTTATACAGGGTGTAACAAAATTGGCGTAGCTCCTGTTAACTGGGGTTTCTATTCATCATACTGAAGCACTTTTGTTCTATGACTTTGTTGAAATCACAAAAAAAAATAACACTTCATACGAATCGAGCAGATAGCAACCGAATTTGTATATTTTTGTATGGACGAGGGTCCATTTTTTTTTTGAGAATTGTCTATGGCTTCCTTGGTGAAAGTTATTCAGAATGTGTGAAACCTGAGTTACACCATTTTCTTACACCTGTGTCTTCAAGCCGGAACACATTAATGTAAATTTAAGTATTTCGGTCGATTTTGTGTACATTCTTTTTTTTTTCTTTTTTTTATTTATACAATTGATAAAAAGAATGTTACAAAAAATTATAATACTTATACATCAAAAACCTTAATTTATTTTTTGCTGTTTTCATCAATTTACCATTGCTCTGTAGAAGAAACTAGCACCCCCAACAAGGGGAATCCTAGTGGGGGTGGGGGGGTTAAAAGAACGCATTGTTATGATAACCTACCATTCTAATATTACTAAATGCCCCAACACAACACGTTAACAACAGCCATGAACAATCCGCGCGTAATTGGGCCAACATTTTATGAACGGCTACCCGCCTCACTGTGGGAAATATCAGATGACAAAACATTTATAAATGATGAAGCGCATATGTATATAAATGAAATACTGACATATTTTTTGATGATCACCTCACCATTGACATCCTTACTACTATTATAAATGTGAAAATGTGTTTGTTTGTTACCTTTTCACGCTTCAACGCCTTGACCAATCTTTATGAAATTTGGCATGCATCATGTAGCCTGTGTCACAGGAAATGACATAGGCTACTTTTTATCCCGGGAAAATAGAATAATATGATACAGTTCCTGAGGGAACTACAAAAATACTCGATTGCTGTGATTTTTTGCACAGAGATGGTTGAGTAGGTGGGAAACGACATAATTTACTAATCACCCTTAAAGACAGTCATTAAAACGATGTCCACGCGGGCGAAGCCGCTGGATAAAACTAGTATTTTATAATTTGAAATGTACATTTTATGAATTTGTGTCGTGTGATGAATAAATCTAATCTATTACAAGCTTTCATTTAATTTGCAATGTATGTATGTTTGTTCGCGTGAAATCTTGCAACTCAATTTTGAAGCAGATATCTTCAACCGATTGAGCTGAAATTTTGTATACACGTTCAGTTTGGATGACAATGCATAGTTAATTGTGCGACGTCATTCTAAATCCAATATGGCGGACTCCCAAACATGGTGAACCAGTTATTTTATAATGCACCCCAACGATATGGGTATCAAATTATAGGGTTGGCTGAGAAGAATACGTAATATTTTTTTATTTTTTTTCAAATAAAAGCTTGCACCTAAAAGTTTTTATATTTTTGGAAAATTTAAATTCCCAACAATAAACAATTATTTATTATTTCTCTACAGAACCAAAAATCATTAATCGCTTTACAAAAACAACCGTCCAAGTGCGTGTCGAACAACGCGAAAGGCAAAAAAAGTGTATATTTAAAATCCAAGTTGTTTTTGCTGTTAGTTTCGGGAATTTTGCATAAACATTCTATGTTTATTTTAAGTATTCAACTGTATGTCATAAGTTGGTCGACTATTTCTTGTAAGGTAACTAAAAAGACCTACTTAGGTGTGATAGTTTTTTTTTAATTACTTAGTTCTACCTTACACTACACTACCCTAACCTACACTACCCTACACCACACTACCCTACCCTACCCTAGACTACCCTACCCTACCCTACACTATACTACACTACACTACCCTACCCTACCCTACCCTGAAACCAATTATTTCTTGACTGATATTTTTTTTTATTGATGAATATCATATTTTATTACTTATTATCCTATTCCGGACGAAGACAAATGCAAAAACACAAAAATCATAAAAATTGGTCCATCCGTTCTTGAGTTATAAATGGTGTAACTAACACGACTTTCTTTTATATATATATATAGATAGATATATAGATGTCCTCCTATGTCCAATACTTTTTAGTTTCCCTAAAATAGCGGTGTTGCTGGATGTAACGCCAACGAAAATCACCAGTTAAAAACTTAATATTTCGTAACAAATCGTTCATCAAAAAAGCGTCGGTAGCTAAACCGGTAATGACACGGTCCTCCTAACCAGAGGTAGCGGGTTCAAACCCGGACAGCCAATGTACCAATGAGTTTCTTAGAAACTTAGTACATATACTTACCTATTGCTATAACGGTGAAGGAAAACATTGTGAGGAAACCTGCACATCTGATTCATGAAGGTCGCATTGCACACGTCCGTAGGTGTATTGCAAACAAAATCAAGGCGAAATCCTATACGTTCGACAACCAAACTGTAACCAATCTGTATCAATCTGGGTGACGAGGGGGTGAGGTCGCAATCTAGAGAGCGGCAGGGAGTGTCCATACTGTATGTTAGTACTAATATACAAACTTTGGCATAATCTTTCTTTTATCTGTATACGGGGTGTAACAAAATTGGTGTAGGTTCCGTTGACTGGAGCTTCTACTCGTCAAACTGAAAAACTTTTGTTCTACATTTTTTTTTGCGAATCGACATGGGTTCTTTTTTTTTTGTCCTTGGGGCAACTTGTTCAGAATGATGAGTAGAAGCCCAGGTCAACGGATCTTACACCAATTTTTTTACACCTGTACATAAAATTCATGTGTCACAGTGTTAGTTGCCATACTCCTATGAAATTTCCATGAAATTTTCTATATATTCGGTAGGTCTGAGAAGTCTGTATAGAAATTTTTGCACCGGGATCTGAGCGGGCAAAACGCGGGAAACAGCTAGCATTATTATATTTCTTCTCGTTTAAGTAAATTTAAAAGGTATTTAATGAGAGCAAATGATCTTTTAACTGAACGATACCCTACACGATAAGGAAAAAAAAACATTCCCACTCTACATTCAGGGGAGGTTCGCTTAAAAGTTGCTTATGTAAGTTACTTTTATTCCATAACTTTATCATCAGCTCATATACGTCCCCAACGAGGGGCTCGAACCTACCCTGAATTAGGGCGATCGGGCCTTAGTCGACCACACGGGCCCAGTGCGGGTTGGTCGACTTCACACACAATCTTCGAATTTCTTCTTAGGCGTGTACAGGTTTCCTCACTATGTTTTCCTTCACCGTAAGAGCTGAAACTTTTAGGCATCATAAATACTCGTTTTTATTACCATGCCAAATTTAAACTTTATTGTTGTAATAATCGAGTAAAATGGCTGTCACATACCGACCGACAGAGACGAACGGCGAAACTGTAAATAAGGGTTCCCTAGTTTGACTACGGAACCCTAAAAATCTAAAAAAATCAATATGAAGTCATCATCAGCGAATCGCTTAAGTGATTTGCACATTTAAGTACCCTTTATATCGAGTTGTCAAACGAAAACTGCCGGTTCTCTTAAGGCCCTAATAAGGGTTAAATCACAATATTCAATTCAAATTATTGAAAGACTGCGGAAACTATCACTATGAAAAAAAAAATATATACTTAAAGTAATAAAAAATCGATTTAATTGAATTCAATTTTAAATAAAAATATTACCACTTTTGATGTAAAAAAATATCCTGTAGACCCTGTTTTTTGCATTAATTGCAAGATTTCTCGTATACAATTTTTTATGTTGAATGAAACCAACACACAAAAATCGGTGACTTTAACACCGTTCATTTTAATTGAACACATTTTTTTAAAACTTACATGAAAATGAAGAAAAGCAACAAAAACATGTAAAAATCGGGAATTGGGCGTTCGGTTTCAACGTAACAGCCGCGTTGAAGCCCGCATTGATTTGAACATAAAATGATAGACTTACGTTCGATATTGTTTTATCACGGATAGACCTATTTGGATTGAATCGTCTTAAAGCCTTAATCTTATTCTGCGTTCGCTGTAGCAGAAAATACTCGACGCGACGCTACGCTCCAGCGTCGTAGCCGTAGCGCGTAGCAATTTGATGCTACGAAACAACACTTGTGTAAAAGGACTCCAAAAAGCTTTCGTACTTAATTGAAGCTCTGTTACCATGACTACCGTGACAGTTAATACATTCGTCTCGTAATAATGCGTCACCGTTAAGGGTCCCCAGGTGGATCGAGTTTCCACACAAACGTAGATCCGCTTTAATACAAAAAAAACTACATGCCGGAATGAATCCAAACTTTGCGAATATATTGAGTCGACATGTATCGATGTTTGTAATTGGTTTTCGATAGTATAAAACTGAAATGTAAAAAAAAAGTTTAAAAACTAAAAACCGACTTCAAAAAGAAAATACTCAAAAGTGTGAAATAATATTTTTATACATATATAAATACACGAAATTAACCAACAATAAGGATATCAAAGGTAGGTAAGAATTAAATTAAGGGACTACAAATTTTTTTGAGGTCGGTACCAGCACACAGCTACTTACCTATCAAATGTTTTAGATTCGATCGCTTTGCTGGCACCGACCTCAAAAAATTTTAGTCCCCAACTTGATTCGTACCTACTTTTGATATCATTATTGTTGATTAATTTCGTGTATTTATATGTATAAAAATATTATTTCATACTTTTGAGTATTTTATTTTTGAAGTCGGTTTTTAGTTATTTAAACTTTTTTTGATTTTTAGTGATAATGTTATATGTATCTACAACGTTAAACTCAATCACCTACTCGCCAATAGGAATCATCAAATCATAATGCATGTGTCTCATTAACTGATATAGAGTCTTGTGACTTCCATCATCATCTCAGCAGCATGCAAGTTAAGGAGTTACACCTTCCATCATCAGCTCACCTGAATAACCTGAAAGAATACAACTATCGGTCTACATGTACGTATAATATTTAAAGAATTATCCTCTGACTCCTAACCGTTAAGGAGTTGTACCTTCCATCATCAGCTCTGCAACATGGGATGATGACTACCAGACGCAAATACTTGAATACCTTTAGAAAATACATTAAAAAAAAACGCACTAGTCGTCACTACGATTTTCGAAGGTTCCCCTCGATTTCTCTAGGATGCCATCATCAGATCCTGGTTTCCTTATCATAGTACCACCCTTGGGATATCAGCAAAAAAGAATAATCAAAATCGGTTCGTAAACAAAGAAGTTATCCGCGAACACAATCATGTAGTTTTTGTATTAAAGCAGAACTACGTTGCTATGGAAACTCGAGCCTCCTGGAGACCCTTAATACTAATGTTTCTACGATACATCGTCATACCGTTTACGGTATACGGTTTGTTTGTCTATCACGTAAAAAATGTTTCTATCACGCTTTTGACTTGTATGTACGTAAGAAAGCTTAAATTTTAGTTTGTAAGTGAGATGACAATACAATCTATTGATAGTTCTTTCGCAGAATGTCTCCTGGTAACAAAATATCATCATTACAGCTCATATACGTCCCCACCGAGGGGCTCGAGCCTACCCTGAATCAGGGCGATTAGGCCTTAGTCGACCACGCGGGCCCAGTGCGGGTTGGTCGACTTCACACACAACCTTCGAGTTTCTTCGCAGGCGTGTGCAGGTTTCCTCACGATGTTTTCCTTCACCGTTAAAGCAATCGGTAAGTATATGTACGTAAGTTTTTTTTTAAAAACTCATTGGTACATTGGCCGTCCAGATTTGAACCCGGTACCTCTGGTTAGATGGACCGAGTCGTTACCGGTTGAGCCACCGACGCTTTTAACAAAATATACCTTTTTCAAATAGATCCTTTTGCGAAACGCCCCTTTTTCACCTTGCTTTTTAGGGTTTCGTACCCAAAGGGTAAAAACGGGACCCTATTAGTAAGTCCGTCTGTCTGTGTGTCTGTCCGTCTGTCACCAGGCTGTATTTCATGAACCGTGTTATCTAGACAGTTAAAACTTTAAATTTTCACAGATGATGTATTTCTGTTGCCGCTTTAACAACAAATACTAAAAATGAGAAAAAGTGACAAAATATGGAGAGTCCCCATACAAAAACGTGGTTTTTTTTTTAAACATGAAGAAACTAGCGCCATCTAGTATGATGGTAAGGAACCCTATTTGTCTGACTCGCACTAGGTCGGTTTTTTTTAGGAAAAAATAACAACGAAACTAAAAGTTTTAATCATCTCCAATTTATTTAGTACTTAGTGGGTGCCCGCGACTTCGCCCGCGCAGATCCCTTTTTTTGCTGTTCCTGTAGGAATTTACCAAAATCTTTTCTTAGCGGTTGCCTACGTCTTCATAACTGTCTGTATTCCAAATTTTAGCAAAATCCGTTCAGTGGTTTCGGCTGTGCGTTGATACACCAGTCAATCATTTTTTCAGTATATATATAGAGAGAGAGAGAGAGAGAGAGAGAGAGAGATAAAGAAGGAAAGAGAACTAACTTTAGAATTATTTTGCCTGCTAAGTTATAAAATCTATCTAAAACATTGTGAAACTTATGTACTGGGTCATAAAAACGTTACATGTTATTTATCTCAATTTAATTATTCGAAAAAGCATCGGTGGCTCAACCGGTAACGACTCGGTCCTTCTAACCAGAGGTACCGGGTTCAAATCTGAACGGCCAATGTACCAATTAGTTTTTCAAAACTTACGTACATACTAGACATGTGCGCCGCACCGCGCCGATGACCGCCGCCGCCGATCAGGACTTGAAGCCGCTGATCATTTAGAAAAATCGGCGTATTCGGCGCAAATGATGCGAACGGCGAAAAGTTCAACGCTCGCCTAGGTTGCGTGTTTCGCCTTCGGATATATTACAAAAATCTGAAAACGTGTCAAGGTTGTCTACTTACCAAAGTCGGAAACAGAGAGCTACGATGAACCGATGTCCTACAGACCCATATACCTTTCATCATTTCTGCTGAAGGCTCTGGAAAAATTGGTCGACAACTACATAAAGGAGGGGTTCCTTGCGGAAAAAACACCTCATGTACTACAATGTGCATATCAGACTGGTAAAATGACTGAAAGAGCACTTCATCTTGTAGTATACCATGATAAAAGTGCGTTGGAAAACCAGAAGGTATGTGCTGCTGCCTTCCTCGATATCGAAGGAGCCTTTGATCGCACTAATTTGGAGGCAATCAAGAATGCAGCTATCAAGTTCAAGTTTATTCGAAAAACAATTTAAATTGTGTACGAATTACATAAAAATATAAATATATCTCCCATTCTTTATTCTTTATTGTTCAATTTACAATAAGAGCTTACAGTTTCCCAAGACGCTCTATTGTTAATATTTACAATTACAATTACAAATTACAAATATTTACAATTACAAATTATTGTTGTTTAAAAATATGTATAAATTTTTAATTATTATAGGCATGCTATCCACAAAAATGTCAATATGTTGGATCTCGGCAACGAATCCATTGAGCAAATGTATTGCCCTAGACGTAGTAAGGTGTAGCGCTCGCTGCGTGCGCGGCGCTGCACTTGCAAACAGCTGGTGCCGTCGCCGACCCGTGCGCACGTATTTTTGTGGCACAAAGAGACTCATATTATTTAACATCTCAGAGTTATTGACATTTCCCCGCAACAGAAGACAGTAGTGGACACCAAGAAGCAACTTCCGCCTAAGCTCCAAGGTATCGAGTCCGACTGAGCCATATACGAACAGAGATGGGAAGAGAAACGGGTAATATCCGTACATTCGCTTATAGAGGTACCTAGCGAACTTACGCTGCAGTCTTTCTATCATGAGAGAATACTTAGTTTCATAGGGATCCCAAACGATTGCGCAGTACTCCAACTTGCTCCGGACAAAAGCATTATACAGCACTAACGCAACTCTAGTATCCCTGAATTGGTAAGCTGTTCTCATTATGAACCCTAGAGCTCTATTAGCACTCTTACATAAACTTATTATGTGTTGACGAAAATTAAGTTCAGCATCCATCAATATGCCTAGATCTTTTTTTCTGTTTCTCTTTTCAGAGATACACCACGAAGATAATACGTCGCCATAATCGGGCATCTTGATCTTGTAAAACTCAGTACACTACATTTTGATATATTAATGGTATAGACCCATGGTATAGACCAAACGTTATGAAAATGGATAGATAGCATGCTTAGGAAGATAATCATAACATCTTTACTATTGGGGGAGAAGGTTACTGCTACCACTTCAAAAAGATGCCCGCAGGGCGGTGTTCTGTAGGTGGTTTCTGCAGCAGCTGAAAAACCGGATTTTTCTACACGTTTGGTTAGGCTGACGATCTAGTTGTTATAATTAATTTTAAATTCCCGAACATATTATCGCGAATAATGTACTCGTGAAAGGCCTTGCGTAAAGTTGAAAGGTGGTGTGATGGATATCACCTATCGATTAAACGTAGCAAGACCACGGTTGTACCATTCACAAGAAAAAGAAACCGACAAGGTTTAAAAATTCTCAAACGATCGTTAAGTATCTAGGCATGACTCTGGATAAAAAACTGACGTGGAACCTGCACATAGAAAAGACCATGGCCAAGGCCACAAAAGTCTTCGGTATGCTAAAATCTGCGTACGGTAAGAACTTGGGGTTTAAAACCCATAGTCATATACTGGCTATACACAATAATAGTAAAGCCCATTCTAGGCGTAGAAGGAACAGGCCGAAGGAAAATTAAACTGACATGTCTTAGACTCAAAGATTCCAAGCTCTTCATTGGTGAGGTAACCACAGGGGCAATCAAGTACAGTTGGAGAAACAGCAGCACACGTGTCAGAGCGGTAACAGGAGCGTTGATAGGTCATTTTGATACAAACGCACACTTGAAAAAATCAGCCTGATGAATGACCCGAACTGCAGAGCCTGTGTGGATACAGATTCAATGGAACACTTACTGTGTTCTGCAATGTTCTGGCCAGTAGCGCATTTGTCTCCTTGGAGTCATAAATATAAGATTGTAACTTACAATTTGTAAGTACGTTATTCGTAACCAAATTACCAAAGCAAACCATTTTTGTGCCATATTTTATTGCGACTTTAACGTTTCTTTTCATACCTTATATTAATTTTAATGAAAACGTTTTTTTTTATTAATTTTACTTCTGATTCTCATTGTTTTTTGTGTAATTTATGCCGCCATTTACGACGCCGTTTACGCCGCCATTTACGCCGCCGCCGACCAAATTCTACCTCTACGCCGCCGCCGAATATTTCGGCATCGGCGCACATGTCTAGTACATACTTACCGATTGCTTTAACGGTGAAGGAAAACATCGTGAGGAAACCTGCACACACCTGCGAATAAACTTGAAGGTTGTGTGTGAAGTCGACCAACCTGCACT
This sequence comes from Coleophora flavipennella, assembly GCA_947284805.1. Classification (NCBI taxonomy): domain Eukaryota; kingdom Metazoa; phylum Arthropoda; class Insecta; order Lepidoptera; family Coleophoridae; genus Coleophora; species Coleophora flavipennella. The sequence goes on from OX369292.1 coordinate 3,417,577, forward strand.
GGCCCGATCGCCCTAATTCAGGGTAGGCTCGATCCCCTCCGTGGGGACGTATAAGAGCTGAGCTGCCGACCTATTCGATATCTTTGATTTCTTGTTGACAGTGCGTCGTCACGAGTTACAATACGTGACGTGACATGTTGAGGTCACTGAACATGGGCTCAATTTGAGCCTCAATAACATGCAACAGTAATGTACAGAGGCCAACACATCAAGCTAGACACTCGTCGTGCGATTCTGATCCATACGCAAACGACATAAGAACGGCACAAAGTCCAAAGTGTGTAGCTTGTTGTGTTGGCCTCTGTACCTATTACCGGTGAAAATCAATACATTTAACCCAGATAAAATTTACTCATAACAAATTAGACAAAGCTTATGTAGGTGAAAAAAAAACGGCCAAGTGCGTGTCGGGCCACGCGCAATGTAGGGTTCAGTAGTGGTCATTATCGCGTCCATATCTAATTTTCAAATACAGCGGTTTAGTTGTTAGGAGGTGGGGACACTGGACTCCAACAAAATTTAGCACTTTCAAGCCTATTTTTTCGAAAACGGAACCCAAAATATATAAAATGGTCTAAGAAGACTCACAACTAGTTTAAAGCTCTAACCAACAATACCCCACACGACTGGGTTTGACGAGAAAAAAAAATCCCCACTTTACTTAGGTACCCTTAAATATTTTTTTCTATATATGTTTATTATATATATCTTTAACGGTGAAGGAAAACATCGTGAGGAAACCTGCACACGCCTGCGGAGAAACTCGCAGGTTGTGTGTGAAGTCAACCAACCCGCACTGGGCCCGCGTGGTCGACTAAGGCCTAATCGCCCTGATTCAGGGTAGGCTCGAGCCCCTCGGTGGGGACGTATATGAGCTGTTGTAATAATATATATCTTTGCCAAATTCCATCTCTTAACTACTAATAGTCTAGGAGCTAGGCAGCGGACAGACAGACACGACGAAACTATAAGGGTTCCTTGTTGTACTACGGAACCCTAAAAACATAATAATCACTTTTTAGATAATAAAATGATAATTATAATTACGCGATGCCATGGCTGAGCACTGTTATAAAAGACTGTAAAATTTGAGCCAGCTTTAATAATTCGCTATCTAAATATATATTTTTTAAAAGGCAATGAACTATTTGACATGTTGTGTTGAGTTTCAGTGCGGTTAACCACACCCCGTACCGATGCCGTGTCGAGTGGAGTGCGTGATATTGAGTGTGTGTGTGTTACAGACGAGGACGAGGAGCTCCGCTGCGTGACGCTCACGCCGCGCCACAAGGCTGCCATCCGCTTCATAAGAAAGGTAACTATATAGCACGTCGGTAGAATTAGGGATGGGTAGGGCGTGGGTAAATGACCGTGCCTGCTCACAGATAGATACATTTAATGAAGAAATATAATATGAAATATAAGACCCGAATAATCCTTACTTAATGTTATAAATGTGAAAATGTGTTTGTTTGTAACTTTTTCACGTTCCAACGCCTTTACCAATCTTAATGAAATTTGGCATGCAGGTAGCCTGTGTCACGGGGAAGGACACAGGCTACTTTTTATCCCGTGAAAATAGCATAGCCCGATGCATTTTACCAAGGGAACTGAAAATATACTCTTTTTTGGTAATTTTCTTTAACATCGCAAAGGTACAATAGATTGTGTGACTTTTAACACAGAGATGGTTGAGGGGGTAGGAAATGACACGATTTATTAATAAGCATATCCTGAAATAGTTCCCGAGGGATCTGAAGAAAATCCATGTCCACGCTCAGGAGCCGCTTGCGGTTCACGCACCGCGCACCCTCTAAGTCAGTCACAATAACGATGTCCACGCGGGCGAAGCCGCGGGCAAAAGCTAGTTATTTTATAAAGTTTCCAAGTTTGGTTGTGAAAATATTGAATGATTGAAAAGACTTACCACCAGGTGAGATGTTGTCAAGGGTTTACTAATTGTGCATTAAAAAAAAAGAATTCGGATTATTGAGTCACATGTGTTACACTGAGTTTTCAAAATGTGACACATGGATTGTTATGTGCCAGCGCATGAGAAATAGATGAAATAGATCGAAAGGAAGAAGAACTAATATAAGCCGAATAATTAATCAGTACGAATTATAATAGAATGTGCACAATGTGCGTGCCGCTAAATCAGAAACTTGTCCCGGTACGATCAGGAAGTTATATGGTGTGGTAGCCCTCTATCCCCCATCCACGTAGAAGGTTCCCTTTTTTACCTGAAGGGCGTGCTTTTGAAGATATTATGACGGGAAGTTTCGCCCCCTAGAAATTTCTAGAACAGCCCAGAACATTTGAGAGTATTTGAGAGCATTCCCCAACAACATCCCAGATCAATGTGGAACATTCCAGAACACTCTCGAATGTTGTGGAGTGTTCTGAAACAGTGGACCATTCGAGGCCTTTTTGTGTGGGTGGGGCTATTCCCTGAGCGAAGCCGGGTGCCCCAGCTAGTATTCAAATAATAACCAAATTACGGTTGTATGCAGTGTGTCAAGGCAGGCTCGCAGGAACACTAGCCTTAACTATCTATCCTTTTAATATGTTCTCCTTTAACCCTTACTTACATTTTTCTCCACGAATCTCTTTGTCCACTGCCACTTAAGTTTAGCAATTCTGAGAGCTATGTCGGTTACTTTGGTTCTCCTACGGATCTCCTCGTTTCACATCCTCGGGGCACATTGCTCGTAGGACAGATGGCCGTAGGGGCGGTATAGTTCTCGAGTGGCGACCACGCACCGGAAAGCGTAGTGTAGGCAGGCCTCCCACTCGGTGGACCGATGACCTGGTGAAGGTCGCGGGAAGCCGCTGGACGCGGGCAGCGCAGAACCGGTCGTCGTGGAGATCCTTGGGGGAGGCCTATGTCCAGCAGTGGACGTCCTTCGGCTGATATGATGATGATGGTGATCTCTTTCGTACATATTCTAAGATACGTAAAATGATTTATCTCGTTGTAAAAAATACGTTTTTTTTAAAGACCGATACTAGTTTAAAAGGCGTTATAAAGGCGTAATAATAATATAGGTTTTTCGAAAATTATTTGACCTCCCCTCGTAACTACCTAATACTTATAAATAAAAATTGCCATTTCAAAAATTTAAGCGTAACGTCATATACAGTAAATAGTATTAGTTATATACTGTATATATAGTATTAATTATAGTACCTACTAAGCTAATGAGAAGGTATAAGTAGGTTTTATTACTAGTTGGCAGAGAAAAGTGTACTTTTTTTTATTCACAATTGGTAAGCCCTTGGCATCATCCCACCTGATGGTCAGTGACGATGATGCCGAAGATGGAAGCCGGCTTACCAAGATTCCCCAACGCAATGGAGAACTGGCTATCATATCTTCAAGCCGGAACACATCAAAGTTGTTAACACTGATGTTTGGCGGCAAGACTTTGATAAGATGATGGTAGCTAGCCAGTCGGGCTTAGAAAATACCCTACCAACAACCAAACCGAGTCCTAAAGGACTCCTAAACTTAAAAGTTGACCCTACCGGGAATCGAACCCGCGACCTCCTGGTGTGAAGCGAATGGACTAACCATTACGCCACGGAGGTGGTTAATATTTTAATCGTTTTTATTTTTTAAAAAGGTGTAATTTGTACATCACACTATATAACTCAAAGGTGACTGACTGACTGACATAGTGATCTATCAACGCACAGCCCAAACCACTGGACGGATCGGGCTGAAATTTGGCATGCAGGTAGATGTTATGACGTAGGCATCCGCTAAGAAAGGATTTTGGGAAATTCCCACGGGAACCGCAAAAATCGGGATCAGCGCGGGCTTATTTAATCTAAATAATCGAAGGGTTTAACGTTATGCACCACTAGTGGATGCCCGCAGCTTCGCCCGCGCTGATCCCGATTTTTGCGGTTCCCGTGGGAATTTCCCAAAATCCTTTCTTAGCGGCTTATTTAGTTTAAATAATCAAAGGTTAAACCTTTATTCCCATTAGATCTAATTTCTAAAAATAAGTAGGTACTAGTGACAAAAAGCATATTTTTGTTAAAATAACATTAACAGTCAGTCCCAAGAGGCTTGAATGGCATACTAAAATGGCTTTATAACAAACAGTCGCAACAATTTATATAGACTAAAAACAGACACAGTAACATGGTTAAAACAAGCTTAAACGTACATCCCTTCATTACTCGCTCAGTTCTTTAAATAGGTTGTTGGTAAATGTGAATGGCTAGGGCCGCCGCCTCCTGTCCGGGAGGTCGTGGTTCGAACCTGCCACGTACCAATGTGATTTCGAATTTAGATTTCATATGTACGTTTATCCGACGCTCTTACGGTGAAGACAAACATCGTGAGGAAACCTGCACACGCCTGCGAAGAAACTCGCAGGTTGTGTGTGAAGTCGACGAACCCGCACTGGGCCCGCGTGGTCAACCAAGGCCCGATTGCCCTAATTCAGGGTAGGCTCTAGCCCCTCGGTGGGGACGTATATGAGCTGATATGATGAAATGTGAATACTGAGAAATAAATGACTTTCTATGTTTACTGTTTAAGCATCTTGAGCATAATAAATCGTAAGTCAGTTGTGTAGAAACCTTCTAAGAAACGAGACTCTATTTTCCTTTCGGTAGTAGATATCAGTGTACCAGTTGCTATTTTCAATTCAAAATCTTGTCTACTATCAAACTGGATCACACAATTTCACTTATATTTCAATTTAGAGATATAAATCAAATATGGCGAAACCTAGAGGCATACCCTGGACACTTCGTACAACGAGCCAGAAATGACAATTCAAAAAAGGAATGACGGAACAAACAAAATGGCGGCGAAATCCTATACGTTCGACAACCAAACTGTAACCAAGCAGTATCAAAATGGGTGACGAGGGGGTGACGTCGCAATCTAGAGAGCGCCAGGGAGTGTCCATACTGTATTTTAGTACTTACTAATATACAGGGTGTAACTCTTTATACAAATCGATCAGCTGATCAACCAATTTTGTGCATTTTAGTATGGAGGGTCCAAATTTTTTATTGAGAATTGACTTTGGGTTCCTTGGGGAAAGTTGTTCAGTATGATGAGTAGAACCCCTAGTTAACGGGTCCTACACCAATTTTTTTACACTCTGTTATATGTTAGTACTTGTTAGTCCGAAATAGAGGCATCACAAACTTATCCGATTTCAGTGGTAACAAGATATAAGGCTTAATGGGAAATAAGATTCATGCAAAAGTTCATAACAGCGACGCGAAACGCTTGTGAAACAACAAACAGTTAATTAAGTTTATTAAGTCATATGTTCATCGCCCTACTCGCTCGCGTCTGACAGTACAAATATCGAGTGGTGGGACCATTCAGGATATGTAAATTATTACAAGCTTTTATTTATCTTGCAATGTATGTATTTTTGTTGAGGTGGAATCTTGCAACTCAATTTTGAAGCAGATATCTTCAACCGATTGAGCTGAAATTTTGTATACACGTTCAGTTTGTGTGCATAGTTAACTATGTGACGTCATGTTAAATCCAATATGGTGGACTCCCAAAGATGGTGGATCAGTTATTTTATTATGAACCCAATGATATGGGTGTCAAATTATAGGGTTGGCTGAGAAGCCCGCTTCCATCTTCGGCAACATCGTCACTTACCATCAGGTGAGATGTTGTCAAGGGTTTACCAATTGTGATTTAAAAAAAAACAGAAGAATACGAAATAATAACAATTATTTTCAATTAAAAACTTGTATCTAAAAGCTTTTAAGTTTTTGGAAAATTATTTACGTAGGTAAGATTTTCACTTTCATTTGAACTCCGAGGAAATCCTGTAAATTACAGCTTTAATTACAGATGATTAACATTTATATTACGTTCGCAGAATTAGATACACGTGTCGAATACGAAGTAATTAAGGAAACCTACTATAGAAGTTTAATTATCAATTTATTTGCTAATAACCCAAGAGGTTTTATTGCTACTGAGTTTCATAATAACAACTATAATAGGGTGACTTTCAATTAGTTCTTGATAGCAAAGGATATGAATGTACTTGTGATTACAAACAACTTTCCCAAATAAACTATATGTCAAATATGGAAAAAACTTTTTGATCTCTTATACATTTTTGCCGATTTAATAACTTATTCCGTATTGAGGACCAAAAACTTTTTTTCTGATTTGGTTACATTACGAGTAGATACTCCAGGCAGGGCAAGCAGTTTAATTACTTTCACTTGCCACTAGGACTGTGTATATGTCAACGGGATATTGTGAAAACCGCGATATTACAATCTCACTAGTTAGATTATGATATAACGGTAAATTGTGAATCGGATCACAATATCACGGCCTGTTCTTGTACCTCCGAATAAAACTGATGATTTCTTCTGCCGCGAAGCATTCTGCTACCCAGAGGCTAGCTCGCGAGACTCTTCTACTGTTAAATCAATCAATCCTGACCGAACCTAACATCGCTCATATAATAGTACAGATCATTTATTTAGTGTTTTTCACTTCGCTTAGTGTTATTGTAATGTCACTAATGAAATTGTAAACAATATGTTACACAGTTCACAATCTTTCGACAGTTCACAATCTCGCGAAATAAATACCGTTAGATTATAATCTAACGGTATTTACATTCTTAAGGTGACATATACATCGGTCCTAACATGTCGTTAGAAGGTACAATTCAAGACCTAACATAAGTAGTAGGTACTTGCATGTGTGTGTGTTATAATATATCTACACGAGAACATGAAAACTAACGACAGCCTGTCAAAAACAACCCCTCACAGCGCCGAGACGTCTCATAATAAAAATTAAATTATGACTTGCATAAAGATGTCATAACCTGTGATAAAGGGCTGACCCCTCTATCCATGGCCCTAAAGAACTGGCAAGCGCCGGCTGTACTTAGCACTATTGAGCGAGAGACTATATAGAAAGACAAACAGCTGCACGTTAGGATCTTCAAGGCCCTTTGTGGATCTTTCATTGATCAGTAGACCTCTGTACACTGGCTGTGCTTCGGATACCTTTTTCGGAGACAGAAGGTTTTGTCTGTGCAATACAGGATCAGGTGGTTAAGACGAACAACTATAGGAGATTCACAATCAAGCAGCCAAGGTTTTACACCAGGAGATCGCTCTGAAGTATGGCTTCATATCTTGGAGGTTGCCTTACTACTACAAGTACACGCGGGAGCCATTTCTCGAGCATGACCGCGCCAAGCTCTACTGGAATCTAACCATCATCATTGACAGGGTGATTCCTTCGAATAAGTCTGATGTCGTGTTGACGGATAGAGCGCAGTCATGAATGTTTTGGTGGATGTCACTGTCCTATTCGACGAAAACCTCGTGCAGGCTGATGCCGAAGATTCAAGATTCAAGATATTTATTCAAAACTAGCTGTCCCGGCGAACTACGTACCGCCTTACATTACACTACCCTACCCTACCCTACACTACACTACCTTACCCTACACTACACTACCCTACCCTACACTACCCTACCCTACACTACTCTACCCTACACTACACTACCCTACTCTACCCTACACTACACTACACTACCCTACCCTACACTACCCTACCCTACACTACTCTACCCTACACTACACTACCCTACTCTACACTACCCTACACTACACTACACTACCCTACCCTACACTACCCTACCCTACACTACCCTACACTACCCTACCCTACCCTACACTACACTACCCTACACTACACTACCCTACCCTACACTACCCTACCCTACACTACCCTACACTACCCTACCCTACCCTACACTACCCTACCCTACCCTAAACTACCCTACCCTACACTACACTACCCTACCCTACCCTACCCTACCCTACATAAGAACCTTCTCCTGACAATAACGAACTCGACAAAAAAATAATTAGCCAAATCGGTCCAGCCGTTCTCGAGTTATGCGCTTACCAACACATTTTGCGATTCATTTTTATATATAAGATAGGTGCAAATTACACTCTTTCTGATAGTCATAAAATAATAATAACAATGTCATTTGTGAAGAATCAAGAAATAAACAATAATTAGTTATACTCGTAATAACGTCAAAATTCAATCCTTGATATAAACCAGATTATGTCATTACAACATGAAAACAACATGACACGAAAAGCTATACATAAAAATCATTGACTGTCATTAATGCCTTTGACAAGAGTAGGCCAGTTCACACGGACAGCACCCGGTAACGGGTATAACGAGAGAGTCGGCCATCGCTCCTATCAACTATATTAGAGGGAAAGGAACGACCCGGCTCCCGATACGCCACCATCCGCACGAACATTTAAGAAATAACCAAGAACCTGGACCTGGCGCACGAGGTTACTGACATAACAGGATCCATTTGCAATTGGAATCCACCGAAATAGTTCCCTGTAGTCCTATCCGTGAACGGCCTCATCCCAGCCGACTTTGAAAGACCTATAATTGCGGCAATAAATAATCATCAATTAGTTTAAAAAACTAAAAAACACGCTTTTAGTAAACACGTTAAGTAGTTATCTTGGATGTCCGCCATGTTGGATTTAAGTCACTTGACTATTTTTTCGTATTCCTGACAGCAAACCCTTTCATTTGATACCCATATCATGGGGGTGGATTTCAAACAGCTAGTCCGCCATCTTGGGGAGGCCGCCATATTGGATTTGTTATAACGTTTCTTCGCTAGTCATGTATTGTCATCAGAACTCAGAGCGTGTGCAAAATTTCATCCTAATCGAAGACCGGCAAGTGGGTCAAATTAGGATTCCAAGATTTTCTTAAATACATAGTTAGTTATAAGTGAAGCTAATAAAAGCGTGTTAATTAAAAAGCAGGCCTCGTCGACAATGCACTGAACTCCAGCCGCCTGTGCTTCAAATTGGAAACTCGTGCCTATTTGCCTTATCTAGCAAGGAAGGGTACCCAACTGTTCGACTCCGATTTGATTTATTTTGATATATGATAAAGAGTAGTCTAAAATAACGGACACGTATTTTTTTTTAGCTGCCCAAACTCAACCTGTTAGGAGAAAATGGCCTTCAAAGTACTGAAAATTGACCAAAACTTCTAATTTCTGAAAAGAGATTTGACGTGTTTTGTCATTTTACCACAAACTCATTTTTTATAAAAAAAAAATATATTTTTATATAAAAATATTTTTTAATTTTTTATAAAAAATGAGTTTGTTGTGAAATGACAAAACACGTCCCGATTCTTTATTCATGCTCTCCAACATATAACGAAACCAGTAATTAATTATAAATTTTTTTGAACAATATAAAGAATATATATAAAGAGAATTTTTTTGAACAAATCTCTTCTCAGAAATTAGAAGTTTTGATCAATTTTCAGTAATTTGAAGGTCATTTTCTCCTAACAGGTTGAGTTTGGGCAGCTAAAAAAAAATACGTGTCCGTTATTTTAGACTACTCTATAACATAGACGTATATCAAAATAAATCAAATCGGAGTCGGACAGCTGGGTACCCTTCCTTGTGAGTGTGCTGTATAGCTTGTTTAAACATAATAATATAGTATTTAATAGTAATAAAAGTAGTCGACCAGCATTTTATTTGGCTCGAGTAATTTGTGACAAAAGCATTTCTTTCCCTTATGGTACTTTTTGACACCCTACAACAATACGAGCTTTGCCAATACCTGTTTATTAGTGATCTTGTAAAAGCGTCGGTGGCTCAACGGTCACTACTGGTCTCCTCCTAACCAGAGGCCCCGGGTTCTAATCCGGACGGCCAATGCACGAATTAGGATTTCAAAACTTACCGAATGCTTTAACGGTGAAGGAAAACATCGTGAGGAAACCTACACATCTGACTCCAAGATGTGTAATGAAGATCGCGTTGCAAGCGTTATCATCATCATATCAGCTCATATACATCCCCACCGAGGGGCTCGAGTCTATCCTGAATTAGGGCGATCGGCCCAGTGCGGGTTGGTCGACTTCACACACAACCTTCTAGTTTCACCTCGGGTGTATGCAGGTTTCCTCACGATGTTGTCCTTCACCGTAAGAGCGTCGGATAAACCTACATATGAAATCGAAATTCAGAAACACATTGGTACGTGGCAGGATTCGAACCACGACCTCCCGGACAGGAAATAGCGGCCCTTGCCATTACGCCACCGATCTATGCCGTGCTATGCTCGATCGTGCCAAAAATAAGTAATCAATTATAAAAAATAAACATTATAGACTTAGGAAACACACTCTCATTGCTCTATGTATTTGAATACTCTAAATTTTTACATTACAATTCTGACAGATGAAATATTTTGTGGCTCGGCGTAAATTTAAAGAAGCACTTAAGCCGTACGACGTAAAGGATGTTATCGAACAGTATTCAGCTGGCCACGTGGACCTTCTGGGGCGAGTGAAAAACGTTCAGACTAGGTATTTACTCCAGAACTAGCCAATGAACCTAACCTGCATATATGAGTACTTGGCTTGCACTTGCATTTAAAAGTAATTCGTCTTGTTAAACCTCTTTCCTCTTTGATTACTTATTACCTAACTTGTCGTGTTTTCTGCAACGTAATCTTTGTAGAACATGTTCGCATCAAGCTCTACGTCGTTAACCTTTGTAGCTAGAGTGTTGTGTGTATTGTTGCCCGTAATATGTGTTATGGGCACTGAAACCTACGAAAATGCTTATGATCGCTTTTAATATTAAATCGAGAACAATTTATTTACCAATAAGTTTCAGTGAACATAACCAAAACTTATTTAGGGCGACCTTTTTTATTACAATTGCCTTATCTTCTACCACACTATGTGTCAGGGTGCTATGTGACGTGCGTGATGTCTGTAGATATGCATGGATGCCTTTTCGAGGACGTGAACTTAATAGGTACCTGGCGACATTAAAATTATTACCTACATAAATATTTGGCTACAGCCCCTTGTCACTGTAGATGTATGTCCTTGACTAGATACTTACACAGAGCAATTTGTAAAGCCAAGCATGACGTCTCAGAACATACTTTAATTAACCAATTACCTTACACTTCTGCAAAGTACAACTGGTAGGTATTAAATCACTAAATTAGACAACAAAATGTGACTGCCTTAAAAACCTACATATACTAAGCGAACCTCGATACTTTTATTTACTAGAGTAGCAATTATATAAATTGTACCTGCTTTGAAATATTGGCCATGAGGATGTTTTGTTTTCGTGTAGCTCAAGTATTTTGTCGCACGCAAGAGATTTAGAGAGGCGTTGAAGCCTTACGACGTGAAAGACGTGATAGAGCAATACTCCTCGGGGCACGCCGACCTGCTCAACAGAACCAAGAGCCTCCAGTACAGGTGAGGCCTTCTCTCACGCCACCGTAGAACCTCATGCGAAGCCAGTGATTGACTTATAGCTCCACTTCGTTCAGTAAATCATTTATGGTCTATAGCCATTGTAACACGCTCAATACAGGCTGAATGGAGTGGCAACAGGTCTCCCAAGACTGAATAATACGCCCGGCTCATTGATTACCTGTGGTGTGGTCGGAAGTGGTAGCGCTTTTTCCTAAGATCATTTATTTTATAGAATAGGTCGTAGTGGTAAAATTTCATGAAAGAAATTGGATTTTATTCATATTCATTCGTTATACATTATGTTGTATGAGTGTGTGCTTTTCAGTTTTTGAAAGTTTAAAAGGGAATGTTTATGTTAGATAAAAATGCTGTATCGAGACTCCAAATCACAACGTGGTCTGCATCATCGTATCGTGGTTGCGTTTCTTTCTTCATGTAATCATAATTTACACGGCTCAACGTTAACTGAAGATATTTTAAGATTTTTCAGATAAAACATGGTTTTCTGAAAAGCTACACATATTAATTAGGACATGTGTAGGGTAAAAACTTTCAAGACGGGCAAGTGCTATTTTTAGTATTTAGTTCTTAAAAATGAATTTTGTTTAAAGCGGTTTAAGATAAGATAATTACTCTTTATTGTACACATCAGTTAAAAAAATTTAAAAAAAATATAAAAACTTAAAAAACTTAACTCACAAAATATAAAAAAAGAAACTTATGTAGGAACTATAGCGGTACAATTTAGTACAAACGAATGAACAATTTTAATTGTATTTTTCATGCATTTGTACAAAAACCACCGAAATTAATTTATAAGAAATGAGAGATTAATTAATAACATCGTGAGAAAAGCTGCACACATCTGCGAAGAAACTCGAAGGTTGTGTGTGAATTTGACCAACCCGCACTGGGCCCGCGTGGTCGACTAAGGCCCGATCGCCCTAATTCAAGGTAGGCTCAAGCCCCTTGATGGGGATGTATATATGAGCTGATGTGATGAGAGAGTAATTAATATCACTTTCCCATCTTGAAAATTTACACTCTACACGTGTTCTAAGTTTTTTTTTAATTAAAAGTTTGAGTGCTTTTGGCTGCACCTCACCTGATGGTAAGTATTTTTAAACCTTGTTGAAAAACCATGTTTTTTATGAAAAATCTTAAAAGATCCCTGGAAAATGTTGAGCAGTGCGTACAGCTTTCATTTCCATACCTTTATTTTGTGTCTGTTCCGTCATTTCCATACCTTTATTTCGTGTCTGTTCCGTCATTTCCATACCTTTATTTCGTGTATGTTCCGTCATTTCCATACCTTTATTTCGTGTCTGTTCCGTCATTTCCATACCTTTATTTCGTGTCTGTTCCGTCATTTCCATACCTTTATTTCGTGTATGTTCCGTCATTTCCATACCTTTATTTGGTGTCTGTTCCGTCATTTTCATAGTGAGCTTCTGTTCTCTTTCACTGCTTATGGATGTGATTAACAAATGATTTAACATAGCACAGTATAGCACAAATAGTGCACGATTACTTAAGTACTTTTGCACATTTTTTTACCACGAAGATCGTTATTCACATAGTATAGAATATTAGATTATCACTTTTGTGACTGGTTGAAAATCTTCTGAAATACTTTCTAGGTGAAATTATATTCAATTACCTTATCTTTCAAGTTAAATAATATCAGTACTTAAGGAGGAGGCCCGAGTTTCCATACAAACGTAGTTCCGGATTAAAACAAAAACTACATGCCGGGTTGAATCCAAACTTTGCGAATATATTGAGTAGACGATGTTTGTAATTAGATTTCACCGTAGTAAATTGAAACATAACTAAAGGCTTAAATTAATTTTGTACTAAAAGTTTCAAACTGCTCATAATTTTCCCTTTTTTTATTAGTAAATCGAAAATTAATTACAAATATCTATATGTGTCTACTCAATATATTCGCAAAGTTTGGTTTCAATCCGACATGTAGTTTTTGTATTAAAGCGGAACTACGTTTGTATGGAAACTCGAGCCTCCTGACTGAATATAAATACCTAACCGTATAATATTTAAACTTTCACAATTATTCATAATGACAAATTTGAAAGCGGGACTTTACGTGTGTTAAATAAAATCACGCTAAGTCCCGCTTTCAAATTTGTCAATACCTAACCCTAGTTGTCATAACGACCAGTCTAAGACGACTGGCCCTCCGAGAAGTAATATTATTGTTCTGATGGTCGCGGCTGGCCTCAACCACACCAACGAAGACAAATCATTAACTGGCAAAAGATAAAAGGGTCCAAAATGAAACAAAAGTCTACTTAAACGTCTGACTTTACAGTTATTACTAATTTAGTAGAGATTCGGTGGTTGGTTTTATTAATAGGGGATCGGACTGCATCAAAAATAAATTCTGAAATATGATTTCCTAAATTGCTCTCCTCTTGAAGTTTCAAAAAACCTTACTTGTTTTGTTTTTCCATCACGTCTTCAATTTTTAATTGATTAAATTCTCAAAATAAGTTCGTCAGTGACGCTAAAAATCTATGACGTCACTTGTGGGTATTTCAAACATTTTTAGAACAAAATTTCGTTTTTGACAGATCATAAAAAGTAACTCAAATGACTAGCAGTCCGATCCCCTATTATAATACACTTCAATATCATTATAGAATGTAGGTACCTACTTATAATAAACATTTATCACAATTACCGTCATCGATTACCTATGAAGATCCTACTATTTCTATGTGCTAATCTTATATAAATATTAATTCCACAGGTTAGATCAAATTCTTGGCAAGCAAGGGTCGAAAGCCAAGGACGTGTATGCGTCCAAAATTAGTCTCGCTTCCAGAGTAGTTAAAATTGAAAGACAAGTAAGTTTCCTGTTGATAAATCCTTGCTAATATTAAAAATTAGAAAATGTGTTTGTTCGTTTGTAACCTCTTCACAAATCAACACCTCAACCAATCTTAACAAAATTTGGCATGCACGTAGCTTGTGTCATTGGAAAAAACAGAGGGTACTTTCATCCCGTGAAAATAGCATTGTCTGATTCAGTTCCTGAGAGAACTGAAAAAGTACAATTTTTTGGATGATTTCTTTAACATCGCAATAGAGCAACCGATTGATGAGATTTTTGCATAGGTTGAGGGGGTGGGAAATTATATAGACTACTAATTAGCATAGCCAGAGATAGTTCCCGAAAAATCTGGGAAAACTCATTACCAGGCTCGCGCATGCGCGTCGCAACCGAGCAACGGATTGACCTGTTTTTTTTTGCATAGAAATAGTTGAGGGGTGGGAAGAGACATAGAAATAGTTGAGGGGTGGGAAGAGACATAGAATGTTAATTAAAATAGCCCGATATAGCTCCCGAGAGATCTAGAGCAAAATCCTGTGTACGCTCGTGAGCCGCTTGCAGCTAGCACACCACTCACCCTCAAAGACAGGCATAAAACGATGCCGATACGAGTGGAGCCGTGGGCAAAAGCTATTACATATAGTTTTACGTATTCATGGTGCATATATTTACAAAATATATTTTAATTGCAGGTAGATGATATAGAAAGTAAGTTGGATCATTTATTAGAATTATATGAAGAAGACAGAAGGGCACAACGAAGAATAGAAAACGGGGCCAATGGTGGTGATGATGGAGCCGGTGCTGGTGCCGGCGGGGACGGCGCGGGCGCAGCGGGGCTGACGCGGACCGCGCTGGCACACAAGCAGTGCTCGGAGCCCAGCTCGCCGGTGTCGCGCTCCTTCGACCAACCCCCGCCCTCCTCCGCGCCGCCTGTGCCCTCCAAGCGGCCCATGAACAGGGGCTATTCTGATCTGGGCACTAGGTTTATGCGGAAAAAAGTCATAGTTAAGTAAGTACCTAGACACTAAAACTCTCTCTTTTTAACCGACTTCAAAAAAAAGAGGAGCTCTCTCAATTCGACCGTATATATATATATATATATATATATATATATATATATATATATATGTGTGTGTATATTATATGTGCGTTAGCGGATAACTTCGTCGTTTATGAACCGATTTTGATAATTCTTTTTTAATGAAAAGGAGATATCCCAAGGGTGGTACCATGATAAAGAAACCAGAATCTGATGATGGCATTCACGAGAAATCGAAGGGAACCTTCGAAAATCGTAGTGGCGACTAGTGCGTTTGAAGTCTTTTTTTTTGTTAAAAATTATATTGTTTTTTATTTATTATTGATATCAGTCGAATGCGTACTCAATGAATATTACTTTTAGGACATCATCGAGTAGATATGGAGGATCTCCAAAGGATGATGAGGTGGTGATAGTGGTTCCAACCGATCGCGAGGACACGCCACCTCGACTCATCACAGATAGCTCAGGTCAGTCAATTAAGACAAGATTAAGTGATTCATGATTTACATCCATCCTGCTTGGAAATAGTTTTCTTTCTATTTAGCACCCACACATTCCATTATCTGATAAAAAAACGGTTACGAAGAAATCAGTTTTTGTTCATTGTATTTTTCTTTAAATACAAAACTACATCGTTAATATACCCACTCTGATGCTCTATATCGTTGCAGTCATCGGAATTCAATGTGGAATAGAAATTAATCCCCTATCGGTAATTACATTTTCCTAGCAAAAGAATGGAATTCTGTAATTTTACTGTTTCCCGAGCCAATGTGAATGAATGCCCTTTAAAAACTAAATATTTTGTGCTTTCTTTGCCAAAGTATTAAAGCTTAAAATTTAAAAAAAATATATTGTTGATTTTACCTATATACATAAACTACCTACCATAGGCAGTGCCAGTGGCTAATCTTCTCGATCAATCTCAAAAGACCATGACTCTAAAGTTGCCACTTTCAATGCCTGCCTGTCCTCTGCTGCTCACAAAAAACTAAATAAGTATCTATTATAAACTTGCATAATATCATCAAAAAAAACATGCTTCTTAGCTTGGAATAAAGCACATTTTCACTAGCTGCCCACTTACTAGAATAGGGGTGACGATAGCATCAGAAATAAATTATGAACTCTTGATCACTAAATTGCCCTCCTACTTAAACTTCGGAAACCCTTACTCGTTTTATTTTCCATCAAGTCTTCGATTTTTAATTCACCAAAATCACAAAATGAGTACATAAATGACGCTGCTAAACTATGACGTCACTCCTAGGTATTTCAAATAAACAGAATGTAGTTTTTGATAGATGATGAAAAGTAAATCAGATGACTAGCATTCGTCATCCCTATTGATTCATTGCATGGAACACTCTCTTATCTGACTCACACGACTAAAAACAAATGAATCACTAACCTATTATAACATCATTGCCATAGGTCTAAATATGCGAATCTTACAAACTTGCAGCATCTTATGAAGATTTTTCGTCCTCGACGTCCCTGTGACGGGCAGCGCGGGAGCGCCGCCCGCCCGGGCGCCGGCTGCGTGAGTCCCGGCCTCTTGGTGTGGAATGCATCCCTGTCCTACCCTGGCCCTCACCCCGCCCCATGAATGTGCCCCCCTCCCCCCTCCCCATTGATTGACCCGTGGTGTTGTTGCATCGTGATCTATCAATCATTCATAATAACCACTAACATACCAACAATCCGTACTCATAATTTATTTATATGTTTTATTTTGAATTCATTTGCTAGGTTTCTTTTATGTGTGTAGATACAAAATAATATAATAGGTCTTTACCTATGAAATTGCCGATTCAATTTTTGAAGTTCAAGGCCAATTATTATTGAAAATAAAAAAGTTTTTTTTTATTATTTATGGTGATTTATTTAGTAACTAGTGGCATGTCTTTCATGTTCCAATCCCCTGAGCTATGTACCATTGAATGGAACAAAGGCGTTTTCTCAGTGGTCACATGGGGCAGTTTTTTGGACTAGTTAATTTTCTTGGATTTCCCTGAAAGTGACGAAGACTAATGCGGGGTATTCCCAAATATGACATTAGTAACGAAGAAACTGTTGTAATAACTCTAGAGCTTTAAAATTTAAAATGTGTGTTTTTGCCTCATCAAAGGCAATTTTTTCAGGTGAAAAAAAGCGACTTCATGTGGTTAAAGCCACCGTGCTCTCAAAATATCTAAACAATAGGCATATGTTTACCACCATTTAATTCCTAATAGTCTAATGCTATTTTGAGAATAAATTTTGTTTTAATAACTATTGTTCTTAATATTAATTTTCATCTTTAAACTGTTTTAAACAATCGGCAATTTCATAGGTAATGACCTAATATTATCATGACTGACAATCATCGTACATGGACCAAAAGAATCCAATAGAAACCAAGTATAATAGTCACTTTACTATAAAATATATAAGTGTATATATTTTATAGCCGATCAAAACAACATATGGTAGAATTTTCTTTTGTCAATTTACTTGAATTTTAGATAGTAACTGCTACATAAGCTCTCAGTCCAGTCTCTTACCACTTGAGTCTGTTTTTTCTTTAATATATCAGTTAGGTACCCTTAATCCTCGACAAACAACTACTATTATGTTTTATTTTTCTTCAAAAGCTACATATTTCATTACGCGTTGATATCTTTTCTGTGTGGCGACAACCAGCATTCCCCGTTGATGGATTTTCTGGGGAACTACAATTTGCAGTCTTCGTCGATGTCTCATAAGGGGGAAAGAACTTCAAACACAACTTGAGTTGTAGACAAAAAAAAATCAGCTTTTGGTAGGTGTACATAAAAGCCACAGAAAAATACAACGGATTTTTTCTTGAGTCGATTTATTTGGACTCTACGAAGTGTAACAAAATATGACACTTTAACCCGGCGCCAATGACGTGTAAAAAATAACGCAGACAATGACGCGGGGTCAATATGACCCGAATGTTGTTTTCTTAATAATCTGTTTAACTGCTGAATTATAACAAATTTAATACAAAATAAGAACTATTGCTCATGCTTCATCGATGAAGGCATTGTTAAACTAGGATATTTAAGGTAATTTAGATATCAAATTATAATTTGGTTTTAATGACAACAACCTCAAAAGAGCAAAAAAAATAATTTCTCTTTTAGAACTAAAAATTTATGAAGCTGTAGCTGTTTAATTCAAGAATTTTCCGCAAACGGGATTTTACCACAGATTACTAAATAGTTACTTCGTAACATTGATTGATTGATTTTACCATTCTTCACTGGCGCTTGCTAACTACAATATGGTACGAATCGTATAAATTGAGGTCTTATCTCCAGTTATTGACTCATTTTGGCATATATTTACACTCATTCCACAGAAATTGAATAAAATTACACGTTAATATTTGTCAGCGACCGGTTCCGAACACCATCTTCAGGCAGACTTCGTCGCTCCGTGTTGGAAACCGGTCGCTGACAAATTATAACGTGTAGTTTTATTCAATTTCTGTGGGATTGGTGTAAATATATACCAAAATGATGAGTGATATAATGTTCCACCAAGAACCTACAGTCAAAAGTATCAACTATCCAGCTACTGAGAAAACCAATAACGATGATAATAGATATATTTTTCGAAATTATCCCGGGTCGTAAAAAATCGCTCGGGTCATAATGACCCATCGTCGTCGGCGGCGGGTTAACTGTAGTTTCTACTCATCATAATGAACAAATTACACAAGAGCTTAAATAGAGAGTCAATTCTCAAAAAAAAACTGGACTGTATGCAAATCGATCAGCTGATCGACAAATTTGAGAAGGGAGTAGTTACAAAGCTTTTTGGGAATTGATTATTGGAATCCTTAGGAAAAGATATCAGTATGATAGTTAGTATCCCTGTTAATGGGTCCTGCAACAAATTTTGTTACATAGGTATGTATAAAATACGTCTTACAGTATTCCTGTAAACACATCCACGAGGATGAAGTCTCGCGAACATTTCTTGATACCACAAGCCAAAAGAGTAATGTAAGTAACTCGAAACCGTATGTAAGTTTGTCATTCTTAGTAGAATGAGCAACTTTGCTTAAATCACAAAAACAAACTCCTGTTAGCTGTGTCTCTTCCTACGGCCATTTTGCGAGGATGTCGCCGGTGTACTCTCAAAACCGTGATAACACTATTTCACTATACTAAATTTAGTGAGATTATACTTAATATTATCCCTACTAATAATATTATAAATGCGAAAGTAACTCTGTCTGTCTGTCTGTTACGCTTTCCCGCTTAAACCTTTCAACCGATTTTGATGAAATTTGGCACAGACAATCTTTAGACCCTGAGAAAGGACATAGGCTACCTGAGTTTCCACGCTCGCGAGCCGCTTGCGGCTCGCGCACTGCGCACCCTCGAACAGTTATAGAAACGTTGTCCACGCGGCTGAAGCCGCGGGAAACAGCTAGTACTTAATATCACGGTAAATTGTCAATCGTCTTACAATTTCACGGCCTACCCAAATATACATATAATCTCCGAAATCCGAATAAAACCGATGATTTCTTCTTCTGCGAAGCATTCTGCTGCTACATCTTTGATTGTTTAATAAATCAAACCTGACCGAACCTAACATCGCTCGCTTCGCTCGCTCATTTATTTAGGTTTATTCACTTCGCTAAGTGTTATTGTGTAGCACGACTTAGGTAGGTAAATGACATATAATGTTACTACTGGGTAGGTAGGTATGGTAAGGGCGTGGGTTAAAAGATGCGTGTTCGTGCCGACAGGATTTAATAGAAGTAAAAGACCTAAAAAGAACATAAAAATTAGAAAACATCATAACACTTAAATTTTAAATACAAATCACAAAAAAAATTTCATCGTAATGGGTCTTTAAAGGTATTAAGGTATGAATTTATTAACTTTATTATAATATGAGCTGATGATGATGATGATGATGATCGAATTTTTGGTTTTTGAATGAAAAGTCACATGTGTCAACGCATGCGCGGTAAAGAAATAAATGGAATGAAAAGAAGGTCGAATAAAAAAAGAACGCACTGATCTTGACTGACTTGTGGCTCAGTGGTTAGTGCCCTTGACTACTGATCCGAGAGTCGTGGGTTCGATCCCCACCCAGGGCAAGCATTTGTGTGATGAGCAGATTTGTTTGCTCTGTGTCTGGGTTTTAAATTATATCTATATATGTATGTATTTAAACGTATGTAAGTATGTATATCAGTCTCTGGTAACCCATAACACAGGGAATCCTACTTTGGGGCCAGATGACCATGTGTGATTTGTCCCAGAATATTTATTTATTTATTTATCTGTGTGGTTAGCCCCGCGTTACAATTGTAATGTCACTAGTGAGATTACAATGACACTAGTTAAATTGTAAGCAGTATGTTACGATTCACAATCTTTCGACAGTTCACACTCTTGCGAGATAGTTAGATTATAATCTAACGGTATTTACAATTTTACGGTGACATGGACAAAGGAAGTTGAAGGGGGTGAAATAATACTATTTAGGCGTATAATAGTCCTTATAGATGGCGCTAAAACTTGAATGCCTATACCCCAGAGTAGAAAACACAGAGGCGTATGAGTTTCTGTGTTACTCAATAGATGGCGCCGCAAATAAGCGTTATGGCTGCTCGTTTACTTGGTAGGCTGGTCGATTTGTATAAAAGGTCCATTTCAGCAAAGTAGTTTTGCGAATTCAGCAAAGTTAGAACACAAATTGTTTAAGTTCGTCTTTAGAATGACTACCTAAGATCTAAACCATTCATATTTACTGAAACACATTTCACTCGTAAACTCATAAATAGGAAACTCAATGTAGTACCATTTTAGTTTACTTAATACTAGCTTTTGCCCGCGGCTTCGCCTGCGTGGATGTCGTTTTTATGACTGTCATTGAGGGTGAGTGGAGCATGGACATGAGTTTTCTCCAGATCCCTATCCCAGATCGGGCTATTCTGATTATCAGTTTATGTAATTATCCACTCCACCATCTCTGTGCAAAAAATTACAACAATCCATTGTTCCGTTGCGATGTTGTAGAAATGAACCAAAAAAGACGATTTTTTCAGGTTCCTCAGAAATTGCATCGGACTATGCTATTTTGACGAGATAAAAAGTTGCCTATGTCCTTCCCCGTGACACAGGCTACCTGCATGCCAAATTTCATTAAGATTGGTCAAGGTGTTGAAGCGTGAAAAGATACCAAACAAACAAACACATTTTCACATTTATAATATTCGTAAGGATGAGGATTCTAAGAACAGGGACCAAAGGATATACAATTTTTCTGATAAGACTTCCCTAACTGAAAACCTTATTATTGTTTAAAATTTATTCTGTGTTCGTATTTAGGTAACTTTGTCATTTTCAGCATGTACTTACCTACGTGAAGTAGATTTTTTAAAATTTAAATAATATTTCTCGTACTACTGTAGTGAATATGTAATATAGAAAACAAAGACTCTATTGCTCATTTTTCTTTTAAACTAGCTGTTGCCCGCGGCTTCTCCCGCGCAGTATCCATTTTTTGCCGTTTCTTGATTTTTTTTTATAAGAACCTTCGCCTGACAATAATAACACAAAAAAAAATAATTAGTGAAATCGGTCCAGCCGTACAAGCATGATGCGATGACCAAAAAAAAAATAGAAATTAATTTTATATTAAACTAGATACTAGATAAATGAAAACCTTTAAGTGAGTCTCTTTAGCTACTATTACTTCGGTATTAGCTCGTTGGAGACGTACTCGGAATGTAGCACGAATGAGATAATAACTTTTACTCATTTCGACATTCAACCCATTGGGGAATTCTGATCGACTGAGACGAAATGAGCGAATGCGCTCATTCTGTAGGAATCAAACCGCTGTTCGAGTAGTCCGGTCCATAGCTGTTATGTTGGTCGAAGATCTTTATAAAAATGTAGACTAGATACTTATGTCATCAAAGACATCCTCTTGACATGAATACTTATTGATTTTACCTCAACATTTGCATTATTTTAAAGAGAATCATCATCATATCAGCTCATGTACGTCCCCACCGAGGGCTCAAGCCTACCCTGAATTAAAGGGCGATCGGGCCATAGTCGACCACGCGGGCCCAGTGCGGGTTGGTCGACTTCACACACAACCAGCGAGTTTCTCCGCAGGCGTGTGCAGGTTTCCTCACGATGTTTCCTTCACCGTAAGAGCGTCGGATAAACATACATATGAAATCTGAATTCGAAATCACATTGGTACGTGGCAGGATTCGAACCACGACCTCCCGGACAGGAGGCGGCGGCACTAGCCGTTACGCCACCGACGCTCTTTAAAGAGAATAATGTTATATAATATAACACTTTTTTTAACAAGTTAACAAGGCACATAGCTTGTAGAACAGATGGCCGTTGGGGCAGTAAAGTTCTCGAGTGGCGACCGCGCACCGGAAAATGTAGCGTATACAGGCCTCCTACTCGGTGGACCGATGACCCTGTAAAGGTCGCGGGAAGCCGCTGAATGCGGGCAGCGCAGAACCGATCGTCGTGGAAATCCTTAGGGGGCGGCCTATGTCCAACAGTGGACAACTATAACTTTGAGTAAACGTTTTCAAATTAAAATTACCTGAATGACTTAGAAACCAAAGTCAAACTGAGTAACGTGTATCTACTTCTTTAAATTCCTATGTTGGATACCATCGCCATCACCATTAATATTGTACGTCCGAAAGGGGCAACCTGTTGGAACTAAAAATATATTAAATGTAACATCATTGTACACAGTTTCACAATAAAGTTTATCTTATCTTATTTTATCTTATCTTATTTTATCGCAACCGGCCCGTAGTATTGTGCTACGCCGCCGTAGCAGCAAAATTAATCCGAATCAATGACTATGTACGGGACACGGGTACAGTCACACCCTGGACACTGCACACAACGGTCGTGAAATGACATTTCTAAAAACAAATGACGGAGCAAACGAAATCACGTCGAAATCCTATACGTTCGAGAACCAAACTATAACCAATCTGTATCAATATAGGTGACGAGGGGGTGAGTTCGTGATCTAGACAGCGGCAGGGAGTGTCCATACTGTATGTTAGTACTAATAATATATTTAATTTGGTACAGTGTAGGTATTTTTTTTTATTTCACGCAAGTTTACTAGTAAGAAAACAGTCATAATTCTAGTTTTACATCTTAGATCTACTTATTAGAACTCTGGCTACTAAACTAGGCTAAACAAAGCCTGTACCTAAGTAGGCAATTGATATTAGCGAGTAAAAAAAAATAATCAAACGCGTTGTAGTTGTAAAATTAGTCGGCGAATGAGCAATACGGTCGGTGTAATTTTTTTACAACTTAATCAATCTCAACAATGTTAGGTAATTGATGTACACATTGCATATTTTTACTCGACATCCATTGAAAATAAAAGACACCTTAATATGTTTAAATGTGTAAGAGTTCTGTGGCATATCAACAATTTAAAGTAAATACATATTTTTTCGAAATCTTTCACACACGATTGGAGGGTGTAGCAAAATTGGTGCAGGTACCGTTAACTGGGGCTTCTACACATCATACTGAACAACTTTAGTTCTACGACTTTGCTGAAATCGCAAAAAAAAAATCGATCAGCTCATCTACCAATTTGGTGCATTTTAGTATGGAGGGTCCATTTTTTTTTTTTTGAGAATTGACCATGGGTTCCTTGGAGAAAGTTGTTCAGTATGATGAGTAGAACCCCCAGTTAACGGGTTCTACACCAATTTTGTTACAGCCTGTATATTTCGATAGAGGATTCAAATATAAACCGAAAACATGCTGGGAATTTATTTATTTTTTACAATTGGTAAGTCCTTGGCATCATCTCACCTGATGGTTAGTGAAGATGATGCCGAAGATGGAAGCGGACATACCAAGATTCCCCAACACAATGTGGAACTGGCTATTTTATCTTCAAGCCGGAACACATAACTGTTGTTAACATTGATGTTTGACGGCAACACTTAGATAAGATGGTGGTAGCCGGCCAGGTGGGCTTAGAAATGCCCTACCACCACCCAAGCCGAGTCTTACAAAGTTGAACCCGCCGGAAATCGAACCCACGACCTTCTTGTGTGAAGCAAATGAACTAACCATTTCGCTACGGAGGCGGTTAAAACATAAAAAATGTGGACCTTAAGGGCCGCCAGGAGGCTCGAGTTTCCATACAAACGTAGTTCCGCTTTAATACAAAAACTTCAGGCCAGATTGAATCCAAACTTTGCAAATATATTGAGGAGACACATATAGATGTTTGTAATTAGTTTTCAATGTACTAATATAAAACGGAAAAAAATAAGAGCATTTTCAAACTTTCAGTACAAAACTAATTTAAGCCTTCGTTTATTAACGTTTAACTACGATGAAAACTAATTACAAACATTGATATGTATCTACTCAATATATTAACAAAGTTTGGATTCAATCCGGCATGCAGTTTTTGTATTAAAGTGGAACTATATACGTTTTATGGAAACTCGAACCTAAAGAGGTCATTAAAGAATGAAGTTTGCTTGTTACAAGAAATGAGTTGATATGAAACAGATGTAAGTCTCTTTCGTCATATCCGTTGATTTTCAGTTTTAAACCCCGAATGTGATTTTAAAAAAGTTTCTTGTTAGGGTGAGGCATTGATTGGAACAGTTGTCTTTGGTTTTTTTTATTTACGTGTAAATATTAAAGAAAATAACCACACTTTTGCACTTTTTCAATGTTTGTTCGTTCAGTTTCAATTTTCTGAATGAAAGTATAAAAAATAATAACAATTCTCACTTTATATTATCATAACAAATACTGTTATATATTTGTTTAAAATGTATACTTCAAAATATTAGTCTCAACTAGAGTTGAAAGTAACGATTTAGACCTATCTTTGGGATTTTTTTCTATCAAACCAAAACTGCTCAATCGTGTTTCTAATAGCTTTTGACTTTAAGGAACATCATCAACAATAAGGTTATTTTTTTCAACCTTGGGTTTTTTCTATCGTTTAGGAGTAATTGACGTTAAAAATAACGAAAATCTGTAATATTACCGCCTTAAAAATATAACGTGTCAGGAAAGCTAGTTTGATATAAAATCTAAAAAACTACTCACTTATTGTGTTTGTTTGAGAGTTTATATTTAAAGTGAACTTTTATTCTCAAGCTTTTTCGTCTGTGTGTTGCGTGACGACAAAGAGATTATAACATCGTCTCGAACTTTTTCGACAGAGACGAAAGCAGCCATTATCGTTTCGTTCTCTGTACCGTAACTCCAAGAAGAGAGCAGCCATGATCGTTTCGTGTTCTGTAAAAGTCTATAATTGAAAAAAAGTTTCACTTTTACCATGGTTTCATAAAACCACACACTTTTTTTAAATAAAATTTAGTTAAGTTTATTTACATTTTACATGGGGTAAATAAAAGAAAAATGACAGAAATGCCAACAAAGCTACGAGTTAGTTGCAACTCCATTACATTGACGCAGCTGATGTAGCATAATATTCATTTTAAAAAATCTCAGTAATGAGACAACAAAATAAAATGTGACACCTAAGTTTTCTCAGTTCATTTTCAAACAGAGAGGTAGAGAGAGAGCAGCCACGATTATATTTTTTAAATTAAGAAAAGTAAGGAAAATACGAATGTATCGCAGATCATAACATCCTGCCGATGCTCGGGAACTTGGTAGACTACTCAAAACAAGCAGTATGTTTTTGAAGTAAGTAAAACTTCTTTACGCACGCTTGACTTGGTTCCGGTCATGTTCAGTTTGTGTTCCCGTTTGATAGATCTAGGTACGAACTAAAACTTTCACAAAGAGACTATACCCTTTTTCTGCTAAGTTAGATATTTTGAAAGTCCAGAAATATCCTAAGAAACCATAGAAATGCTTTATTTTGTTATAATATTTTTAAAATTACAGTTTTCTTCATGCTTGTTATACACCATTATTAATCACCGCTATTACTAATTTTGTAATGAAAAATATAACAAAAAATAACTCAAATAGAGCGCAAAATCAATGTAAAATTGTTGTTTTATTTTTTTTCTAGTAAATTTCAATTAAGTTGCATTTTTTTTTGTCATCAAAAGATAGATTTTTTAGTAGCCCACACAAGAAAAAAGAAACGAAAACTTTAAACAGCAGAACCTCTGAGTTATAGAATTTTAAATATTTTGGTTAGGGCTGTCACAAATTTTAACAACTTTCAGATTTTACGCCAAAATGTATGTTACAATATTTTGACAATTATTTATATGTATGTAGATAACGTATTGGAATTCAATTTCGCTTGCTGGCAGGAACGCAGTAGGCTATTTTTGAACCTAAACTATCAAAAAATTTACAACCCTATTTCCATAGAAAATTTTATGAACTTTAGAAATGCAACTCCTCCTAGGGTCTACAGTGGATTTCCGTGTTTCTTTTTGCAATTGTAGTATATTATATTAAGCTTATTGAGTAATCATAAATTCATAATACAGTGCAACCTCGATGGAACTAAGGAGAAATAAAAATAAAAGTAAAAAAATAAATATATTAATTTATTCTACGTTGTAAATAAAAATTTCTAAATTTGTATATAATTAGCTATAATTGTAATACAACTATCACAATCTCTATAAATATCTAACTGTATTATTTAATGAATTAAAAATTTAAATATTTTTTGCTGACGTCAGCAAAATAATTAATATCTTATAAACTAATGAAAAAACACAAATGGTTTCTTCGCGAAAGTTTTAGTTCATCCATCAAACGGGAACACAAACCGAACATGACCGGAACCAAAGCAAAATTTCATACTGGAGTAAGCTGGTGGATGCGTGACGAGAGCGTTACGGAAGTGTGATCGGGCGAGGCGAACGGAAGTTGAGAGGGATATATAAATTAGTGAATATATAAAGAGATATACTATTTATTTTTGTTTACCAACAATATCGGTCAAAACAATCAAAACAAACATAAGATAAAAAAGATCTGATCATTTTCAGAGGATAATAAAACTCTTTTCATAAACTGTCTATACCTCCATATGACAAAAAGATTTGATTATTTTCTGAAGACTAAATATTTACTGTCAAACATATATAGATGGAGCTAAAGAAGTTTTACTACAGTCGTGTGGTCTAAAGCACACTCGTATATATTTTTTTGTATGGAAATTATTCTCATTTAGCGTGTGCTCTCTTCTGACCCAATCTACGGAGTTCCCGAGGGTCTGCAGAATGTTGTGCTCTTCGACACATTTGTTGCCAGGGATCTAACCTAAGGACTGTACTTCGTAATTTCCTTTCTACCTGATTTTTTTTTTAAATAATCGTGGCCGTTTGAACCACCTCTCTGTATGAAAATGTACAGTAGCGTTTATTTTATTTGGAGTAGTATATACAGTTTTAATCGTGTGCAAAAGATTTCGAAAAAAATTTACATACATCATATTAATATTACTAAGCCACGCCACAGTATTACAATATAGCAACTTACAGTAGTGCAAAGAAAGTACTTACGCAGAGCAACGGAAGGGTACTTGCGGGGCACAGCCTGGCAAACTCCTCAAGTTTGCCAGGTTGGCTACAGGCTAGTATTGCTAGTACCTACGCCGTGGCGGCATCGTGCGACATCAAAGGCGTTGCGCTACTGCAAGCTATATCGTAATACTGTGGCCACGCTCTATACAAAAATGTTCAAACAAACCCCATTCTTCACATTGGTTTGCAGAAGTGTGCGCGAGCTGTTCTGTGGAGGTGGAGACGGAGGGCGAGGCGGGAGGGTCTCGCTCCGCCAGCTCGGTCTCCGCGGCTTCGTGGTGCGAGGGCGAGGAGGCGGACGAGGTGGAGGGTGAGGGCGAAGCGGACGAGGGCGGCGGCTCCGGCGACTCGCTGGCCGAGGACGCTGCGCTGCTGGGTGAAGCGCGCGCCCCGCGCCTCGTGCGTCCCGCGCACCCCGCGCGCCGCGACGTCACAGTCGACCTGCATCTGCTGCGCCCCGATGTATGAGACGCCGCCCCCGCGCGCACCGACCGCCTTCGCCCTCCACATGTGAACTTATCTCTTCAAGTACTTTGCCAGCGGTTAATCGTGTACTCCAAATCAATGTGATAATAATACGAAGTGGAAACCGACTGAAAGGCACTCGTGCACCTTCTCTCTCTTTTTTTCATGGACGGCTTTTCCGTTTATGTGCACAAATTAATAGGCTAATATGACACGTTATGCGTTTTCCACAGATTCACATTTTGTTTAGATAGGTGCTTATAATTAAAGCAATGTTATTTACGATTAGATTAGAGCTTTGTTGATGGGTGGACTGAGCGAATGTATGCGAGAAGCGCGCCTGGCTAGTGTACAACGACGCGATGCGCGAGAGGAGACCCGCTCGTCGCAACGATGGACTTTTCCACATCGAGATGAATTCCGTTTTTATGAACAAAGACCAATATAGATAGACCCACAAAATAGATAGGTACCTGCTACCTAGTAGGTGGTTAGTAAGTTTAATTCAATTATATTGCTTTTGATAATGTTTTTTTCTTTTTAGATAGAAGCTTCTATTTACATAAATGACTTATATTAATTGTTAAGTTGTACATATTTTACTATATATACTTGGTAAGCTAAATTAAATATTTATACCTACCTAGCAAAGTATTGTTGGAACTAAATAGGTATATGCAGAAAGAAGGGGTTATCTGCTTTGAGTCTTATATAGAGGCGCTTAAGGCGCTTTAGTAGTTTTATTTGCTTTGTACTTTCCTCATAGCACACCGTGCATTACCTACTACAGCAGAAATATGAAAAATATACCTACTGTGATATTATGTTTATTTACCAAAGGTAACATGTGTTTGTTGCTTCCGTTTTCGTCACTAACTTACCTGTAATGACATTTAATGTTTTACTTGTATTTTGTATACTTACCCACTGAAATTCTTCTAAAGTACAGTTCGGCTTTTAAGGTTAGGATTTCTGGAACCAATTTTAAAAATTTTGGACACGACATTGAACAATAAATGCAGGGTAATAATAAAAAATTGCCTGACACTAAAAATATAAAGATTTAATTGTATCTAAAGAAGCTTAATACTGTAAGTAGTAGACATTAGATTACCTTTATTTATCTATAATGTTAGCTAACAAATTGTTAACTTTCATCGATACTAGGAAATGCGATTGTTTTGCTTATTCTTGCACTACTTAAGTAATAAATATACGGTCTAAAATAAAAAGCCTATAGTCAGACCAGTGACGACTAAAGGGACCTACAAATGCCTAACTACATAGAATTGTAACTGTTTAATACCTTTTACTTACGGTCTACGACCTACAACAATACACGCCCAAATATTGCTCATATTCGCCATTTAAGTAGTATATAAAAAAATCAACTAATAAATTTAAACTCACACTGTCAAACTCGAACAAAACAAAGACCGAAACGGACAGGCCCACAGGGAAGATCGATTAATCCACGTAAAAAATAAGGCACGTAGTTATAGAAAGTTTTTTTTTACTTTCGAGCGACGAAGGTGCAAATAGAAGGTTATTTGATCGTCCGAAAAACCGACTACGATATATTTTGACGAAAATGTACCAGAAAAGTGTTCTAGAAAAAAAAAATATGTGTGTATATGTATATATATATATGTCCGTATCCTCGATTTCTAGAGAAACTGTTGGACCAATTTTGATAAATTTGTGCACATGGACATTCAAACTTTTTTGCCAGGAGTACCTACTTTTATTGGATATTTTATTTTTGAAATATTAAGGGTATACCTCCCATACATTTAGGGCTTGTCGTGATTCTCCACAACTGCTCCCAAGAAACCTATGGTCACACCCTGGACACTTCATACGACGGGCCAGAAATGACATTTCAAAAAAGGAACGACGGAACAAACAAAATGGCGGCGGAATCCTATATGTTCAATAACCAATCTGAATCAAATTGGGTGACGAGGGGGTGAGGTCGCAATCTAGAGAGCGCCAGGGAGTGTCCATACTGTATGTTAGTACTAACTCTTTAACTAATAGATCAGCTGATCAACCAATTTTGTGCATTTTAGTATGGAGGACATATTTTGACTCGCAAGTAAATCAAAACATATGGTACTTCCTGTTGACATGATTTTATCATGAAAGGTAAGAAGCAAGGTCGCACAGCACAAGTAAAGGAAAAAATCCTAAAATCGTAAGTATGTTGTTATATCACATAATATAATATATGTTTTGCGATTACAAACTCATATTTGCAGTTGTAAAATTGACCGTGACTTACCTATATTTATCTATGCGGGAGCATTTTTTCAACTACAAAATTCAGTTTGTCCTTTAATTTGACATATTGTTTCTAAATCACACTAATATTATGAAGGCGAAAGTTTGTGAGTGTGTATGTTTTTTACTTCTTCACGCAAAAACTACTAAACGGATCTGGCTGAAATTTGGTAGGTAGACAGATTAAGACCTGGATTAACTCATAGGCCATTTTTTTTCACGCTCGCGAGCCGCTAGCGGCTTGCGCTCTGCGCACCCTCGACAAGCCATAGAAACGTGTCAACGCGGATGAAGCCGCGGGAAACAGCTAGTTTGTACATAATTAACACAATTGTATTGTGTGGTGGTACGCGGAGCCTGTCTCGCACATGTCAGTTCTTCCACTATGTTGCCACCAAGAAAAAACCAGCCAAGCGCGAGTCGGACTCGCGCACAAAGGTTCCCTTTGTGCGCGAGTACATCAACGAGTACAACAATCGAATTAAAGGACAAACTTAACATTGTAGTTGAAAATATGTTCTCCCGTACATCAGCATACGTCACTCAATTGCAAATGAGAGTTAGGTGTCGCAAAAAAATATTTTTGTGGATGTACTTATCTACAAAATATCAATTTTCGGATTGTTCCCTTTACTTGTGCTGTGAGACCTTGCTCCTTAAAAAAAAATATGATTCTGGGTCAACGGGAAAGACCCTATACTCGAAGGTTTTGATTTACTAGCGAGTATCAATATATGTACATCTTCATACCTACATATCTTTGTCCAGCAGTGGACGTCTTCCGACTGATATGATTATGATGATGCTCAATATACATACTTATGTAACATAAAGGCCGTACATTGTACATGTGTTTTCATTTCTTTGACTTAAAAGCTTGATTTTTTGATAACTTCAAGAGAGTACAGACCTAAGTACTTGATTAACGTTAATATTCAAGTTTTCACTTCTGCCGGCACTCCCGGAGTGCAACCCGTCGTTTTTATTTTTATTTTATATTTGTTTTTTTGACTCCTTCATTGTCAAACAATCGATCCCCATCAAAATCTGAACTCTATTTTTTTGCCATCACAACACCTTATTTGCTCCTTCGGCGCTCGAAAGTAAAAATCTGACTTCCCTTCCCATACACAGTTGGCCTGCCAGCTGATTGATTTGTATGAGAAGTTCAAACAATGGTTCCTTATGATAATCACGGGTAGAGCCCCTGAGTAAAAGAAAGACAGAGTTAGTAAATAAGAAAAGTGCTAGTGTACGTACCTATCACTACGTATAGCTCGCGCCAAACTTTATTACGGCTGTGAAGTTGGTCACAAGACGCGTCGCAGTAGCAAACTTTTGGGTGTTAGTAAGACGTAAAGGTACCTACTATTGCCTACTACTCGGTTATACGAGTTTGGCGCCAGCTGTACCAACCAAGTACCTA
Organism: Coleophora flavipennella; assembly: GCA_947284805.1. NCBI lineage: Eukaryota > Metazoa > Arthropoda > Insecta > Lepidoptera > Coleophoridae > Coleophora > Coleophora flavipennella. The sequence goes on from OX369292.1 coordinate 3,449,566, forward strand.
CCCGAGGTCTTCTGCTTGTAATTCTGAACAATTTTCCGTGAGGAAACCGTGAGCAAATCGCAAAATAAATTAAACTTCGATAATTAAATTTTCCGATCAGCTGTTCGCTACGATTATGTTTGAGAGATACAAACATATATATTTTTTTTGCGGCTGACCATAAGTTCCTTGGGGACAGTTGTTCTGAATCACGACTATAAAGCCATGTCTCCTTCGCGTATTTTTTCGAAAAATTACACAAATATAATTTGTTTTCTTAGGGCCATATATGATGACATCTGATCCAAGATTTATTACATTCCCGCTTTTGTAGGATTATAATAGGTCGGGGAAAAAGTTTCTTCGTGGGTATTTTGTAGCTAAAAATTAGTAATCAAATCTCTTTGTTTGTATTATTTGTACCTGGCTAGTTATAATAAAATTAAATAAGTGACTTTGGCCGTTGGGTAAAGTTCTCGAGTGGCGACCACGCACCGGAAAGCGTAGTGTAGGCAGGCCTCCCACTCGGTGGACCGATGACCTGGTGAAGGTCGCGGGAAGACGCTGGATGCGGGCAGCGCAGAACCGGTCGTCGTGGAGATCCTTTGGGGAGGCCTATGTCCAGCAGTGGACTTCCTTCGGCTGATATGATGATGATGATGATGATGAAGTGACTTTTGAAATTTTAATAAAAAATAAAATTCCTGCCATTTTAAAATTGTTTTTTTTCTATGACAATGAGAGAAAGTAACGAGAAATTCGCTACATTTTGAAATGTTATTTTAAAAAAAAGGTAAAAATGCAACACAGGTTATACAGGCCGCGAATAAAATTTGTGCTGTTTAAGGACCTAATGCAGTATCAATCAGTAGCACAACCTTGGATCAAACGTTTCCAGTATGGAAATCTTAACGTTCAAGATGCAGCTCGTTTTGTTCGCCCTGTTTGAATTTGCATACAAAATTGCATTGCATACAAAGAAACTTTTTCTCGACCTAATTAATTCTACAGTATGCTGTCAAAAATTATCATTAGGCTACATCTAGGATAATATGTCTATGATAGTGTAATAGCTCGCTTATACAAGTTGTCTCCTGCTACAAGAAAATGTTTCTGGTTCTCTTTAACAATGTGTTCCGGCTTGAAGATAAGATAGCCAAATCCTCATTGCGTTGGAGAATCTTGGTAAGCCCGTTTCCATCTTCGGCATCATCGTCACTTACCATCAGGTAAATCAATGGCTTATCAATTGTGAATAAAAAAATTATAATATCTATCCTGGGATTTACACTCAGCCACCACCACTGCTCCTGCCACACTGCCGGAAATATTGCCCTAAATCACAGATTAGTAATATATGTCACTGCCCTAAATACTTCTGCCGCAACATCGACGCAAGCGCGAGCGAGTGTTCACATTCAGCCGATTCCTTTGACTTCCGCACGGAAGCCGACAACCGCGGCAATGGCAGCGGTAACGGCATGAGCAGTGGCAACGCGAGTGACCTATTTACATCTCGCGCTGCCTGCTTCCCTGGTCACTTGCCTGCCCAACAGGGCTGAGGGTAAATGCGTCATATGCGATCTGTAGATGCGCGCTGCGCGGCGTGGCGGGAAGTTGTTAAAAAATGAAAAAGCCGTTTCCCCTTCACCCGCGCATCATCCATTCCATCTTCCATCTTGAAAGACAAAAACATTGTTCCATTCCAGCGGGGAGATTAAAGCCGGCCGACCGCCGGGGCTCAAGCAGTGTTGCCAATTTAGCGATTTAGTAGCTAGATCTAACAAAAAAATTAACTTAACGTATTTTTGGAGCAGTCTAGCGACAAAAAAATTGACGTTTCATACATTTCAGCGACTTTTCAAGCACAGTAACACCATACATCTAGCGACAGAATTGCCATTTTTATATTGTTCTAGTGACTTTGTAAACATTATTTAGCTACATTTAACAACATTCATCTGGCAACACTGGGCTCAAGCGGGGAGTGTAATTTGACTGCACGGCAGTCTTATTAACGCTTTGCCGATATCCAAGATTTCTCAGAATTTTTGTATAAAACCTATAAAAACTAATTACTGTTCTAGTTAGCTTATGAAATTTTAATCTTCTTTCTATCAATATCAATTTAAGCAATTTTCCTTTTTTTATGTATTTTTTGCATATTTTTGCAAACAACTTGACGTTTGTATGGAATCTGACACCAAAAAATTTAGAACTCTTTATTTTGGAAAAAAAATCTATGGAATTACTCAAATAAACGATAAATATTGAAGTATCAGTCCCTCCGCAATATTATGGTATAGTTTAACAGAGATCAGAAAAGTAGCGGGGAGACAAAAGGAGATCAAAGGCGGCCGCCAGAGATATCCGTAACGGATAGATTCCCAGTTCAGCGCGAATAACGCTTCTGTCCGTTACGGATAGATTCCCGCTGGAAGAATTGTATGCATGCATACAGAAATGCGTATGGCTACGTCCCAATATTTGGATGTTTCTATGTATTGTTTCGACAAAGCCGTCGCAGGAAACGCGGCATGATGGTAAAAAAAACATGTTTTGCTAGATTTAAAGCTTCTTCTCTTGAAACTGAACAATTTACGTAACAGACCCATTTATGTCAGTGTATTCAGTAAATTCGTAAAATAATAGTCTTAGGACCCGAGTCGTTCCTTTCCCTCTAATATGGTCGAGGGGAGCGATGGCTGACTCACGCGTTATACTTGTGAACGGGCGCTGTCCGTGTGAACTAGCCTACTCTTCATTAACGACAAATTATATAATTTTCATGTATTACTTCTCGTGTCATATTGTTTTCATGTCCAAATGACATTGTTTGATTTATATCAATGATTTTATTGACATTATTAACTGATTATTGTTCACAATCTGACATAATGTAATATAATCGCTATCTTATGAAGTTATGACCATCAGAAAGAGTGTTTAACATGCACCTATTTTGAATAAACATTTTGAAATCTTAAAAGAAATGTATCAGCTCTGAAAGCCAACTTTGTAAGAGAAGTCCAAAAATGTTTTTGCCAATTGATTAAGGGTTTCTTGTTTTTTCAAACATTTTTCACCTGGCATCTAGGTACCTACCAGCTTAAGTAGTTAGATAATAATTATAGGTATTTACTTGTGGACCTGAAAGTGCGTGGATTAGAATAATTATACATACTTTGTCAGAATCCGCTGTCGTGGTCTGATGAAAAAAAACACAAAAACTTTTGCTATTTTTAAGAAAAGCAATAAACGCAATATATGATTTATTTACCTGTGTATTGTTTCATTTATCCATCCTATCAGAGTTTATATCTTTTTTTAAATAAAATTTTGAGTGCGTTTAGCTGCACCTCACCTGATGGTAAGTGCCGATGCAGCCGAGGATGTAACACACAAGCTCAAATACTGCCTATTCACTCTCGTCTTGAAGATTCCTAAACTAAACGAATCGGGGAATACAGACGCTGGCAGGGAATTCCACTCCTTGGCCGTTCGAATAATGAACGAAGAAGCAAAACGCTTCGTGCGTAAAGGTCCCATTAAGTATCCGCTTCCACTGGTGGGTATAACTAACTATAATAGGGGATCGGACTGCAAGTCATTTGAGTTACTTTTTATGATCTGTCAAAAAGGAAATTTTGTTCTAAACATGTTTGAAATACCCACAAGTGACGTCATAGATTTAAACATCATTGACAAACTTATTTTGTGAATTTGATCAATTAAAAATTGAAGACGTGATGGAAAAACAAAACAAGTAAGGTTTTTTGAAACTTCAAGAGGAGAGCAATTCAGGAAATCATATTTCAAAATTTATTTTTGATGCAGTCCGATCCCCTATTAGGTCTCACTATCATATTTTGTAAACCTCGGAAACATCTTAGTTGTTTGTTCGTTGGTTTCAACTAATGTTACATTAAAAAAACCGGTCAAGTTTCGTACCAAAAACAAATTTCCATCTACAGCGCCATCTATAGATGTAGGTAAAAGAGAACTAATTGCTGTTATCGTATTACTACGTAAATTAACTATGTAGAAGATACTGTTAGATCCCACTAGGTGTCGCTAGTTTTTCAACATCGGACTTTCGAAGGACTTGAAAGACCAGATGTTCTCATAGAGTTTCCTGTAATTTATGCATTTAACCTCATACACTGATATTTTTTCAAAATATTAGTCATAGTAGTTTTGGAGATTAGGGGGAGAGGGTGTAGATGGTTAATTTTCGACTATTTTCTTAAGTAAATAACTTCAAAACTATTTATCTTGAAATTATAAAAAATGATTATTTGAGATTCTTACAACAAGTCCTTTCATTTGATATTTCACACGGTACAGTTTTTTTATATTTTCTAATTTACTCCCAAAAGTGGCCCCTTTGTTTAAAATTAATTTATTTACGTTACATGTCCGTCTTGGGGTCACTGTACCAATTTCAACTCAGTCGGTCCAGCAGTTTCTGAGCAAATTGGCTTTGACTGACGGACGGACAGACAGACACACGAGTAAACGATAAACGAAATTAGTCACCGCCCCTCCAAGAACAATTGCCCTATAGAACTTACTAAAAGAAGGAACACAGTGAGCGAGTCTCTTGACTACTGCAATTCATATTTCTCTTCAGTAGGAAATAATCTTGCTGAACAATTGGTCACCACGCTAGGTAGGAATCCAGATTTAGCCAGTAAGGACATTTGTGACTCGGTGCAATTCTCATTCTTCATGCAGCCAACCGATGTGTATGAAGTGGACAATCTCATATTGCAGTTAAATAACGACAGTGCTCCGGGCATGGATGGATACACTGCAACTTTAATTAAAGAGATCAAGCCTGCAATCTTAGAACCTCTCACTTCTATATTTAACTTAAGCATTAGTTCAGGTGTATTCCCTCACGCGTGGAAACTCGTAGCTGTTGTACCTATTTACAAAAATGGATCCAAAGGCACCCCGGAAAACTATCGACCAGTCTCCTTGCTTGGAATCTTCTCAAAATTATTAGAGAGAGTGATAAATAAACGTGTAACCAAGTACCTTGAAAAGCATAAGCTCATTAACAATAAACAATTCGGGTTCCGACGAGGTTTATCGACAGAAGACGCTGTGGAATCGCTAGTCTCGTCGATCTCCTCCTATGTCGATAAAGGTCAAAAATGTTTAGGAGTGTTTTTGGATCTCGCAAAGGCTTTTGACACTGTCTCGCTTCCAATATTGTTGAGAAAGCTGGAGTATTTAGGAATTAGAGGGCCCCCGTTGGACTGGTTCGGCAGTTATCTAACAAATAGACGCCAATGCCTACAAATTACAGAGGGAATAAGTAGTGAACTCCCTATTGATTTCGGAGTACCGCAAGGCAGCGTGCTAGGCCCTACGCTATTTCTGGTTTATATAAATGATTTATATAAATGCGCTCCCGTTAATTCTGATATTTTTTGCTACGCTGATGACACTGTTGTTCTCTTTCACGGTAAGGCCTGGACTGATACGTTTAAAAAAGCGGAAATAGGATTATCTGCGTTGAAAGTGTGGTTTGATGACAATCTGCTTACAATCAACCTAAAGAAAACAAAATTTTTGACATTTCTCAAACCGCGATCAAAAAGAATTGAGTTTCCACCGCCTATTAAATTACACACTGCATGCAACTCCACCCAGTGTACCTGCGAAGAAATTGAAAGAGTTGATCACATAAAATACCTTGGTGTACTGATTGATCAGACACTCTCGTTTAAGCCACACATTACGTGTTTAGCAGATAGAGTAAGACGTTTAATTTACGTTATGAAATTATTAAGGAACTCTGCTGACAAAAATATTCTTAGATTGGTGTACACCTCACTATGTGAATCTATAATTACATACTGTAATAAAATCTGGGGCGGTAGTTGCATAACCACGATGCTAACTTTGGAAAGAGCTCAGCGCTCAGTTCTTAAAGTGATGCTAAGAAAACCATTCATGTTTCCTACCTCAAAACTATACGCTGAGGCTGCGGTTCTTAACGTTCGCCAGTTGTACATTCTTAAATCATCTCTCTCTGCACACTGCAAGGTTCTTAAATCTGAAGAGTACAAAAAACTTTTTAAAAAACGCACATTTAGGGTGGAAAAGCCTCTAATTAAGTCTGAATTTGCTCGCAAATTACCTACGTTTATGCAACCTTTCTTGTACAACAGAATAATAAGGCACTGTGATATTAAGAAAAAAACGGTTAGGGAAGCTAAGAGACTTATCAGAGACTGGTTGCAGAAACTCTCTTACGCGGATACAGAAAAACTTCTCAAGCCTATTATATAACACGAATCCTCCTAAACCTCTCCCACATACAAACACACACTCACTCAACACAAAATGACACATAAATACACTCACGCACACACACATACACACACTCACACACACACAAATACACACACACACACAACTTATACTATACGCTACTTATTTTTTTATTTTTTTTGTTGCATTGATTAATTATTTTAGTACATATTAACATGTTAAATAGTAGTACAGTGTGAACAGTTTCTTCAGTGATTAATAATTATATATTTCGGATCATGAGAAGGGTTTTGGCCGTATCTAAGAAATAAACTCGTCTTCGAGAAGTTTTGGAGTGTATAATCAATATTCACACACGTTTGCAACACGAGGCTTCACGATGATTCGGATGAAAACCGATTATTTTATAGACTGCGATGAGTTCGGCACGGGGCTGGCTTCCCAAGTTGACAGTTCAGCTGCTCGATCAAAAGTGCTCGTAAAATAATTGGCGCCTCTGTCGTAGCCTCTGTAGGTAGGCTGCATTGTCTTTGATGGTTCGATATTCACAACGATTCTGATTGGCTAACAAACAAGTATCAACACTACCAACTTCCGGTTTCCGGTCCCGCACCGACCACGCCTTGGCAAAAGTGACTATTATGACTACCCTAGCTAACCGCTTGACATTTCAAGATAAAACACACGGTGCTTCGACGCATGCATAGATGGCGCCACGTCCTTGCGCTCCGACACGGCCATCCTGACGGCGATGCGTGCCCAGCAGCTGCCATAATCTGTAATGAGGAGTGGATGTGTGTTTAAGTTAGGTATTCAGATTACCTAACTTATCATAAATCTACTACAGATAAGTAGGCCTGTGGTATGGCCCTAGAATAGTACCACCCATCTCCTCCCGAGGGTGTGGTAAGAGGGATCAAAGACCGGAGGATGGGCAGCAGCGTCTTTTCTGCGTACCATGCCACACACCACGATCGCCCACCTGCCTGCCAAGCGATTGCGCCTTTGTACAGCAGTGAACGTTGCCTGGCTGATATGATGACGATGAGCTGTGTAGGTACTTGAACTCCCCTTCCACAGGGCAAAGCTCACGAAAAAAAAAGGTAGGTACTTGAACTCCCCTTCCACAGGGCAAAGCTCACAAAAAAAAGGTAGGTACTTGAACTCCCCTTCCACAGGGCAAAGCTCACAAAAAAAAGGTAGGTACTTGAACTCCCCTTCCACAGGGCAAAGCTCACAAAAAAGGGAATACGTAGAGGTCGATGCTGTGTGACACACAGAGGCTCTAAAATGATAAAGGTCAGGTCGATGCTGTGCTCTAGGCGCATATGTCCATATGCGCCGTGGTACACAGGGGCCCTAAAAAAAAGGAAAGGTCGATGCTGTGCTCTGGGCGGTCTTGTACGCCGTGGTACACAGGGGAAAAGGAATGACGGTAAAAATGTGAAATAGTTTGCAGTCGTTACTACAAGTATCATCAGGAAACCTGACCAAACAACACTGGCTGTAAACAAATCTACACGGAAACGACCAAATCATACGGTCGGCGCCATGTTTTTCTTTGTTATAGCTTATGGTTAGTTAGTTTATGGTCAGTTAGTCTATGATGGTTCCGAACCAAGGTGTCGTGTCGGCTCCGTGCCGACATTGAGTCGTCAGACTAAAGAGTCGGACAACCAGCTGTCGTCAGTCTATAGCATTATCAATGGTAGTCGTGTACCTACTCAGTGCCTCTTAACTTGCACTGATGCAACAGATAACAACAGATTTCTCTTTAATGAAAACTGCTCACCCGATGGAATTCCAGTATTGTGCATCAACCACGCAAAGGTTGACTCTCTTCTCCATCACTGGGGCAGCTTCGCAGGTGCTTCGCTTCAAGCAGCTAGACATGTAGTGGCCCTGCCCCTTGCTGATATGGGTCGTAGATACACAGGTCCATAGTAGCAATCCATGCACAACACATCACATCCAATCTATAGGGGTTAAAATCTGGTAACCTCAATTCATGGGACGACGATGGCGTCCGCGTGGCTAGTATCAGCGTAAGAAAATTCTGATTTCGTTGTTCCAGAAGCACTTTCTATTTTGTGTTGCTCACATCACTATCTGGAACACGTGGGGCGTCCATGTCCTATCCCAATTCTGATTTCGGATCATCAGAAAGGTTTTGGCCGTATCTAAGAAATAAACTCGTCTTCGAGAAGTTTTGGAGTGTATAATCAATATTCACACACGTTTGCAACACGAGGCTTCACGATGATTCGGATGAAAACCGATTATTTTATAGACTGCGATGAGTTCGGCACGGGGCTGGCTTCCCAAGTTGACAGTTCAGCTGCTCGATCAAAAGTGCTCGTAAAATAATTGGCGCCTCTGTCGTAGCCTCTGTAGGTAGGCTGCATTGTCTTTGATGGTTCGATATTCACAACGATTCTGATTGGCTAACAAACAAGTACCAACACTACCAACTTCCGGTTTCTGGTCCCGCACCGACCACGCCTTGGCAAAAGTGACTATTATGACTACCCTAGCTAACCGCTTGACATTTCAAGATAAAACACACGGTGCTTCGACGCATGCATAGATGGCGCCACGTCCTTGCGCTCCGACATATAGTATTTAAAAATTAAATATGTAGTTAGTTCAACGAGCAGTAACTATCTACGTTGTCTAATCTATTGTTGGTGCCCAAGATACAGGCTGTGCCTAGTTTGGGACCGATATGTACATATACTTTGTAAATAACTGTTTTAAATAAATTATTTGTATTTGTATTTGAGTATGCATGAGGGTTTCGTTTTTTCCTTTTGAGGTACGGAACCCTAAAAGTACAGTGTGCAGGTTTATTATCCAATTGAAAATGCTTAAACTTATATATAGTAGTGATTATAATTTTATTGGGTAACCATTCGTGTAGTTTTGCTTTGAAATTTGGTACAGTTAAATATATAATCTATACACGTAATAAAATCTAATTTTAAACCTAACTTAATTATTATATTAATCTAATAATAAAAGTATTATAAAGATCGAACCAGCCGCAAAGGACCCCATGACACACACCGCGTTGCCTCGATGGATAGCAATAGACAACTTTTGAGCGTCACACCCCCCTCTCTCGAAGGCGACGGCCAATCTCCATAATAATAATAAATGAATAATTATTATTATTTCAAAAGATCAAACCTCACACGAAGGATCTTTTTTTTTCGTACAGCTTTTACATTTATATTCAGAACCCTACGTCTGTGTTTTACATGTATGTTAGGCACCCTTTAAAACTTTTTGTTAGACAAAAGGACTCTCTTTACCTGACTGCACCAGAAGGAGGGTTATGTTTTTCGAGTAAATGTATGTATGTATGTTTATTTAATTATTCCTTTGGCACGTTCTGTAGACTAAACGCCTTGATGGATTTTTGAGTGTGCGTTGTCGTTACATTCGTATATATATATAAGGTTGAACTTCCCATACTAAGTTGGCTGATCTGCTAATCGAGTTAGTATGGGAGAGCCAAATTTTTTTTTGCGTTTTGACTATGGGTTCCATGGGGAAAGTTGTTCAGTTTCATGGGTAGAAGCACCAGTTAAAATAGTTTCAGCTAATTTTGCTAGACCTTATATATACACACTGTACTTTGTGGTCTAGATCCCTTGAGTGACGTAGGATATATTTTTACCTGACTGACCCAAAAAGAGGGGTTTAGTTATTAATTTGAAGTGCGAGGTGTCATTAGGTTCGTCTCTTACCCGTAAGTAAAATAAAATTCATTTTTACCCATCTGGAAAAAATAGAGGGGTAAAGTTTTTATGCAGTCGGGTTTTTAATTTTTAGATAGATAGATTACAAGTTTATTTGTAGGCTGCAAAACATTTTAAAAAATGTGTGTGTGAGTGTGTACGTCCGTCCGGTGCTCTAGTTTCCAAACTACTGAACAGATATAGGTGAAATTTGGGTGAAGAAAATATTATTTTTATATCTCCAGGCGTTTTTAAGGGTCCGTACCTCAAAAGTAAAAAAAAACAACAACACAGTGATTAAACATTTATAAATAATGATTTTGGCGGGAATTAACAGCGTTACGTTTGTCATTTTTCTTTTATTATCCGAAAAAATATATTTCGTGGTTGATGTCTAATATTGATAGGATATTATTACCATTAATGTTTTATTGTGTAAGATAATTAAATAAAAGTATGTATTCTATGTTTCGAGTGACCACGAGAAGTCCGCCAAAGGTTCAGCAAAAGTGCTATCATTTTGCTGGGTTTTAGGTTAAGTTAGTTATACAGAATGACTGGAAATTCGACCTATTCCTTGAAAGGGCTTATAGTAGAGTTAATTTGCAACAAAATAACCCGTATCAACTAGGGGTCGGAAAAGGACGGTTTCGGCAAAACCAGGGATTTAAGATTTTTTTTAAATTTTCTGACTTGTACCGCAAAAAAAATATTTAAAAATACTAATTTTTAGTCATGCATTTGATGTTTTTTAAAAGCTTATAAACTACTGAGCAATTTAAAATACTCGTTATCTCAGAAATAATGCGTCATAAGTTGCAAGATTTTTAATTTTTTTGGATATTTTCCAAAAATCAACATGATTATTTCGAAAAAAATGTAAAACACTTGGCGTACAAATTACTAAAATCATTGCTAAATTTCATAAGCTTTTTGAAAGGGTACACAATTTTGGTAATAAAATTAGTTTAGAAAAACCCACAATGTATTCCAGGTAGCAGGTATAATTTTGCACCAAACTGGTTTCCCGGAATCTAACACGTGGTGTTTTTGTTTCTAGCCAGTTTGTTTGACTTCGTGAGTATTCGGGTATTTTCGTTTGAATGTTCGGTGGGATCACAAACTACGCGCATGACATATTCACATTTTAATAGTTAGTTTCAACTATCTTTGGCGTTCGGATGTGTTGTGCTACTCGTGCTTTTCTAGCTACTATCTTGAAAATTGTCTCGTTTTGCAATGGCTCTTTTTAAAAATGAAGAATATGCCGACATCTTGTTTTGCTAAGGATTCTGTGACGGTGACTCAGCTGAAGCAAGACGAGAATATCATAGGCGTTTCCCTAATCGCCGTTTATCTGACTTGAGCGTATTTGGTACTACATATCGGCGCATACGAGAATCTGGCTCGGTTCTACGTGGCCAAAGCGATGCTGGCAGGCCGCCCATCCACAATGCTGACGAAGAGGAAGAGATTTTGGAGTGCTATCGGGAAGATCCTACTACTTCGACAAGGCAAGTGGCAAACCGACTTGGCATTACACAATGGAAATCTTGGTTCATTGCGCATACGTCACGACCCGTACCACTACAGTCCAGTGCAAGCTATCGAGGAGGGTGATCCTGCGAGAAGGATGGACTTTTGCAGATTTTTAATTAATAGTGATAACGCAAACCCTGACTACCTCACCAAAATTCTTTGGACTGACGAATCAAAATTTGAACGTGATGGTACCACGAATTTTCACAATCACACTATTGGGCCCCCAAAGGCCAAAACCCAAAAAAAATTAAAGAAAGAGCGCACCAGACAAGATTTTTGTCAAACGTTTGGATGAGGATTATCCATAACCATTTAATTGGACCTTTCTTTTTGCCCAATAATTTAAATGGGGTAACGTATGAAAACTTTTTGAGAGAGGAATTGGCCACGCTACTAGAAGATGTACCCTTAGATACTAGAAGGGACATAATTTATCAGCATGATGGCTGGCCAGCCCACTTTTACCGAGGTGTGTGACAATGGCTGGATACCAACTTTCCACAAAGGTGGATCGGCCGGGGTGGCCCGACACCATGGCCGGCGAGGAGTCCAGATTTGACGCCATGTGACTTCTACATTTGGGGTCACATGAAAGATTTGGTTTATAAAACACCAGTGACATCTGTTGACGACTTGAGGGAAAGGATTTTGGCAGCCGCCGATCACATTAAGAACACAGTTTCTACAAGGGTGACAGTGTCAGAAATGCGTCGTAGGCTACGTGCTTGCATACGCAACAATGGCCGACAGTTTGAACAAGACTTATGAAATAATGTTTTCTTTATTTTATTAAAAGTTTTCCTTACATGTTTTTTGACGTGAATACGTCTTTAAAATTACCTCCATAGGGATGCAATCCAAAAAAACGAATGATAACAAAATCGGGGGATACAGTTTAGTGTTGTAGCTACATATCTATCATCTCCATCCAAATTTCGTTTACACCACTTGATAGCTAAAGAATCAAAGAATTTATTACGCTAAGAAAGGACTGTAACACATCGCGCGCGGGGGAGGGGGCAGCCCCGCCATTTTGAAGGTCATTTTGCTGCGTATCGAGATGTCCATTTAGTATAACTTTCGACTCGGTGAAGCTACGACATTCATTCAAGTTTCAATCGTCAGCTCTCGTCAAAATCTATCGATTATATATAAAACATTAGTGTGAAATTGTAACTGTGATTATAATAAGGTGTTTAAATAAAAAAATAATATCAAAAAATATATAATGTCGGCCTATACGCGTCGAAAAGCCAAATCGAAATACAGAGATCGTATACGGTTGGAAAGGACATCTCAACAGCAATCGAATGGTACCAATAAAACACCATATGATCGAGTCAAGCAGTACCGGCAACGTAAAGTAATGAATGCGGCCGAGCGGATCAACGACGGTGCCAGTACATCTGCAGCTGGGACGGTTGAAATTACGCAGATAATATATATATATTCTTTATTGCACACAGATATTTACATGAAAAACAATTAGAAAGGACATATACAAAGGTGGACTTATCTCTATAAGAGATCTCTTCCAGCCAACCTTACCGGGTGTTATGAGAATTTAAAGGACGGGGGGCAAACCTATGTGTACCTAAAATTAAATAAAATACTAATATAATATAATGTAAACTAACCTGATCTACTCACATAAATAATACATACCGATAGTAAATAATTTAATAATATACATAATACATACCTAAAAATAGAATACTTACTATTTGTACTAAAATTAAATATATACAAATAAACTTACACGTTTTGTAGGGAAAGAAGATGCTCTTTAAGTTTGATTTTGAAAGAGTTAACAGAGGGGCAGTCGCGAATGTTGGCGGGTAATTTATTCCAGAGGTTCGCAGCTCCAACAGTGAACGAGTTGTAGAAGAATTTGGTATTGCAGCGGGGAACTACTAGAGTTTTGGTGACGCATAAACGTCTGGGTGGGGAAGGCACGGGTAGTAGGTGGAAACGGGAACGGAGATATTCAGGACAGGAAGGATTTTTAAGGATTTTGTACATGAGTGTGAGGATATGTAGATTACGACGCTGACGAACAGGGAGCCATTTAAGCCGAGCGCGATATTCCGAAATATGGTCGAACTTTCGCAAGCCGAACACAAACCGAATGGCGAGATTTTGTAAGCGCTCGAGCTTATTAAGGAGCTCCTCAGTGGCGTCCAAATAACATACATCCGCATAATCGAGCAGCGGTAACAGAAGAGTTTGGGCGAGCATAATTTTTGTTTTATGAGGCAAAAAGAACTGGAGTCGCTTAAGGGAGTGGTAAGAAAAATGCATACGCCTGCTAACGTCATTGATGTGAGAGGACCACGACAGGTTGGAGTCCATGATAAGACCCAAATTCCGGGTCTTCTCAGTGAACGGTATCGCAACGCCATCGTAGCATATTGAGGGTAAGCACTGATCCAAGCCACCCCTCAAGCGACTGCTACCGATAATGATAGACTGCGATTTGGAAGGGTTAATCACGAGACCGAAAGATTTAGCCCATTTCTGTACCGCTGCTAGATCAGCATTGATGGAGTTGATGGCGACTGAGGCCTCAGAAACAGGGAAGTGGGCATAGATCTGCAGATCATCGGCATAAAGATGAAACTGGCAAGTGAGCACTTTAGTGATCTGGTTGATAAATATCGAAAAAAGAAGAGGCGATAGAACTCCACCCTGAGGTACACCAGCTGATAGCTCACACCAATCCGACAGCGATTCGTCTGTTTTTACGCATTGGCGCCGTCCTCGGAGGTAGGAATCAAACCAGGGAATAATTAAGTCAGGAATATGGGATGATTTGAGGATACCTAGGAGAATATCAAAGTCTACCGAGTTAAATGCATTGCTGAAATCAAGTAGAGTTACCAACGTAAGTTTTTTATTATCCATTGCGTAACGGATGTCATCAGTGACGTTCAGCAATGCACTAACCGTACTATGATGGGGACGAAAACCGGACTGAAAAGTGCTGAGAAGGTCATTCCTACAAAGATATTTGTAAAGCTGGTGGTGCACACAACCTTCTAGCACCTTGGATAGGATGGGAAGAATGGAGATAGGACGATACTGGGAAAACGAACTGGGGTTGGGTTTTTTAGGAAGAGGGATAACATGAGCCAGCTTCCACGCACTTGGAAATGTATTCGAGGATAAAGATATGTTCATGATGTGAGTAATAACCGGGACTACACTGTCCAAGATTGGAAGCAGCATTTCACGGCTCAAACTATCACTACCCACTGCCCTCGTCGAGATCGCTGCAATACTTCGCCTAACATCAACCTCGAACAAATCGGTAAACACGAATGGGTCACAGTCAGGCAGAGGCAAGTCGGCCAGGGAGCGTAAAGATGCAGATTTGATAGGCTCATCTAGTGTGACTGGGGGAGTCGAAAAATGACAGTTGAGGTCATCCAGGTTCAGTGCGCCACATTGTCTATCAGAGCTCCCGCCCACTCCTAGTGTCTCTAAGAAGCGCCATGTTTGTGCCGGGGAGATGTTTTGTAAACTGCTGTGAATGTAGCGACGTTTAGCATCTCTGCACATCCGATTACAACTATTGCGAATCTTCTTGTATGCGACAAAATTTTGATTAGTAGGGTCCTTTTTATGTTTCACTTTGGCCCTGTCGCGTTTAGCCATTATACGCTTAAGATCTGGAGTGAGCCAAGGTGCAGGAAAATGCTTCACACGGACAGGTCGCAGAGGGGCGTGAATATCAAATAGTTCATGAAGCATGGTATTTAAAATGTCTACTTTATTGTCAACGGAAACGGCTGCATACAAGGACGACCAGTCTAGATTTGCTGCGTCTTCCTTTAGTCGGTCCACGTCCATATCTCGGAAATTCCGACGAAGGACGACCTTACCTTTGCGCTTGGGAGGCCGCACTTTATAAGAAAGATGGATTAGATCGTGGTACGAAAATGGAGCGGTCAGCTGTCCATGTGATGCAACCAAACTGTCCTTGGAAACAATCGCTAAGTCAATTAGAGATGGCCTGGAATTTGGGTAATGGTGTGTAGCATAAGACGGGAGTATTTTCAGGTCAAGGCCTGAAACCACTTCCTGCAGGCTGCGAGACCTGCAATCGTTTTTCAACTGACAGGTATTCAAGTCACCCATCAGTATGACATGATCATAATCAGCACGATGAGCTGCCAAAATGGTTTCCAGAGAGTTAAAATAGTTTATTTTATCGCTAGGACAATAAAGTACACCAAGAAGTAATTTCGTGTGATGCACTGTGATTTCCACAAGGAGATGTTCAAGAGATGCAACATAAGGCAATCCGCTTGAGGACTGACTCACAATAGCACTTGGGATGTCAGCACGAAGATAAATACACACACCACCACCCCCACAGCCAGTTCTGTCATTGCGCAGTATTTTGTAACCCGGAAGTGCACAGAGCGTCGACGGCAAGGAAGGTTTCAACCAAGATTCAGAGACGAGTATCACATCGGTACACTGGTTACCGAAAGTAACGATTAGATCCGTGTAATGGCCGACCAGACTCTGGGCATTGATATGCACAAGCTTTAGGCATTTCTTATCGAGCGCTGTTTGAAGCTGGACACCAAGTGGAGCGGTACCCGTAGTATCAGAGGTGAAAGACACATCACTGAGAGCACTTTCATAATCATCAGAAGAAGAGCAAGAAAGAAAATCATCAAATATATTACTAAGAGGCATAGAAATATAATAAAATAATATAAAATATAATTTATCTATAATAAAATAATAATATATAAATATTTAGTAATAAAATAATAAACTAAATAAAATAAATCAGAAAAATGAGATCTATTGTACTAGAGCAAAACAAACCAGTAATAGTCCAACACAACACCGGCACTGCTGACTGAAAGAAATCAGGAACGGCTTAATGACTAGAGGCCAGAGCTATAAAATATTATATAAAAAAAAAATATGGAAAAAAAATAAAAACTGCTAAAACGCTAGCAAGAGTGTCACTGCACTGTCAATATAGAAAATGCTTTTTGCAAACAAAACATAGAACTACCTACCTTGCCTACGAAGTTAAAACACATTTAAGCCGGCTAAAATGAATAGTCACAACACTGCCGACGACGTGAGAAAGCGCATAAAGGTAATAGTGACGCGACTCAGGTTGCATGAGCAGCCGGGTACTGCGACTGAAGCTCACGAAACTCAGCCATGGAGAACAGCTTCTTTCGCGTACCGTCCGGACGGAGCACAAAGATCGTACCGTCACTAGACCAGCAATTCTTAATGCCGAAGTGCTTGCGAGCAGCGGCGAACACCTCCTGCCGCGGCTTTGTGAGGAACTCCTTCACAGACACTTTGGAGCCCTTGAGCTTCGTCTTCGCGTTCCAGACAGCTGTGCGAGACTTCACTGAGCAAAAACGCACCAGCACGGGCCTGTCCTTCGTCTTCCGCTCACCCAAGCGATGACAAACCTCAATAGCCGTGTCATCAATGCCAGTCAATTTCATTTGGGCGGTTAACAGCGCCTGGACTTTGGTCATCAGGTTCTCATCCTTCGTCTCGGCCAGGCCATGGAAGAGCAGGACCTTGCGCCGGGATTGTGTCTCCTGTCGATCGAATCCCTGGGCGAGGAGTTCAAGCTGGTCCTTGAGTAACGAGATGGCCTTCAGCACAAAGGATTTGAATCCGATAAACTCTGCTGCAAGCGCCTTCACAGTCTTCGGGGCCGTCGATGGATTGGAGGATTGCTGTCCAAGAGTCTTTTCGAACTCACCCATTCTCGTAGCAAAGAGAGTTACAATTTCGTCCATCTTAGTGTTCAGTTGTGAAGCCAGATCCATTTTGTGTGGTGAGAGTGCAGTGGGAGAGGAGATAGTGAGTCAGCAGGTGCAGGTTAGACTCTTAACACATTTAGCACTAAAACTGAACCTTTACTTGCTGTCTGATTAATTTTAAAATTAAAAATTACTGAGAGCACAAAATTCTGATGTTTTCACTTTTGTGTTTTGTGATAATAATATTAATAATAATAATATTTTATATAGAAACTACATATTACCCGTTACGAGACGTATTCACGTTAAAAACAACGGCCGTGTGCCCCGACACAGCCCCACCCGTTTTTTTTATTGATTACTTGAGTTCGATAATTTTATCAAGCTCAGTCAATTTTAAATTCCAATTACAAGTTAGTCGTACAATGCGCTTTGTGCAAAATTTTTGATATTTCTTTGGTAAAGTTAATACGATTTGTACATTTTTGAAAGTCTGATGAAACTTACCAATCATTTTAGTCATTTGTACGCCAGGTATCATACATTTTTTTTTTCGATTTATTGATGTCGATATTTGGGAAATATCCGAAAAAATTAAAATTCTTGCAAGTTATGACCCATTTTCTGAAACTACGAGTATTTTGGTGCGGATTTTATTTTTAAACTGCTCGCTAGTTTATTAACTTTTGAAAAAGTATCAAATTCATGACTAAAACAGAGTAGATTTTATAAAATATTTTTTTGCTGCGACAAGTCACAAAATTTAAATTTAAATCCCTGATTTCTCCGAACCGTCCATTTTCGACCCCTAGTTGATGGGGGTTATTTTGTTGCAAATTAACTCTACTTTAACCCATTTCAAGGAACAAGTCGAATTTCCGTCACCCTGTATAGTACCAGTGAAAAAAATTACAATGATACTGAAAAATACTGAAATTGTGAAAGAAAAATTACTGAGGACGTAAACTAATACTACTGAAAAACATATAGACACTGAAGACAAGGCAGTATGGCCAATGAGTCTTAGCCTGCCCTTAAAAGGGGCAAACCACGGTGCCACGGATATCTGTGCCACGGGCAAACAAACAAAATAAACTAAACTTTTGACTTTTTGGCGGGAATTTGTAGCGTTCAGTTTGTCATTTTTCTTTTATTATCCGAAAAAATACATTTAGTGGTTTTCGATGTGTAATATTGATAGTGTATTTATCAGCGAAGTATCATTTACGTGTTTCTTGTGTAGGATAATGAAATAAAAGTGTGTATACTGTGTTTCGAGTTCCCACAAGAAGTCCGTGCAAGCTTTAGCAAAAGTGCTATCATTTTGCTAGAGTATGTAGGTTAGGTAGTTTATAGACAATGATATGATGTGAACGTGCAGAAATAGTGACCTTGATGACTGAAAAGAAGAAAAATACTACATAATCTGAAAAATATACTGAAGACGTGAATTCTACAAAATAATACTGCTGAAAAACATATACTGAAGACTAGGCGGTATGGCCAATGAGCCTTAGCCTGCCCTAAAAGGGCGAAGAACACGCGAAGAAACAAAAAAAAAAATAAACTAAACTTTTTTATATCCGCTTTTTGCACTTTTTGGTACTGAGTCAGTGTTGCCAAACTACTCGATCAAATTACGGTGTTAGTAGGTTCAAATTACGGTGTCCGCCATACAAAATGACCAAAACATTAAAAAATACCGTGTAAATAAAGAAACTGCTAGTGCCAAAATTACGGTGTTTCAATAAAATTGCTCAAAATTCACGGTAGAAGACACTAAACAACACGTAAATACGGTATATCTACCGTAATTACAGTGCAGTTGGCAACACTGGTACTGAATAGTTCATTTCAAAGAGAATATAACAAACTACGATTTCATCTAAAGAGTTTATTTTATGTGAGTGAAAACATAGGAACCTAAACAAAGTTTGCAGAATCTTTGCTTCCACCACCCCACCAAGACCACATCATCAATAATTTTATTTATTCATTTGATGCGAGAAAGTTACTGTGGTGATTTGACGGAGGATTTATACGCCGCTCTGTAATAGGTATCCTCTTAGGTTCTAGAAGTGTAAAAAAGAAAATTGAGCTCTTCCAAGTCTGGTTCCAAGGCAGCTCATCATGTCAAAAAAGTAAGTATCTGGTCTTGGAATTTATCTCAACAAACAATATGTACGTCTATCAAGTTCGTTTTTTTCGTACGTTCTTGACGTGTTCCGACATTGAAAATGGAAAAGATAACCAAAGTTCGTATCGTAAGCCTCTTTCACCATTCTGTACTTTTTGTAAACCACATGACTCCATCAGGTGAGATAAATCGTTATTTATTCTTGAGTTATTCATCGTGGAAACAAAATAAGCTGTCCGAGTGCGAGAACAGTTACTGGTCATTTACTACGATGAAAAAGTACCTAGTTAGTTACCCGCCTGCCCAAGAAATTTCAGGGCCTGTAGCATAAAGGGCTTGATGGATTTGAGAGCGTGAGATGTCGATACATTTTTTTCACCCCTTGAGAAACAGGGATTTCAACCAAAACCAGCCCTATCCATACGTTAATCTCATAAAAATGAATCGAATGCAATGACACGCAAACACATACTTACACCACGATAGGCTAACTGAGTATCGTCCAAATATAAACAATACCAGAGATAGAGAGACCCACAAAAGCCCTGGATGTCCCATATCTGCTGCTTATAACAAAAACCCACTCAAGTAGAAGTCTGGTAGAATGTATGCCACTTTAAGCTCTTTCAGTTAATAAATACAGTACACAATCTTGTGTAATGTTTTTGTTATGGATATATTAAGTGGTCAGGTGTTTATTCATATAATTTTTATCTGTGGCTGCATAGATTTTTATTGAAAATTCAGACATTCTGCTCACCAAAGAGTACTTACGCGCAACTTGGGCGCAACAGTGCTTGGGACTTGAAGGGTATATTGTTAGTTATTGAATAAAAGGTATGCCTTTCAAACAATGTTTGTTTACATTACTGGGGCAATAAATCTGTCATAAAATATGGCTAAGCAAGCCCCCCTGTATATATATTAGGGCAGAGCCAAAGTATATATATTAGTACTAAGCGGAGCTATTATGATGAAATGTAAGGACTTCAATGGCTAAGAATGTAGCATGAATGAGAAAATAAATTTCACTCATTTATTTTGGGGAATACTGATTACTGATCGACTGAGACGAAATGTGCAAATGCACTTATTCTGTAGGCATCAAAACTGCTGTTCGCATAGGCCAGTCCATAGCTATTATATTGGTTAAAGCATAGGGACAAGGGATACATTTTTATGCAGTCGGGTTTTTCACTTAATTTGTTTTTATTTAAATTGTTCATATCACTATATTGTCACCTGAATGTATTTTATTTGACAAAGCATCAATCTAAACAGACTGTAAATATAAACTATAATAAACTGTTTCTTGCAGATATGGACTGATTCTGTCTGACAAATCAAAATCACAGCAACTGTCTTTCCAGGCCTCTCGTAATGTATTTGGAAATGATTCAGATTCTGATGATGAGGCTGGCAAAAAACCAGTTCTTCTAAAGCCAAGTGATAACATAAACAGACAGGTAACAATGACTGCTGCAGCACACCCACAGTGCTTTTTATTCTTTATTGTTTTTATTTTATAAGCTTTTTATTTTGTTTTTACTTTGTTGCCCTAACACTCCGTTACTCACTTGTTACTCCGTAGGTTCTATATTTCATGTTTTCTATTTTTAATTTATCATGTGTGTGTGTCTGCAGATACAAATAAAAAAGTTTATCTATCTATCTATTTGGAGCATCCAATTTTAATCATCATCATCATATCAGCTGAAGGATGTCCACTGCTGGACATAGGCCTCCCCCAAGAATTTCTACTATGAACAGTTCTGCCCTACCCGCATCCAGCAGCTACCCGCGACCTTCATCGGTCCAACGAGTGTGAGGCCTGCCTAAGCTTTGTTTTCTGGTGCGCAGTCGCCACTCGAGAACTTTACTGCCCCAACGGCCGTCTGTTCTACGTGCTATGTGCCCGCCCACTGCCACTTAAGTTTAGCAATTCTGAGAGCTATGTCGGTTACTTTGGTTCTCCTATGGATCTCATTGTTTCTGATTCGATCAAGCAGAGAAACTCCAAGCAAAGCACACTCCATTGCCCTTTGGGTGACCTTAAGCCTTATAAGGCCCATAGTAAATGACCATGTCTCAGTTCTTTATGTCATCCATCACTAGCAACATACACTGGTCAAAGACCTTGATCTTAAGACACTGCAGTATTTGGGATGTGAAGATATTGTGAAGCTTCCCGAATGCTATTATTTAAGAACGAAAGTATTTAAGAGATATAAAAAGGCTCAAGGTGGTCACTCAAAGGGATATGGAGCGAGCTATGCGAGCAGGCTTCCTACTAGGTGGAACAATAACCTGGTGAAGGTTGTGAGTAGCCGCTAGATGCAGACAGCACAAGAACGGTCTTTGTAGAAATCCTTGGAAGAGTTCTTTGTCGCGCAGTGGATGTCTTTCGGCTGATATAATGATGAAGTAACTATTGTGCAATTATTACAAACAGATTTGTACAATAATGTCACTTTGGTGTCGTCTGCCATGCTGATCCACAAAGAGTTTAAGGTTCTTTTTGCATCTACACCATATTAGTGATTATATATCTGCAGTCAACTGTGTTAATGCAACTGATTCCCAAGTATTTCAGAGATTTAAGTAGAAAGGAGGAATAAAGAAATTTGCAGGGTGTTTGATTGAATGTTGTCCAAACAGGAAGGGGGGGAGGGGGTAGGTAGGGTTATAGTGTCAATGACAAGTAAGTACCTTTACTTGCCCTCATTAGTTTTTTTAATTTTTAGAGTTGTCTACTTCAAAAGGAATAAGGAAACCCTTATAGGATCACTTCATTGTCCATCTGTCTGGTCAAAACCATTTTTCTTAGGAATGAATTGAGAGGTCAAGTTGAAATTAACCTGGTGAGCATGCGGCTGGCTAGGTAGGGTATGTCATACCCATACCATCAATGTATTGATCCTGCAATACTTGCGTCTACAGAAGATGGAGTGAAAGATGTGCCGTAACAGATAGCAACATGATCGTAGTCACTGGTTGAAAAACAAAGTTCACAATAAATATAATTAAGAAATGAATATTCATACAATAAAATATTCTTTTTTTGGGTTTTTTAAATACAATATCTCATTGAATTTATGTTTTAAGTTAATTTGTATACAAAACAATAATAATTTTGGTTGCTTTTGTCGATAATCTAAAACCTTATACTGCCATTTCACCTTATGACAGCACTTGAAAATTTGGGTATGTCAGTCACACTACGCCACATTCTGTATAATCTAAGTATGCATGTAACATTTCCTCACCACATGCTCGGCGGCTAAATATCAAATACTTTAGTCTATAGTCTCATAATTTAAGTTGTAAAAAAAAATCAAGCTTCTAAATCAAAGCAATAAAAATTAAAAAGGTACTGCCATACCTATTGGGTATCAAGAAGCAAAGTCTCACAACACAAATAAAGGCTGCCATACCCATAGGGTACTTTAAATACTTTTTGTCATGAAGCAAAGTCTCACAACACAAGTAAAGGAAAAATCCTAAAATTATAAAAATACATTATATAATAAATACATATTATAATTTATATTATTATTAGTTGTGACCCACGATCCTGCTCTTTCCTGGTGCAGAGGCTGTCCATTGCGATACAACGTGGCAACGCGGCGAGTATAATGGGCACCTTTGCGCCGGGAGGGATCAGAGGTGTTCCTTTTGACTGACGAACCTAACGGTGAAATATTCTTTTTATTTTTTAAATTGTTATTGATATAGTTGTATGTAAAATTGTGTAATTTTACTTTACTAAGTAAATTACTAATTGTTTTTTATAATTGCATGTGATTTGTAAAATACCAACAAATTATAAATTTGTAGTTATATAAAAAAAATTAAAGTGATCACAAACTTACATTTTAAGTTTTTGATCTATTGTAAAAACTGTGTAACAAGTGTGAATCGTACTCACGCTAAGAAGTCCGAACTGAATAAACAAAAAAAGCTTTATTCTGTCGCTTGCTTGATGTCTTTTGTTTGTAATGAATATGTAGGTTTTATTGTTGTACTCGTGGGAAGAGATGTGGTGGTATGGAACCCTTGGTTCGCAAGTCTGACTCTCACTTAGCTGGTTTTTTAAAAATCAATGTAATAGCCAATTTTGACATTGTGTGTGACCCTTTTTGAAAGTTAATACCATTATTTTTACAGCTCTAAATAAAATTTATTTTTATTTCTACATACTTTACTGTAGGTATATAGGGGTGCACTTGTTCTAGACTTCCTGTGGGAACGGAAGGACTTAAGATTTTCTCATAGGTTTTCCAGCCTCATATACTGTGAGTTTCCTAAGATTTTGGGTCAAGTAGTTTCGGAGAATAGTCAATTTTCGCCAATTTTCTTAAATAACTTCAAAACTATTTATCTTAAAAGTATAAAAAATATATAACTATTTAAGATTCTCACAACAAGCCATTTCATTTGACATGGCACACATTAGAAAAACACTTTTTTTTTACTTACAGTAATATATAAGTCATTGCAGGGATGACTTTTCGGGAAAAGTCATCCCTGCAATGACTTATATATTACTGTGCATCCCTGTGTTTAAAATTCATTTGTTTTTGCTATTCGTCTTTGGGTCACTATATGTACGTACAGACACGCGAGTGATCCTATAATGGTTGGTTTGAGGTACGTTACAGGGTTGGAAAAAAACATGATTTTTTGAAAAAATCGTTTATGTCGCGATTTATTGAAAAAATCCTAATAAAATCCGATTTTTTTGATTTTTTCGTTTATCATAGTTATAACAAAAGTTTTACGTAAAACGGAACGCGCTCTTTAGTTTCAGAGAAAAAGGGAATTCCCCGCGCGGTGTTTAGTATATCCAATGATTAAGCAATTGTTTGGGGCGATAGCTTCTTCAGCTCCAGTGGAAAGGGTTTTTTCCACCTTTAGAATTGTACATACTAATTTAAGGAACCGACTCGGAACCGAAAAGGCAGGAGAACTGTTTTTTTTTTGTTTAAGTACTATAATAATGATGTTGACAACAACATTGATTGATTTTTAACCATTGAATTATGATAATAAAGAGAATTGATTAAATCATTGATTTTTATTGAAAAATTTAATCATGCCAACCCTGCGTTACCCTAAAAATTATCAAGACGTAATTTAAAAAAATAAACAAAGGGATCGACAACTATGGTTATGCAGGCCGCCAGCTTTATAAAAAAAACAATCTTTAAGGTTGATTAGGCTTAGACAAGTTGGAACAGGTTTAAAGCTAAACAAATTCTATGTGTTTCCAACTACACCCTCTTCCTGTTTGACAAATGTTCTACAAAGCAACCTGTATATCTGATAAAATACCTACTGCTACTAAATGAGCATCTAGAGTTTAAAAGGCCAAAGTTAATAACTGGAATTGACTTGTCCAAGCATGAGAATAAGAAATGTACAAAAAATAGTTACAATAATAAAATAAAAAGAGATCTAGTGTAATACTAGTTCTTTTTTTTTCTTTTATTATTGTTACTATTTTTTGTTATTTGACTTTTCGTATTGACTATTGTGATAATTTGTTTTTCTTGACGTGTAATGAATATTGCAAATAAAATATTATGAATTAGGGTCAGTCAGTACAGTTATAATTATTTTCAGGCTAAAGTAACTCAGGAGAAAGCTGTTTTGGAAGACCCTACCGTTTATCAATACGATGAAATTTATGATAACATGGTTAGCAAAAAAGAAGAGAAAAAATCTAAAAGCAAGGAAGAAATGAAACCAAAATACATAGAGAACTTGCTAAAAACGGCAAACAAAAGAAAAATTGAAAATGAGCGAAGAATGGAAAGACAAGTGAGTCACTTTTTAAAATAGATTTAAATATTTTATTTTTACTTTTTTTAAATATTTTATTATTTATTATTTTATATAAACTATCTTTTACTTTGGACATCGTTTTTATGACTGTCTTTGAGGGTTGGTGGTGCGCAAGCCGTTACGGCTCTCGAGCGTGGACATTAGTTTTCTCCAGATCCCTATCCCTGATCGGGCTATTCTAGGGTTGCCAAGCGTCCTGTTTTCCCAGGACGTGTCCTGCTTTTGGGGTGTCCTGGATATTTTTTAAGTAGTGTCCTGGGTTTTGGGTGAATTGTCTTTTTTGAGAATCGAGTATATCTATACCCAACAGAGGTGCGATAGACATTGAAAAGCATCAAAAAAAGGCCAAACACAAGATTACAGTCTGAGGCAGGGAGTTCTTAAGCCTTGGACACTTTCTCTAAGAAATTGTCGATAAATGAGAAAACAATACCTAGCTTAATAACGGACTGCAGCTTAATTTTTGCTATTATTTGATTTTCATTGATCCTATATTCATTGCGTAATTGCTATTAACTATTGTTGTTATATTGCGTCCTGTTTTTTAAACAGAAATGTCCTGGTATTACGAATTTGGGGATGGCAAGCCTAGGCTATTCTGATTAGCACTCTTTGTCATTTTCAACTGCCTCAACCATCTCTGTGCAAAAAATCACAACAATCCATTGTTCCGTTGCGATGCTAAAGAAATGAACCAAAAAAGTCCATTAGGAACTGCATTAGACTATGCTATTTTCACGGGATAAAAAGTATCCTATGTTCTTCCCCGTTACGCAGGCTACATGCATGCCAAATTTCATCAAGATTGGTCAAGGTGTTGAAGCATGAAAAGGTAACAAACAAACACATGTTCACATTTACAATATTAGTAAGGATTAATGCTTTACTCGTAGATTGATTGATCATACTGTTAACTAACCTATGTACTGACTTACTAATTGCTTTAATGGTGTAGGAAAATATTGTGAGGAAACCTGCACATCTGATTTCAGATGCGTATAAAGGTCCTGTTGCACACAGTCGTAGGTGTTAATCTAAATGTTCTACACGCGACGCGTCTCATACAGTGTATAAGAAGTCGGTGTATGACATACACCGACTTCAGGTCATTCAAAATCGCTTCATGCGTAGAGCCACGGGTTGCCCGTGGTTCCTACGGCATGAAAATCTCCATTGCGATTTAGAGCTCCCCACCATAGCTCAATACCTGAAGCAGGCCTCCATCCGATACTTCAAGTCTGCCAAACACAACCCCAACCCCCTACTCGTAAACGCCGCCGTTTACGAGCTACCCGCGAAACCCATTCGCGTAATCCGACGCCCCAGACATGTACTCACTGACCCCGACGACCCGACCATGCTAGCCGTAGCTGCCCTGACCCCGCCCCCTAAACCACAGAGAAACACTACACCGACATTCTGCCCTCGCCGGCGAGGGCGGCGTCCCCCCGCTTCTGGCGCTTACCAGCGCTACCGGCTCATACCAGGCCGCTTCTCTCCGATCCTCCCCCGTCCAAGCAACGACCTAAGCCGAGGTCCGTGCCCACCTGGGCGCCCTTAGCGAAGTAACTATTTAGTAATCTGTGCCCTTAGGCATTGCATCTTTTTGCTTTGCACTAGGTTGAGTGCCTTCCGTACTCGTCTCCCCTGCCCGATGAAGTTGAAAAGGCCCCCACGGGCAACAACAAGCTTGTGCGACTGCAGGCGGTGCTAAGTGCAACACCAGGCAAACACCGTTTATATTTATTGTACAATACGGGTAATTGTGCCACACGATAAGATAGAGAGAGACACCTTACCTATATATGTGTAAATATTCAAAAATTCAATTCAAAATTCAAAACAATTTATTTTAAATAGGTGTTTACACACACTTTTAAATTATTTTTAGATTCAGAAGGAACGTGAAAAAGAAGGCGATGAATTTGCAGATAAAGAAGTTTTTGTCACTTCTGCTTATAAAAAGAAATTGGAAGAATTACAGTTAGAAGAGGAAAGAGAGAAAAGAGAAGAATATTTGGAAAATATAGGAGATGTCACCAAGCAAAAAGATCTAGGTATGGTATTTGTTTTTAGCAGTTTCATCATCACATCAGCTCATAAACGTCCCCACCGAGGGGCTCGAGCCTACCCTGAATTAGGGCGATCGGGCCTTAGTCGACCACGCGGGCCCAGTGCGGGTTGGTCGACTTCACACACAACCTTCGAGTTTCTTAGCAGGCTGTGCAGGTTTCCTCACGATGTTTTCCTTCACCGTAAGAGCGTCGGAGCAGTTACCGTTTTAGCAGTTTAATACCTTTTAATAGTATCTCACAACAAAATTCTTTAAATTAATAAAATCGATAATAATTTTCATTTTAACATAAATCTTTACTGTATCCAATATGAACAGGCTCCACTTGTTATTCTTAACAACTTTTCCTAATGGTCAATTTACAGAAAAATGGAACTTGTCACATAATGTAGGCTGTTCAAAAAAACCGGTTGTCTGTAAAGTCGGTTTACGGACGAAAATTTTACGTGATAACAAGTCCCCGTCCGAGTCCCCGTCCAAGTACCCGTTTGTGCCCGTCCAAGCACAAGTACAGAATAAAATGTAGCATAAATAAAGTCACTTGTTCCGCGCTCTCGCTTGCATCCTCGGCTCAGGCGTAACGTGACAATGACGTCACACTTTTTCGTGTATGCAGCCCGTGTTCATCGTTTTATACACGTCAAAAAATTGTGTAAATTAATTATAAATTCTTTGGCGAAAGTTATTCATAATCATGAATAGAAGTATAAAATATTGGGTTCTAACCTTTTTGGGTACGAACCTTTTAGCTCTAAACTAAAACTTAAATCCAAAATGTAGCATCGCCGCAAAGTAGCCTGTCCATCGGTGTTCTACATGATTCATTTATGAGTGTATGCCCTGGAGCTTCACGACCTCATTCCCCCTTCTCCATTTCAGCATCGGACGACCAGGCGATGACGGCGATCCCACCCTAAATGTTCCACCTATACTCACGAAGCGTTGTGCTTCTTCGTTCATTATGCGAACGGCCAAGGAATGGAATTCCCTTCCTGCTTCTGTATTCCCCGTTTCTTGTTATTTAGGAATCTTGAAGACAGAGAGTGAATAGGCACTTTGAGGTTGCGTCTTACATCCTCGGCTGCATCGGCACTTACCATCAGATTTTTAATAAAAAAACCGACCAAGTGCGTGTCAGAACCGCACACATAGGGTTCCGTACCATCATACTAGATGACGCTAGTTTCTACATCTTTAAAAAAACAGGTAAAAAGTATGGATACCCCCCTTTTTTCAAATTTTTAGTGTTTGCTATTATAGCGGCAACAGAAACACATCATCTGTGAAAATTTCAACTATCTAGCTATAATGTTCATGAAATACAGCCTGGTGACAGACGGACAGACAGCAAAGTCTTAGTAATAGGGTCCTGTTTTTACCCTTTGGGGAACCCTAAAAAGTTACAAGTAACACAACATTTAAAGTTTCAACTGCTCAGAACTTGTAGCCTGTCTGTAAGTCTGCTGTTTATAATGTGTTAGCAAACTTGTAGCCTGTCAGTCTGCTGTTTATAAGGTGTTAGCAGTGCTCAGACAAAATATTCTCTTTTTACAGGTGGTTTCTACCGTCACCTTTACGAACAAAAATTAGGAAAAGACAGTAAAGAAGAGGAAGACGGTCAATCTAAACAAAACGTTTTGGAAACATCTACCGTTGTAAACGAGACCGAACCTAAAAAAGATGACACAGAATCTTCGAAGAAAAGGAATTACAGAAAACGTAATTTGTCCTCGGATACAAAAAAGCATTTGTCCGATGGAGAGATTGAGGACTCAGACGATGAAATCAACCGTGTCGATATGAAAGAAATAAATCTGGCGAAAAAGTCTAAAAGGACCAATGAAAACATTGATGCCGACTCGGACTTTTCAGTTGACGATCCATCAAGTGATGAAGAAAATGTTGTACAGCAAGATACTAGCAAAACTGTGCCAGACATGGATAAAGAAAATCCAAATTCAGAAACAAAGAATGAAGATGCAGGATCAGAAATAGAAAAGAAAATAGAAAAAGAAACAGTTATCACACCACCTAAGCCTAAAGTTGATATCTGGAAAAAGAGAACTGTTGGTGATGTATTTGAACAAGCTTTGAAACGGTACTATGAGAGAAAAGCATCTAGGGGCATGTAATAAAATCATACTAGTATTATTTCCTTAAAATACATTTTATAATAACTAATAATAACATATAAGTACTTAAAATATCAATAGGCGTCTTGATATGTTTTCACACAACCACATAGTGTGCCTTGCAGTGAACTGTAATGAAAAGTAGGAATTAATACACGTATTTTTTTTTCAAATAAAAGAATGTGTAATTTTACTCAAAAATGCATGTAATTTGGTCATTATTTTGACAACCTTGTTTGAGCAAAGTCGACCTTGCCGTTCTGTTTCAAGGAGCGGCCGGCAAATCATTGCCAGCCGCTATTTTGAAGTTTCAACGTTTTATAAAATCAAATGCAAAAATATTTTATTTAAAACACAGCTGTTTGTATTTATAGAGATAGGTACAAAAAGATTTTTTTCCATATTTGGCTGTATAGTTCTAACTACCATTTGCTTAAAAAAAACAACGAAGTAATAAATGAAGAAATAATACAGCAGTCAAACACCGCAATAGAATTATCGCAAACTATTAGTAATATCAAACCGGGAAAGTCGGTGTTGAATTTTAGTAACTCTACTTTTCATAATTGTCATTTTAATAAAATTTCTAGTTAATTAATATATTTTTTATTTAAATTACTTGCTGGTTTTATTTAGATTAGGTACTTGCATTGTTGAGTAAAGCACTATACAAGCCTTGGCCCACAATGACAGCTTCGCTGGTCACGCGAACTAGCCTAGCTACGCTCTAAGCCTTCCAGCTTGGCCATCATTGCAGCCCTTGCTGCACGCTGACCGCGCTGTGTCGGCCTGGAGCTGCGCTGTCGGCCATCATCAGCGCGACCAGCAAATTAGTCATTATAGACCGCGGTCTCAAAACATTTGAAGAGTTTACCTATAAACTCGGAAACGGGGTCGTTTTCACCTTCTGCCCTCATTGTCCCCGTTATCTCTTCATTTTCAACCATGGGCAGTACTAACTGTACAAATTCCGGAGTATATGGAGGAGCAATTGCATCCAAAACCTAAAAAAGGATCACATAAGTAGGTTTTTTTTTACAATTGGTAAGCCCTTGGCATCATCTCACCTGATGGTAAGTGACGATGATGCCGAAGATGGAAGCGGGCTTACCAAGATTCCCCAACGTAATGGATAACTGGCTATCTTATCTTCAAGCCGGAACATATCAATGTTGTTAACACTGATGTTTGGCGGCAAGACTTAGATAAGATGGTGGTAGCTAGCCAGGCGGGCTTAGAAAATGCCCTCTACCACCAACCAAACCGAGTCTTACAAGTTGACCCAAACGGGAATCGAACCCTCGACCTCCTGGTGTGAAGCGAATGGACTAACCATTAAGCTACGGAAGCGGTTAAAAAGTGTACTAGAAGAGTCGGTGGGTACTTATATATTAGGTCTTTACCTATGAAATTGCCGATTGTATAAAAAAGTTTATGAAAACAAAATTTATTCTCAAAATACCATTAGACTATTAGAAATTAAATGGTGGTAAACATATGCCTATTGTTTAGATATTTTGAGAGCACGGCGGCTTTAACCCCATGAAGTCCGGTTTTTTCACCTGAAAAAATCTCCTTTATTGAGGCAAAAAATATACATTTTTTTAATTTTAAAGCTCTAGAGTTTATCGCAGCAGTTTCTTCGTTACTAATGTCATATTTGGGAATACCCCGCATAAGATTTCGTCACTTTCAGGAAAATTCAAGAAAATTAACTAGTCCAAGAAATTGCCCCATGTGACCACTAAGAAAACGCCTTTGTTCCATTCAATGGTATATAGCTCAGGTAATTGGAAAATGAAAGACATGAGGAGTGTCACCATAAGGTCAATAATAAAAAACAATAACTTTTTTATTTTCAATAAAAATTGGCATTGCATTTCAAAAAGTGAATCGGCTATTTCATAGGTAGACCTATTTATTTGCGTAGTAGGTACAATGTAAACAAACTTACAAACGAGGAGATCCGTAACAGAACCAAAGTAACCGACATAGCTATCAGAATTGCCAAACTTAAGTGGCAGTGGGCGCGGCACCTAGCTCGTAGAACAGATGGCCGTTGGGACAGTAGTTGGGATTGGCGACCGCGCACCAGAAAACGTAGCGTAGCAGGCCTGCTCCTGGACCGATGACCGCTAGATGCGGCCAGCGCAGAACCGGTCGTCGTGAAAATCCTTGGGGAGGCCTATGTCCAGCAGTGGACGTCCATCGGCTGATATGATGATGAAAAAAACTTAGTAGGGATTTGACAGTTTCAAATGTCAATTGCATAGTACTTTTGTTTAATTTTTGCTTTTTTTTTTGGTTGACATATGGTTTATTCATCATATCAGCTCATATATACGTCCCCACCAAGGGACTCGAGCCTACCCTGAATTAGGGTGATCGGGCCTTAGTCGACCATGCGGGCCCAGTGCGGGTTGGTCGCCTTCACACACAACCTGCGAGTTTCTTCGCAGGCGTGTGCAGGTTCCCTCACGATGTATATGGTTAACTAATAAACATTACTCCTAGGCATAGTACCTCTGTGATGAAATATCTTATCAGAGAGATGTCTGTGTCTCCCCTTTGCCAGCATTGTTTGATATATCTGAGGACCGGGACGACACATCCGCGGCTCAACAAATTCACCATGCGATCCAACAGCATCTTTTTTAACTCCAACTGAAAGGACATTACAGATTTAATTCATTAATACAGTAGAACGCCCGATTATCCAAAATAATTGGGACCGGGGTCGATTCGGATAATCGGACATAGACTGGTAATAAAGAACAACGAACTGTCACACATAGAATAAACTTTATTAAGTTTAAGGAACATAGTTCTACAATAACGCTCACTTGAACATCTCGATCAGAGTAAGTTGCAACCCCATCAAGTCTTAACAAAAATACAAAGTACATATAAAAATTCACAGTAATAATAGAGGTATTACGCTTAGGACCGATTCGGATAATTGGCGATTCGGTTAATCGGCGTTCCACTGTAATTAATTTAAGACTCTATACACCGGAGAAGACATGATCTAACTAACTGAACGACGAAGCTTTTAAGTGGATTAATTCTCTGGAGTTAAATTTATGATTTTCTGTATCTTACTTTTGCCATACGATTAAATAAAATAGCTTTCGCAGTTTATTAACGCAGATACTGCCAGCTGTTATAACACCGGTTTTTTTTTTTAATATATTTTTTATTTATTTTCTTCTAAGCTAGTAGAACGAGTACAAATCACATGCAATTATAATTTCCGTAGTAAGTGGGTTGAACCCGATTGCACAAGTACATTACTGCAGCGGCCAGCAAAAGAGGCATTTATGGACGAAAGTGTAAATGTGGGCCGGCCGAGGCGCACATACGTAAGTCCATCTATGCCTAGTTGTGGCCAAGGCTTGTATTAGTACTTTTCTCAAATAATGCGCGGAAATTAAAACCCTCAATAATTACTTTTTCAAAATTAATGACGAACAACAATAATTTACAAAGTGTTCATTTCATTTTTTTTTCAATTAACAGCGTTCTATTTACAAATCAGTTCGAAATTTAAATAAAACCTTTGATAAGTTACCTCCTTGGTTACCATGTTTTGGAGTAAAATATAGTTCTATTTTTAAATTACATGCAGATATGAGTTTACACAGTAATTTATTTGGCCGCTAAACACGACAGATATGGATTTTCATACAACTTTTGCCGGCCGCTGCTCGCATGCATTGGGCCAGTACAATAATTTCGATTTATCCCGAAGAAGGTTGTCAAAATTATACTCAAATTTCCAAGTATATTTGAGAAAAAATATTAATTACCCCTCCTTTATGGGCAGACAAAAATGCATCTTATGTCATTCAGGGGATCGAGACGAATCTAACAAAACTAAATTGTTGTAGGTAATTTGTTTAACTTTTTTTATTTAGTTTAAATTTTAAAATATGAAGTCTGTACTTTGTCTAGGTCCACCCCCCTTCCATGTGGGGGTAGGAGCTGAAAATCAGCGCTGTGATCTGTTTGATGACAGCATATGCTGAGCTGCTAGCTTTTCAGTGATAGGTACAAACTATGTATTCTAAAAACTACGCAACATTTCACTTGTAGGTACTAATTAATGAATAAACATTTATTTTATTCTATATATACACCGGAAAAGATTACCTTTCTTTTTGAGTGGTCGAGTAAAAACAGGTTCGCTTACAGGTAGGCTTTAGACTATTAGGTACCTGAACTAATATTTCCAACTCATCTTGCGGGGACTCAAACAGCTGTATAAGGAGTCTGAGCAATCTATGATGCAGCAGTTGGTGGCAAGAAGCAACTTCGTCCAGCAGGGCCAAGTGCACGGGGCAGTGTTCTGTGCACAGTTTGAAATACGATGGCTCGGTTACAACACACTCCACCCACACTAAAACACCCATGCCGACGACTGGAAATCTAAAAACAATGGGGCTATAATAGTAAGCAAGTAGTGGACAATACACTCAGCGGCACAATTAACCAACCACCTAAGTTTTCTCAGTACATTTTCATACAAAGATTTGTTGAAAATTTATTTTTTCATAGTGAGGAAAAGGAAGGAAGCTACAAAGTGCAGTTTTTAGGCACACCTTGGACACTTCATACAACGGGCCAG
Source organism: Coleophora flavipennella (assembly GCA_947284805.1). Classification (NCBI taxonomy): domain Eukaryota; kingdom Metazoa; phylum Arthropoda; class Insecta; order Lepidoptera; family Coleophoridae; genus Coleophora; species Coleophora flavipennella. The sequence continues at coordinate 3,483,697 of OX369292.1, forward strand.
AAATGACATTTCAAAAAAGGAATGATGGAAGTTGGAACGAAGAAAATGGCGGCGAAATCCTATACGTTCGACATCCAAACTGTATCAATCTGGGTGACGAGAGGTGAGGTCGCAATCTAGAGAGCGGCAGGGAGTGTCCATACTGTATGTTAGTACTAATATATAGGATGACTTTTAATTAGTTCTTGATAGCAAAGGATATGAATGTACTTGTGATTACAAACAACTTTCCCTAAGAAACTATATGTCAAATATGAAAAAAAAATTTGGTCCTTCATACATTTTTGTCGATTTGATAACTTGTTATGTACCGAGGACCTAAAATTTTTTTCTGATTCAAATATAGTTTCTTTGGGAAAGTTGTTTGTAATCACGAGTACATTCATATCCTTTGCTATCAAGAACTAATTTAAGGTCACTCTATATATACTTTTCTTTAGGTTAGATCCCTGGCTACAAATGTGTCGAGGAACTCCATAGACTGCTCAGAAGAGAGTACACTGTAAATTGGCAATTTTGTGGGAAAAAATCTGCTCTTTGTTTGAGCAGTCTTACCGAGTTCCCGAGGATCAGCAGAATATTGCGCTGTAGCCAGGGATCTAACCTAATGACTTCAATTACACTTCGTAGTTTCCATACTTTACTTGATTTAAAAAATAATCGTCACTGTTTGGGCCACTTCTCTGCATGGAAGCCCGCTTTCATCTTCGGCAACATCGTCACTTACCACCAGGTGAGATGTTGTCAAGGGTTTACCAATTGTGAATTATATTATTATTATTATTATATCAGCTCATATACGTCCCCACCGAGGGGCTCGAGCCTACCCTGAATCAGGGCGATTAGGCCTTAGTCGACCACGCGGGCCCAGTGCGGGTTGGTCGACTTCACACACAACCTTCGAGTTTCTTCGCAGGCATGTGCAGGTTTCCTCACGATGTTTTCCTTCACCGTTAAAGCAATCGGTAAGTATATGTACGTAAGTTTTTGAAAAACTCATTGGTACATTGGCCGTCCAGATTTGAACCCGTTACCTCTGGTTAGATGGACCGAGTCGTTACCGGTTGAGCCACCGACGCTATTGTGAATAAAAAATAAAAAAAATGTACTAAGAAAACTTAGGTGAGCGGTTGATTGTGCTGCTGAGTGTATATTAGGTCTTTACCTATGAAATTGCCGATTGTATAAAACAGTTTAAAGATGAAAATAAACAATAGTTATTAAAACAAAATTTATTCTCAAAATAGCATTAGACTATTGGAAATTAAATGGTGGTAAACATATGCCTATTGTTTAGATATTTTGATGAAGTAGGGTTTTTTCACCTGAAAAATTTGCCTTTATTGAGGCAAAAATACACATTTTTAATTTTAAAGCTCTTTATTACAGCAGTTTCTTCATTACTAATGTCATATTTGGGAATACGTGGGCTATGGCAAAAGATTTCGTCACTTTCAGGAAAATTCAAGAAAATTACTTGGTCTAAAAAATTGCCCCATCTGACCACTAAGAAAACGCCTTTGTTCCATTCAATGGTACATAGCTCAGGGGATTGGAACATGAAAGACATGCCACTTGTTACTAATAAAAGACCAAAAGTAGAATCACCATAAGCTCAATAATAAAAAACAATAACTTTTTTATTTTCAATAAAAACAGGCATTGAACTTTATAAACTGAATCGGCAATTTCATAGGAAAAGATGTATTATTTCATTTTAGTAGTCAAATGTCTGGCTAAGGTTACTTGGCGTGGCGTTACCTGATGCAGTGGTATAGTGTAGGAAGTTCTGCAATCAATTCACTGGAGCTGGCTGAACTACAGCATACAGCGTGTACTTTTTCAATGGCTTGCACAGTTGCTTTCAGTTCGTCTTTGATAGGTCTGCCTGGCGTGTGCCCTTCGCAGACGCTGGCGGCGTACGCCAGGAGGTACATGTACTTAGATTTATGTTCAGGGTTTAGCTTGCTTCCCGATTTGAACAACGAGTCCACCAGGAGTTCTGCAAGTTTATATTTAAAAAGTTAAAATCAGATGGCGGAACGCATTTTTTTTTAGATATAATAATAATTAGACTTGCTGATCGAAATTAAATGGCGGCGATTTAAATGGGCAGTACAATGTTGCATATAAGCAGTTTCAAAATACAAACAGGGCAGTTCAATAACTGATTGGGTGGTCAAATGTGGAAATAAGCAATTCATATTTTGCAAATAGGCAGTACAATTAACAACACTGAGCAGCAATGACTTCTATATTACTGGCGTAAGGACCCGGCCAACGCGCGCGACTAATGCTCCCGGCGAATTGGTGGGAAAATCAAAAGTTTCTCACACTCGCGACTCAGTCGTCTGCGGGAAACTGCAGAGTGCGGAGGAAGTTTGGAAGTTTTGAAGAAGGTTTTGAGGAAGGTTTGAAGTTCTTTTTGTTTTGTTTCTATCTATTTAATACTGTAATAACATTTGCATGCTGTTGTTCTATATGGCTAAACAAGTGATTCCTACTTTAATAACGAACATCATTTTACTTACTGTACCTTGTTTAAAAACAAATACATAAATACTTACTTACTTAAAAAGAAAGATATTCCACGCAAAAATTCCTCTTTGTGTTGTTAGAGACTGTAAAAATCATGAAAGAAAGGCTAAAGAGAAACATGGGATATCGTATCATCATTATCAAGCGACAATTCTACCAAGGTCCTTTTAGCGTGGCACTGACGTCAACTCTCCCACGCTAGTTCGTACGAGTTATGTCAGATGGCGCTACTTTTTGCTTGTATGAAAAATATCTGAGTAAAATATGGAGACGGGCGGATCCTTCTGTCCAAATCTGTGCTGAGCAGTCAATATTTCAAGTGGGCCAGTAACTTATGACAATGAGCGGAATTGGTTCTAGCGCTTCACTGGCTGTTGCTGCGGCAAGCTCGTTTTGCTCCCTCGGCCATACCCTAAAATACTACCTACTGTCCGTCTCTTCAACCTAGATCGATTCAACCAAGAACTTTACATACTCTACAATATTACTTTCATCCCAACCAAGTAATATCAGCCGAAAAACGTCCACTGCTGGACAAAGGCCTCCACCAAGGATTTCCACCACGACCGGTCCTGCGCTGGCCGCATCCAACGGCTTCCCGTGTTCTTCACCAGGTCGTCGATCCAACGCGTGCGAGGCCTTCCTACGCTACGTTTTCCGGTTCGCGGTCGCCACTTGAGAACTTTACTGCCCAAACGGCCATCTGTTCTACGAGCCATGTGCCCTGCCCACTGTCACTTCAGTTTAGCGATTCTGTGAGCTATGTCGGTTACTCTCCTCATTTCTGATTCGATCGGGATATTCCGAGCATAGCTCGCTCCATTGACCTTGAGCCTTATTATGAGGCCCATAGTAAGCGACCATGTCTCGGTTCCGTATGTCATCACTGGCAAAACACACTGGTCGAAGACCTTAGCCTAATTAATATATCGCCCAAGAAATTAAATTTTCATCACCATTAAAGTAAGTCAATTTTTTTTAACACAGTCGATGCTATATAGGCTGACTTTTAATTAGTTCTTGATAGTAAAGGATATGAATGTACTCGTGATTACAAACAACTTTCCCAAAGAAACTATATGTCAAATATGGAAAAAATTTTTGCTACTTCATACATTTTTGCCGCCTTGATAACTTGTTATGTATCGAGGACCAAATTTTTTTTTTCTGATTAGACATATAGTTTCTTTGGGAAAGTTGTTTATAATCATGAGTACATTCATATCCTTTGCTATCAAGAACTAATTAAAAGTCACCCTGTATACACTCAGCGGCACAGAAGTTAGCCCACCAATTTCTTCTCAGTACATTTTCATACAAAACAGCAACATTTTTTTAATAGATTGCTAAAAACAAAAACATTTATTTTTATTTTTTTTTATTTATTTATTACTACAAACATCTATCCTTACAGGCTAACCTAATTCGACAGACATGCAATTACTTAATCTCAACAATTAATAAGAACTAAACTACTTTACAATTTATTTATTTATAGCAAATAATACTAAGCAATGTTTTTGAAAATTCACTTTTTGAGCACACGAATACATCGATCCTCTCAGCTACTTCATTAAGTGTTAGCAGAGCGCGAGTGAACGGCGCCTTAGCCAATAGGTTCGTACGTGCGGAAGGCACGGACAGCAGGCGTGGCCGCCGGCGCCGCCGCACGTAGCCCTCGGGCACGCACAGTCTCAACTGACGCAGTACCCCCGGATTATGCGTTATCCCCTTTAGGACTCTCACCATATATTCAACGAGCGCAAAATCTCTTCGCACCTCCAATTTGTTGTATCCCACCATACCTAGCACGAATAATGTGGGATACATCAACGGATAAAAAGGATAAACCCCGTACAGCCGCAAATACAGATATCGAGTGAATTTGTTCTGAATTCGCTCCATCATAGTAATATATTTGGTTTCATGAGGAGCCCAAATGACCGCACTATACTCTAAGTGGCTTCTTACTAAAGCGTCATATAAAGCCTTCACTGCAGAAATGTTCGTGAAGCCATTCGTCTGTCTAAGAATAAAGCCTAGGTTTCGATAAGCCTTCTTACACTTTTTTACGACGTGATCTCGAAAATTTAATTCCGTATTTAGATGAACTCCCAGGTCTCTTATTTGTTCAGCTCGCTGCATAGGCACCATATCAACCTTGTAATTGTATTGTAAGGGACACCGAGAACGACCAAATGAGATAGTTGAGCACTTCGACAAATTGAAGTTGAGTTTATTTACTTGACTCCATTCCACCACTCTGTTAATATCACTTTGGAGGCGTTCACAGTCTGAATTGTCTCTTACCGCGAGCAACAACTTGAGGTCATCTGCAAATAGTAGGCATTTGGCATGCTTTACGACCTCAGGCAAGTCATTCACCATTAAAATAAATTCCAGTGGTCCCAAGTTGCTGCCTTGGCTAACTCCTGATCGTGTAAAATATGGCTCTGACTCATATCCTTCATAGTCGACAAACTGCTGCCTATCCGTCATGTAACTAGCAAAGAATTCTAAGAGATGCGGGGTACAACCAACGTCTGCTAGTTTTCCAAGCAATATGTCATTATCGACAGAGTCAAATGCTTTTCTGAAGTCGAAATAAGCAGCGTCCACCTGCCCACCCGCATCCACAGCTGGTACAACGTAGCCCATAAAGTCAAGTAGGTTGGTGGCGGTACTGCGCGCTGGTCGAAAACCGTGTTGTGCGTCCGCGAGTAGCCCCCGCACCTGTTCATACACGGTGCGCTGCACTGCAGACTCAAACACCTTCGCCGCTGTCGACAACACCGCCACCGGCCTGTACTCGCCAACATCCGATCTAGCAGTACCCTTAGGAACTGGAATTACTCTGGTCATTTTCCAGCGAGCTGGAAATTTAGCTACTTTAATGATGATGTTAAAAATGTAGTGCAACGGCTCAATCAATACCCTGCGACAATCCCTAAACAAGAATGGTGGTATACCATCTGGGCCAGTCGACATCTTTGGTTTTAGGCGCGAAAACGCAGCGCTTACGTCATCGATCGACAAGCATTCGAAATGCACGCGCGCGCTTGACGCACTGCAGCTCGCTTGCGCCGCCTCCACGTCTAGCTTTGCCGGTTCTTTTCTGTATACAGACTGGAAAAAATTAGCAAACTCTCTAGCACACTCATGTCTCTCTAGTATTTTTCCATCTTTTTCAATAGTGTGTCCACTCGCTGCGCTTCGCTTAGACCTAATATATTGCCAAAAGGATTTTGGGTCCTTTGCAAATCTACTTTGTATTTTACTAAGGTGTTGTTCATGGGCCTGTTGTATTGCTCGTTTTACGCTCGCCCTACAGCTAGCAAAACGTTCGTAATCACACTGTTGATTCGATAATTTGTACTGTTTATGCAGATTGGCTTTTAATTTTATAGCCTCAATAACATCATTTGTATACCAGTCTGGATAACAATATTTGTTATACTTTCGTTTTTGAGTTTTTTTAGGAACACATTCCTCCAAAATACTGTTAAAAGTATCATAAAAATAATTCAAAATTTCGTCAACATCCTGCATAACGTACATAAGGCTCCAATCCGCGGACGCAATCTTGTCATATAACAAAGGATAATCCGCTTTAAAGAAGTTCCACTTGGGTCCTTGCCTTGACCCTTGTGGTAGCGCTTCATGTGTTGGGCCCACGCCGGGCACATATGGAATGCGCGGTGCGACGGGTACACGTACGGCGAGAGGCGGGTGCAGCTGGTCCACTGCCACCAGCGCCTCGCCCGCCGCCGTCACACACACTTCACCTCGAGCCCCTCCACTCAACACTAAATCCAACTGACGACCCATGATATTCGGTACTTTATTACATTGAGTGAATTCGCAAAATGAGATAAGATATTCGTAATAATTATTTACTGCCATTGGACAAGAATATAAATTAAAATCCCCTAATACTAACACTTTCTTATACATAGTGCATAATTGTTCTATTATTCTAAATAACACCATGTATTCATTTTCACCACTTCCTGGCGGTATGTACATGCAACAACACAAAAATAGAAATCTACATTTTAGTTTTACAGTGACACAAACCAGTTCAAAAGAACACTCGTCTATTACTATGTCACCTGGTATCGGCACTTTGCGTAGCTCGAATCTTTGTGTAGCCACGAGAAATGCGCCTCCCTGTTTGCGACCATCCGCTCTGTCACAACGAATGATTTTGTAACCAGGCGGCACAATTTCAGCATCTTGTATTGAGTCGTTGCACCCTGACTCGGTTATGGCAAATAAGTCCGAATTAGATGAAGACAAGCTACTTCGGAACTCTTCCAATTTTGTCCTGAGACCTCGTACGTTTTGGTATAATATATCTATATATCTATCTTGCATTATTTGGTATGGTGGTCGATCTTCGAAACCAAAACCACTCACTGAATTCTGCATTCAGTGGCCATATAGCTGGCAGCAACAGCTTATCAAATATTTTCTCTGGTACGCCTATAACGAAGGACGAGTAGCCGCGTTCTGTTTTATGTTTTATTTTTTCAACCTGTACAGACACTTCTTCTCGGCACACATGTTTTACATGAGAAATGATAGCTTCTTCCGTCGTTTCCGGGTGTAATCGCCAAACATGAAGATGCTTCTTTCGCTCCATAGCTTGAATTGTTTTCAATTCAGTGTTTTGGCCCTTTATTACTTCCTTGAAATTTCTTTTTCCCTTTCTACTTGTCACTGTCGTCCAGCTTTCCTTTCCCTCTACTTCCACTACCTTTTCTTTAGTTAAAAGTGAAGGCTGTCGTAATTGTTCATCTGTGATTGAAGTTGTCGCCAAATTCACGGCCACAGCATCGTTCGCACGCGAAACTATGTTCTTAACTCGCCCCTCTTTATCATTAGTTTTGGATCTTCTATCTTCATGATTAATCACTGCTTTAGCAAATGAAACATTAGTAGGATCCCCAACTGCTCCTATAGCCTCAAGAGTCATGGTCTGGATATCTTTCGTTTCTTCAGCGACCGAATTGCGTAATATTTGCTTCTCCAGTTTATTCTCGATTACAGTCAGCTTGTTGGTAACTGTTTCTAGAGAATCCTTCATTAGATGGCGAATGGATTCTGGCAGTAATTCTTTAAATACGTTACTGATCTCCTCTCTTATAACTGTCCTTATGGCGCCTATGGTGATTGGTTTTTCTCGAAAAGTAACATACTCCTCTCCCATACTCTCAACATCCACCACTTGCTGAGACATATCCACAGAAATGTTCATACTTTGGCTCAGATCATGCGCCGCACCAACTCCAGCAACAGTACTTCCTCGTACTGGAGTATCATCATTTTTTTTTGAACGATGTTTTTCTTTACATTCCGGACATGTCCACCGATGATCCAGCTCAATCTTGTTCCTTGTATAAAAAGATGCAGTTATACCTAAGCACATGAAATGATACCCACAGTTACATACATTACACTTAAGTAACTTACTTGGGTCAATACTTCCTGCACAGGCTTGACATTTCATTTTTGCAGTTGTTCTTTCTCACAGAGTCACTATGTACTTAGGTAAAAACGATGTCGATTTTCACTCGTCTAATCTATGCGCCGTTAGCCGCTCGGCGTCAGTTGTGAGTCACCGGTTTCACGCGCACGCGGAGTTGACCCGTCCGCCACACACGCAACCGCGAGAGTTGCACGCACTGGCCGACGTTGCGTATCACGCGCACCTCAGCTGATTTAAGCAGCAACGGACGATTCACAAAAATAATTTAGTTATTGTAGTTAAATGCGTAGATTTCATTTAAAAATCTTTTGTAAATATGTTTCTTCCGACACAGTCCCCGCAATATTCAAGATTCTATTAAAATCACACACTTTTAAACGTATAAAAACTTATGATTCTTCGGAGCGCTTGCAAAACACAGCTTACGACCGTCACAACGCAAAGAGGATGAACATGATTTTTTTATCGCAGAATGTATGGAACATTTGTCAATTTACTGGTGTGCTCTCATCTGAACAGTCTACCCGAGGCTCTGCAGAACGTTGTGCTCACAGACAAATTTGTAGCCAGGGATCAAAAACTACCGAGGGCACTTCGTAGTTTCCTTTGTTTTGTTGATTAAAAAAAATTGCTGTTTGGGCCCCCTTGTTTTTTTGTATGAAAATGTACTGAGAAAAATAGGAGGATTAATTTCTGTACCGACCGCTGAGTGTAATACAGTGCCCTTGTGAAAAAAAGTAAAAAGCGCGTTAAAGTACTTAGTTAAAAAAATATCATCATCATCATATTAGCTCATATGCGTCCCCACCGAGGGGTTTGAGCCTACCCTGAATTAGGGCGTTCGGGCCTTAGTCGACCACGCGGGCCCAGTGCGGGTTGGTCGACTTCACACACAACCTTCGAGTTTCTTCGCAGGTGTGTGCAGGTTTCCTCACGATGTTTTCCGTCACCGTTAAAGCAATTGGTGAGTCTATGTAGGTAAGTTTCGAAAAACTCATTGGTACATTGGCCTCCTCTGGATAGGAGGACCGAGTCGTTACCGGTTGAGCCACCGAGGCTTGACGAAAAAAAATATATTTCATATCATTTACGTGCATCGTGGCTCACGTATATGTACTTAAGAACATTCCCTCTCTTATATCTACCAGATACACTAAACTACCAGGTCTATGATATAGCGTCCCCACTTACCGTCATAACAGTGAGGACCGCAATTTCTGCCAACACATAAGGCGAAGGCAAGAACCAGTTGCGGTAGATCTTGCCGCCAAGACGCTAGCACACCCTGGACACTTCATACAGCGGGCCAGAAACGACATTTCAAAAAAGGAATGACGGAAAAAACAAAATGGCGGCGAAATCCTACACGTTCGACAACCAAACTGTATCCAATCTGGGTGAGGTAGCTATCTAGAGAGCGGCAGGGAGTGTCTATACTGGATGTTAGTACTAATATATATACTTTGGCGCTAGTATACCTAGGAACTGTGGTATCCTTATGAGATGGACGGGCGGCGGCTCGGGCTGCGTGTAGGCGCGGAACAGCACGCTGATGTCGGCGGGGTTGAGCGCGCCGCGCGACAGCATGGCCGCGAGCGCAGTGCGCGCCCCGCGCCACGCCTCGCCCGCCGTCAGCGCCAGCGTGATTGGCGTCACGTCGTGCCCGCTGCAATGTGCACTCTTTTATTGGTTTCTTTTTGATTAGCGCATGCGTCATCCTCTTTATCTCCAGTGAAAAAGAGAGAGCCTCTATCTCCAGTGAAAAAGAGGGAGCCTCTATCTCCAGTGAAAAAGAGAGAGCCTCTATCTCCAGTGAAAAAGAGAGGGTCTCTATCTCCAGTTCTCCAGTGAAAAAGAGAGAGCTTCTATCTCCAGTGAAAAAGAGAGAGCCTCTATCTCCAGTGAAAAAGAGAGAGCCTCTATCTCCAGTGAAAAAGAGAGAGCCTCTATCTCCAGTGAAAAAGAGAGAGCCTCTATCTCCAGTGAAAAAGAGAGTCCTTATCTCCAGTGAAAAAGAGAGTCTATCTCCAGTGAAAAAGAGAGTCTATCTCCAGTGAAAAAGAGAGATTATCTCCAGTGAAAAAGAGATTCTCTATCTCCAGTGAAAAAGAGATACTATCTCCAGTGAAAAAGAGAGACTCTATTTCCAGTGAAAAAGAGTCTCTATCTCCAGTGAAAAAGAGAGTATCTATCTCCAGTGAAAAAGAGAGAGACTATCTCCAGTTAAAAAGAGAGAGACTATCTCCAGTGAAAAAGAGAGTCTCATCTCCAGTGAAAAAGAGAGAGACTCTATCTTCAGTGAAAAAGAGACAGACTATATCTTCAGTGAAAAAGAGAGTCTCTATTCCAGTGCAAAAGAGAGTCTCTATCTCCAGAGAAAAAGAGAGTCTATCTCCAGTAAAAAGAGGGTGTCTATCTCCAGTGAAAAAGAGTCTCTATCTTCAGTGAAAAAGAGAGAGTCTCTATCTCATTGGAGAGAAAGAGAGAGGGTTACGAAATGAAATCATTAGAAAAGTATTTTCCAAACAAACGTGGAAACTACCAATTGGGTATGCTAAAAAAAAATGAATTTTTTTTAATTTTTTTTCTGATGGTTTAGACCATTTTGAAAAACTAATTTGAATATTTCATTTTTTAAGCCTCTAGATATTTTTAAATATTTTTTTTAAATTTTGAAACCTTGATGACGTCATCGGTTCACATTACTATGAAACGAACAGCCCTATTTCACTCAAGTCACTCAAGTCAATCATTCCCAAAGGTTTTTTGGCGGGATTTGTGGTAGACGCATTCGTAGTTTTATTTTGTTGTTTTTTCATTGCACCGGCACTAGCATTACAAATCCAACAGCTAAGGAAGCCTAAATACGTCAGACCTGGCTGTATGGTCTTAGTAACCTTTGCCTTTTCCGAAACGAAACTATCACAAAGCCAACAACGAAACGTCAAAGTCAAAATTTACTTGTCATCAAACATCATAATCTATGTATGGACAAGGCCTTCAGAGTTTAAATGTTTTTTAGAACCACAATAAAAATTGGACCTCTAATGAATATCTTACCCATTTAAGTATTTAATTTGAATGACGTTCTAATAATATTTGATTGTTTCAAACGTAGTTTTTGGTGGATGATAAATAAATAGTGCCTTTTTCAGTGCTCGACGAAAGCACGTCCTCAAATGCAAGGTCCGTAATTGATATGACAAGTAAGAGTGCACGTTCCGTTCAGTGGTGAAATAAGGTTTTATTGTAAACTCGTGACGTCATAGGGGTCAAATGAAGGTTATTGTCCTTTTCCGATTTTTTTACGCAATCTTTTACTTTTTCGAGTGGAAAATGAAAAAATATGGCTTTAAATAAAAATATCTCGAAATGGTTTTTTTATTTTCATGGCTTATAAAAAATTTAGCATACCCAATTACTAACCCGAGAAAGCGTGAGCTTGTAAGTGTATAAAAGGATCAATTTTTTATCCGCCTCCGTGGCATAATGGTAAGTTCATTACATACATCAGCAGGTGGCGGGTTCAATTCCCGCCGGAGTCGAACTTTGTGAGATTCGGTTTGGTTGGAGGAAGGAGACTTTCTAAGCTCGCCTGGATAGCTACCACCGTATTATCTAAGTCTTGCCGTCAAACATCAATGTTAACAGCATTGATGTGTTCTAGCTTGAAGATAAGATAGCCAGTTCCCCATTGCATTGGGGAATCTTGGTAAGCTCGCTTCCATCATCGTCACTTGCGATCAGGTGCCAATGATGCCATGGGCTTACCAATTGTGGATAAAAAAAATGTTTTTACGTTTAATAGTATAAATAGAAATACGTAGGATATTAATAGTTAGTTGTTTTTGATCAGAACTTGTGGCGATTACTTTAGTAACATTTTTTTACAGAAGGACCTTTTTAAAACGACAGTTTACTGCAAGTAGAAGTCAATTTATAGTAATAGAAAGAAAAAATCTGCACTTTTTTTTAACAAGTTCATTAACTGAATAAAATTCGTTATCCAACAAATATTTCCTCAGTTAGAGGTAATTGTGATGGTCCAGATTAAGTACTTTGCACGCTCATGGCCATCTGGAAGATGACATATAGGTCGCGCAGTCCTTTCGCGGGATGCAGGCAATCGCATGGATGGCACGCTTCATCCGCAATACGAAATCTCGCTCAAAGTCCGCGGTGCAACCCAAAAACTGGACTCCCGTAGCAGACAAGACAGTAAACCGTGGCGAGGTAGCAAGTGCGCCATCTCAAGCGGTACTATATACTCGCGACAGCCGCCTCAGTGCACAGCACACGCTAGACAGTTTTTCGCGCAGCCTATCAATAAAATAAGGGCTGGGCGCCCATATCACAATGTAATTAAGTATTCTATTGAGCCCATATCAAGCCCACACCCAGCCCTAAGCCCAGTATGGCGTGACCTGCACCTGCTCAATCATCCATCACGGAGTTAACAAAAACTTCTAGTGACTGTGGTGTCCAGCCTGAGAACGTGAAGCTCATAACATGGGTTTTGACGTGATATCGTCTTATAAGTTGAAGAACACCGGCTCCACTCACGAAATACCAACTACTTTTCAACCGACTTCCAAAAAGGAGGAGGTTCTCAATTCGACTGTATGTTGTTGTTTTTTTTGTAAGTAAGTTTGTTACGCGATTTCTTCGCAGATTTTCTAAGTATGTTTTTTACGCGATATCTTCGCAGATTTTGTAAGTATGTTTGTTACGCGATATCTTCGCAGATTTTGTAAGTATGTTTGTTACGCGATATCTTCGCAGATTTTGTAAGTATGTTTGTTACGCGATATCTTCGCAGATTTTGAAACGATTTTTGTGATTATTTTTTTATTCGATAGGCTATGCTCCCGAGTTGGTCCCATATAAATTATATCAAAATCGGTGCAGTAGTTAATTAGAAATATTTAAAAAAATGCAAATTTGTACTAAGTTTTTTAACGTGTTCAGCGTTTTCAATTATTCTGTTTTGTAATAAACATTTATAACGAAACCACTTCGATAAGCTGGATGCGGTTTGGTTGAACAGGACCTCGCGGGCATCGTCTGATGAAGCACGTACAACCTCATACTCGCACGATATATTTTGTATTGTCATGTCCCATCTGTCCATACAAACACGTGCCAACCCCTAACGTCAGAAAGTTCAGATTCCTGAATTCAGACCAGTGTAAAAATAAGCGTTAAATTCCGTAAATATTTACCTTTGTTGAGCACAGCGTGTGATTTCCTGGCTTAGTCTTTTCATAATTGCGCCACCTCTGGGCTCTTGTGACAGCACATGCACAATTACTTGACTGTACACATAGGTGTGGGCGCCATGACAAACCATTTTCTGAAGAAAAAATAAATTTTACAGTCACGCTGTGCATACTTTTTCGTGAAACCTTCACCGTCTGTCGTAGTCGGGCATACACAAATCAACAATATACATTAGACTTGCTTAGTAGCAAAGAATAAAGCTATACCTTATATCAATAAAAATAAAGCTATACCTTTTAACAATAAAAAAGCACAATGTAAACAAACTTAGTAGGGATTTCACAGTTTCAAATGTCAATTCCATAGTGCTTTTGTTTAGCTTTTGCTTTTTTTGGTTGATATATGGTAGAGGTATATCAGACTTGATGAAAAATTTACACATAATTTGGGTTTGTATGGGAGGTACATATGGGCGCCGCCGCCGCCGCCGTCATTCTACGCGCAGCGTGAGTGGCGTAAAGACGTTAATTATTTTAGAGATTTTTCCCCACTTTTTAATGTTGTTGACTGACTTACGTGCATTAAAATAACAGAACTATCAAAAAATATATAAAAAATAATTCGAAGTGAGTGGATTCCTTTAAAAGACCTTTTTGAGAAGCTTTCGCCAAGCCGTTTAAATCTTGTCATCTCAGAAAACGTGCACAATGAATGTTGCTCTGGTGTTCCGTTCTGAGATTATGGACGTATTGAAGATGAATCAAGATGATGAAGCACTAATTAATTATGTTATGTTTAAAACGCAACATGATGGCAAAAATGAATAAAAGACTCCAAGTAACAAAACCGATTGTCGCAGCAGCACTTTTGGATAACCGATTTATGAGTCAGGCAGAAATATTTTTTTTTAATTTTTTTAATTTAAAATTTGAGTGGTTTTGACTATATCTCACCTGATGGTAAGTGACGATGTAGTCGAGGATGGTACACGCAAACTCAAATAATGCCTATTCACTCTCGCCTTGAAGATCCCCAAATTGTAGGAGTCGGGAAACACAGACGTGGGCAAGGAGTTCCACTCCATCGCTGTCCGCATAATAAATGAGGAAGCGTAACGCTTCGTGCGCATAGGCTGAATATCAACAATAAATGGGTGGAATCTCCCCCCGCGTCGCGTTGACCGAAAGTGGAATGGAGCTGGGGGAATGAGGTCGTGAAGTTCTTGAGCACACTCTCCGAAATGAATTCGATAGAAAACCGAAAGACAGGCAACTTTGCGGCGATGCTCAAGGCTTTGGAGCTTGTTTTTGACAAGCTCATCGTCACCAATGAGTCTCCGAGCGCGCCGGTCGATAGCGTCCAAGGTATCCAGCTGATAGCGGGCTGATCCATCCCATAGGTTAAAACAGTACTCCATACAAGAACGGACTTGTGCTTGATATAAAGATAGAAGCTGTCCAGGTGTGAAGTACCATCTCACCTTAGAGAGAATACCCAGCTTCATTGCAGCAACTTTGGCCTTGGACTCAATGTATCTACCGAAATTGAGATTAGGTGTTATTTCCACGCCAAGAAGCTCAAGATGGTCAGCTATCTGAATGAATTCATTCTGGAAAGTAGGAGTCAAGTTGAAAGTTTCCAATGCGTCGCCTTATGTAGGTACTAAACAAGTAAGGTACTCACTGCGCACTCATTCACACTGTTTCCAATGCGTCGCCTTATGTAGCTACTAAACAAGTAAGTTTTAACCACCTCCGTAGCTCAGAGGCAAAGTTCACTGGCTTTACACAGGAGGTCGCGGGTTCGATTCCCGGCGGGGTCAATTTGTAAGACTCGGTTTGGTTGGTGGTAGGGCATTTTCTAAGCCCGCCTGGCTAGCTACCACCATCTTATCTAAATCTTGCCGCCAAATATCAATGTTGATATCATTGGTGTGTTCCGGCATGAAGATAAGATAGCCAGTTCCCCATTGCGTTGGGGAATCTTGGTAAGCCCGCTTCCATCTTCGGCAACATCGTCACTTACCACCAGGTGAGATGTTGTCAAGGGTTTACCAATTGTAAATAAAAAAAAATAAAAAAAAAGGTACTCACTGCGCACTCATTCACACTGTTTCCTATGCGTCGCCTTATGTAGGTACTAAACAAGTAAGGTACTCACTGCGCACTCATTCACACTGTTTCCAATGCGTCGCCTTATGTAGGTACTAAACAAGTAAGGTACTCACTAGGCACTCATTCACACTGTTTCCAATGCGTCGCCTTATGTAGGTACTAAACAAGTAAGGTACTCACTAGGCACTCATTCACACTGTTTCCAATGCGTCGCCTTATGTAGGTACTAAACAAGTAAGGTACTCACTGCGCACTCATTCACACTGTTTCCTATGCGTCGCCTTATGTAGGTACTAAACAAGTAAGGTACTCACTGCGCACTCATTCACACTGTTTCCTATGCGTCGCCTTATGTAGGTACTAAACAAGTAAGGTACTCACTGCGCACTCATTCACACTGTTTCCTATGCGTCGCCTTATGTAGGTACTAAACAAGTAAGGTACTCACTGCGCACTCATTCACACTGTTTCCTATGCGTCGCCTTATGTAGGTACTAAACAAGTAAGGTACTCACTGCGCACTCATTCACACTGTTTCCAATGCGTCGCCTTATGTAGGTACTAAACAAGTAAGGTACTCACTGCGCACTCATTCACACTGTTTCCAATGCGTCGCCTTATGTAGGTACTAAACAAGTAAGGTACTCACTGCGCACTCATTCACACTGTTTCCTATGCGTCGCCTTATGTAGGTACTAAACAAGTAAGGTACTCACTGCGCACTCATTCACACTGTTTCCAATGCGTCGCCTTATGTAGGTACTAAACAAGTAAGGTACTCACTGCGCACTCATTCACACTGTTTCCAATGCGTCGCCTTATGTAGGTACTAAACAAGTAAGGTACTCACTGCGCAGTCATTCACACTGTTTCCAATGCGTCGCCTTATGTAGGTACTAAACAAGTAAGGTACTCACTGCGCACTCATTCACACTGTTTCCTATGCGTCGCCTTATGTAGGTACTAAACAAGTAAGGTACTCACTGCGCACTCATTCACACTGTTTCCTATGCGTCGCCTTATGTAGGTACTAAACAAGTAAGGTACTCACTGCGCACTCATTCACACTGTTTCCAATGCGTCGCCTTATGTAGGTACTAAACAAGTAAGGTACTCACTGCGCACTCATTCACACTGTTTCCAATGCGTCGCCTTATGTAGGTACTAAACAAGTAAGGTACTCACTGCGCACTCATTCACACTGTTTCCTATGCGTCGCCTTATGTAGCTACTAAACAAGTAAGGTACTCACTGCGCACTCATTCACACTGTTTCCTATGCGTCGCCTTATGTAGGTACTAAACAAGTAAGGTACTCACTGCGCACTCATTCACACTGTTTCCTATGCGTCGCCTTATGTAGGTACTAAACAAGTAAGGTACTCACTGCGCACTCATTCACACTGTTTCCTATGTGTCGCCTTATGTAGCTACTAAACAAGTAAGGTACTCACTGCGCACTCATTCACACTGTTTCCAATGCGTCGCCTTATGTAGGTACTAAACAAGTAAGGTACTCACTGCGCACTCATTCACACTGTTTCCAATGCGTCGCCTTATGTAGCTACTAAACAAGTAAGGTACTCACTGCGCACTCATTCACACTGTTTCCTATGCGTCGCCTTATGTAGGTACTAAACAAGTAAGGTACTCACTGCGCACTCATTCACACTGTTTCCAATGCGTCGCCTTATGTAGGTACTAAACAAGTAAGGTACTCACTGCGCACTCATTCACACTGTTTCCAATGCGTCGCCTTATGTAGCTACTAAACAAGTAAGGTACTCACTGCGCACTCATTCACACTGTTTCCTATGCGTCGCCTTATGTAGGTACTAAACAAGTAAGGTACTCACTGCGCACTCATTCACACTGTTTCCAATGCGTCGCCTTATGTAGGTACTAAACAAGTAAGGTACTCACTGCGCACTCATTCACACTGTTTCCTATGCGTCGCCTTATGTAGCTACTAAACAAGTAAGGTACTCACTGCGCACTCATTCACACTGTTTCCTATGCGTCGCCTTATGTAGCTACTAAACAAGTAAGGTACTCACTGCGCACTCATTCACACTGTTTCCTATGCGTCGCCTTATGTAGCTACTAAACAAGTAAGGTACTCACTGCGCACTCATTCACACTGTTTCCAATGCGTCGCCTTATGTAGGTACTAAACAAGTAAGGTACTCACTGCGCACTCATTCACACTGTTTCCAATGCGTCGCCTTATGTAGGTACTAAACAAGTAAGGTACTCACTGCGCACTCATTCACACTGTTTCCAATGCGTCGCCGTATGTAGCTACTAAACAAGTAAGGTACTCACTGCGCACTCATTCACACTGTTTCCAATGCGTCGCCTTATGTAGGTACTAAACAAGTAAGGTACTCACTGCGCACTCATTCACACTGTTTCCAATGCGTCGCCTTATGTAGGTACTAAACAAGTAAGGTACTCACTGCGCACTCATTCACACTGTTTCCAATGCGTCGCCTTATGTAGCTACTAAACAAGTAAGGTACTCACTGCGCACTCATTCACACTGTTTCCAATGCGTCGCCTTATGTAGCTACTAAACAAGTAAGGTACTCACTGCGCACTCATTCACACTGTTTCCAATGCGTCGCCTTATGTAGGTACTAAACAAGTAAGGTACTCACTGCGCACTCATTCACACTGTTTCCTATGCGTCGCCTTATGTAGGTACTAAACAAGTAAGGTACTCACTGCGCACTCATTCACACTGTTTCCAATGCGTCGCCTTATGTAGGTACTAAACAAGTAAGGTACTCACTGCGCACTCATTCACACTGTTTCCAATGCGTCGCCTTATGTAGGTACTAAACAAGTAAGGTACTCACTGCGCACTCATTCACACTGTTTCCTATGCGTCGCCTTATGTAGGTACTAAACAAGTAAGGTACTCACTGCGCACTCATTCACACTGTTTCCTATGCGTCGCCTTATGTAGGTACTAAACAAGTAAGGTACTCACTGCGCACTCATTCACACTGTTTCCTATGCGTCGCCTTATGTAGGTACTAAACAAGTAAGGTACTCACTGCGCACTCATTCACACTGTTTCCAATGCGTCGCCTTATGTAGGTACTAAACAAGTAAGGTACTCACTGCGCACTCATTCACACTGTTTCCAATGCGTCGCCTTATGTAGCTACTAAACAAGTAAGGTACTCACTGCGCACTCATTCACACTGTTTCCAATGCGTCGCCTTATGTAGCTACTAAACAAGTAAGGTACTCACTGCGCACTCATTCACACTGTTTCCAATGCGTCGCCTTATGTAGCTACTAAACAAGTAAGGTACTCACTGCGCACTCATTCACACTGTTTCCTATGCGTCGCCTTATGTAGCTACTAAACAAGTAAGGTACTCACTGCGCACTCATTCACACTGTTTCCTATGCGTCGCCTTATGTAGGTACTAAACAAGTAAGGTACTCACTGCGCACTCATTCACACTGTTTCCTATGCGTCGCCTTATGTAGGTACTAAACAAGTAAGGTACTCACTGCGTACTCATTCACACTGTTTCCTATGCGTCGCCTTATGTAGCTACTAAACAAGTAAGGTACTCACTGCGCACTCATTCACACTGTTTCCTATGCGTCGCCTTATGTAGCTACTAAACAAGTAAGGTACTCACTGCGCACTCATTCACACTGTTTCCAATGCGTCGCCTTATGTAGGTACTAAACAAGTAAGGTACTTACTGCGCACTCATTCACACTGTTTTGCCAGTCATCAGAGCTTTGCAGGAAACCCACAATAGCAGATTTCAGTACTCTTGAAAATACCTCAATCTGCTGTGCTGCTGTTGATATACTAGTAATTTCGCCTTGAAAACCAGCATCAGAAATCAACTGGAATGATATAGCAAAACAATGATAATGTTATGTAAACATATCAGCTCATCGCTGGCTCAACCGGTAACGAGTCGGACCTTCTAAACAGAGGTACCGGGTTCAAATCCGGACGGCCAATATGTACCAATGAGTTTTTCTAAACTTACGTACATATACTTACCGATTGCTTCAACAGTGAAGGAAAACATCGCGAGGAAACCTGCACATCTGTTTCCAGATGTGTATAGAGGTCGTGTTGCACACGTCCGTAGGTGTAAATCTTAATATTTATTTATTTTAATGCCCGAAAAGAAGAAGTTCATATACATCCGCACCGAGAGGCTCGAGCCTACTTTGAATTAGAGCGATCGGGCCTTAGTCGACCACGCGGGCCCAGTGCGGGTTGGTCAGTATAAGAAATTCTGTGTTAGTAAGCGCATAACTTAAGAACGGCTGGACTGATTTTGCAAATTTTTGTTTGACTTAACAAATAAAGTAACAAATAAAGTTCAACTTTGCATGCAAGACTCGGTTTGGTTGGTGGTAGGGCATTTTCTTAGCCCGCCTGGCCAGCCACCACCATCTTATCTAGTCTTGCCGCCAAACCCCATTACGTTGGGGAATCTTGGTAAGCCCGCTTCCATTTTCGGCATCATCGTCACTTACCATCAGGTGAGATGATGTCAAGGGCTTATTTCTTATTTCTTTATTGGTCAATTTACAATAAGAGCTTACAGTTTCCCAAGACGCTCTATTGTTAATATTTACAATTACAAATGACAAATATTTACAATTATCAATTGTGAATAAAAAAAGAGCGGAACCAACCTTTATAGTAAAATTGAGCATGAGGCAATCCGGGTATTCCTCGGCTAGTCTGTAGATTAGTGACCTCCAAGTGGGGTGTTCAATCATTTCCGTTAACCAAGCCGGTGTCTGTGGAGTATTATTTTATTCTGACTATCATTATTTTAATGGAAAATAAATTCTACCTACAGTCACACTGTGCATACAATCTCGCAAAGAAAGAGTATATTTTTATTCTGAGTATCACTATTTTAATGGAAAATAAATTCTTCCTACAGCCACATTGTGTATACATTCTCGCGTAGACGGAGTATATTTTTATTCTGAGTATCATTATTTTAATGGAAAATAAATTCTACCTACAGCCACACTGTGCATACATTCTCGCGCAGACGGAGTAATTTTTATTCTGAGTATCATTATTTTAATGGAAAATAAATTCTACCTACAGCCACACTGTGCATACATTCTCGCGCAGACGGAGTAATTTTTATTCTGAGTATCATTATTTCAATGGAAAATAAATTCTACCTACAGCCACACTGTGCATACATTCTCGCGCAGACGGAGTAATTTTTATTCTGAGTATCATTATTTCAATGGAAAATAAATTCTACCTACAGCCACACTGTGCATACATTCTCGCGTAGACGGAGTAATTTTTATTCTGAGTATCATTATTTTAATGGAAAATAAATTCTACCTACAGCCACACTGTGCATACATTCTCGCGTAGACGGAGTATATTTTTATTCTGAGTATCATTATTTTAATGGAAAATAAATTCTACCTATTTATTCTGAGTACCATCATTTTAATGGAAAATAAATTCTTCCTACAGCCACATTGTGCATACATTCTCGCGTAGACGGAGTATATTTTTATTGTGAGTATCATTATTTTAATGGAAAATAAATTCTACCTACAACCACACTGTGCACACTTTCTCGCGTAGACTTGGCACCTTAGACCATTTAACACGGGACGCGCAAGCGCACGCATTCCCCTCCGCTGAAGTACATTAACAGTCTTTTCGTGTCAGCTTAGGGTCTGCATTCCAGCTGCAAATTCGCAGTTTGGATGCATTCAAAGCGGAAATTACTATGGGTCCTGCATTTAAACTGCAAAGGAGTTGGCTTGGCCACTGCCCCAAACGTGAATAAATTATGAATTATCATGTATAGAAACTTCTCACTAACACCATGGAGCAAATAGACTATAAAGTAAGTCTATTTGCCTCATGCTAACACATAGTATTCAAATATTCATTGATTAATTACTAGTACTTATTAATCTCATAGAACTTTAAGGAAATAATTAACAAATTAAAAGTTTGTTTATTGTCTGTTTTGTTTGAAGAACGCACGACGCACTTTAATAGTACTGTTCCTTTTCACTAAAAAAGTAACAATCGATCCATTCCTCTCGATATGATTGGGACGTCAGTTTTTTTTTAACTAGAGTTCACAGCAATATCTTTTTTTTACTCAGTTAATTGAAGTTTGTACAAACGCCTAGCTAAAAGTTTATAGCAGTCTTTTATGCTGCAATTAGTCCACGTATTATTCCAATTTTTATTTTATTACGAAAAGTTCGTGAAAGTTTTTTCATGCGGGCTACTGATATTTAGCTATTCAGCGTCACATCTTAGTAGTTACACATTGCTAGGGCAGTCGCCCATACATCATCAAGCCATGTCATTTGCAGCTGGCTCGCAGTCCGTGTGTCTGGACCCTTAGTGTGTGTGCTTGTTTTTTGTAAGTGTTACAGCTTATGAGTTAATGTGCGTTCATCGAGACGTGTCCATTTTTCACAAGAGTGTGCGTGAGTAAAAATGTGTGCTACGCGTGTTTACCTCACTTCCCGCGGAAAGTAGCAGAAACAATTTAGTACTAAGAGCTAGGCTTTGCCTAGTCTCGTATTGAATGTTCTAAGTCTGTTATACATAAATCAGAATTAAAAAAAAGCTTGCATAGTACAAAATATATGTACCGGAGTTGATGAAAAATATACAAATAATTTTGATTAGAACAATCCATATTAACCACGCCGACAATGTATCACAATAAAATCTTGGAAAAAAATTTAGGGTACTTCCCCGACATATAAAGAGGGGGTGAATTTTTTTCGTTGACGTACCCAATCGTGTGGAGTATCGTTGACGTACCCAATCGTGTGGAGTATCGTTGACGTACCCAATCGTGTGGAGTATCGTTGACGTACCCAATCGTGTGGAGTATCGTTGACGTACCCAATCGAGTGGAGTATCGTTAAATAGGTATTTTAAAGTTACTGAGGGTTCGCTAAAACCATTTTTAGATTTATTGATCTGTTTGCGAAATATTAAGCTTTAAAGTGCAAATTTTTATAAGAGTCAAGTGTGTCCGCTCTCCCCCATTCCAGCTACATCGCTAAATATAGCGTCTTAATAAAGACATCTGAAAAAAAAATAGTAGGATATAATCAATTTAAAAGGAAAACTATCACGGCCATGTAGGCCTTCTTAGTTTAGGAGTAATAGTCGACCAATTTAATTTGTAAAAAGTACATAGTATTTTCCATACAAAATGTTCTATTACTAAGTGAAAATATCATTTAGTTTTTTTTAAATATACAATTATTTTTTTGAAAAGATTATGGAACCCTACCTTGCGCGAGTCCGACTCGCACTTGGCCGGCTTTTATTATCTATGGTAGCAACTTAAAATATCAAGATAGGAAAATTATTAAAAACACGGCTGGAGGTAAAATAATACTTCCCTAACCCAAACATCTAAATCCGATCAGTAGTTTAGGATATAGAGCCTACGAATAAGTTATGTATGGACAGACAGACACACACAGGCATATTTTTGTTTTGTTTTTTTGACTCTATTAGTGTTAGACAATCGATCCCCATCATAATCTCTACTACGATTTTTTGCTGGAGCTTTAGGAGTGAACAGTACAACTAAAACCATCGTCAATAACCCTATAATTAATTATTATAACCAGAGATATGCTATTACAAGGGAAGGTACAAGTAAATAGGTTACATGCGTCTTAAAAGTGAAACTACTAAAAAGATGCCGATTGGCATCTCTTTTCCTAGTAGCATTCGGTGTAACGGAAGCGAACTACCTATATGTGTATATGAGTTCGATTTTCAAATGTTGTTTGTCAGTCCATAACCCATCTACGTTAACAAATCTCTGATTATAACGTATGAATAATATTTAAACCACAGGCCTCCACAGAGCTATGGAATTATTTTTCAATAAATTAAATGTTTTCACAAAGTTTAAATTAATTTAATTTCTACCCAAAGTTATGCCTTCCAAATTACCCTGCCGGATTTTAACGCTCACGAATGTATAATGGAATTTGTTACTTTAATTGAAACCTTTCATTGCCCACCCACAGTGATCTGAAGTAATCTGATCCTCATTTTTGCCAATTTTAGTAGTCATCATCTCAGTTTGTGCAGGATGTATTATAAAACCCGAAGGAAAAATACACTTCATACAAATCGTTATAGTAATCCGTACCGCACAAACACAGTGCTTCTTAAAGGTGGATGCTCGCCCGTTTAGCGAAGCGAAGTAGAAGGCACAAAAAATGTTAAGGTCTTAAGATAGGTTAAATGACAATATTCAATTCAAATTATTGAAAAAATGTGTAAAGCTATCACTACGGAAAAAATGTACAATATACTAAAAGTAATAAAAAATCGATTAATAAATTTGTTTTTTTTAATATTGCCACTTTTGATGTAAAAAAAATATACTGTAGACCCTGCTTTTGGCGTTAATCGCAAAATTTCTCGAAAACAAATAGTTAATGTTGAATGAAACTAACACACAAAAATCGGTGACTATAAGACCTTTCATTTTAATTGCACACATTTTTTGAAACTTATTGAAAGCAAAGAAAAATAATAAAAACATGTAAAATTTAAGCCCGCATTGATTTGAACTTAAAATGAAAAGACTTACGTATTATTTTAACACATATCAAGCTGCTCAGATTGAAGCATCTTAAAGCCTTAATGTAATTTTTTGGTTTGTATGAGAGTAAAATTTTTACGAAGATAGATTTTTCAAATATTTTTTCTGGTAACGCTTTAAAAGAGGTTCGAACCTTTTGTGTATGAAGCATGACACTCGGAAACATTACGTTTTCGTGTACATAATTATATGATAAATATGCCAATCGACAGAAAATGAGTTGAACAAAATATCGTAAATGATATATTTTCTGAAGTAATACGGTTGGATGCTTTTTCATTCGTTAATTTCTTAATATCCTAAAAATGCACATTCTGAAAAATTTTTCAAGTTGGTCCTTTTCCTAGAAGACTGTATAATACAAAAATACACCTTAACTACAGTATAAGTGTAGAAAAATAATACTACAGAAATGAACAGTAAGAAAATTATTTTAAAAAAAAGTACGAGATGTTTTAAAGTGGTTCAAAATTGACTGTATAATACAGGATAACTATCAAAAAAAAATTATGTTTGCAAAAAAAATCCTCATAAAATAAATGCTGGCTTCTTATGAAAAAAAATAAATAAATGCAAATAGCTTTTTGATATTTATTCTGTATTCTACAGTCGAATCTGGATACCCCTAAATCACTCCTATACCACAGTATATATATTAGTACCCTATACTGTCTGTATATGATATACATTTAAAAAATATCTTATTAGTAAATACTTACCTCACCTTCTTCAGTGAATATTGTATCAGCCTTTTTAGGATCAAATGTTTTGAGAATCATGTCCTTCAAGTGATTTTCAACCATGGCTTGTACTTCAGTAACTTTTACACCTACAGTTGAAAGAAGAAAATTGGGTCCATTATTAATAATTTAATAAATCCCTTTCTAGGAGTCAAAATGGCAAAAACGGGAACCCTTATAATATTGGCATGTCTGTTCTTCTGTCACAGTCAATTTCCTGTGCCACAGATCTAGAGTAATACAGTAAACTTACGAGGCAAAATGGAAAATGAGTTCAATCATCACATCAGTCAAAAATCGCCCACTGCTGGACAAAGGCATCCCCCAAGGATTTCCACGACGACCGGTCCTGCGCTGTGATCTTCACCAGGTATTCACTAACTAGTATAACGAAACGAAACTAAATGTATAGTTTTTCGATTTTTCCCTATACTTGTAGTATAAGATGGTATTACTTACCAAATTTCATAGTTCTAGGTCAACGGAATATACCCTAATAATTTTTATTTCCATGAGAGTGTCGAAATAAACGTTTTTTGCGGCATAAACGGCCGTACCTTTTTTTACGTTAACTTGGAAGTTTGATTTTTTCACAGTGATCCTATAAGGATTCTATTTTTTCCTTTTGAGGTACTTAACCCTAAAAATAATTGCCAAGTACATAATCTAACGAAAATTGCCATTCTTGGCACATATGCTAATTGCAACTACAGAAAACTATGTTTCTCAGAGTTAATAGTTTCTAAATAAACTACCTACCTATACTTCATTTTAATTTTTTTTATTTTTAAAAATTTTCATTTAATTATGTACTAAGGGGGATGAGCAACGACAGCCCTGACATTACAGCGAGCAGTAGGTAATTACAATCCACTCTCTGTACCCTTTCTGCTTTGGGGTATGAATAACGTAACCATTTATTTTTTTCGTCAGAGCGGGATACCAGCGGAATTATGTAAAAAAACTTTTTTATAAATTTTACTAGCGTTAATTAGAAAATAAATAACACTGAATAAGTTGAACAACCTTCACTGGGCCCGCATGGTCGACTAAGGCCTAATTGCCCTAATTAGGGGTATACTTGAGCCCGTTGGTGGGGACGTATATGAGCCGATATGATGAACACTGAATAATAAGTAGGTTTTTTTTTATTATCATGTACATTTTAGTTGAGTCACTGAGCTTCAGTCACATGACTTCTGATGTCTAAGCAGCTCAAATTTATAGTTTAGTCTGTTAGAGAAAGCAGGACATTTTTGCCCTCGGTGGGGACTGCGAGACAGATAGCCTGAAAGCGAGATTGTCACGTTAAGTATGAACATCAGTCTGTGGTTCCCATAGTTTATGGAAACCTATTCACAGATTAAGCACAATAGATTTACCTCCAAGTATCAACCACTCCGCTAACAGATTAGCCATTTGGGCCACTGCACTGTAGTTAATTGAGAGTTGTTCAATTACTTGCTCTGGATTGCCTCCGGCTTGAAAATATCTTTTTAGCTGGGCAAATATGCCAGGTTCCATAATATAATCGGGTGTTTTGAATTTCTCCAAGCATTCTTGTAGGACCTCTTCAGGATTCTCAATGACTTCTTCCGACCCTTCATCCTGAAATTTAGAAATATTTGAGAGTAAGCAAAATATGTATTATTAAAAGATAAAGTGGCAAGCAGATGGATGCGGGCAGCGCAGGACCGGCCATCGTGCAAAATCTTCGGGGGAGGCCTTTGTCCAGCAGTGGACGATTTTCGGCTGATATGATGATGATGAAAGTGGCAAACAAACATCCAGATCAATGTAATAGCAGCAATTGCTTCATATGTTCATCATAAATCAGAAAAGACTGGCCAAGTGCTAGTCAGATTCATGCGCATTTTTAGATTTACACCTTAAATTTACATGTTTTGAAAAACGCATTGATAGATTCGCCTTTTGAATTCAAACCAGGAGTTCTGGTTAGGACTGGGTCAATACTGTAGAGCCACAGACACTTTTTCATCAAGGAGCACTAAAATAATACTCATTTCAATATAAGAGACATCACCAGGATGGACAGTAAAAAATAAATTTTTAAATTTATTTATATCATTACCAAAAACACAGTTAAACAATAATAGAGTAAGTAGTGGTCCCCACACTAGGCTAGGCCTGTATCGTGGGGGCCGAAAATAAAAGCTTTACCAGGCTACAAACATGACATACAAAGAGAGTACTAAGAGAGGTACTTAATTTTATTAGTTATGAGATATGTGAAGGAATTTATAAAAGGACATAATATAAATGTATGTGTGTATGTGTTGTAGATATCCTTCTAACTTAAAGAAAAAGTGTGTGTATGGGTGTACGTGTGTGTATGTAAGTGTGTGTGTGTGTGTGTTGGGTTGAATAGCACGTTAACATATAGTTTTATTGTTTTTATGTTGGTTTGACTAGATCATAGAAAAGAGAGCACTAGATTAATTTATCCGACTACTCTCAATAGATTTTCGGTTTCACTGTAGTTATAAGTAATGAGCAGTTTGAAAATTTTTGATTTAGCTTAATGTTTCCTTTCATTCAGTTCAGGACCCTTAGCGTAAGTGCGACTCACACTTGGCCTGTTATTATTATTTGTTGTTTTACAGTCTGCACATTCACAAAAAGTTTGGCCATTCTTTACAAAAAAGCAAAAATAAAGCTTTGCCAAAAATAAGTTTCTTGTATTTGAGTTCCCTTATTCCTATTTGTTTTTTTTTATAATAAATTTTGAAATATAAGTAGTAATAAAAATTCTGGTGAAGATTGCGGGAAGCCGACAGTTGGGGCAGCGCAGGACCAGTCGTCATAGAAGTCTATGTCCAACAGTGAACATCCTTCAGCTGATATGATGATGATGTTATAGTAAATTTTAGGAAATCTGCTCTAAGCCAACTTTACAACCAACCCAGTATAGCCAATAACATATAATGGCGAATTTGCACTCAGCCCTGTTGAGCAGGACAGTGAGCAGGGATTTGGGTAGCGCAATTAAGTAAATAGGTCAATCCCGCTGCCACTGCTCGTGCCACTACCACTGCCATTGCCACAATGTCGGCTTTCATCATTATCATCATTACAGCTCATATACGTCCCCACCGAGGGGCTCGAGCCTACCCTGGATCAGGGCGATTAGGCCTTAGTCGACCACGCGGGCCCAGTGCGGGTTGGTCGACTTCACACACAACCTTTGAATTTCTTCGCAGGCGTGTGCAGGTTTCCGCACGATGTTTTTCCTTCACCATTAAAGCAATCGGTAAGTATATACGTAAGTTTTTGAAAAAACTCATTGGTACATTGGCCGTCCAGATTTGAACCCGGTACCTCTGGTTAGATGGACCGAGTTGTTACCGGTTGAGCCACCGTCGGCTTTCATCTAGAGTCAAAGCTGAGTGTGAACACTCACTCACGTCGATGCTGCTGCAGAAGTATTTAGGGTAATATTTCTGGCAGTGGCATTGCCTGAGTGTAATTCCCAGGTTATCCGTAGAAAAAATAACCCGTTCAGCACTTAGACATTTAAAAGTACGACTGACCGACAGGTAGACGCCGTAAGCTTAGTATTCTGGTCCCACTGGCATCCTTTTGTTTTGTTGTTACGGAACTGTAAGGTTGGCTGCCCATGAGAGGTGTGCCTAATAAAATATTTGGTCACAGAGCAGGTACTCTTCGTTTTTTTTATTATATTCAAGAGTTAAATACCACCCTACATACATACTGAGATGAGGGCTGGAGTGTACCTTAGCTTAGTGCACCCCAACCGTCTCATACCTAGCACAGCACAGCACTTACTTCGAACATGGGGCCATGACCAGCACCCGTGCCTTCCCAAATTCGTTCTTCTTCGTACTGGGTAGGCATTGTGTAGAAAGATTAGTATGTAATTGTGCCTTTAATCCTGTAAACAATCACAAGTTTCCGTTGTATTCATCACAGAGTACTTTGTATCGCATTCATAATACTCTGATCACAATACAAGCAAATAAAGAAGACATAAAAAAAAGGAAAAACAAAATTATTATTTTTTTTTTTTATTTATTCGTGACCGTGGATACTAAGTCCTTAAGTCGTAAACATAAAAAGTACACATTGCAACAAACATAAGTAAATTTAAAACAAACAGAACGACTTAGAAATAAAATAAACTAAATATTTAAATCTTTTCTACAGTACTAATTATAAACTTAAAAATAGCACAGAAATAGCTTGTATTGGATAGTAAGTCCTGGATGCGGCGGGGTACACATAAATTGTTTTCATCTCTCCTGTTCGGAAAGTTTAATTTTCATGAGTAGATAGCCGGGCGGAACATTGCTTTTCCATCCCTAGGGAGGAAAGTATTGTCATCCCTAGGGTGGAAAGTATTATCATCCCTAGGGTGGAAAGTATTTTTTTTTATTGCCAGCCACGGAGTCGAAGATAATTGAGTTACATCATATTATTAAATTACATTAAAATAAGAGGTTTTCATATATCTAAACTCAACTAATCATTAAACGTGTTTTTTAGATCTATAGGTTGATATTAAATCATTCTGCTGCGCGCCATATTGCAATGATAAAATGACAATTTTTTTTCAATTTTCGCCATGGCCACCTAGATGCACGTCGTGACCATCTCGATTAGGTACAATCTAGTCGGCCGTGGCTAGCGGCCATTGCGAAAAGGTTGGAGGCTGGGTATAGGTAAGCTTAAATTATTGATATCTAATTAATACTTTATATCATATAAATAATTCATTTCCTCACAGTCGAAATGAAAAGTAGAGTGTTTAACTCGGGTGAAATGACCCATTCCACCCTCGAACTATTGGCGCTCTCACTTCGTTCGAGCGCCAGAAATATCTCGAGTGAAATGGGTCACTTTCTTCCCTTGATTAACAATCTACTATTTCACTTGCAACATCTGACACGTCATTTGCAAAAATCAAACGTTGCATCTTGAAAGCTTCACAATAGGGAATTTTCTTATGACATATGTCACAACGTTCAAATAAATTTCAATAGATGGCGCTGATTTGCCTTGGTAATTTTTCTAAGAGACTTTTAAGTAAAATCTTTTTTCGTAGGTACTTATAATAAACAAAAAACTGAACAGCAGCAATCATTTTGTTTGACGTTTCTAATTTTGTTTATTTAAAGCAAATGAGTGTATCACAGATCACTGCACT
Organism: Coleophora flavipennella; assembly: GCA_947284805.1. NCBI lineage: Eukaryota > Metazoa > Arthropoda > Insecta > Lepidoptera > Coleophoridae > Coleophora > Coleophora flavipennella. The sequence goes on from OX369292.1 coordinate 3,513,641, forward strand.
TACATGAAAGTAGCAAGCTGGTGTGTTTAGGTACGTGTAAATAATAGTGTTCTGTAAATACGTGCCTTGAAGAACAAATGATAAGTATGTTTACCTTTTTTTAGTTTAAAATGACAAAAACAATAACTGTTTTTGTATGTAAATCATATTGTTTTAGGAAAATGCGTGGACCATGTATTGTGTATGGGTGTAACAAAGATGGAGTTCACCAGTTACCAAAAGATGAAACAATAAAGGCCCAGTGGATTACAGCTGCTAAACTAGACACCAAACTAAAGACTGGACGGAGCATAAAAACATATACTTACCTTTGCTCTGAACATTTTCAAGACAATGATTTCTATTACACACGGCCACTGTTTGGTAAGTACTTACCCCTTCACCCATAGCATAGAAAAAAACAACCTCTAGTCTGTTTTCTAATCCGTTCTGCATGCTGCTTGTTAAGTTGGTTTTGTATTGCAACATATACCTTTTGGTTTTTACTAATCGTAAGTCATTTATTAGTTCCTTTTTTATGTAAAAATTCTTATATAAGCACTTGTATTTTTTAGCTGGTGATAAAGGAAACAAGATATTAAAAAAAGGATCTGTTCCATCAATCTTTCCTTGGACACTTTCTCAAACAAGGGAAGCTGATGTCGCTGAAGTAGAAGCAACGACAAGTTTTAGTATTGATGATTCTGAAGATCATGATGTTAGGTTTGATCCTAGTCTTGTAGTAAATGACTATTCTAAAAACAATTATCCAATAAGATTCGTTGAAGAAATACCATTTATTGAAGTAGAACCAAATGACATAACTGAAGATCCTTTGGAGTTAAGCGATGCTGAGAAACAATCTGATACATCAACTAGTGACTCCTTTTGTCTACAACTAGATCATATAGATTCTGATTCTGTAGCTATGGATATTGAAGTAAGTGGTTTGGAACCCATTATTGGATCTTGCGCATCCCCTGTTCGTGAAATTAAAAGTTATAATGATATATCTGTACAAACTATCAACGACTCACCGGCTTTTAGTGTACATACATATAAAAATGACAACAAGGCGATACATTTCTATACTGGCTTACAATCATACAATAAAATGCTTTTTGTTTTCACAAGCCTGGGCAACGATGTTCACCATTTGAAATATTTTTATGGCTCTCCACCTTCTTCATTAGACCCGTTAGAACAGTTCTTTTTAACATTAATAGTATTACGGAGACATAAAACGTTTGAAGAATTGTCAATGATGTATTTAATATCAATAAAAGATGTATCAAATTTAGTAATAACTTGGATTCGATTCATGTCATTAGTGTGGAGAAAAATAGATTTATGGGTTGGAAAGGAAACTGTAAAATCATATATACCATTTGATTTTAATGACAAGTTTCCCATGACCAGAGTCATCATAGATGCTACAGAATGTCCTATAAAGAAACCTGGTTTGCCAAGGGCCCAACAGATAACTTTCTCATCTTATAAAAATAAAAACACAGTGAAGTTTCTATTAGGTATAACACCGAGTGGTTTGATAACCTATGTATCTCCATGTTATGGTGGCTCTGCGAGTGACCGACAAATCATTGAGAGGAGTGAAATTTTAAACAGGTTTGATCCTAACGATGAAATAATGGTTGACAAAGGATTTAACGTACAAGACATTTTTATATCATATGGGGTAAAAGTTAATATGCCAGCATTTTTCAAAAAAGGGAACCAAATTGGCCCTGAGATGCTAAAGAAGAACCGGAAAGTTGCAAGTAAGAGAATTCATGTAGAAAGAGCTATTGGGTTATTAAAAACATATAGAATATTGATTGAGCCTATGAATAATACAGAAATAATATTGTCAAGCGACATTGTTTTTATATGTGCCATGTTAACAAATTTTAGAACTAATATAATAAGTAAAAATGCATAGGTTTTCATTAAAAAATCTTTAATATTTTTATATTGTACAAATGCTTTTATAATATAACCTATTTATAAAAGTGATTTGTATTTTAGGGTTCCTTACTCAAAGGTCACCCAAAGGGCAATGGAGCGTGCTATGCTCGTTGTTTCTCTGCGTGATCGAATCAGAAACGAGGAGATCAAAGAGGAAAAGCAAAGTCACCAACATAGCTCTCAAAATTGCTAAACTTAAGTGGCAGTGGGCGGGGCATAGAAAACAGATGGCCCCTGGGGTAGTAAAGTTCTCAAAGGCGATCGCGCACCGGAAAACGTAGCGCAGGTAGGCCTACCACTCGTTGGACCGGTGGCCTGGTAAAGGTCGTGGGAAGCCACTGGAATCGGTTAGCTCAGAACCGGTCGTCGTGGAAATCCTTGGGGGAGCCCTATATCCAGCAGTAGACTTTCTTCGGCTGATATGATGATGACTCAAAGTATTCCAATTGAACCTTATTACTAAGCTTACGCTGTCCACCTGTTCAACTTAAAAGGCTGTACCTTTTGAACCGTAACAGGTAGCAGGCTGAAATTTTCAGTGTTTTTTATATAAGGTAAACTAACAAATAATAAATATTAGAAAAATTAAAAATTATAATATAAGCAAAAATATTTTTACAGTTTTTTGTTTTTGCTCTATCGTGAAAACAGTAAATACACGCGTTAAAATTGTCGATTCTAATATTAATTCGTAAATCAAATTTTAAAGAAAAAGTAAAAATTAGAATACAAGAAAAAATATTTTTACAGTTTTTTGTTTTTGCTCTATCATTGATTCTAATACTAATCCTTAGGTAAAACATATATTAAATACTGGCCAAGTCTGAGTCGTTCTCGCGCTAACGATTCCAAACTTAATAAAAAGTCTACTGCTCTCATTGATGTCTTGTTTAGAGAAATCATTGTTGAACTAACGCCGAGAAGTGTGTTGGTAAGGACAGAGCACGCTAAGGAGTGCGCGAGTCCAACTCGCACTTGGCTGGTTTTTCAGTAATCCTACTAATATTATAAATGTGAAAGTTTGGATGGATATATGTTTGTTATTATATCACGCTACAACAGTTGAAATTTGGTAAGAAGGTAGAGAGATTAGGAACTGGATTAACATATCTATAGGCTACTTTTTTGCCATGCTCAAAGCTAGTCTTGGATACATCATTCATCTTTCTTAACATAAATGTGTTAGTTACTAAATTTTAGGACTAATGTAAGTAAAAGATTCGCTTAGATAGTGCCATTCGCCATTTGTAAATACCGACACAGCGCGTGCCGTCGCGTGTCAAAGAACGCCGCCTTGACCTCAAAAAATGCTGACACATGTATAACTTGATTTGTATCTGTAAATTGTCTATTAAAGTAGATTTAATTCTTGCATTTTGTCTAAACTAATGACACTATCTGAGCGAATTGACTTAAGACACTAAAGTTAACATTTTATTTCATATTGTACAAATACTTGTCTAATAAAACCTGTTTATAAAAATTTTCATAAAAGTGGTTTAATTTATCAGTCATATCTTGTATAAACTCATTATCTTTCTTAATTATAGATATATAGAAATCTTTTACAGTGTAGACAAAAAAATAAGCTGTATTTCTGTTTGTACACATCAGTTGTCCTTGTACTTGGTAATAATAGTCACTGTTTTTGTCCAATTTAAAAAGTCCACTTTCTTCACATAGATGTAAGTAGGGTATATTTTCTCCAGTAGCAGCTTTGTTTCTTGCTGTATACGGGCACTTTACTTCAATGACTGCATTGTCTCCTACAAGGCCATCAGGTGTGCACCCAAAATATTGCAAATCTGGGTGCACTATGATTCCACATTTCGTTACAGTGAATCCTGTTTCTATACAAAATTTTTGGATGGCAAATTTTTCGTTTTTTAATCCATGTTGAATTGCTAGTGATGTGAATTCTTCATCTTTAAGCAATGCCTTGGCCAGCTTTTCTTTGTTGTTGTTTGGGCATTTACAAATTTTCCCAAAATCAGAACTCTGGAGTCTTAATTTTCTTTTCTGCTTCCAGAGTTTTCGGTCATTTTTTGTATTTTGCTGTAATTCCTCTAATTCGATTTCATTTAAAGTTAATGACTCCAGGTATCTTTCTTCCTCCGTCTTATTGAAGTAATCATGGTCTTTATAAAGAGCTTTTTTATTTGCTGGTTTTCTCAGCTGAGCCATGGGCATTGTAACATTTTCTTGAGCGCAAAAATTTATTGTCTGATTTATGAAATGTTCAGCATATTTATGAGAGCTTGAGCTTGATTCTTGAGAGCTCCCGGGTCGTGGGTCAAATTCAGCAATCTTCTTTGCATTCTTGATTTTTAAATTCAAATCTTCAGCTTTGACAGGATTACCTGAGTAGATTGCTGTTGGGTGATGGAATGTCTGAAGGGTTGATGTGGAGCTTGTACTTCTTTTAATGTTTTTGTTATCAGTAAAATCAATCAGACCATATACTAACACTAGTACATGCTTACATTGAGCATATGGGCCCATTCCAGCTGCACACTCACATTGGCCTTCCATTATCACATTGTCTTTTGCCTTTATGGTCACATTATATGTGACAGACTTTCTCATTTCTGAAGAGCACAAAGCAGTAATAAAATATTCACTGCCAAAGTAAGCTACACGACTCGTTTGCAAGTACTGCTCTTCATACATGTTTTTTGAGCTTTTTAAATTTTCACGGTCGGCTAGCTGACTATAATGCTGTAGGTCTTGCTCACATATAAGTGGCAGAACACTATCTGAGGTGACATCACGAAACAGATCAGCATCGGGTGTTTTAATATGGTACGATTCCTCTGGATCGTTAACTAAGCCACCGAAGATTGTGTCATAATCCATTAATCTGCAACCAAAAAATATAAACAGGTTAAAAATAAAATTTCACTCATTTCAAATAAAGGTAAAATAAATTGTACAGCCACACTGAGCAGTATTTGAGAAGTATTTGAGAAGTCAGACACAAATTAACAATAAATACTCTAGGCTATATACAGTTATACTACCAAGTTTCATTAAAATCTATAGAGCCATTTTTGACATTAAAAAAAACACTGAGATATAAAAAGAACATTGTCCTAACCCAAATTTCACCCAAATCCATTCAGTAGTTTGGGAACTAGAGCAATGGACGGATGTAGACACACACTCTCAACTTTGATTATGTTTGCCTTCACAATACCTTCGTCACTCCTTTCTCACTCGAAAGTAAAAAATAATTAGGAATACCTGAAGGTAATGTATGATTCTTGAATACTATCTTTATTTTCTATTACATCTAGCAGATGATGACCTCACACTTCCAAGATGTGGCATAGCTGTTGTGGTGAATCAGACTGTTGTTAGCAACCCATAAACATCCCCACTATAGATCACTTTCTTTCTAAACTCGGGAAAGTCTGGCCATACTCTACAAACAGGGACCAACAGGTTGGTGCAAACACCATTTTTAAAAGTTTTTTAAGCCACCTGTAAGATATTCAACTAGTCTTAACGACTGCCATGTATTGAAATCAACTGGAACCAACAGCTTAACATGCCTTGCGCAGCACGTAAACTGTTGAGAAAAATGCTATGAACAGTCAACCCATCCAGATAGTGACCGTGCTTCAGGTCAGTTAACCTACGTGATTGACCCAAGCAAGCTGTACAAACCAAGTTGTACTGAGCTACGAATGCTTCTCAATCAATTATGCTGAATCAAACTGTATTTTTAAGCGGGCCATACATGTTAGCTCGCAGATATAAATGCCATTTTTATAACAATTAGAGACGCCCTTATTTTCCAATATTAAAATGGCTAAAATGCTCCTAAAATATACTAAAACTAACCGAAGTTTAGCAAAATACACTAACCTTTGGACAAGAGCAGCTTTTTTCCCAGTAGTTTTGGCATTACGTTTCCGCAACTCCTCTTTAAGTTGCTTGAGTGTCCACGATCCATAGTCCTTCGCCATGACTTCCAAACAAGAAATCTATGTCTCACTATTAGGCACACAAACTCTGAACACACAGCTATGAGTCCTGTCTCTGAAACTGCAAAGTACCTATTGATGTGCACAAGACCTCAACTGAAATACGGAGGAACCGAAGCTCGACTCAACGCACCAGGAGTTTAAAAATTACACAAAATTAGGAAGAAACAAGTGGAAAATAAAACCAACAAGTAATTCGCAGTCATGAACTGGAATAAACACCACGGTCAACGACACTCTAACAGCAGTGACCACAGAGTGACCACTCTTTTTACCGAGGATTCTTTCTATCAAAAATACTGCTAAAATCTACCGAAACCTAAGCCGTATTTAAAAACTATCTTTTGATGTTTTTTAATTTAAAACAAAATAGTTTTTATTGACTTACTAGCAAGCAGAACATCTACACCTACAGGTTAGCTTGAAAATTCATATATAATTCTATTGCCTGAAATTTACTACAAAGGTAGAAATGTGCTGAAATTGGTCATACTGATGACATGATTGTGGTTCTCAATATCAATGTTGCCAATTTTCTAATTCCCAATGTTGATCAGCGCCATCTAGTTGATTTTTGTAAAAGTGGTGGAAAATTCCCCATTGAAGATAATGTGCAAAGAGAATATAACAAACTACGTTTTTAAGAGTCGGGACTCCCCACAGATCTACTAATTCAATAGATTAAACACAAATTAAAATAAAACTGCGACGATATTGCTGTGCTGCTTACGCAAACTAACCCTCCATATGAGAAAAGGAGATGACTCTATTCTTGTCAGTATGCCGATTTCATGCCCCGTACAGCCCTAAATATCAAACTCTGGCCACCAGGGATGTGCCGTACAGATTTAATCGATATCGAAAGAACCCAAAAGCTGGCAGCTACCATAATTTAGCTATGGGCATGTTTTATCCTTACTATTCCTTACTTATTATTTGTTATATCAGCTCATATACATCCCCACCGAGGGGCTCGAGCCTACCCTGAATCAGGGCGATTAGGCCTTAGTCGACCACGCGGGCCCAGTGCGGGTTGGTCGACTTCACACACAACCTTCGAGTTTCTTCGCAGGCCTGTGCAGGTTTCCTCAAGATGTTTTTGAAAAACTCATTGGTACTATTCCTTACTATCCTTAATCCTTAATATATATATAGGGCTATTCTGATTAGAAGTCCTCAACCAATTCTATACAAAAAAAAACACTTCAGTCCGTAGCTCCGTTGCGACGCTGACGTGCGCGAGCACGGAAATGAGTTTTCCCCAGATCCCTCGGGAACCATGTAAGGATTTGCTAATTAGTAAATTATTTCATTTCTCACCCCCTCAGCCATCTCTGTGCAAAAAATCACAGCAATCCATTGTTCCGTTGCAATGTTAAAGAAACTAACAAATAAAAGAGTATATTTTCAGTTCCCTCAGGAACTGCATTGGACTATGCTATGCTATTTTCACGGGATAAAAAGTAGCCTATGTCCGTCTCAGTGACACAGACTACCTGCATGCCAAATTTCATCAAGATTGGTTAAGGTGTTGAAGCGTGAAAAGGTAACAAACAAACACATTTTCACATTTATAATATTACTAGCTTTTGCCCGCGGCTTCGCCCGCGTGGACATCGTTTTTATGAATGTCTTAGAGGGTGCGCAGTGCGCGAGCCGCAAGCGGCTCGCGAGCGTGGACATGTGTATTTTCCAGATCACTCGGGAACTATGTCAGGATATGTGGCACTGGAGAAAATCCATGTCCACGCTCGCGAGCCGCTTGCGGCTCGCGCACCGCGCACCCTCTAAGACAGTCATAAAAACAATGTCCACGCGGGCGAAGCCGCGGGCATAAGCTAGTATATATATAAGGTCTAACAAAATTAGCTGAAACTATTTTAAGGGCAAGTTCAGTAAACGAAACTGAACAACTTTTTCTTCAGTGACCATACCGAATTCTAAAAAAAAATTGCCACATTCCATTATTGCCCACTATAATATTCTCGTGTTGTAGTACGGTCCTTTCTTTTCGCTGGATTCGTGCCTTGCCGCAACGAAACTGCGCTGTGCCTGGCCGTTGACCTTTGGTAGTTCTCTCAATCAATTCTTATTTAAAAACGAATATTACCTATTTAAAACCTTATAGTTCCCCTTTTAGATGTAGGTAGTAAAATACAACCCAACAGGTATTTACACTTTTCGAAAAATAAGAAATTGAGCGGCTTCTTTGAAGTTGAGGCCATTGAACTATTTTGCTGCTCGCTCGTAGGTACATTTCGCCTACAAACAAGTGCGATGCGTGCGCGAAATAAATATCTTAGTTACTCTCGCGCACTCATTGAGTTACGTTCTCAAAGCCTAACCTACAGATTGTGACCTAAGTGCCTAAGTTAAGTGTTTTATTGTGAAAATGCCATGTACAACAATATTTGGACATGGCGGTGTGATATGAAGTTTGTAACCACAACCTAATAGACACCAGGAACATGTTTCAAGATTTTCATAGCCGTAGACCCCATCTACATGCCATCTACACACAATACTATAGGTGCTTTGCAGCGATTCCGGGATTACGGTACTTTTACGAGTATGCCACGACCTGTAGATGCCGGTCAACCAAGAAAATCACCGGAGACATAAGAAGCAAGTAGGTAGGTAGTTCGCCTTAGCCTGTTTGCGGACAAGTCACATTAAAGAAAAATCTATTTGTTTGGAAATGGCCAAACATGTAAACAAATCATTTTAGCTTAATCACTTACATTTGGACATCAAGGATTTTATTGACATAAATACTGTGTTTTAGTTCATTTAAGACTTGAAAATTTATTTTGAAGTTCATGTTTTGTTTACATGTCTGGCTATTTCCAAACAAATAGGGTTTAGATACCTACCCAATATGTGTCCGACGCGACGGAAGACACGGCTTGTACTATCATCTGTGGCGGAGGCGCGTCAGCGCGTGGACTGCTACGGTACGATGGCCAGTGCCGGATTTATAAAGATTTCTTTTTTTTTTATTGTAGATTTTTTTTCTAAGATTTCAGTATGGTCGCTGAAGAAAAAGTTGTTCAGTTTCGTTTACTGAACTTGCCCTTAAAATAGTTTCAGCTAATTTTGTTAGACCTTATATATATATATATAATATATAATCCTTACTAATATTATAAATGCGAAAGTAACTCTGTCTGTCTGTTACGCTTTCCCGCAAAAACTACTGAACGGATTTGGCTGAAATTTGGTAGGTAGACAGATTAGGACCTGGATTAATACATAGGCTACTTTTTACCACGCTCGCGAGCCGCTTGCGGCTCGCGCACTGCGCACCCTCGAAAAGTCATAGAAACGTGGTCCACGCGGGTGAAGCCGCGGGAAACAGCTAGTAATATTATAAATGTGAAAGCGTGGATGTTTGTTACGCTTTCACGCAAAAACTACTTGACGAATAATCATGAAATTTTGTACACATATTCTGGGAGGTACTAGAAGTAACATAGGGTACTTTTTATTAAAAAAAAATTTTAAAAAAATTGTCAACAAATATCAACATTTTGCTACTTTAGCGCCATCTAACATGGGAAATGACGTGATTTACTAATAAGCATATCCTGACATAGTTCGCGAGTGATCTGGAGAATACTCATGTCCACGCTCGCGAGCCGCTTGCGGCTCGCGCACTGCGCACCCTCTAAGACAGTCATGAAAACGAGCAAAAGCTAGTAATATTATAATTGTGAAAATGTGTTTGTTTGTTACCTTTTCACGCTTCAATCTTTATGAAATTTTGCATGCAGGTAGCCTGTGTCACGGGGAAGGACATAGGCTACTTTTTATCCCGGGAAAATAGCATAATCTGATGCAGTTCCTGAGGGAACTGAAAAATTACTCGATTGTTGTGATTTCTTGCACAGAGATGGTTAAGTAGTTGGGAAACGACATAATTTACTAATCACCCTTAAAGACAGTCATTAAAACGGAGTCCACGCGGGTGAAGCCGCTGGAAAAACCTAGTCATTAATAATTATTGTAAACATAATTCAACCGTTATCATTATGTACATGCCAAGTGAATGTAAATTAATGTGAATGAGGTGAAAAATAGTTACACCAACTGTGAGGTGGGTGTGACATACGCAAATACATAATATAGAAGTTGTCGATTTTGATAACTGAAATGACTACTTATTACTGTAATATATTAATTTACATTAGGTACGTGAGGTAAAATGATAAAATTACCGAGTTCTAGTTATAAAAGTATTTATATTTCTATAAAAAAACAAAGTAGTGTTTTTTTACACAAAAATCAAAAGTATTTAGGAACTATGACTTACTATCTAAAAAACTGAGATATTTTGACAACTGTGCACACGAAATTAAAAAAATACATCTGTCTAATATAATTTAGCTAAAAGATAACATAAAATCAACAAAAAATATTCTAATAACTTATTTTATGAGGTCGTGACTAATGACAGTTCGTAAATTGTATGTTATAAATATCATAATGAAAAAACATGAATCTCTCAATTTTAACCAGTATTTATTAAGTAAAATAAGACTTATTCCAAGACCATTAGAACTAGTTTTGCAAGGCACCAGTACAATACGTTATCAACTTTCTTATATAATACTGTGAACAAAAAAACTTAATATCTACCCTATGACTTACTATGAATGCAAAAAAACACGTGATTGAATGGCTAAAAATTCTAAACTATGAAGAGGTAGAAGATCTACTTACACACATCCTAATTACAATTGCAAACTTACTCCCTCACTATCTCTTTCCTTGATGCACGCACACACACATACATACATATATACACAAACACTCAGACGCGAGCTCGCGCCTTCTTTATATATAATTTAAATTTAATTATTATTATTTTTTAATCTGACTTAGAGTATCAAAAAACTATTTATGTATCCATGTTTTTGGTAAAGATGGGCGAATACTTCTGACACAGGCAGTTATTAACATTTCTTAAAAGAAGTATTCAGAAACTGTAAACTATTTTGTAAATTGAATGATGTTATAAACAATATTTTTTTATACAAAAATTAACAATATTTAGGAACTATGACTTACTATCTAAAAAACAGATATTTTGACTACTGTGCACACAAAATTAAAAAATATATCTGTGTAATATAACTTAGCTTCAATATAACATAAAGTCAACATAAAACATTCTAATAACTTCATTTATGAGGTCGCATATTACGTACCCGCTGTGTTTTCGCAAGTGTAGTTCACTAGATAATGTTTAAATATGTTAAAAAATCCCTTAAAATCACTCCTCGCGGCACCCCGCACCCCCTCCGGCTACCGAGCCAGCCGAGTTCCAGGAATCGCGGAGTTTAGAAATATTTAGTGTTTTATGAATTGATGGTTATGAGATACCCGACCTCATCCACGCCGGGTTGCCATGATGCAAAGGGCTTAACCAAATGAAGATAAAAAACCGGCTAAGTGCGATTCCGATAAGCACTCTGAGGGTTCCGTACCACCACGTCTCCACACAACTACATAGTATAACGAAATGATACCTATTCACATTACAATCAAAAGACATCAACGCGAGCGACAAATTTATGCTTTTTTTGTCACTCAGTTCGGACTTCTTAGCGCAAGTACGACTCACACTTGCCCAATTTTTATTATTTGTTGTGTTACTTCAGTATTAGTACTATAATCACACCAAGTATCACGCTTTTAATGTATTACCGTTTTTACAATAGAGCTAAATCAAAAACCTCTAAAGACCTATAAAAAAACACATTTCTTTGTATGGAGACCCCCTTATTTTCTCCATTTTTTAAATCTTTTTTTCTGGTTTGGCAATGCGCCCTTCCTGCACTGCAATGATGGTACTCGTTGTCGTAGTCTCATCTAATAATCCCTGAAGGCAAAAGTTAAACTTGTCAATTATTTCAATCAATGCAAAAATGTGAATGTGCGTTTATCGAATTAATCGTAACACTAATTTCACAAGACCTCTCGGTAATACATTGTCTAATATACTATCTACTACTTATGCTGGCCTATGGTTTTTAGTTTTTTGGGAAAACTATGACATAAAAACGTACTTAAATAAACTCATATTAATACTTTACACCTTAATATACATATATATGTACTTAAATAATTTAATAAGCTCTTTGCAGTGAAACATAAATTAAATTGATTATATATCCTACTATTAACATTTTTTTCCACATGTCCTGAAATAGAAGTGTACTAGTATTTATTATGATTTTGTAAAAAAAAAGTTATAATACAGTAAGTGCTCGAATTGTGGAGAAAACTTCCTTCGATTTTTTACTCTACCACTTCATTAATTTATATACCCTTGCCAAATTACAGCTTTCTAGTACCTACTAAAAGTCTCTGACTTAGCTAAGCCAGGGGGGACATTGCGAAACTATAAGGGTTCTTCTTAAAGGGTTAATCTTTGTTGACTACGGAACCCTAAAAATAGAAAGCATGTGCTATATTATTGTCAAGAAATTTACCGTGGTTGTGTTTGATTGTAGCCTAGGCACAAAAGGCTCACTACAACTTCTTGGTTCGCTTGCTTTTAACATCGGGAAATCCTGAAAAAAAGTTTATTTAACATTGAGATACCATAGTTAAAAATAAACAAAAAAGTAGTGTTAATTGAAAAACTGGTCAAGAGCGCAAGTAGGACTCACACAAACAGGGTTCCGTATCAAAATTTTTGTGACCGGTATAACAAGACCTCTAATTACATACATTGTCTCACATAATCAGAGATCTGCTTTTACTGGACAATGCTTTTATTTATTTTTTGAAAATCTATGATAATAACGATATTCCAGGCAGTTTTCAAGTAATCTGTGATCTAAGTTGTAGTAAACTGTATTAATTTCAAAATTTTGGCTTCAGCGGTTTTGAGTGCGAATAGTGTTTTGGCAGATATTTTGAGCAATATCTCCAAAACAAACAAAGGTAAAATTTGGAAGAAATACTATATGAATGCTTAGTAGTAACCTTTTTTAAACGACACTCAACACGTAAGGGTTCATATATTTTTTTGTGATCACCAAACTTGCCACCTCCTAAATTCCCCAAAAAATATTTTTATTGTTGCAAAATGTGTGGGTTAACAGTCGGTGAGAAAAACAAGCGTGACGGACGGATGGACGGACACGTGACTGGTCTTATAAGGGTTTGGTTTTTCCTTATGAGATACGGAACCCTAAAAATGGAACGCATGTGTCATGTTCTTGTCAGATGCTTACCATGATTATGGTTGCTTGTGTCATAGATGAAAAAGTGTCATTAGTAATACTTGGTTTCGTAGCCCCATGCAAGATCGTAAAATCCTGAAAAAAAATATCAAACTTTAAAACGTGATAAAATAATAAACAGAAATGATATAAGTAAATGTAGTGTCTTGTATGCATAGAAAGTATGTGCGGATAAAACAGTGATGTAAGAAAAACTCGAAAAACTTTAGATGTATCTTTCTACTAAGATATTAAAACTCAAATTTTTATATTCTCATTCATCAAGTTTAGATAGATAGATAGATAAAACATTTATTCAAAGCTACATGAAGTTTCATGCGCCCCATATTTTCCAAGTTCACTTGTTAGCATGTACGTGGTAGTTGTGTGTGTTTTATGTGTGTATGTCCTCTTGGATCATCAAGACCCATGAAGCGTTATTTTATTCTTTTTAAGGAAAATAAAAATGTGGATTTTAGTTTATTTAATAATGCAAAATTCCACCCAGAACGAACAAATAAAAACATGTTAATAGTGGATGTCCTCTGACATCTGTACTATGAATTCTTACAAAAATATGCCACCTACATACTATGCCACTGGTCACATACCTATCAATCCATACATTTTAACCGGCATCCCAGTATATTCTTAGGAGTTGTATCAATCCATACATTTTAGCCGGCATCCCAGTATATTCTTAGGAGTTGTATCAATCCATACATTTTAGCCGGCATCCCAGTATATTCTTGGGAGTTGTATCAATCCATACATTTTAGCCAGCATCCCAGTATATTCTTAGGAGTTGTATCAATCCATACATTTTAGCCGGCATCCCAGTATATTCTTAGGAGTTGTATGGCAAAGCCCAGAGCTGAATGTATGTTTTCTATAGCCATATTCAAATGGTAAATTTTTAATTCAATCCCTCACAGGACAGGCATTGCTTAGTATGCGGTCAGCAGTCAGGTCAAAGCGAACACAGCGTCATGACCACAGACCGCATCCAGTGTGACAAGTCCTTCAGTGTTGGGGACAGCGTATACACATATCAAATATTGTAAATATCTGTCATGGCAATTGACATTTTATATTCATTTGAGCATAAAAAACTCTGTTCAAATAAAAACTAAAATTGTAATCTATAATTTATACTATAAAGTTCCTTACCACAACTACTGTCTTATCGGGTAAATTCAAAGTGGGTGCAGCATCTTCTCGTACTTGCAATAAGTTTCCTCGTACAAAGTACTTGGGGCTGAAGTGTCTTGAGCACAATCTCCAAGATTTTTTATGCTGCTTCTCATTTTTGCTAATGGCGTCAAACCACCGCTAGCGAAATTGATCACTTTGGGGGAACCTTAAAAAAAATAATTAAAATGTAAGATACCATTACTATTACTAGGTAGGCCTTTGTCCAGCGGTGGACGCCTTTCAGCTGATATGATGACTAAGTGACGCACATTTATCGACCATAATTTTCACGTCACTAGTAACCTAAAAACAGTTTTGTTTATTTTTATAATTTTTGTTCTTATTTTCACTCTTAACATTATAGTTTCATTTAGATTTGTAAAATGAGCCTTCATGAAAGTCTTGTCTCATTGATATCGAAACATTTCGTGGTTCATTTAACGAGAAAACGTATTTCTTTTACTCACGTGTGGAAACTGCTATTATCACTCGAGTTTTCTCTATTTCTCGAATGAGATTTGCAACCACGCACAATGCACGACATTCTCCATGTATTGTTCACTATTCCACAACCAAAAATAAACACTTAACTATTTCTTTAGGATTGTTTAAAACCTTTTTCGTCCGACTAGGCACCATATGACCGACGCAAATGACAACGCAACAAAATTTAAAAGGACTCCGAATTCTTGTTACTCTTTGGGCTAAAAGTGCCTTCTTTATTTGGTAGCTTGGACAGATATCCATAGTTATCCAATTGACAATTAGGGTGGTACGGTTTGACGTCATCAATGTTTAATCTATTGATTTAGTAGATCTGTGGGACTCCCATACATAGAAAGGAATTATAGCTTTGTATTGAACGCGTGCGAACAGAATACCAATAGAATAAAATGAAAAATGGCAGCCCTACTTATATTCATTTTGGTCTTACGACGCTGCTGCCAACATGAGAAACTGAAAAGACTAGGATAGAGATGGGATGTCGAAGACAGAGAAGGGTTTCAAGTTCGATAAAAAGAATAATATGATGCAAAATAATTTTGTAATTAATTTTCATAAATAAAAAACTCGGTAAAATTTAAACGTTTTATTTACTGCAGATAATTACAAATTGTTAGCAGCCTCCACGAGCACTAGCGCCACCAACAACCGCACATGAGCGATGAGATAGTTATTTATGTATGAATTAATTAAATTAAGCATTTCTAAATTATAAATAAATAGTTACAAATAATAATCGATAGACATTTGGTTTGTCATAGGTTGATTTGTACTATTAGCGCCATCTAGCAATGTAATCTTGTAACTCCACTTTATTGTTGTAGTTTGTATCTGTAAATTGTCAATCGATTTAGTACGAGGTAGATGGCGCGGCCGACGCCGGCCGTTGAGTTATAAAAAGAGGAGCGAGTCATTACCAACCCGCATTTTCTTGTTGAGCTGTTTTCAAGTTTCGCCCTGCCCGAATAAAAAAATAAAGTTCACAATAAAAATTTTAACCTCCGACATAAAAGAGGGTTGTCAATAGTTTGAATTTTTTGGCTGTGTGTCTGTCTGTATATTTATTTGTATGTGTCAGTGGCATTAGTTCCCAAACGGATGAACCGACTTTAATGTGTTTTTTTACTTTAAAAGACTGGGTTCAACTAGAAAATTGTTTCAGTCGTTCAAAGATTCACCATGGATATACAGGTGTAACTAAATTGGTGTAGGTCCCCTTAATTGAGGTTTCTCCGAGCATTTCTTCGAGCATTTGTCCGAGCATTTCTCCGAGCATTTGTCCGAGCATTTGTCCGAGCTTTTCTCCGAGCTTTTCTCCGAGCTTTTCTCCGAGCATTTCTCCGAACATTTCTCCGAGCATTTCTCCGAGCATTTCTCCGAGCATTTCTCCGAGCATTTGTCCGAGCATTTGTCCGAGCATTTGTCCGAGCTTATCTCCGAGCATTTCTCCAAACATTTCCGAGCATTTGTCCAAGCATTTGACCGAGCTTTTCTCCAAACATTTCTCCGAGCATTTCTCCGAGCATTTGTCCGAGCATTTGTCCGAGCATTTGTCCGAGCATTTGTCCGAGCATTTATCCGAGCATTTGTCCGAGCATTTGTCCGAGCATTTCTCCAAACATTTCCGAGCATTTGTCCGAGCATTTGTCCGAGCATTTCTCCGAGCATTTCTCCGTGCATTTCTCCGAGCATTTGTCCAAGCATTTCTCCGAGCATTATTCCGAGCATTTCTCCGAGCATTATTCCGAGCATTTGTCCGAGCATTTGTCCGAGCATTTGTCCGAGCATTTCTCCGAGCATTTCACCGAGCATTTGTCCGAGCATTTGTCCGAGCATTTGTCCGAGCATTTCTCCGAGCATTTCTCCGTGCATTTCTCCGAGCATTTGTCCGAGCATTTCTCCGAGCATTTCTCCGAGCATTTCTCCGAGCATTTGTCCGAGCATTTGTCCGAGCATTTGTCCGAGCATTTGTCCGAGCATTTCTCCAAACATTTCCGAGCATTTGTCCGAGCATTTCTCCGAGCATTTGTCCGAGCATTTGTCCGAGCTTTTCTCCGAGCATTTCTCCGAGCATTTCTCCAAACATTTCTCCGAGCATTTCTCCGAGCATTTGTCTAAGCATTTGTCCGAGCATTTCTCCGAGCATTTCTCCGAGCATTTCTCCGAGCATTTATCCGAGCATTTGTCCGAGCATTTCTCCGAGCATTTGTCCGAGCTATTGTCCGAGCATTTGTCCGAGCTTTTCTCCGAGCATTTCTCCGAGCATTTCACCGAGCATTTGTCCGAGCATTTGTCCGAGCATTTGTCCGAGCATTTCTCCGAGCATTTGTCCGAGCATTTGTCCGAGCTTTTCTCCGAGCATTTCTCCGAGCATTTCTCCAAACATTTTCGAGCATTTGTCCGAGCATATCTTCGAGCATTTGTCCGAGCATTTCTCCGAGCATTTGTCCGAGCATTTGTCCGAGCATTTGTCCGAGCTTTTCTCCGAGCTTTTCTCCGAGCTTTTCTCCGAGCATTTCTCCGAACATTTCTCCGAGCATTTCTCCGAGCATTTCTCCGAGCATTTCTCCGAGCATTTGTCCGAGCATTTGTCCGAGCATTTGTCCGAGCTTATCTCCGAGCATTTCTCCAAACATTTCCGAGCATTTGTCCAAGCATTTGACCGAGCTTTTCTCCAAACATTTCTCCGAGCATTTCTCCGAGCATTTGTCCGAGCATTTGTCCGAGCATTTGTCCGAGCATTTGTCCGAGCATTTATCCGAGCATTTGTCCGAGCATTTGTCCGAGCATTTCTCCAAACATTTCCGAGCATTTGTCCGAGCATTTGTCCGAGCATTTCTCCGAGCATTTCTCCGTGCATTTCTCCGAGCATTTGTCCAAGCATTTCTCCGAGCATTATTCCGAGCATTTCTCCGAGCATTATTCCGAGCATTTGTCCGAGCATTTGTCCGAGCATTTGTCCGAGCATTTCTCCGAGCATTTCACCGAGCATTTGTCCGAGCATTTGTCCGAGCATTTGTCCGAGCATTTCTCCGAGCATTTCTCCGTGCATTTCTCCGAGCATTTGTCCGAGCATTTCTCCGAGCATTTCTCCGAGCATTTCTCCGAGCATTTGTCCGAGCATTTGTCCGAGCATTTGTCCGAGCATTTGTCCGAGCATTTCTCCAAACATTTCCGAGCATTTGTCCGAGCATTTCTCCGAGCATTTGTCCGAGCATTTGTCCGAGCTTTTCTCCGAGCATTTCTCCGAGCATTTCTCCAAACATTTCTCCGAGCATTTCTCCGAGCATTTGTCTAAGCATTTGTCCGAGCATTTCTCCGAGCATTTCTCCGAGCATTTCTCCGAGCATTTATCCGAGCATTTGTCCGAGCATTTCTCCGAGCATTTGTCCGAGCTATTGTCCGAGCATTTGTCCGAGCTTTTCTCCGAGCTTTTCTCCGAGCATTTCTCCAAACATTTCTCCGAGCATTTCTCCGAGCATTTGTCCGAGCATTTGTCCGAGCATTTGTCCGAGCATTTGTCCGAGCATTTGTCCGAGCATTTTTCCGAGCATTTCTCCGAGCATTTGTCCGAGCATTTGTCCGAGCATTTCTCCGAGCATTTGTACGAGCATTTGTCCGTGCATTTGTCCGAGCATTTCTCCGAGCATTTCTCCGTGCATTTCTCCGAGCATTTGTCCAAGCATTTCTCCGAGCATTTCTCCGAGCATTATTCCGAGCATTTGTCCGAGCATTTGTCCGAGCATTTCTCCGAGCATTTCACCGAGCATTTGTCCGAGCATTTTTCCGAGCATTTGTCCGAGCATTTGTCCGAGCATTTCTCCGAGCATTTCTCCGAGCATTTGTCCGAGCATTTCTCCGAGCATTTCTCCGAGCATTTCTCCGAGCATTTCTCCGAGCATTTCTCCGAGCATTTGTCCGAGCATTTGTCCGAGCATTTGTCCGAGCATTTGTCCGAGCTTTTCTCCGAGCATTTCTCCGAGCATTTCTCCAAACATTTTCGAGCATTTGTCCGAGCATTTCTCCGAGCATTTGTCCGAGCATTTCTCCGAGCATTTCTCCAAACATTTCTCCGAGCATTTCTCCGAGCATTTGTCTAAGCATTTGTCCGAGCATTTCTCCGAGCATTTCTCCGAGCATTTATCCGAGCATTTGTCCGAGCATTTCTCCGAGCATTTGTCCGAGCATTTGTCCGAGCATTTGTCCGAGCATTTGTCCGAGCATTTGTCCGAGCTTTTCTCCGAGCTTTTCTCCGAGCTTTTCTCCGAGCATTTCTCCAAACATTTCTCCGAGCATTTCTCCGAGCATTTGTCCGAGCATTTGTCCGAGCATTTGTCCGAGCATTTGTCCGAGCATTTGTCCGAGCATTTGTCCGAGCATTTTTCCGAGCATTTGTCCGAGCATTTCTCCGAGCATTTGTCCGAGCATTTGTCCGAGCATTTCTCCGAGCATTTGTCCGAGCATTTGTCCGAGCATTTCTCCGAGCATTTCTCCGAGCATTTCTCCGAGCATTTCACCGAGCATTTGTCCGAGCATTTGTCCGAGCATTTTTCCGAGCATTTCTCCGAGCATTTGTCCGAGCATTTGTCCGAGCATTTCTCCGAGCATTTCTCCGAGCATTTCACCGAGCATTTATCCGAGCATTTGTCCAAGCATTTGTCCGAGCATTTGTCCGAGCATTTCTCCGAGCATTTGTCCGAGCATTTGTCCGAGCATTTGTCCGAGCTTTTCTCCGAGCATTTCTCCGAGCATTTCTCCAAACATTTCTCCGAGCATTTCTCCGAGCATTTCCCCGAGCATTTCCCCGAGCATTTCTCCGAGCATTTGTCCGAGCATTTGTCCGAGCATTTGTCCGAGCATTTGTCCGAGCATTTGTCCGAGCTTATCTCCGAGCATTTCTCCAAACATTTCCGAGCATTTGTCCAAGCATTTGACCGAGCTTTTCTCCGAGCATTTCGCCAAACATTTCTCCGAGCATTTCTCCGAGCATTTCTCCGAGCATTTGTCCGAGCATTTGTCCGAGAATTTGTCCGAGCATTTGTCTGAGCATTTGTCCGAGCATTTGTCCGAGCATTTATCCGAGCATTTGTCCGAGCATTTCTCCGAGCATTTGTACGAGCATTTGTCCGTGCATTTGTCCGAGCATTTCTCCGAGCATTTCTCCGTGCATTTCTCCGAGCATTTGTCCAAGCATTTCTCCGAGCATTTCTCCGAGCATTATTCCGAGCATTTGTCCGAGCATTTGTCCGAGCATTTGTCCGAGCATTTGTCCGAGCTTTTCTCCGAGCTTTTCTCCGAGCTTTTCTCCGAGCATTTCTCCAAACATTTCTCCGAGCATTTCTCCGAGCATTTGTCCGAGCATTTGTCCGAGCATTTGTCCGAGCATTTGTCCGAGCATTTGTCCGAGCATTTTTCCGAGCATTTGTCCGAGCATTTCTCCGAGCATTTGTCCGAGCATTTGTCCGAGCATTTCTCCGAGCATTTGTCCGAGCATTTGTCCGAGCATTTCTCCGAGCATTTCTCCGAGCATTTCTCCGAGCATTTCACCGAGCATTTGTCCGAGCATTTGTCCGAGCATTTTTCCGAGCATTTCTCCGAGCATTTGTCCGAGCATTTGTCCGAGCATTTCTCCGAGCATTTCTCCGAGCATTTCACCGAGCATTTATCCGAGCATTTGTCCAAGCATTTGTCCGAGCATTTGTCCGAGCATTTCTCCGAGCATTTGTCCGAGCATTTGTCCGAGCATTTGTCCGAGCTTTTCTCCGAGCATTTCTCCGAGCATTTCTCCAAACATTTCTCCGAGCATTTCTCCGAGCATTTCCCCGAGCATTTCCCCGAGCATTTCTCCGAGCATTTGTCCGAGCATTTGTCCGAGCATTTGTCCGAGCATTTGTCCGAGCATTTGTCCGAGCTTATCTCCGAGCATTTCTCCAAACATTTCCGAGCATTTGTCCAAGCATTTGACCGAGCTTTTCTCCGAGCATTTCGCCAAACATTTCTCCGAGCATTTCTCCGAGCATTTCTCCGAGCATTTGTCCGAGCATTTGTCCGAGAATTTGTCCGAGCATTTGTCTGAGCATTTGTCCGAGCATTTGTCCGAGCATTTATCCGAGCATTTGTCCGAGCATTTCTCCGAGCATTTGTACGAGCATTTGTCCGTGCATTTGTCCGAGCATTTCTCCGAGCATTTCTCCGTGCATTTCTCCGAGCATTTGTCCAAGCATTTCTCCGAGCATTTCTCCGAGCATTATTCCGAGCATTTGTCCGAGCATTTGTCCGAGCATTTCTCCGAGCATTTCACCGAGCATTTGTCCGAGCATTTGTCCAAGCATTTTTCCGAGCATTTCTCCGAGCATTTATCCGAGCATTTGTCCGAGCATTTCTCCGAGCATTTGTCCGAGCATTTGTCCGAGCTTTTGTCCGAACATTTCTCCGAGCATTTGTCCGAGCGAGCATTTGTCCGAGCATTTCTCCGAGCAATGGAAAAAAATAAGAGCAGTTTCAAATTCATTACAAAACTAAATTAAGCCTTTGTTTAGTTATTTACTACAATGAAAACTTATTATACAAACAACGATATGTGCACTAAAATTCCCAATCGTTCAGTCAACAGAACAGGTGGAAACAAATGTAATTTTCCGCTTTATTTTTTTTGTTATTTGCTATTAGATCCCCCCATAATAGCACATACTTATTCTGTAAAACCTTCAGCCGGCTACCTATTCTGGTAAAAAACAGCCCTTTAAAAGTTAAGGATAAACAGACAGCATTGTAGACTTAGTAACATCCCGTGATATGGCACGGAACCCTAAAAACACCCTGTTTAATAGGCAAAAATCGCAAATAAAGAAATACCCTAGTAAATACTGCATTTTATTTAAAAAAAACAGAATGGTAACGGAAGTCAAGCATTTCATGGTGATGTCACAAAATGACTGCTACTTATGGTAGAATGACTGGTAAGTAAGTATACGTAACTAAAAATGTAACCTCTTGGCTACTTATTGATTCTACTAATGAAATTGATCAACTTACTAGGGACCCTATTTATACCTACCTGCTCAATTCCTATTTATGAGACTTGCTCATCTCATAGGTACTACATAGGAAATTAATCACCATAACTGTACCTATAAACAGTCCAAAGACTGTGAGTTTATAGTCATCCACCAATATCACATTTTATTTACTGCATCTGCATAGGTATTAAAGGAGTTTAAGGTACTTATTATTTTGTTTTTGTTGCTGTCATCCTATGGTACCCTAGTGGTACATACAAAGGACCTTCGTAGATCGACGCCATCCCTCAATGTCCTCTACAACTCTCCAGCGGAACCCTGCTACCCGCAGTTCGGCCTCGATGGTTGCCACGTGTGGGCCGGATGGCCTATGGCCATCGATGTCCGCCTACACCCGCTCATCTGCCATGTGAACGCAACGTAACCATAGCAGAGTTATCCTATTTTCTGGGCAGTGTGTCCCTATCCACTTTCACACTCGTTGTCGTTGAGCGATTTCTCGCTCTAAAGGGCTTTGGTGACATCGCTTCGAGTAATCTTCGTTGCTGATTGTGTTCGGCCAGAAGATGCTGAGTATGGACCTGTAGTGCGTGAGGGTAAGTAGGTAGGTACGTACGTGAATCACTACACCAAGTCTATCTTCACAAATAACAGTTTATTGAAGCAGTTTAGAAGCACATACACAGCAAGGTAAGCGTAGGTAATGATAGATAGAAAGTACAGTTCGGAAATAGGAAGAATTAGAAGAACAGATAGTAAATTGAAAGATCGCGAGCGAGAACAATAGCTGTAGCGGTAGCAAGCGACATGCGTCCTGCGCGGGCGTCGGTTGTAGGCGGACTGGCCGGGCAGGAACGGCGATCGATTGAATGGATCGCTCGACGAAACCGGTCAGTACTGGCCAGGGCCGGCGGCAGAGCGGCAGTGAGACGGGGGTTGATACGAGTATGTAGTAGGCACCACATCACCCCCCTCGGAGAATTTTAGGTTCCTGCCGAATAAAAATTGGGAAAATTAACTTTACGACCTGATCTAGTCGTACGAGTTTTTCGAGTGGGCTCGTTTTCTGTGGGTGAAGAAGTTGAATCTTTTTCGGTTTGATCAGTCAACATAAATGCAGGTTTGACGCGATCGATGCTAACTGTAGTAGGCCCTCTTGGCATATCTAAAACAATGGTTTTATCAGAATATTTGAGTACTCGAATTGGGCCGGTGTAAGGTGCTTCTAAGGATCCCCTCAAGGCATCTTTGCGTAGAAACACATATTCCGAGTCCTTCAATTCTTTGTGAATAAATATTGATTTATTGCAATGTCTGGTTGCTGGTGCAGGTTTCAGGCGTTTAAAGTGCTCTCGTAAGTCAGAGACGAAATCATTTGGTGGAACTTCGTTAATGGAATGTGGTTGTAAAAACTCACCGGGGATACTTAGTGGCTCACCGTACACCATTTCTGCTGATGAACATTGCAGCGCTGGTTTCCACGCTGCTCTCATGCCCAGTAGTACTATAGGAAGGACGTCTGTCCAGTGCCTGTCGTTGTGAGCCATAATAGCCGCCTTGAGGGTGCGGTGAAGGCGTTCAACCATGCCATTTGCAGCTGGATGGTAGGCAGTTGTATGCTGCAGCTTGATTCCACACAGTTTCGCCAGGGCCTTAAAAAGTTGAGATTCAAACTGCCTCCCCTGATCCGTAGTCACGATCTGTGGACAACCAAATCTTGAGATCCAGTGCTCGTAAAATGCTCTGGCGACCGTATCAGCTGATATGTCCTTTAGAGGAATGACTTCTGGCCATCTGGAAAACCTGTCAATAGCTGTCAGGCAATATTTGTAGTCCGACGAAGGAGGAAGAGGACCTACCAGGTCGATATGAATATGAGAGAACCTGGCTCCAGGATGCTTGAAGTTACCGAGTGGTGCTGAAGTGTGTCTGTGAACCTTTGAACGTTGACACGCTGAGCAGGCTTGTACCCAGGTACGGCAATCTTTGCGTACGGAGGGCCAAACAAACCTTTCTGTGACCAGCTTGATAGTCGACTTGACTCCTGGATGGCTCATAGTATGCAGGCTGTCGAAAACTTGACGTCGCAGTTGAGAAGTGACGAATGGTCGTGGCTTGACTTGCGAAACGTCACAATACAGTGAAATATCAGTGCCAGGTATAGGAACTCTTTCGAGCTTTAGAGATGTCTCAGAGGATAAAACGTCTTGCAACTCAGCATCTTCCTGCTGTGACTTGGCCAACGCCTGGAAATCCAGTGGCGCTGAAACGGCTTCAATTCTGGATAAAGTATCGGCGGTCAGGTTGTCCTTTCCTGATATATGCCTGATATCTGTCGTGAATTGCCCAATATAGTCCAAGTAGTTAAATTGACGGGGACTGCACTTACGATCTTTCTGCTGGAACGCGAACGTGATAGGTTTGTGGTCGGTGAAAATGACGAAATGACGACCTTCAAGCATATGTTTGAAATGTTTCACACTCTCGTAGATGCCAAGTAGTTCGCGATCATAGGCGCTGTATTGCATTTGTGTTTTAGACATCTTTTTAGAAAAGAATGCAAGAGGCTGCCACTGGTTGTTTACCTTCTGTTGAAGAACTGCACCTATAGCAGTATTCGATGCATCCGTGACCAGTGCAAGTGGTGCATTGTGGACCGGATGATTGAGAAGTGTGGCTTGAGACAGTCCTAATTTGCAATTTTCAAAGATCTGGAGAAGTTCTGGGGTCCAGGTGAGGGTTTTGGAACCCTTCACATCAGGTCCAGCTAGCATATCATGCAGCATTGCTTGATCTTCAGCTGCGTTTGGTAGAAACCGTCTGTAAAAATTCAACATACCGAGGAAGCGGCGCAATCCCTTAGCTGTTTTAGGAGGGGGGAACTCCTTTATGACTTCGACCTTTGATTCCAGTGGTAAGATTCCTTCAGGTGAGATCTTGTATCCTAAGAAAACTACCTCCCTTTGGCCAAAACTACACTTAGCTTCGTTGATAAGCAATCAGTAGTCGCTCAGTCGGCGAAAAAGTTGTTTTAGGTGTTCCAGGTGTTGATCTGGGTTTTGAGAGAACACCAGAATGTCATCAATATACGAGTACGCGAAATCCAAGCCTCGTAATACCTCGTCGAGAAATCGCTGAAAGGACTGAGCTGCATTCCGAAGACCAAATGACATAAAGGGGAATTCAAAGAGGCCAAAGGGGGTCGTGATGGCAGTCTTCGGTATGTCTTCGCAGTGTACAGGAATCTGATTGTACGCCTTGACTAAATCTAGCTTGGAGAAGATGTTACAACCTGCCAGCATGTGTGAAAAATCTTCAATATGGCGAATGGGATACCTATCTGGAATTGTCCGTGTATTAAGGGCGCGATAGTCGCCGCAGGGTCTCCAGCTGTCCCCGTTTTTAGGTACAAGGTGCAAAGCTGAAGCCCAAGGTGAGTCGGAACGTCGAGTGATACCATCCCGAAGCATTTCCTCAAACTGATTTTTGGCAATTGACAGTCGGTCTGGAGCCAAACGACGTGGTCTGCAAAACACTGGTGGGCCGGGAGTGGTGCGGATGAAATGAACAGTGGAGTGCTTGACTTCTCTTGTGACTCCTGAAGGTTTCGTTATCTCGGGGTACTCGGATAGAAGTTTATGGTACTCACTGTTTCCGGAAATTGCCTTCACACTCGGTAGAATACAGCTTTTGAGGGTTCCAGGTGTCGAAAGTGATGTGACGCTGTCCAGCAGTCTTCGTTGTCTGCAATCAACTAGTAAACCATAAAATGCCATAAAATCTGCGCCAATGATAGGCTTATCCACATCGGCCACCACGAAGTTCCATGCGAAGTCCCTGCGCAAGCCTAGATCTAGATGCATTTTTAGGGTGCCATAAGTGTGTATGACTGAACCATTAGCAGCAATAAGACTATAGGCTGTAGCTCTACTAGGTTGTCTCATATATTTGCGTGGAAGAACACACAAGTCAGAGCCAGTATCTATAAGAAATTGTAGTTTGGACTTCTTATCGGTTATGAAAAGGCGGCTGGAGGATGTTGGACAGTCATTTACCGCCTCTACTGACCGTCCCTGTTGTTTACCGACTTCTTGTAGTTGCAGGGGATTGTACATTTATCCGCTTTTTCGCCAAAGTTATGATGGTACCAACAAATACCTGTAGCCTTCGATTGTGCCCATCGCCCACTCCTGAGTCCGTCCCTGGACGAGTTTTTGAATCTGTTTCTTGACCCACTCCTGGATCCGCTCCTGGCTCTGTCGGATGGGCCACGTGTAAACTTGCGACCTCGGCTTTCACCAAATGACATCTGTGCCACCTGGTTCGAGATTTCATGCTTGATCCTGGAGGTTAGCCTGTCTTCAAGAGTCTGTAACATACTGTCGAAATTCGTCATTGATGTACTAGCGGCTTGATGTAGGGTGGGTGCCGGAGCAATTTCAAAAATTTTATCAGCTAAATCAGCAGCAGCGTCGAGATTGGTTGCTTGAGAAGCTATTGTCGTTTGTATGTGTGTGGGTAGGCGGCTAGACCATAGGCTACGTAAAAAGTCATCTGATATTCCATCACCGGCTAACGATCTTAAATGGCGTAAAAATTGTGAGGGCTTACGGTCACCTAGCTCCTCTTGAGTGAGTAACTGCCTTATTCGCTGCTCACGGGAAATGGAAAGGCGTTTTATTAGTTCGTTTTTTAATTTTTCGTACTTGCCCGTATCCGGTGGTTTAGTAATGACATCTTTCACCTCCCGTGCAATCTTATGGTCTAGCTGTTGCAGAACCGTAGCGAACTTTGTGCTGTCCTTTTTCACACCCGTAGTTTCAAACTGTGCTTCAACCTGGGCGAACCATATTTCTGGATCTTCGGGCCAAAATGGAGGTAGCCGAACTGCGAGGCGGCCGACCGAAATCTGCTCTCCTGCTCCTAGTCCAGTATCCGCGTCGCCAATGGTTTGGTCTGTTTTAGTTCCATCTTCATTTGCTTTTGGATCCGTCATCTCCAAGGCTGCACCTTTGTTCCTCTTCAAGGGTCACCAATGTAGTGCGTGAGGGTAAGTAGGTAGGTACGTACGTGAATCACTACACCAAGTCTATCTTCACAAATAACAGTTTATTGAAGCAGTTTAGAAGCACATACACAGCAAGGTAAGCGTAGGTAATGATAGATAGAAAGTACAGTTCGGAAATAGGAAGAATTAGAAGAACAGATAGTAAATTGAAAGATCGCGAGCGAGAACAATAGCTGTAGCGGTAGCAAGCGACATGCGTCCTGCGCGGGCGTCGGTTGTAGGCGGACTGGCCGGGCAGGAACGGCGATCGATTGAATGGATCGCTCGACGAAACCGGTCAGTACTGGCCAGGGCCGGCGGCAGAGCGGCAGTGAGACGGGGGTTGATACGAGTATGTAGTAGGCACCACAGACCTTATGCTTTTGTTAACGAACACTTGCAGTTTTTTCATCAATCCTTTCGTCACTTTCCATGTCTTACAGCAGAACAGACATTACCAACTATGGAATAGATCTTGATCCGCCACGCCGGGTGAGCTGAAGTCCCAGACAGGTTTTAGCTGGGCGCACGCGCCTTTCGCCTTCTTCCTAGCATTCGGAGAAATTCTTGGACAAATGCTCGGAGAAATGCTCGGAGAAATGCTCGGAGAAATGCTCGTACAAATGCTCGGACAAATGCTCGGAGAAACGCTCGGACAAATGCTCGGACAAATGCTCGGAGAAATGCTCGGAGAAATGTTTGGAGAAATGCTCGGAGAAATGCTCGGAGAAAAGCTCGGACAAATGCTCGGACAAATGCTCGGAGAAATGCTCGGATAAATGCTCGGAGAAATGTTTGGAGAAATGCTCGGAGAAATGCTCGGAGAAAAGCTCGGACAAATGCTCGAACAAATGCTCGGAGAAATGCTCGGACAAATGCTCGGACAAATGCTCGGAGAAATGCTCGGACAAATGCTCGGACAAATGCTCGGACAAATGCTCGGATAAATGCTCGGAGAAATGCTCGGACAAATGCTCGGACAAATGCTCGGATAAATGCTCGGAGACATGCTCGGAGAAATGCTCGGAGAAATGCTCGGACAAATGCTCGGACAAATGCTCGGACAAATGCTCGGCGAAATGCTCGGAGAAATGCTCGGAGAAATGCTCGGACAAATGCTCGGAGAAATGCTCGGAGAAATGCTCGGAGAAATGCTCGGACAAATGCTCGGACAAATGCTCGGACAAATGCTCGGGCAAATACTTGGACAAATGCTCGGAGAAATGCTCTGAGAAATGATCGGACAAATGCTCGGAGAAATGCTCGGACAAATGCTCGGAGAAATGCTCGGACAAATGCTCGGACAAATGCTCGGACAAATGCTCGGAGAAATGCGCGGAGAAATGTTTGGAGAAATGCTCGGAGAAATGCTCGGAGAAAAGCTCGGACAAATGCTCGGAGAAATGCTCGGATAAATGCTCGGAGAAATGTTTGGAGAAATGCTCGGAGAAATGCTCGGAGAAAAGCTCGGACAAATGCTCGAACAAATGCTCGGAGAAATGCTCGGACAAATGCTCGGAGAAATGCTCGGACAAATGCTCGGATAAATGCTCGGAGAAATGCTCGGACAAATGCTCGGATAAATGCTCGGAGACATGCTCGGAGAAATGCTCGGACAAATGCTCGGACAAATGCTCGGACAAATGCTCGGCGAAATGCTCGGAGAAATGCTCGGAGAAATGCTCGGACAAATGCTCGGAGAAATGCTCGGACAAATGCTCGGACAAATGCTCGGATAAATGCTCGGACAAATGCTCGGGCAAATACTTGGACAAATGCTCGGAGAAATGCTCTGAGAAATGATCGGACAAATGCTCGGAGAAATGCTCGGACAAATGCTCGGAGAAATGCTCGGACAAATGCTCGGACAAATGCTCGGAGAAATGCGCGGAGAAATTCGCGGAGAAATGCGCGGAGAAATGCTCGGACAAATGCTCGGACAAATGCTCGGAGAAATGCGCGGAGAAATGCGCGGAGAAATGCTCGGACAAATGCTCGGACAAATGCTCGGACAAATGCTCTCTCTTAGGCTATTAGTGAGTGCTTGAAAAAAATTGGCCAAGTGTGATTTGGATACGCGCACCAAGGGTTCCTTACCATTACACCTCTCCACACGAGTACCTACCTACAACAATGATAACTATACTTTTTAAACAAAAGACATCAATGTGAGCAACAAAAATGATCTTTTTTTTCAGTTCAAACTCCTTAGAGTGAGTAAGTATGACTTGTACGACTTACACTGACTGATGGACAGTTTTTAATATTTGTTTATTACTTTAGAATTAGTACTATCATACCAAATTTCACGCTTTGATGTATTACCGTTTTCAAAATACAGAAATTACAATTAAATTTTGGGTCCCCAGGAGGCTCGAGTTTCCACACAAATTAATATAGTTCTGCTTTAATACAAAAATACATGCCGGATTGAATCCAAACTTTGTAAAATGCAAATATATTGAATAAGACGACATATCAATGTTTATACATAATTAGTTTTCGATGTACATACTAAAAATGGAAAAAAATAAGAGCAGTTTCAAATTCATTACAATACTAAATTAAGCCTTTGTTTAGTTATTTACTACAATGAAAACTTATTATACAAACAACGATATGTGCACTAAAATTCCCAATCGTTCAGTCAACAGAACAGGTGGAAACAAATGTAATTTTCCGCTTTATTTTTTTTGTTATTTGCTATTAGATCCCCCCATAATAGCACATACTTATTCTGTAAAACCTTCAGCCGGCTACCTATTCTGGTAAAAAACAGCCCTTTAAAAGTTAAGGATAAACAGACAGCATTGTAGACTTAGTAACATCCCGTGATATGGCACGGAACCCTAAAAACACCCTGTTTAATAGGCAAAAATCGCAAATAAAGAAATACCCTAGTAAATACTGCATTTTATTTAAAAAAAACAGAATGGTAACGGAAGTCAAGCATTTCATGGTGATGTCACAAAATGACTGCTACTTATGGTAGAATGACTGGTAAGTAAGTATACGTAACTAAAAATGTAACCTCTTGGCTACTTATTGATTCTACTAATGAAATTGAACAACTTTCTAGCGACCCTATTTATACCTACCTGCTCAATTCCTATTTATGAGACTTGCTCATCTCATAGGTACTACATAGGAAATTAATCACCATAACTGTACCTATAAACAGTCCAAAGCCACAGTATATATATTAGTACTAACGTACAAAGCACAGAATAGAAGAATTAAATAGAACGCTGATGTTTATTTTTTAGTACTAGCACCGAGCGAGCCATTACACATACAGCACACTACAAACAGGTTGATGCTATTGGGTATTTTTTTAAACTAACCTCCCCCAAAAACAAAAAAACAAACCTTTAAAATCATTTAATAAAAATAGACTTAAAACTGTATTAAATAAGATTGAGTTTATGAAAATTGACAGAATGACAACGGTAAGGTGATACCAGAATAGTAAAACTGCCCAGTTTAATTGATGAACACTAAAAGTTTAAAAAATAATGTGATTGTTTAGAACTAAATAAATAATATGCAATGTTGTGCAATTCATTAAAAAACATTTATTTCGAATAAAATTTCAGATCGTAATACTAGAAGTAAGGTTATGCAATTGAATCTTTCCGTGCAATATTTTTTCCAAAAATGGTATCATTTTTATAGTGTTGTGGTTATATTAGGGCATTTTTTAAATATCGATAGATTATATTAGGAATGCGAGGTATGGTAGGTTTTTCAGTTACTGCGTCGATTGCTACGAAAGTGACCACGGATCCGTCGTCAGAGACCTCAAGGACCGTCAGATATCGATTAGGTGTTTATTACACGTACTATAATATTACACGTACGTACACTTTACTATAATATAGTGTCACAGTTCTGTGCAATGCGCGCTGCGATGCGGTCGATTTACCGAGTCAGGGAATTAATAGTGATATATTTTACGTGTCGAGCGCGGCTCGCACCGCTGCTCGCGTCATCAAGAGCACCTCCGACGCGCCACTCATCGTCAAATAGCTCCTGGCGTTCCTGCAGCAGAAGCTGGACGTGATGGACGAGCTGTCTGCCATCCACATCTGTTCCAGCAACTTCAGCGTGAGTGACATCTGCAGCGCCAAAGAGGTGCTCTACCGGTCACTGAAGATCTGCGGCACCTTCGCTCCCCATAGAAGGGGTGATGAACATGGAAAGAAGTCCCTTCAAGACATCATTAAGGTCCTGAAGGAGACGGACTCTGACGATATGCCGTCGTTTGTGGCGCGGGAGCTGGCCAAACTACCGCCTGTCAGGTTCGACCACGTCGACGTCACCAGCCTGCTGAAGGACATCGTGTTCCTAAAAAAGAGTCTGACCGACATGCAATGAAGTACGTTCGCTACGCAGCACTGAAACTAGGCCAGCTTACATCGACGCGCTACGTGGAGCCCTCGACAAACAACCGACGTCGAGCTCCGTCGTGTCAGCGATTTCGTCGCAGCCTGTGTCGCCGCCTGTGAGCGCTGCCCGCGCGGCCGCTCAGCCCCCGCCGCGGGCGCCTGTGTCCGACAACCCAACGCCGCTGGTTCGTGCGAGCTGCCGTGACTTCACCGCCACCGCACGCCACCGCCGGCGACCCGCACCACCTAAGTCGTCCGGAAAACCGAGGTCGCCGCCTACATCGAGCGATCCCTCTCGTGCCAGGGTGGATGAGGAGGGTTTCATCTTGGTACAGAGGAGGTGCAAATTCCGAAGGCAACCTCGCAGAAGCTTGTGTGGTACGGCCGCACCGGAAGAGGGCTCCGTGCTGCGTGCCGCCACACCGAACGTCGCGCTCTACGTGTCGTGGCTGCACCACTCGGTCACGGCTAAGGACGTGACGGAGTGCGTCCACCAGAAGTCCTTCTACGGCCTGCGGGTGTTCCCGCTGGAGTCGCCCCACTACGTGCACTTCACGTCGTACGTGGTGCGCGTGCCGAAGCCTCTGCTGGAGACCAACGCCAGCACCGACTTCTGGCCGAAAGATCGTGTTTCGGCGGTTCCGAGGCACCATGCCTATCAACGCGTCACCGAAACTACTAACATCTTGGTTAAGTTACACTCTGACATACATATAATGTATTATATTTATAGTATCTATGTAATGTTATTTTTATAAGTTTTTTATATATCTATGGGTCTGTACTTTTAGTACTAAGTAACCTGAGAATAAATGAATAATAATAATATATAGTAATTGAACCTAGCGGATCGAGTTCGGTACATATTACGCTCGAACATCTTTAGCGTGACCGAACTCGAAGGACTACGACGAGAGGTCGTTCCCGCCTCAAGATCCTCATTAAATGGCTCACGCCGTTTATCAGCGCCGCAAGTGGCTGAGCCAATTTCAGACCCACCACCTCCAACATCACTTGACGAGGTTTATGAGGCAGAATAGTTACATACTAAATACCTTAGTAATTTGGAACTTTGTAAATATTAAGTCGTTTTCTATTTTTGTTGCATATAGGTGGAGACTTGTTATTAGCATCGTCATGTATATTTAGTTACTAATTGTAAAATTTTGCTGTAAGACTCCCAAATAAAATAAAATAAAAAAATAATAAATAGAAACGATATCCCAGGATTTGGAGCAAATCAGGAGTATACTAGAGGAGGCGATTCAGGAATTCCGCACTTTGTCTCCCGAGGAGAGGCCACGGCTTCCACGATTGCCCCTTAGCATCCGAAATCATGCATTGTACTTAGCACTGCTGAGCGAGAGGCCATCTGGAAAGACAAAGAGCTGCACGGTAGGTTCTTTAAGGTTCTTTGTGGATCCTTCGTAGATCAGAAGGCCTCCGTGCACTGGTTGCGCTTCGGAGACCTTTTTGCGGAGACCGAGGGTTTTGTCTGTGCAATACAGGATCAGGTGGTCAAGACGAACAACTACAGGAGGTTCATAATAAAAGACGGCACCTTGGACGTTTGTCGGTTGTGCCGTCAACCAGGGGAGACCCTGCGTTATATAATTTCCGGTTTTTCCATGCTTGCCAACACTGTGTATTTGCACAGGCACAACCAAGCAGCCAGGATCCTACACCAAGAGATCGCTCTAAAGTATGGACTCATATCTCGGCGGTTGCCGTATTACAAGTACACGCCGGAGCCGGTTCTCGAAAACGACCGCGCCAAGCTCTACTGGGACCGACCCATCATCACGGACAGGACTATTCCTTCGAATAAGCCTGATATCGTGTTGATGGATCGGGCGCAGTCAATGGTGTTTTTGGTTGATATCACTATCCCATATGACGAAAACCTCGTGCAGGCTGATGCCAATAAAATATGTGGCGAGTGGAATCTACTGAAATCATCCCCGTAGTCCTGTCCGTGAACGAACTAATTTCAGCCGACCTTGAACGTTACCTAAGGCGGCTGGATCTCCGAGGCAGACCAATAATTGCAGCAATGCAGAAAGCAGTCCTCCTCGATAATGCCCGGATAGTTCGACGCTTTCTCTCCCCGTCGCACTGAACTCCAGCCGACTGTGCTTCTACTGGAGGTGCTCCTGCCACTTCGCTGCGTGCGAAGTGAGCAGAGTAGCTTAAGTTTTATATATTCAAATAATAATTAAAATTTCATTCTCATAACCTTCATTTTATTATAAAATATATTTTAACTGCTATAACATTAAAATATATTCTTTACTTACGTGTCAAAAATTATAAACATTAGCCATATTATATATTTTCCTTAACTCAAAAATACACAGGCTGTTTGTAATAGATATAGTGCAGAAAAGTGAAATGGGAGCTGGGATCAAATGAAACACTTTGATAGCTTCAACGACAATCATACAGTGCCGTGGTCTATATACTCGTATATGTGCATTTCAAACATTGAACATTTAATGTTTTGAAAAACATTTAACATTTTAGGACTATCTTAAAAGGATCACATTATTTCATTCGACTTCACCCAGTTCTAGCTCCAATTTCAGATTGCACAGTGTATTTTATATTATATTACAAAATTACAGAAGATAAAAATAAACTTATTGTTATTTAATAAACCTGCGTAATTTAGTTTTTTTTATTTACAGGACTTTTGTGACAGTTGTCAATATAAAACAAATGTTTGGATGCGCATAATAATATTTACAATACAAAATAAGATAAATATTAACTAAAAAAATTGTGTCTGTCATGTCTAATTATCTATTTATTATTAATTATTAATTATCTAATTGGGTCTGAGTCAAAACGAACCCAACAAAACATAAATGTGAAATGGGGCCAAGTTCGATATAAAAAAATTAAAGCGATCTAAATGGGTAGGTACCAAGTTCTAGGTATAGTGGTTCCTAAAATTAAATCATAGCTACGGAACTTCAAATAGAAATATTTATTTTAGACTTCTCCCAATAACAGAAAAAAGTACAACGGTTTTCAGTTTCTTAAAAAAGTTGTTATGTTCTGTGCTTCTGCATGGTGTAACTTGGAAAGATTTCAGTATTCAATTTTATTCTATAATGAATATTATTTACTTTTAAAAAGTAAGCTTTGCTTGCTTGGCGCCTTGATCATTTAAACTTGCCAATTTAAACCATTTAGTAGCACAAAACATTTTTTTTACTGAAAACCGTTGTACTTTTTCTATTATTTAGAGAATTTGAGAATAAATATTTCTGTTCCGTAGCTATGACTTAATTTTAGGAAGGGGGAGTTCCGTGTGGACATCGGGCGAAGGCGGACGTACCCAAGAGCGCTCCCGAGCGAAATTATTTTACGACCCTTTTTTTTCAACGCAACGGTCGCCCCTTTGTTTGCGCCCACGCAGCGTCGCGTCGCCTTACGCTAGCCTAGCGGCAACACCCGGTCGCGCCTTACTCGCATTTATTATTTTATTGTGTAAAAAACTGATAGTGAACATGGTGGTTATTAATATAACATCCTCGCAAATACAAGCGTCCGCGAGTGTGTTTTTACGGTCATAAACTGAGCAGTGTAGTTGTGCAGTGATTAGAACCACAGTCTACCGGGACAACAGTGATTAGAACCACAGTCTACAGAAACAAACAACCCTACCCCATTCAAATTTGGTGAGATCGTTTCTTTACATAGAATGTTTGTTGTAGGGCCTATATAACAACTCAGAATTGACTCATATACTAGTCACCTAATCTCTAGCGTCTCAACAGGCTACCCAACCACGCCAAGAATTAAATATTTTTACTCAGCCAAAACACATACAAACAAAGTAACCTAAAACAACCAAAAGCTACAACTCTTTCGTGCATAACTATTTATCTATTTTTTTTTTTTTTTGTTAGAAGTGTAGCGTAATGCAGAGTGCGAAGGCCGGAGAGCGCCCGCTGCTGGACGGGGTTTCCCCCAAGGATTTCCACAAAAATTGTCTTAAATCATTAAAACTGTAAAACGCAGTTTTCGTAAATAAATAAAAAGGTACTCTTTATCATCTTTCATAACTTTAACTGGAAGTATATGTTTGTTTAAGTGTGTTTGTTTCATCAGATGATAAATAGTTCAATTTAGCAAATGTTAAAGTGATATTACTCGAGTGTAAAGTGAAAACTTTTTCCGAAAAGTAGATTTGCCTTATTTTATATTTGTTTTATAATAAGTGTGAAGAAATAATGGAAATAATAGAGCAACAAGAAAGTTGTACCACATGGAGAGACGCAAAAAAAAAAGACGCTCTGTTTCAAATTGTTCTGTAGGCGAATTTTGAAAATTATCAAACAAAACACATCGAGTTCGTGTGACTTCTCTTAATAGTGTAAGTGTCCAAAAAGTGTTTTTCACGAATTCCCTAGACTAGTGAGTGCATATAGTGAGTGTGACAAAAAATACTGTTAATATTAGGTTTGTGTTTAAGTGGGCAAGTAGGTACGTGTAATAGGCCTGGCAACACAGATACGAACGACTATTTTAATGCGCAAAAAATATTGTGCAAGTACAACAAAGATCGGACAGGTGCGGTTCGAACTCGCCCACCGAGGGTTCTGTGCAGGTTTGTGGGTGCGTGTTGTAAGTCATGACAGTGCAAACTGTTGGGCACAACATACGCCAGAATTATTGGGTGCCTACCTACCTATACATATAATAAGGGAAAATATTTTTTCACTCTTCGTCACAAATCGGAAGCTATGCATCGGAGAAATAATTGACAATCTGTTTTGGCTTGTGCCAGTGAAGCCCTTTCATGCCATAACACGGTACATACGGTATATTGCGTACCTACTTTAAAGGCTGTGTTTAATTGCAAATGTATAGTTTTCGGATTTTTCCCTATACTTTTACTATGGGACGGTGTTGCTTGCCAAATTTTATGTAGTCAACGGGAAGTGCCCTATGAGTTTGGGTTCCCTTGAGAGTGTCTAATTGTGCGTTTTTTGCGGCATGAACGGCCGTGTCTTTTTTTTTTTTTGAGTCGGCTTGGAAGTTTTTTTCGCAGCTTCAGGGGACTGTGAGGTGAATGTTTTTGGGTTCAACTCGGTGCATCCGCGCGTTCCCGAGATGGGGGGTTTTGACGGACATGCAGACGGACGTACAGATGGCGGGGTGATCCTATAGGGGATCCGTTATTTTTCTTTTGACGTGCGGAACCCTAAAAACAAAATTACAGCAAGAAATAGAGAATAACATTT